>CM060315.1:47944134-47969134 GCA_030674185.1 Monoplex corrugatus
CTTCGTCCTTTTTCCTTTTTCACTCAGAACGGTCAGAGCTGGCACCATATTTTCCCCCCAGCGATCTTCAAACAAAAGAAAATGTTGAAAAACAAACAGGGAGATGGCTTGACCACCTTGTTGTTTATTACATGGAGGCCGAACAAGAATCGAGGAGTGTTGCACCTTACAATTTCGTTCACACAGGTTTCACCTGCCTGCTTGCACTTGGTGGTTTTCAGCCACGAACCCTCTCAGTGCTTAGCGATCAAGGGGACTCACTGTGTTAAATTTCCACACGAAAGGAAATTGCTACTACCTCCCTTGGCGCGGACGCTGTCACGCAGCCCCCCCTGTCATGTCTCACCTGTAGGCGTCACCGGGTTCAGTGTTTGCCGCTGCACTCTGTGACACAGCTGCCGGTCTCCAAATGGCTCTGTCTTGGCTTTTATGCACAAATTCTTGAACATATAGGCCACTGATGTGGGTTATGTTCTCGATGAATGAGACTGGAGGTCTGTCTTTCTTCCTTTTTGCCTGTTTTTCCTAAAATAAATAAATAAGTAAATAAATAAATAAATAAATAAATAAATTTAAAAAAAAGATTGCTATGAGATTCTTGCTACGTAACACATGGCCAATGTATTTAAGTCTTCTCTTGCTGATGTCTGCTGGTACTTTTCTGGTGGCATCAAGTTCTTCCAGGACACTTTGATTAGTTCTTCTGTCTGTCCGTTTGACATGTAGTAGTCTCCGATAAAACCACATATCCTCTGCCTTAATTCTTTTTTTGCAATCAGCTTTTCTGAGAGTCCAGGCTTCACAGCCATAAATTGCGCTTGGCCAGATCACACATTTTTAAATTTATTTTTCAGGCAATTTTGTATACCTCTGTCCTCCCTCGCCCCCTTCCCCCTCTCGTCATGTTGAGTAGATAATCTGTTCAGATTTCAGTCTGCTTCGGGAAAAGGGGAAAGGACTGTGTGTGTATGAAAGCAGTTCCCTCCCATGTATACAGTTTTATCCACGAGAAAACATTGCGTTTGCGTGTATCAGTATTCAGACAGTTGTGCAACAGATCCAAACTGCTATCTACTTCTATACCAAGAGATGTAAGCAAGCAAGCAAGTGAGTAAGTAAGCAAACAAGTAAGCAAGCAAGCAAGCAAGTGAGTGAGTCAGTGACTGAGTGAGTGAGTTAATTACATCCCCGGCGGGTGCATGCCGTTGGCGGCAAACCCTTCATCGCTCTTTGGGAACAAAAAGTCTCCACTTGCACCTAGTGACTTGATGATGGTGCGAAGCTTTCCAGCTGCAAATGGCTGGGAGACAGATGCAGTTGTGATTCGGGAGGGGTGGTGGTGGGGGTGGTGGTGGTGGAGGGGAGGGCGGGGGGGGGGGGAGTGGTCCTTCAGTTTTATCTGGAGGTACCTTGTTGTATCGTTGGCCTGTCCCTCTGTTATCTTTGCTCTTATCTTAACTTTGTTTCTTGCATTTCTTGGTCATGTTGTGTTGCTCTCGTTGCTCTCTCTCTCTCTCTCTCTCTCTCTTCTGTGTGTGTGTGTGTGTGTGTGTGTGTGTGTGTGTGTGTGTGTGTGTGTGTGTGTGTTTTGTGTGTGTGTGTGTGTGTGTGTGTGTGTGTGTGTGTGTGTGTGTGTTGTGTGTGTTGTTTTGTGTGTGTATGTGTGTGGTGCGTGCGTGCGTGCGTGCGTGCGTGCTGGTGTGTGTGTGTGTGTGTTGTGTTGTGTGTGTGGTGTGTGTTGTGTGTGCGTGCGTGGGTGCGTGCGTGGGTGCGTGTGTGTGTGTGTGTGTGTGTGTGTGCGTGTTGTGTGTGTGTGTGATGTGTTGTGTGTGTGTTGTTTGAGTGCGTGCGTGCGTGCGTGTGTATGTGTGTGTGTTGTGTTGTGTGTGTGTGTGTGTGTGTGTGTATGTATGTGTGTG
Source organism: Monoplex corrugatus (assembly GCA_030674185.1). Taxonomy (NCBI): domain Eukaryota; kingdom Metazoa; phylum Mollusca; class Gastropoda; order Littorinimorpha; family Ranellidae; genus Monoplex; species Monoplex corrugatus. The sequence goes on from CM060315.1 coordinate 47,946,054, forward strand.
GTTCAGTATCCTGCACTGTCAACTATGCTAGCAAAGCAAAACCTTAATCCTTTGACCCCCCCCCCTCACCCTATCCTTCAGCTTCCTGCAGGTAGCAGGTGGATAGGGTGAGGGAGTCAAAGAGTTAAGTTTTTGCAGTTGGTGGATAGGGTGCGGGAGTTAAAGGGTTAATGCGATCAGCTTGCCTCCTGACCGCTTGAGTTCTCTGTGCCATCATTGGAAGTCTGAAACCACATAATGTTGCAGCGAGTCCAGCAGAGTTTTGAGAGTGGCGCTGTACAAGAATGGATTCTGATAATAATGAAATGAATGATTAATGTATTTATAAACACAATGATTATGACCTGCGAAAACAATAACACTAAAAACAAACAAACAAACAAACAAACAAACAAACAAACAAACAAACAAACAAACAAACAAACTAACAATATAACCATAATGATGTGATCTACAAAAACGATAACACCAAGAACAAACGAAACAACATTATAAATGTAATTACTTTAACTGAAAAACAACAACAACACCCCACCCCCACCCCCAAACAACAACAACAACAACAACAACAAAACCTATAATCATAATGATGTGATCTACAAAAATGATAACACCAAGAACAAACGAAACAACACTATAAATGTAATTATTTTATCTGAAAAAAACAACAACAAAACACACACACAAAACAAAACAAAACAACAACAAAAACCTCGAAAACAAAACAAACAATGAAACAAAAAACAAAGAAAACAAACAAACAAACACACAAACAAACAAACACACAAACAAACAAACACACAAACAAACAAACACACAAACAAACAAAAACAAAACAAACAATGAAACAAAAACAAAAAACAAACACACAAACAAACAAACACACAAACAAACAAACACACAAACAAACAAAAACAAAACAAACAATGAAACAAAAACAAAGAAAACAAACACACAAACAAACAAACACACAACAAACAATAAACACACAAACAAACAAAAACAAAAAACAATGAAACAAAACAAAGAAAACAAACACACAAACAAACAAACACACAAACAAACAAACACACAAACAAACAAAACAAAACAAACAATGAAACAAAAACAAAGAAAACAAACACACAAAACAAACAAACAACACAAACAAACAAAAACAAAACAAAACAATGAAACAAAAACAAAAAAAAACAAAACACACAACAAACAAACACACAAACAAACAAAAACAAAACAAACAATGAAAAAAAACAAAGAAAACAAAACAACAACAAACAAACAAAACAACAAAACAAACAAAAACAAAACAAACAATGAAACAAAAACAAAGAAAACAAACACACAAACAAACAAACACACAAACAAACAAAACAAAACAAACAATGAAACAAAAACAAAGAAAACAAACACACAAACAAACAAACACACAAACAAACAAAACAAAACAAACAATGAAACAAAAACAAAGAAAACAAACACACAAACAAACAAACACACACACACAAAACAAACAAAACAAAACAAACAATAAAACAAAAAACAAACACAAAAAACAAACAAACAAACAACATACTATACAAACATCCCTAGGCACTCCCTCATCCTAAAACTACAAAAAAGCAATGATAAGATGAACGATTGTGTGGAAAATAGGATCTGATAACACCAACGGAAATCAATACCCCCCACCTCCCCCCGTTCCCTTATAACCCAGGGTCAAGGCAACCTTGACGTGAGCAGCAGAATAAACAGATAACAGGGATTAAGTATCCTTAGGATGTCGGTGAGTACATCTAATGAATACATAAATTCCCAATGATGACGTCTACCGTCATGTCGATGACAGTACGACGACGACAACGACGATGACGAAGACGAAGACGCGATGACGATAATGATGAATGTGATCAGTCGATGATGATGGTGGTGAGTGATGATGATGATGAGTGTGACGATCATAATGATGATGATGATGATTTACCAATGATGGCGTCTACCATTCATGTCGATGACAGTACGACAGACGACGAATGAGACAGTGATGATGATGACGACGACGATGACGACAAGGGACGAACGACGACGACCGATGACGACTACATGATGATGACAGTCGATGAGATGGTGTGAGTGATGATGATGATGAGTGATGACGATCATAATGATGATGATGATGATTTACCAATGATGGCGTCTACCATTCATGTGATGACAGTACGAAGACAATGCAGTGACGACGACATGACGACAACACGACGACGACGACGATCATGATGATGATGATGATAATGATGACGACGACGACGACGACGATGATGATGATGATATGAGAGAGACGACGATGACGATGACGATAAATGAGGCTGACTATTATGTGTGTGCAGTACGGGCTGTTTTCCACTGACGTGGAGGACTACTTTGTGGAGCCCCTGTGGAACCACACCCGTCCTGTGCCCTTGGACCTGCGGGGTTCGCCACATCCTCACCTCGTCTACTCCCGCTCCTCCCTCAAACACACAGAGATACACACACACTGCGGCGTCACAGGTCTGTGTTTGTGCGTGTGTGTGGGGTGGGGGTGGGGATGTGGGGGAGTGTTTGTGTGTGTGTGTGGGGGTGTGGGTGGGTGGGGTGTGGATGATGTGTGTGTCTGTTGTGTGTGTATGTGTTTGTGTGTGGTGTTTGTGTGTGTGTGTGTGTGTGTTGTGTGTGTGTGTGTGTGTGTGTGTGTGTGTGTGTGTGTGTGTGTGTGTGTGTGTGTGTGTGTGTGGTGTGTGTGTGGTGTGGTGTGTGTGTGTGTTGTGTATGTGTGTGTGGTGTGTGTTGCGTGTGTGTGTTGTGCGTGCGTGTGGTGCTTTATGTGTGTGTGTGTGTATGTGTGTTTGTGTAGTGTGTGAGCGCGCGCGCGCACGGTTGCGTTTTGCGGATGTACGTTAGTGCGTGCTTGCGCGCACGTGTTTTATCTCTTTCTCTCTTAAAAATGTGAGAATGATTTTCGCTGAAGCATGACTCTGTCTGCCTGTAAACAAAATTGGTCGTACTATAGTTTTAAGGCATATATTTATTACATTTGAATTATACGTTTGTGCCATAGGGTTTGATGTAACAGTTTGGTAATAGATATTTTAGTACATTTGAGTCATATTCAAAAGAACTCAAAAGAAGTTCATGTAATAGTTTGAAGATAGATATTTGGTAAATCTGAGTCTTTTGTCTGTCCAAAAGTTTCTTGTAATAGATATTTAGTAAATTTGAGTTATATACCTGTCCAAAAGTTTCTTGTAATAATTTTTTTTTTATCAAATTTGAGTCTTTTGTCTGTCCAAAAATTCCTTGCAATAGATGTTTAATAAATTTGAGTTATATACCTGTCTAAAAGTTTCTTGTCATAGATAGTTAGTAAATTTGAGTCTTTTGTCTGTCTAAAAGTTTCTTGTAATATTTTTTTTAGTAAATTTGAATCTTTTGTCTGTCCAAAAATTCCTTGCAATAGATATTTAATAAATTTGAGTCATATACCTGTAAAAAAGTTTCTTGTCATAGATAGTAAATTTGAGTCTTTTGTCTGTCCAAAAGTTTCTTGTAATAGATTTTGTTTAGTAAATTTGAGTCTTTTGTCTGTCCAAAAATTTCTTGCAATATTCAGTAAATTTGAATCATAACCCTGTCCAAACGTTTCTTGTAATAAATATTTAATAAATTTGAGTCACACGTCTGTCCAAAAGTTTCTTGCAATAGATTTTAGTAAACTTGAGTCATCTGCCTGCCTAAACATTTCTTGGATCAGATGTTTAGTAAATTTGAGTCATATGTCAGTCCAAAAGACACATAGGTTGGGACCTTGATCCCCAGTACCTGTTAAATAACTGACATTGAAGTTTGTGTATTTCTACAGATTATCTGTCTGTACTGAAGTTCGGGAGTCTTTCCAGTCTTTATGTAAACTTGGGATCTCCTGCCACGACCTTGAAATATACAAAGGCAAATACTCCAATATACGAAATGAAAAATGTTCACACTGCTAAGTAGTGGAAGATGAAATACATTTTCTGGACATCTGTGAATCTTATAAAACAACACAATCTTTTTTTTCTGAAAGAACTCAGAGAAAACGTTCAAATAAGATCATTTTGGCTAATTCTAAATGATAATATAATGAACGAAGTTGGAAAATACATTTGCCACTGTATTGAGATAAAAACGCACGTACAGACCTGACCCATTAACAGTCTTTTCCTGTGTTTCTGTTTAATTTTGTTTGCATTAGTGTCTTAAGACATTCGCCATTTTCTTTTTTTTTTTTACCTTAAAGGTGATTCTGATTTTGACTCTTACAGACCCTCAATGCAAGAAATACTGGTCTCTGAAGTAGAGACCCTCAAGTATTATATTAATTTTGATTCTGATTTTGATCCTTACAGATTATCGACGCAAGAAATACCGGTGGCTGAAACAGAAATCTTCAAGTATTTTTAACGAGGTCCTCAAACCCCGCCGTCGTCTGAAGGCCTGGCGTCGCCTGCTCCATCACAGACGAAGGATGCAGAAAATGAAAAGCGCTCGCTCGAGGCGTTACCGGCGATCCGTCAGCAGAGAGCGTCACGTGGAAACGATGGTGGCCATCGACAAGAAGATGACGGATTACTATAAGGACCACCATGATGTCCGTCACCCTGACGGCTTGACCGCTTATGTGCTGACCATTATGAACATTGTAAGTTCCTAATGCACAACAATGCCTCTGTCTGTCTGTCTGTCTGTCTGTCTGTCTGTCTGTCTGTCTGTGGTAGTGGTGGTCTTTGATTTAATGTCTGTTCACTAAAGTGATTTTAGACAAACAAAAATAAATGAAAATATTTACAACAACAACAAAAACAAAACAAAAATTGAGGATAGATGAGCAGTGAAAGGATACTTGAAAATAGTCAATCTTCAGGGAAAAAAATTGAACCAGAAAACAACTGTGCCGAAGACGGGAAGTGAAAAACCCCAACAACAAATGAAGTTACCACAGTCAACGATTTAAACAGTAAAATTGGCTAGCCATAAGCTCTGTATATGTGTGTGTGTGTGTGTGTGTGTGTGTGTGTGTGTGTGTGTGTGTGTGTGTGTGTGTGTGTGTGTGTGTGTGTGTGTGTGTGTGTGTGTGTGTGTGTGTGTGTTGTGTGCTGTCTGTCTGTCTCTGTCTGTCTGGGCGTGCCATATTTTTAGCGGACTGGCTGCCCAATTTGATACAGTCGTGGACTCCAGATCTTGGATCTCGAGTTCAGATCCAATCCAGAAAAAAATATTAAAAAGCTGGCTTGTCCGCTGCATGTCTTAACCCTTTGACTCCTGCACCCTATCTGCCAACTACAGAAACTTAACCCTTTGACTCCCTCATTCTGTCCACCAGCTTCAAGCAGGGAGCTAATCCATAGGGCGAGGGAATCAAAGGGTTAAGTTTTTGCTTTGGTAGCATGATTGGCGATGCAGGATGCTGGTGGACAGGGTACGGGAGTCAAAGGATTAATGCTCTTATGGTTCTGGTAGTTGTCAGTGTTTCACAGACGCCATTTCCCCTTCCCATTTCAAGAGCTTACCGCGCTTTTGGGTTTTGCGCCGGATCAAGGAGTTTGCCAGATAATTTGCTAGCAGAGTTGGGTGGAGCGCATATTTTGGAAGTGTCAGAGTGTGATGAATCCTTGTTTAATCCTTTGGCTCCCGTAGCCTATCTACCAATTGCAAAAACTTAACCCTTTGATTCCCTCACCCTATCCACCAGCTTCCTGGTTGGAAGCTGGTGGATAGGGTAAGTGAGTCAAAGGGTTAAATTTTTGCAGTACTACCAAGGTTGACAATGCAGGGTGGTGGTGTACAAGGTGAGGGAGTCAAAGGGTTAACAAACTCCAAACTCAGAAAACGCCGTCTGTTTTGTCTTGTCTGTCAGTTTGTCTTTCTGTCTGTCGGTCTGTCTGTCTGTCTGTCCGGTTGACTGTCTGTTTGTCTGTTTTTTCTCTGTCTGTCTGTGTTTGTCCAATTTTTTACAGCCTATCTGTTTATCAATTTGTCTATCTGTAAGTCCGATTGTCTGTGTGTCTGTCTGTATGAGTATCTGGCTGTTTCTTTGTCTATATATTATCCGGACTATCTGTCTGTCTTTCTGTCTGTCTGTCGGTCTGTCTGTCCTTCTCGGCATGTCTTGTTTGTTTGAATTCTGACAGATTTGTATTCAATTGTTAAGTAGGCTTATAAAGATCAGGAATTACCATGTTCCTCTATATGTGTTTATCGCCTGATTTATGTGATATACTATTAATGATCTGTTGAACGATATTAGATGAAATAAATGATTGAAAAAAAGAAAAAAAGAAAGAAAGAAAAAAGAAAGAGAGAAAGAAAGAAAGGAATGAAGGAACCAAGGAAGCAAGCAAGCAATCAATCAATCAAGCAAGCTAGCTAGCAAGCAAGCAAGCAAGAAAGTAGCTACCTAGTTTCTTGACACCTAAAATTCATTGTATGTTTTTAGCAAATTTTAACAGTATATTTCTTCATGCATGTGATGTGTATGTGTGCTGTGGTGTGTGTGCGTGTTGTGTGTGTGTTGTGTGTGTGTGTGTGTGTGTGTGTGTGTGTGTGTGTGTGTGTGTGTGTGTGTGTGTGTGTGTGTGTGTTGTGTGTGTGTTGTGTGTTGTGTGTGTGTGTGTGTGTTGTGTGTGTGTGTGTGTGTGTTGTTGTTTGTGTGTGTATGTCTTGTGTTGTGTGTTGTGTGTGTTGTGTGTGTGTGTGTGTGTGTGTGTAGTGTGTGTGTGCTTGAATACGTGTGCCCGTGTGTATAATATCCTTTCACTGTAAAAGCAAAGCATGTCTACTAATTAAGTCATACAGCTAGTTTGTTCTAGAACATTTCTTCGTTCATCCATTGGTCGAGTTTTCAGTGAACGATAGTGTCCCATATCAACCATGCGCTGTGACTGGTCAATCTGGCTGTCACTCAATGTATCCTACGTTCTGATTGGTTGTGTCTGTGTCACGTGGAGGTCAGGTGGCGAAGTTGTTTCACGATCCGTCCATCGGCAACTCTGTGAACATCGTCGTCACTCGGCTGATTGTCTTCACCGGCGACGACGTGAGTTGGTGTATGCATGTGTGTGTCTGGGGGTGGGGACGGGCTTCTGAATATGAGAGAGAGAGAGAGAGGGAGTATGCGTGTATGTGAGACAGAGAGAGAGAGAGAGAGAGAGAGAGAGAGACAGACAGATAGACAGAAAGAGAGACAGAAAGAGAGAGAGAGAGAGAGTGTGTGTGTGTGAGGGAGAGAGAGAGAGAGTGTGTGTGTGTGTGTGGTGTGGTGAGAGAGAGAGAGAGAGAGAGACAGACAGAAAGAGAGAGAGAGACAGAAAGAGAGAGAGACAGAAAGAGAGAGGTGTGTGTGGAGAGAGAGAGAGAGAGAGAGAGGGGAGACAGACAGACAGACACAGGAGAGAGACAGAGAGAGAGAGATGCGAGACGTTTAGGAAAGATAAAGTCTAAATGTTGATCAATGAATTCTGTATGTAAGAGAGAGAGGGAGAGAAAGAGAGAGAGATAGAGAGAGAGAAGAGGAGAGAAGGTAGAGAGAGAGAGATGCGGGACATTTATGACATTTATGAAAAATAAAGTCTGAATGTTGTTCAGTGAATTCAGTATGGAAGCTAACGAACAGGCAGAGGGAGAGAGAGAGAGAGGAGAGAGAGAGAGAGAGAGAGAGAGAGAGAGAGAGAGAGAGAGAGACAGACAGACAGACAGACACAGACAGAGAGACAGACAAATAGACAACAGTCAGACAAACAGACAGACAGACAGACTGGCAGACTATTCTTACTCGTGTACATGTGTGTTTACGCAGGAACCATCTTTCTGTATTGTAGAAATGTAGCGGAGAATGTTATTGTATTCATGAATGTGCGCGTTCCTACGTCCATACATTTGAAAGCAGAAAACATCGATAACTGTTTGTTTGTTTGTTTTTTCTACACGGTAGTTTTCTGTGTACCATTGATATTTCAACACTGAAGATGTTGTTACTGCTGTCTTTTATTCTTCTACTCCTCCGACCATTCCCTGTGATAGTTCTGTCTATGCCACAGTCTGACTGCTTTGGTTTTGACATTGAAAATGATGTCCCAGTCCTAACATAATCGCTGTCTTATCTTTTTGTGCCCCCTTTCTGCTCTCAAGGCAGTTGCTGGCCGTAATGTTAGCACACAAAGCCAGAACAAGATTGAGGCAGCCGAGATGTGGTTTCTTAGAAGAATGTTGAGAGTTCCATGGACAGCAAAGAAAACAAACGAGACAGTCTTGATGGAGGCAGACACAAGAAGATCTTTCATAAGGAAGATTAGGAAAAGACAGCAACATTTATAGGCCATTTTATGAGGAAAGGGGAATTAGAGCACCTGGTCACAACAGGAAAGCTGGAGGGAAAGAGAGCACCAGGTAGACCCAGGAAAAATATTGGACGGACTTGCAGTGTGGCTGAGGACAGAGAGGGTGGAAGATGTGCTTGCAGCAACAAGGGATAGATGCATATGGAGGGCCATGATCACCAACGCCATGTGGAAAGACACTTGATGATGATGATGATGAATGTTGACAACAAAGAGCATTCGAAAATCTGTGAACTCTTTTTCTTTCTTTCGCCAAAATCTAACGGTTGCAACACTGTTCTGGCCTGGGTTCCTGGCCACGTTGGTATTTGAGACAGTAAAATAGCTGACTGCCTTGTCAAGAAAGTCACAACTGGAAAACATACCTAAATCCTTCATTCCTTACACAGATATGAAACACAAAGGACAAACTTTTGTGCAGAAAAAAAAGTCTGGCAGTAGGAATGGAACAACCAGCCAACAAACTTTTCCACATCCGCCCTGACCTAAGTTAGTTCCTCCCAGCTGTTCTGGGAAACCTCAGAAAGAAAACGATGTTACCAGTTGCCGTGGTGTAGTGGTTAACGCAACGGACTACCGACTGGAAGGTTGTGGGTTCGAATCCCCATCAGTCGCTTTAAAAATCATCGTGGGATTTTTCGGCTTAACCGGCCCTTCCCAGATTGGGCGTGCTTGGGCTCATTGTGAAGACTGGGACCACACAGTCAAGTCTCATCCACTTCACGGATGCGTCATTGAGAGTGTTGCTCAAATCATCTGACCAGCACCGCAGGTGTCTGTATCTCTCGGGACCTGGTTGACGCCAGGATACGTTATAATAGTAAGTGTAGAGTACAGTCCTGTCACGCAGTCTCAATCTTAGATGGAACTCCATAGCGTCATAATTGTCATCCTCATTGACATCATCATCATGGCATTGTTAAAAAAAAATTTTTAAAAAAGAAACCACCTGTGCCAGCTTCTGTGGCCATTAAGGTGGCGCAGAAAATGGGACGGAAAAAAATGAGCACAAAGGTAACCTCCCTGAGTGCGATGATCCTACATGTATATAAAAAAAAACAAAAAAAAACAAACAAAAAAAACACGATGTTAGGAAGGCTACACACGGGGTCTAGCATACGTCTGGCATTCATTCATAGTTTTCCAAAATGAAGAGGCACCACGATGAGCCAGTCACTCAGCATCAAAACGCTTTCTCATTTAATACCGCGACATAAGCACTAAACAGCAGACTCCTGGGAGAATCTCCTCAGAAATGAGGTTAATTTTCAATTTTTTACAAGAGATCCGTAGATTTCATCTGATATGATCGTATTTATATAGGAAAGATTTTAAAAATCAAATTAGACTTGAAAGGCTAATCATGCGCTTAGTTTTGAACAGTTTGATTTTTAATTAGACACAGAGTTGTTATTAACGTACAGTTATATGGCCTTACAGGTCGGCTGGGCTGTAAGAACACGATTTGATTTGATTCACTGTCATACTCTGTTGTATTGCTGTTATACTGCCATACTGCTGTCATTCCTTCTTACTGTCACACTGCTACCATACCGTCATACTACTGTCATACTGCTATTATACTGCTATCATACTGTCATACTACTGTCATACTGTCATGTCATTCTGCTAACATACTGCTATCATACGTCATACATCTGTCATACTACTACTATACTACTACTACTAATTACAATATTTATATAGCGCAAATCTTGATAAAATCAAATCTAAGCGCTGAAGCAGACACACACACGCACGCACGCACGCACGCACACACACGCGCGCACACACACACACACACACACACAGCGCATGGCTATAAATGGGGAGAAAGAATAAAAGCAATAAAGCAAGAATAAAAGCAATGGAAAATTATAGAGAGCATAGCATATACAATTATATATTATAACCATGTGATTTCCCTCCGAGCGGAGACAGGCTGCAGAGGGGGGGGGGGGAGGCTGCTATCATACTGCTATCATACTGTCATACTGCTGTCATACTGTCATACTGCTATCATACTACTGTCATACTGCTGTCATACTGTCATTCTGCTATCATATTGCTATCATACTACTGTCATACTGCTGTCATACTGTCATTCTGCTATCATACTACTTGTTCATACTGTCATACTGCTATCATACTGTCATACTGTCATACTGCTGTCATATTGCTATCATACTACTGTCATACTGTCATTCTGCTATCATACTACTGTCATACTGTCATACTGCTGTCATATTGCTATCATACTACTGTCATACTGTCATACTGCTATCATACTGTCATACTGTCATACTGCTGTCATTCTGCTATCATGCTACTGTCATACTGTCATACTGCTATCATACTGTCATACTGTCATACTGCTATCATATTGCTATCATACTACTGTCATACTGCTGTCATACTGTCATTCTGCTATATCTACTGTCATACTGTCATACTGCTATCATACTGTCATTGTCATGCTGTCATACTACTGTCATACTGTCATACTGCTATCATATCTACTGTCATACTGTCATACTGCTATCATACTACTGTCATACTGTCATATGCATACTGTCATACTGTCATACTGCTTCATACTACTGTCATACTGTCATACTGCTATCATACTACTGTCATACTGCTATAATACTGTCATTCTGCTATCATACTACTGTCATATATCATACTGTCATACTGCTGTCATATTGCTATCATACTACTGTCATACTGTCATACTGCTATCATATACTGTCATACTGCTATCATACTGTCATAACTGTCATACTGCTCGTCATTCTGCTATCATACTACTGTCATACTGTCATTCTGCTATCATACTACTGTCATACTGCTATCATACTGCTATCATACTACTGTCATACTGCTGTCATACTGTCATTCTGCTATCATACTACTGTCATACTGTCATACTGCTATCATACTGTCATACTGTCATACTGCTGTCATACTGTCATACTGCTATCATACTACTGTCGTACTGTCATTCTGCTATCATACTACTGTCATTCTGCTATCATACTGTCATACTGCTATCATACTGTCATTCTGCTATCATACTACTGTCATACTGTCATACTGCTATCATACTACTGTCATACTGCTGTCATACTGTCATACTGCTATCATACTACTGTCATACTGCTGTCATACTGTCATTCTGCTATCATACTACTGTCATACTGTCATACTGCTATCATACTGTCATACTGTCATACTGCTGTCATACTGTCATACTGCTATCATACTACTGTCATACTGTCATACTGCTATCATACTACTGTCATACTGTCATACTGCTATCATACTACTGTCATACTGTCATTCTGCTATCATACTACTGTCATACTGTCATACTGCTATCATACTGTCATACTGCTATCATACTGTCATTCTGCTATCATACTACTGTCATACTGTCATACTGTCATTCTGCTATCATACTACTGTCATACTGCTGTCATACTGTCATACTGCTATCATACTACTGTCATACTGCTATCATACTGTCATTCTGCTATCATACTACTGTCATACTGTCATACTGTCATTCTGCTATCATACTACTGTCATACTGCTGTCATACTGTCATACTGCTATCATACTACTGTCATACTGTCATACTGCTATCATACTACTGTCATACTGCTGTCATACTGTCATACTGCTATCATACTACTGTCATACTGTCATTCTGCTATCATACTGCTGTCATACTGTCATACTGCTGTCATACTACTGTCATACTGTCATACTGCTATCATACTGTCATTCTGCTATCAAACTACTGTCATACTGTCATACTGCTGTCATACTGTCATACTGCTATCATACTACTGTCATACTGTCATTCTGCTATCATACTACTGTCATACTGTCATACTGCTATCATACTACTGTCATACTGCTATCATACTACTATCATACTGCTGTCATACTGTCATTCTGCTATCATACTACTGTCATACTGTCATTCTGCTATCATACTGCTGTCATACTGTCATACTGCTGTCATACTGTCATACTGCTATCATACTGCTGTCATACTGTCATACTGCTATCATACTACTGTCATACTGTCATTCTGCTATCATACTGCTGTCATACTGTCATACTGCTGTCATACTGTCATTCTGCTATCATACTACTGTCATACTGCTATCATACTACTGTCATATGTCATACTGTCATTCTGCTATCATACTGCTGTCATACTGCTATCATACTACTGTCATACTGCTGTCATGCTGTCATTCTGCTATCATACTACTGTCATACTGTCATACTGCTATCATACTACTGTCATTCTGTCATTCTGCTATCATACTACTGTCATACTGTCATTCTGCTATCATACTACTGTCATACTGTCATACTGCTATCATACTACTGTCATACTGCTGTCATACTGTCATTCTGCTATCATACTACTGTCATACTGTCATACTGCTATCATACTACTGTCATACTGTCATACTGCTGTCATACTGCTATCATACTACTGTCATACTGTCATACTGCTATCATACTACTGTCATACTGTCATACTGCTATCATACTACTGTCATACTGTCATACTGCTATCATACTGCTATCATACTACTGTCATACTGTCATACTGCTGTCATACTGCTATCATACTACTGTCATACTGTCATACTGCTATCATACTACTGTCATACTGCTATCATACTACTGTCATACTGTCATACTGCTATCATACTACTGTCATACTGTCATACTGCTATCATACTACTGTCATACTGCTATCATACTGCTGTCATACTGTCATACTGTCATACTACTGTCATACTGTCATACTGCTATCATACTACTGTCATACTGTCATACTGCTATCATACTACTGTCATACTGCTGTCATACTGTCATTCTGCTATCATACTACTGTCATACTGCTGTCATACTGCTGTCATACTGTCATTCTGCTATCATACTACTGTCATACTGCTGTCATACTGTCATTCTGCTATCATACTACTGCCATACTGCTGTCATACTGTCATTCTGCTATCATACTACTGTCATACTGCTGTCATACTGTCATTCTGCTATCATACTACTGTCATACTGCTGTCATACTGTCATTCTGCTATCATACTACTGTCATACTGCTGTCATACTGTCATTCTGCTATCATACTACTGTCATACTGCTGTCATACTGTCATTCTGCTATCATACTACTGTCATACTGCTGTCATACTGTCATTCTGCTATCATACTACTGTCATACTGCTGTCATACTGTCATTCTGCTATCATACTACTGTCATACTGTCATACTGCTGTCATATTGTCATACTACTGGCATGCTGCTGTCATTCTGTCATGTTACTGTCATACTGCTGTCATATTGTTATACTACTGTCATCCTACTGCCATACTGTCGTACTTTTGTTGTAGTGTCATACGATTGTCATACTGCTGTCATGCTACTGTCACACTGTCATATAGCTGTCATACTGCCGTCATACCAATGTCATATTGTCATACTACCGTCATATTGTCATACTGCTATCATCCTGCTGCCATACTGTCATACTTCTGTCATATTGTCATATCGATTGTCAAACTGTTGTCATACTGCTGTTATACTACTGTCATGCTGTCATACTGCTGTTATACTGTTGTCATACTGCTGTTATACTACTGTCATGCTGTCATACAGCTGTTATACAACTGTCAGACTGTAATAATGTCATACAGCTGTCATACTGTCATACTACTGTCACACTGTCATACTGCTGTCATACTGTCATACTACTGTCACACTGTCAAACAGCTGTCATATTGTCATACTACTGTCACACTGTCATACTGCTGTCATACTGTCATACTACTGTCACACTGTCATACAGCTGTCATATTGTCATACTACTGTCACACTGTCATACTGCTGTCATACTGTCATACTACTGTCACACTGTCATACAGCTGTCATACTGTCATACTACTGTCCACACTGTCATACTGCTGTCATACTGTCATACTACTGTCACACTGTCATACTGCTGTCATACTGTCATACTACTGTCACACTGTCATACTGCTGTCATATTGTCATACTACTGTCACACTGTCATACTACTGTCATACTGTCATACTACTGTCACACTGTCATACAGCTGTCATACTGTCATACTACTGTCACACTGTCATACAGCTGTCATATTGTCATACTACTGTCACACTGTCATACTGCTGTCATACTGTCATACTACTGTCACACTGTCATACAGCTGTCATACTGTCATACTACTGTCACACTGTCATACAGCTGTCATACTGTCATACTACTGTCACACTGTCATACAGCTGTCATATTGTCATACTACTGTCACACTGTCATACTGCTGTCATACTGTCATACAGCTGTCATACAGCTGTCATACTGTCATACTACTGTCACACTGTCATACTGCTGTCATATTGTCATACTACTGTCACACTGTCATACAGCTGTCATACTGTCATACAGCTGTCATACTGTCATACTGCTGTCACACTGTCATACTGCTGTCACACTGTCATACAGCTGTCATACTGTCATACTACTGTCAAACTGTCATACTGCTGTCACACTGTCATACAGCTGTCATACTGTCGTACTACTGTCAAACTGTCATACTACTGTCACACTGTCATACAGCTGTCATATTGTCATACTACTGTCACACTGTCATACTGCTGTCATATTGTCATACTACTGTCGCTCTATCATCCTGCTGTCACACTGTCATACAGCTGTCATACTGTCATACTACTGTCACACTGTCATACAGCTGTCATACTGTCATACTACTGTCATACTGTCATACTACGGTCGTACTGTCATACTGCTGTCACACTGTCATACTTCTGTCATATTGTCACACGACTGTCATACTGCTGTTATACTACTGCCATACTGTCATACAGCTGTCATACTGTAATAATGTCATACTGCATTCATACTGTCATACAGCTGTCATACTGTAATAATGTCATACTGCTGTCATACTGTCATACAGCTGTCATACTGTAATAATGTCATACTGCTGTCATACTGTCATACAGCTGTCATACTGTAATAATGTCATACTGCTGTCATACTGTCATACAGCTGTCATACTGTCATACTACTGTCACACTGTCATACAGCTGTCATATTGTCATACTACTGTCACACTGTCATACTGCTGTCATATTGTCATACTACTGTCACACTGTCATACAGCTGTCATACTGTCATACTACTGTCATACTGTCATACTACTGTCAAACTGTCATACAGCTGATATACTGTCATACTACTGTCAAACTGTCATACAGCTGTCATACTGTCATACTACTGTCACACTGTCATACAGCTGTCATACTGTCATACTACTGTCATACTGTCATACTACTGTAACACTGTCATACAGCTGTCATACTGCATACTACTGTCATACTGTCATACTACGGTCGTACTGTCATACTGCTGTCACACTGTCATACTTCTGTCATATTGTCACACGACTGTCATACTGCTGTTTATACTACTGCCATACTGTCATACAGCTGTCATACTGTCATACAGCTGTCATACTGTCATACAGCTGTCATACTGTAATAATGTCATACTGCTGTCATACTGTCATACAGCTGTCATACTGTCATACAGCTGTCATACTGTCATACAGCTGTCATACTGTAATAATGTCATACTGCTGTCATACTGTCATACTACGGTCGTACTGTCATACTGCTGTCACACTGTCATACTTCTGTCATATTGTCACACGACTGTCATACTGCTGTTATACTACTGCCATATTGTCATACAGCTGTCATACTGTCATACAGCTGTCATACTGTCATACAGCTGTCATACTGTAATAATGTCATACTGCTGTCATACTGTCATACAGCTGTCATACTGTCATACAGCTGTCATACTGTCATACAGCTGTCATACTGTAATAATGTCATACTGCTGTCATACTGTCATACTACGGTCGTACTGTCATACTGCTGTCACACTGTCATACTTCTGTCATATTGTCATACGACTGTCATACTGCTGTTATACTACTGCCATACTGTCATACAGCTGTCATACTATCATACAGCTGTCATACTGTAATAATGTCATACTGCTGTCATACTGTCATACTACGGTCGTACTGTCATACTGCTGTCACACTGTCATACTTCTGTCATATTGTCACACGACTGTCATATTCAGTCATACTGCTGTCATACTCAGTCATACTGCTGTCATCCTCTGTCATACTTCTGTCATATTCTGTCATACTGCTGTCATACTCTGTCATACTGCTGTCATATTCTGTCATGCTGCTGTCATACTGCTGTCATCCTCTGTCATACTGCTGTCATATTCAGTCATACTGCTGTCATACTCTGTCATACTGCTGTCATCCTCTGTCATACTGCTGTCATATTCAGTCATACTGCTGTCATACTCAGTCATACTGCTGTCATACTCTGTCATACTGCTGTCATATTCTGTCATACTGCTGTCATATTCTGTCATACTGCTGTCATATTGCCCTACTGCTGTCATACTCTGTCATACTGCTGTCATACTCTGTCAGACTGTTGTCATATTCTGTCATACTGTTGTCATACTCTGTCAGACTGCTGTCATATTGCCCTACTGCTGTCATACTCTGTCAGACTGCTGTCATATTCTGTCATACTGTTGTCATACTCTGTCAGACTGCTGTCATACTGCTGTCATACTCTGTCAGACTGCTGTCATACTCTGTCATACTGCTGTCATACTCTGTCAGACTGTTGTCATATTGCCCTACTGCTGTCATGCTCTGTCATACTGCTGTCATACTCTGTCATACTGCTGTCATATTCTGTCATACTGCTGTCATACTCTGTCATACTGCTGTCATACTCTGTCATACTGCTGTCATACTGCTGTCATACTCTGTCAGACTGCTGTCATACTGCTGTCATATTACCCTACTGCTGTCATACTCTGTCATACTGCTGTCATACACTGTCATACTGCTGTCATATTACCCTACTGCTGTCATACTCTGTCATACTGCTGTCATACTCTGTCAGACTGTTGTCATATTCTGTCATACTGTTGTCATACTCTGTCAGACTGCTGTCATACTCTGTCAGACTGTTGTCATATTGCCCTACTGCTGTCATACTCTGTCAGACTGCTGTCATATTCTGTCATACTGTTGTCATATTCTGTCAGACTGCTGTCATACTGCTGTCATACTCTGTCAGACTGCTGTCATACTCTGTCAGACTGTTGTCATACTCTGTCATACTGTTGTCATATTCTGTCATACTGTTGTCATACTCTGTCATACTGCTGTCATACTCTGTCAGACTGTTGTCATACTCTGTCAGACTGCTGTCATACTCTGTCATACTGTTGTCATACTCTGTCAGACTGCTGTCATACTCTGTCAGACTGTTGTCATACTCTGTCATACTGCTGTCATACTCTGTCAGACTGTTGTCATACTCTGTCAGACTGCTGTCATACTCTGTCATACTGTTGTCATACTCTGTCATACTGCTGTCATACTCTGTCAGACTGTTGTCATAGTCTGTCATACTGCTGTCATACTCTGTCATACTGTTGTCATACTCTGTCAGACTGCTGTCATACTCTGTCAGACTGCTGTCATACTCTGTCAGACTGTTGTATACTCTGTCATACTGTTGTCATACTCTGTCAGACTGCTGTCATATTCTGTCATACTGTTGTCATATTCTGTCAGACTGCTGTCATACTGCTGTCATACTCTGTCAGACTGCTGTCATATTCTGTCATACTGTTGTCATACTCTGTCAGACTGCTATCATACTGCTGTCATACTCTGTCAGACTGCTGTCATACTCTGTCAGACTGTTGTCATATTGCCCTACTGCTGTCATACTCTGTCATACTGCTGTCATACTCTGTCATACTGCTGTCATATTCTGTCATACTGCTGTCATACTCTGTCATACTGCTGTCATATTCTGTCATACTGCTGTCATACTCTGTCATACTGCTGTCATTTTCTGTCATACTGCTGTCATACTGCTGTCATATTACCCTACTGCTGTCATACTCTGTCATACTGCTGTCATACTGCTGTCATATTACCCTACTGCTGTCATACTCTGTCATACTGCTGTCATACTCTGTCATACTGCTGTCATATTACCCTACTGCTGTCATACTCTGTCATACTGCTGTCATACTGTTGTCATATTACCCTACTGCTGTCATACTCTGTCATACTGCTGTCATATTACCCTACTGCTGTCATACTCTGTCATACTGCTGTCATACTCTGTCATACTGCTGTCATATTACCCTACTGCTGTCATACTCTGTCATACTGCTGTCACATTGCCCTACTGCTGTCATACTGCTGATTACTATCTGCAGGATCAGACCTTGCCACAGATCAGTTTCCATGCTGACAAGTCTCTGGACAGCTTTTGCCGCTGGCAGGACAAGTTGTCTGATCAAGGGGGCAAAGGTCAAGGTCGTTCGACTGCTCATGATAACGCCATTCTGCTCACAAGGCAAGAATATTTTGTTTTATTTTATTTATTTATTCATTTTATTTCACTTTATTGTGTTTTTTTAATTCTATTTCATTTTGTGTTTCTAGTTAATTAATTGTGTTTCATAATATGTATTTTCTTGTATTTCAGTGTTTGTTTGTTTTTATTGTATTTTAGCATTTGTATATAATGGTATTTCAGTGTTTGTGTTTTATTGTATTTTAGTATTTGTATGACGGTATTTTGGTGTATTTTAGTATTTGTGTATTATTGTGCTTTACCATTTGTGGTTTATTGTGTTTCATTTATTGTGTGTATGACGATTTTCAAATGTATTTTAGTGTTTTGTATTTTGTTGTATTTTAGTGTTTGTATGAAAGTATTTTATTGACTTTCAGTGTTCGTATGAAAGTATTTTATTGATTTTAGTGTTTGTATTTGATTGTTTGTCTAACGCTATTTTGTTGTATTATAGTGTTTTATATTTTGGTATATTTTAATGTTCGTATGAAGGTATTTTATTGTATTTTAATGTTTGAATTTGACTGTGTAACGGTACTTTCTTGTATTTCAGTGTTGGTATTTTGTTGTATTTTAGTGTTTGTATTGTTTGTGTAAAGGTATACTTTTAGCATTCGTATTTCAGTATATTTTAGTGTTTGTGTTTTGTTATTTTCATGACAGTATTTTATTTCATTTTAGTGTTTGTCTTTAAGTGTTTGTAAGAAGTGTTGTTTGTACTTTAGTGTTTGTATGAACGTGTTTTGTGTGCATTTTAGTGTTTGTATGATGGTATTTTATTGCAGTTTAGTGTTTGTTAGAAGGTATTTTACTGTAGTTTACCGTATTTACAAAGATGTTTTATTGAAGTTTAGTGTTTATATAAAGATATCTTATTGTGATTTAGTGTTTGATTAAACGTATTTTCGTGTTTTTTTAGTGTTTGTATGAAGATATTCTATCGCATTTTAGTGCTTCTATGAAGGTGTTTTATTGTAGTTATGTGTTTATATAAACATGTCTGACTGTATTAATTTTAGTGTTCATATGAAGATAGTTTATTGTATTTTAGGGTTTGTATGGAGGCACTTTATTGTATTTAAGTGATTGTAAGAAGATATTTTATTGTATTTTAATAAAGGCATTTTATTGTATTTTAGTGTTTATATAAACATTCAGTTTCATTTCAACGTTTATATCGAGATTTTATTCTGTTTTAGTGTTCTTACGAAAGTGTTTCATTATAATTTAGTGTTATATGAATGTGCTTTATTGTAGCTTAGTGCTTGTATGAGGACATTTTGTTGCATTTTAATGTTTGTATGAAGATATTTTATTGTATTTTAGTGATGGTATGAAGGTATTTTATTGTATCTTATTGTTTGTACGAAGGTATTTTATTGTATTTTAGTGATGGTATGATGGTATTTTATTGTATTTTAGTGTTGGTATGAAGGTGTTTTATTGTATTTTAGTGTTTGTATAAAGGTATTTTATTGTGTTTAATGGTTTATGTTTCAGTGTTTATATGACGGGATTGTACTGCATTTTGGTGTCTATATCCTGTTCTATGTATGACAGTATTTTAGTGTGCTTTGTATTTTATTGTCTTCTTTTTTCTTTCCTGTCACAATGGATTTATCGAGTGAAGTACAGGTTGCTCTCGACGGAAGATCGCGTCACCACAGTGCAGCGCCACCCGTTTCCCCTTTTGTCTGCGTATGGTCCTGTATATCTCTCTGAATGGATTTTTTTTTTTTTTTTTTTTTTTTTTGCTACGATTTTGCTACGGAGATCTTCGTTGCTGTAGGTTGTTCATAACGTGCACATAGTGTGCATGCTTGCACGTGAAACCTCGACTTACCGTCTCATGTGTAACTTTAGCATCCAGATCTGACTACATTGCGGAACGGATAGAGAAACCCATTTGCAGAGAACCAGGTTTTGGCACACCACCGAAAGAGCTGGAGGAATCTGGTGAACAGTTGTTTAGTGCGGGCGCCCCAATGACTGTTCACGGAGTAAAGGGAAAAGATTAAGTGGCACTAAGCAAACACACAGTCCACTGGCCACAGGGTGATTTGAAACCACTACTGTGTCCTGGCCGTCAGTTTGTTTGTTTGTTTGTTTTTCAATTTGTTGTTCAACAGCAAACTAGTCACACACGCGACAGTCATTTCAATGTTACTACACAGACAGAAATCACCACAACCAACCAATACACACACATCTACACACACACACGCACACACCACACACACACACACACACACACACACACACACACACACACACACACACACACACACACACATACATACATACACACACATACACATGCACACACACACATACACACACACACACACACACACACGTGCACACACACACACACACACACACACACACACACACACACACACACACACACACACACACACACTTACAAATAAACAAACAAACAAACAAAAGATAGGTCGCTTGTCACTTACCTCTCAACGATTTGACCTGTGGCGTTTTTATTGCAGCAGTTTCAATTCAATTTCAGTTTCAGTTTCTCAAGATGACGTCTCCGCGCTCGGAATGAATTCCTTATGCACAGTAGGACCTAGGATTGATTTTCTAAACACAGAAAGTCGGCCAAACTGCTAACCGGTGGGGAGGAGGGGTGGGGGTGGGGGGGGCGCTTATTCAGGGCTGAGCTGCTATGGGCTTTTTGGGAGGACTGGGACCGCACAGTCACGTCTCATCACTCTGACGGATGCGTCACTGAGAATATTGCTGAAATTTCTTTACCAACACCGCAGGTGTCTGTATCAGATGCATCATTGAGGATATTGCTGAAATTTCCTTACCAACACCGCAGGTGTCTGTATCAGATGCATCATTGAGGATATTGCTGAAATTTCACTATCAACGACGCAGGCGTCTCTGTAGGGTGCGTCATTGAGGATATTGCATTGTTCAAACGTCCCTACCAACACCGCAGGTGTCTGTATCGGATGTGTCATTGAGGATATTGTATTGCTCAAATTTCTCTACCAACACCGCAGTCGTCTTTGTCGGATGCGTCATTGAGGATATTGCTCAGATTTCTTTATCGACACCGCAGGTGTCTGTATCGTATGCCTTATTGAGGATATTGCTTAATTTCCTTACTAACACCGCAGGTGTCTGTATCGTATGCCTTATTGAGGATATTGCTTAATTTCCTTACTAACACCGCAGGTGTCTGTATCGTATGCCTTATTGAGGATATTGCTTAATTTCCTTACTAACACCGCAAGTGTCTGTATCGGATGCGTCATTGAGGATATTGCATTGCTGAAATTTCCCTACCAATACCGCAGGTGTCTGTATAGGATGCGTTATTGAGGATATTGCTGAAATTTCTTTACCAACTCCGAAGGTGTCTGTATCGGATGCATCATTGAGGATATTGCTGAAATTTTCCTTACCCACACCGCAGGTGTCTGTATCGGATGTGTCATTGAGGATATTGCTGAAATTTTCCTTACCCACACCGCAGGTGTCTGTATAGGATGCGTTATTGAGGATATTGCTGAAAATTCACTACCAACACCGCAGGTGTCTGCATGGGATGCATCATTGAGGATATTGCTGAAATTTCCTTACCAACACCGAAGGTGTCTGTATCGGATGTGTCATTGAGGATATTGCTGAAATTTCTTTACCAGCACCGAAGGTGTCTGTATCGGATGTGTCATTGAGGATATTGCTGAAATTTCCTTACCAACACCGCAGGTGTCTGTATCGGATGTGTCATTGAGGATATTGCTGAAATTTCCTTACCAACACGCAGGTGTCTGTATAGGATGTGTCATTGAGGATATTGCATTGCTTAGATGTCCCTACCAACACCGCAGGTGTCTTTGTCGGATGCGTTATTGAGGATATTGCTCAAATTTCTGTCCAACTTTACAGGTGTCTTTATCGGATGCGTCATTGAGGATATTGCTGAAATTTCCCTACAACACCGCATGTGTCTGTATCGGATGCGTTATTGAGGATATTGCATTGCTCAGATGTCCCTGCCAACACCGCAGGTGTCTGTATCAGATGCGTCATTGAGGATATGTTTCAATTTT
>CM060315.1:47971634-47994134 GCA_030674185.1 Monoplex corrugatus
TTAGGCTGGCTAACAGATATCATGTATAAGGTCAACAGTATACCATGTATAAGGCCAACAATACCATGTATAAGGCAACAGATACCATGTATAAGGCCAACAATACCATGTATAAGGCCAACAATACCATGTATAAGGCCAACAGATACCATGTATAAGGCCAACAGATACCATGTATAAGGCCAACAATACCATGTATAAGGCCAACAGATACCATGTATAAGGCAACATATACCATGTATAAGGCCAACAGATACCATGTATAAGGTCAACATATACCATGTATAAGGCCAACATATACCATGTATAAGGTCCAACATATACCATGTATAAGGCCAACAGATACCATGTATAAGGCCAACATATACCATGTATAAGGCCAACATATACCATGTATAAGGCCAACATATACCATGTATAAGGTCAACATATACCATGTATAAGGCCAACAGATACCATGTATAAGGCCAACATATACCATGTATAAGGCCAACATATACCATGTATAAGGTCAACATATACCATGTATAAGGCCAACAGATACCATGTATAAGGTCAACAGATACCATGTATAAGGCCAACATATACCATGTATAAGGCCAACATATACCATGTATAAGGCCAACAGATACCATGTATAAGGTCAACAGATACCATGTATAAGGCCAACAGATACCATGTATAAGAAGTCTGAAGTTTGTTCGAGAGGGATTCATTGCACTCGAACAGTTCCATATGTGCTCCACCCAAATCTGCCAGCAGTTATCCGGTAGACTTTGTGGAGCCTGCGCAAAGCCCCTGTGCACCAGCAATAGGGAAGGGAGACAAACGGGACTCCTGAAGCACTGAGCTGACACCACAGGAGAGATGGAAACATTAAAACGGGCAGTGAACAGGCCAGGTTTAAATACTGCGGGCTGGGATTGAACTCGAGATATCAGATCTTGAATCCACAGCTGTATCAAAAGAAATCCTAAACAAGTGTGACTGCCCGCGTTCAAGCAAACAAGAACAAGAAAAAGTACACGAAAAAAAAAAAAGAATAAGAACGCGTATTTAATACAAGACAAGACAGGCGCAAAATTTCGGCCAACTGGCCTTTGTCAAGCGTAAGATCACAAACAAACAAACACCAGATACAAAAATTAGGAGAAAAAGACTGAAACGTCTTACACACTGGACGGAGCAGCAAGGAAGTTTCAGTCTTCTTCTCCTGATTTTTGTAACTGGTGTTTGTTTGTTTGTGATCTTACATTCAAAGTCCTCTTTTCCCACTGCACGAAGCAGCAGAAAAGTTTCAGTCTTTTTCTCCTAATTTTTGTATCTGGTGTTTGTTTGTTTGTTTGTGATCTTACGCTTGACAAAGGCCAGTTGACCGAAAATTTGCGCCTCTCTTGTCTTGTTGTATTATATACACGTTCTTATTCTTTTTTCGTGTTTTTTTTCTTTTCTGGTTGCTGTATCAAAAAAACCAACCTGCCCATGTGAAAAACTATGTTAGAGATACGGAAAATCAGGTCAAACATTCTGGGTGGTGGGCTGACCCTCAGGATCGAAGAAGACTTCCGACGCCTTCTGAAATATGGCTGTAAGAACTTGTGCTTGAAAAGGATTAAACTGAAATTTTCTTACATCTTTACGTACATATCTACATTAGTTTTTAACGTGTTACTGTTCGTATTCAGTTCATGTGACTGAATCACACTTGCATGAGTGAAACGGGTATATCAAAAGTTCAACAACAAGCCGCTGTATGGCAACATTTTTGTTGTGAAATTGTGCATATTACACTTGTATGCGCGTTTCTTTCCTTTTGCTTCTTCTTTTTTTCTTTTTTCTTTTTTTTTCTGTTTGTTTCTTTTGTACTTGTATTTTCGTGTTGGACGCTATCACAAAACAACAACAACAACAACAACAAAAAAACCTTTCTGCGTGTGCCTCCCAATCCACCCAGCTACGAATCAGGGCTTGAGGGTCAGGAAAGACGAAATAGCGAGAGGCGAGGGAGAGGAAATGGGCACCAAAAAAGTACCACCCCATGAAACTGGTTCCTAGAAAAGGGTCAAGTCTGTAGCACCTCACTCTCTATCATCTCAAAGTTAAGGGACAACCGTCACCTATCACAGAGGAGGCAAACCAAGCACAATGAATGCTGTATAAGACTGGAACTGACGGAGATGGCGTTGTGTTCTGCTGGAGCTGTTGCAGAGCTGACACAGGCAAACAAAAAGTGCTTTCACTGCTAATGTATGCTGGTTTGGAATCAGTGAAGACTGCGTTATATTGAATGTGATACGACATGTCCAAATTAAAGGGAATGTGATACGACATGTCCAAATTAAAGAGAATATTATACGACAGGTCCAAATTAAATAGAATGTGGTACGACATGTCCAAATTAAAGGGAATGTGATACGACATGTCCAAATTAAAGAGAATATTATACGACAGGTCCAAATTAAATAGAATGTGGTACGACATGTCCAAATTAAATAGAATGTGGTACGACATGTCCAAATTAAAGAGAATATTATACGACAGGTCCAAATTAAATAGAATGTGGTACGACATGTCCAAATTAAATAGAATGTGGTACGACATGTCCAAATTAAATAGAATGTGGTACGACATGTCCAAATTAAATAGAATGTGGTACGACATGTCCAAATTAAATAGAATGTGGTACGACATGTCCAAATTAAATAGAATGTGGTACGACATGTCCAAATTAAATAGAATGTGATACGACATGTCCAAATTAAAGGGAATGTGATACGACAGGTCCAAATTACAGAGACTATGAGACAGGTCCAAATTAATGAGAACGTGATACGACAGGTCCAGATTAAGCAGAATATGATACGTTATGTCCAAATTAAAGGGAATATGATACGACAGGTCCAAATTAAAGAGAATATGATACAACAGGTCCATATTTAAGAGAATGGGACACGACAGGTCGAAATTAAAGGGAATATGATACAACAGGTCCAAATTAAAGGGGATGTGATACGACAGGTACAAATTAAAAAGAACGTATGGTCCAGATTAAAGATAGGTCCAATTTTTCGTGGACATGATATTACAATTCCAAAGTATGTCGAATGTGAGTTTGGTCTGGTAGTCATTATAAAAAAACGTGCTACGACAGGTCCAAATTAAACAGAATGTTATACGACAGGTCCAAACATTACAGAGAATGTAATACGACAGGTCCAAATTAAAGAGAACATAATACGACATGTCCAAATTAAAAAGAACGTGCTACGACAGGTCCAGATTGAAGTGATGTGGTGATACGACATATCCAAATTAAAGAGAATGCGATACGTAAGGTCCAGATTAAAGATAGGTCCAATTTTTCGTGGACATGATATTACAATTCCAAAGTAGGCCTATGTCGAATGTGACATTGCAAGTCCAGATTGTGGATGTGATCTAATGATCAGAGTTGTAGTGCACGTGATATCACAGATCCAAACCGTAGTAATTGTGATATCACAGGTCCAAGTTGTACCGAATGTAGTATTATACCTATGAACCGTATTGAATGTGATATTTACAGGCACAGATTGTAGTGAATGTCCTATTACAGGTCTAAATTGTAGGGGATGTGATAGTACAGATAAGCGTTGTGGTGAATGTAATCGTGTAGGTCCAAATCGTATTGAATGTGACGTTACAAATCTGACATTAGCGCTGTTGCAAGATAAGGACCAGCACAGATTGTAATGAACTGCATGCAGTGTTGCAGGATTGATGCCAGTGAGCCTCAGGAAATGCAATCGATGCTGTAGATGTCAAGAACCAATGAAGATTGCAGTGTCTTGCATGCCATGTTGCAGTTTCAGTTTCAATTTCAGTTTCTCAAGATGACATCTCCGCGCTCGGAATGAATTCCATATGCCCTAACGTCACAGGTGCCATGTGATAGAGAAGAGCCAGAATGATCACGGCACAAGCCTTAAGCCTGCACATAAACCCATGACCCTGAGGTCCTACCTAGAAAGTTCCAATTCCCTGGGGTCGTAGGGGAGTGAGATGGCAGAGACCTCAACTTTTCCTGGGACCAGCACCACGAGGGTGGCGCCCATCCCCTCTCCCTCGATTCAAATTCATATTCACAGTCACTTTTATTTTCTAACCAAGACTTCAGAAAGGCAAAAAGGCTGATTGGTCTTCAAAGGGTGGGACCTGTGAAATCAACCTATCTCTCCAATGTTTTATACCAAGGTAGTGGGGCACTGCCCTACTCTTCACGATTTTCAACTGCCATGGGATCTTTAGCGTGCGCAGCCAGAAGGCACACGGGGGATCCGACTCGTTTTTCGTCCCCTTCCGAAGGACTAGACGTTCAGTTCGATTCTCCGGTCAAACTGAGGAGAAAAGTCGAGCAAGGCCTCTTCGGGGAGCGAACCCTGGCACCTTGAGTTTAGTTATTGGCAGGCGAACGTCTGAACCATTCTGCCACTCTTCTCCCTGAACCATTCTGCCATTCTTCTCCCTGAACCATTCTGCCATTCTTCTCCCTGAACCATTCTGCCATTCTTCTTCCTGAACCATTCTGCCACTCTTCTCCCTGAACCATTCTGCCATTCTTCTTCCTGAACCATTCTGCCACTTTTCTCCCTGAACCATTCTGCCATTCTTCTCCCTGAACCATTCTGCCACTCTTCTCCCTGAACCATTCTGCCACTCTTCTCCCTGAATCATTCTGCCACTCTTCTCCCTGAACCATTCTGCCACTCTTCTCCCTGGACCATTCTGCCACTCTTCTCCCTGGACCATTCTGCCACTCTTCTCCCTGAACCATTCTGCCATTCTTCTCCCTGGACCATTCTGCCACTCTTCTCCCTGAACCATTCTGCTACTCTTCTCCCTGAACCATTCTGCCATTCTTCTTCCTGAACCATTCTGCCACTCTTCTCCCTGGACCATTCTGCCACTCTTCTCCCTGGACCATTCTGCCACTCTTCACCCTGAACCATTCTGCCACTCTTCTCCCTGAACCATTCTGCCACTCTTCTCCCTGAACCATTCTGCCACTCTTCTCCCTGAACCATTCTGCCACTCTTCTCCCCGGACCATTCTGCCACTCTTCTCCCCGGACCATTCTGCCGCTCTTTTCCCTGAACCATTCTGCCACTCTTCTCCCCGGACCATTCTGCCACTCTTCTCCCCGGACCATTCTGCCGCTCTTTTCCCTGAACCATTCTGCCACTCTTCTCCCTGAACCATTCTGCCACTCTTCTTCCCATGTTGCAGGGCTGGCACCAGTGGAGGGAATGTGTGAGAAAGACAGGAGCTGTAGCATCAACCAGGACATTGGCCTAGCCTCCGCCTTCATCATCGCTCATGAAATAGGACACAAGTGAGAGACAGTGCTACTCTTCTCCCTGAACCATTCTGCCATTCTTCTCCCTGAACCATTCTGCCATTCTTCTCCCTGAAGACATGTCCTCCTCGCTTTCCTCCTTTCTTTCGTTCTGTCTTCTGTCCTTCATTCTTTCTGACTATTTTTCCTCAATATTTCTGTTTTACTTCTCTGTCTCTGTGTGTCTGTCTGTGTGTGTGTCTGTCTGTCTCTCTGTCTGTCTCTCTCTCTTTCTCTGTCTGTCTGTCTCTCTGTCTGTCTGTCTGTCTCTCTCTCTCTCTTTCTTTCTCTATATCTCTCTCTGTCTCTCTCCCTGTCTCTCTTTCTCTTTTTGTCTTTCTCTGATTCTCTATCTTTGTCTGTCTGTCGGTCTGTCTCTGTCTCTGTCTCTCTCTCTCTCCTCTCTCTCTCTCTCTCTCCTCTCTCAATTCTGTGTGTGTGTTTTTTTTCTTTTGTTTTGTTTGTTTGTCTGTTTTGAATTAGCCAGTCTAATTTTTTTTCTTATTTTGGTTGTTTGGTGATGCTTCCTGGGATTTTTTCCCCCAAATAATGAAATCTGTTCGTGTTAGAAACATCTGTAGTATGTGTGACCTATTTTCCGTATGCAATTTTTGTGTGACCTAATTTCAAAATATATATTTCTGACCCAGTTTCAGATGATAATGTTCGTGTGACCAGTTTTCAAGATGTAGTCGGTTTGACTTAATCTCAGGGTGTTATCTGTGCGTAATCTGGTTTCATTATGCTATCTATATGACCCAGTTTTGGGGACACATTATCTGTGTGGCCTAATTTTAGGATATTTCTGCGTGTGAATAATTTTTAGATGATTTTGTAATTTGTGTGTAGCTCTGTTTTCTGGTAAGTTTGACATCAATGTGTATTTTGTGCTTGTTGCTTCGAACGGACTTTTTTGTTCATTGAAAGCATTTAAATTGCACATGGACATGCATGAATGTGTTACATCATATATTAATAGAAAATTCACATGAATAGTAAAAAATCGCCAATCAATATACAGGGTGTTTCAAAAAGAATACGCCAAAATCATTACGCAGTTTTTTCAGGTCTATAGCATTGTAGTGGACTGAATCAGTGGTTATTTGATAGAGTAGTTATCAAAGTTTGATTGGGTGTCAGTTTCACCGCTGTCGTTAGTATAACTTCCGGTGCAGCTGAATTGTGGGAAGATCAATCAAAATGGCGACTCCTCAGCAGAAGGCGTTTTGCGTGCTTGAGTTCGCGAAAACAAACGCCATTGTCACGGTGCAACGTGCTTTCAGAACAGAATTCGGCATTGATCCGCCCCATCGTGAGAGCATTCGACGGTGGGTTAGACAGTTTAAAGAGAGTGTGTCTGTGCAAAGGAAAGAGTCCTGGAAGACCACGTGTTACAGAGGAGCAAGTGGAGAGGATTCATGATGCATTTGAGAGCAGCCCACGTAAGTCCGTACGTCGAGCAAGTCTTCAACTTGCCATCCCTCATACCACTGTCTGGCTTGTGTTAAAGAGACGATTACACATGAAACCATACAAACTAAGCCTCGTCCAAGCACTTACTAATGATGACAAGGTGATGCGGAGGACATTCTGTGAGTCAATGCTGGAGATGGAGGAAGGTGATGAAACTCTCTTTTCACGTTTAGTTTTTAGTGACGAAGCGACTTTCCATTTGAGCGGCACAGTCAATCGTCACAATGTGCGCATTTGGGGAACAGATCACCCACATGAAACTGTTGAGCATGAAAGAGATTCCCCTAAAGTGAACGTCTTCTGTGCTGTGTCTCAAGACAAGGTCTATGGTCCCTTTTTCTTTGAAGGAAACACCGTTACAGGACAAACCTATCTCGAAATGCTCCAAAACTGGCTATTCACTTTACTGCAAGCAGATTCGAATGACTTCATTTTTCAGCAAGATGGAGCACCACCCCATTGGCATCTCGGGGTTAGAGCTTATCTGAATGAAAACGTGCCTCAGCGATGGATTGGGAGGAGAGGTGCTAAAAACCTTGCTCTCTGTGCTTGGCCTGCCAGATCCCCGGACCTCACTGTGTGTGACTTTTTCTTGTGGGGGTATGTTAAAGACCAAGTTTATGTTCCACCACTTCCAGCAAGTATCGATGACTTGAAAGATCGAATAACAGCTGCAATCAACACGGTGGACCGTGACATGCTGAGGCGCGTTTGGGAGGAATTCTCATATCGGCTTGATGTTGTCCGCGCTGCCGGTGGTGGCCACATTGAGCACTTATAAAACATGAAATGAAACTTGAATGTATATACAACACATGTGTTCATGCTAGAGGTTTGTAATTTTTTTCGTTTTTGACACATCACGTGATGATTTTGGCGTATTCTATTTGAAACACCCTGTATATATATATATATATATATATATATATATATATATATATATATATATATATATATGTGTGTGTGTGTGTGTGTGTGTGTGTGTGTGTGTGTGTGTGCTTGTATGTATGTACATGTATATAGGAAAGCTGGAGGGAAAGAGAACACCAGACAGACCCAATGAGAAAATATTGCACGAACTTGTAGGGTGGCTGAAGACAGAGAGGGTGGAAGATGTACTTGCAGCGACAAGGGATAGATTCGTGTGGAGGGCCATGATCACCAACGCCATGCGGGAGGGCACATGATGATGATGATGATGATGATGATGATGATAATATATGTATATGCATACACACACACACACACACACACACACACACACACACACACACATCACATATATATATATATATATAATATTATGTTGACCCGGAAGATCGGGTCTCCAGGCAGGATCGAACCAGAACTTTCCGATTGTAAGTCAGACGTTTACCCACTAGACCACCGTACCTGTCGTACATTGTGCGTGTACTTCGCTTCTGTATCGTCACATTGATTGCCACCCGCTATGGAAATCAACGTGTTATAATACAAGTATAAAAGCAATTCTTTGCAAAGCTGTTTTCAGTTTATCCCAGTGTCTCCGCCTACCCCCTCTCTCCCTCTCTCCCTCTCTCTCCCCCTACCCCCGCCCCCGATCCCCCACCCCCAACTCCTCTCGACCATCACTCAAGCTGTCCCCGCCATCTGTGTGTGTGTGTGTGTGATCTAGTTTTGGCATGCACCACGACGGCGCAGGCAACGCGTGCGGACTGCCGGGACAGGAACCAGCACGTATCATGGCGGCCCGGCTGACCAAAGACACGTCCCCATTTCAGTGGTCGTCCTGCTCCCGAACCTACATCACCGACTTTCTGGAGTAGGACCTCACTCCTCCTGCTTGTAAATATGACACTAGACTTCCCGCCCGCCCGCCCGCTCGCCTGCTCGCCTGCTCGCTCGCCCGCCCGCTCGCCCGCCCACCTGCCCTAATGCTGCTGCCTGTTTCCTGTAGTCGTACCTTCTCTTGGTGTGGTGGGGTTTTGTTGTACTGGCTGTTTTGTCCGTTTTTTTTGGTCTCAGTTTGTCTCTTGTGATCATGAATAGGTCGATCAGAACTTTTGGCAGTTGTCTTGTCTGAGCACCATTAGAACTGTAGTTACCATGGACATAATTATTAGTAGACCTGCATACATGTACATTTGTCCTGCAAACAGTAGACCTGCATCCATAAATTGTGGAATAGTAGAACTGTTATTTGTCTTGGAATGTTAGAACTGCATTCATTTGCCATGCAACAGTAGAACTACGTTCATTTGTCATAGAACAGTAGAACTGTTTTCATTTGACGTGCAACAGTAGAACTACGTTCATTTGTCATAGAACAGTAGAACTGTTTTCATTTGACGTGCAACAGTAGGACCACATTCAGTTCTCGTTGAACACAGAACTACATTCATTTGTCATGCAACGATAGAACTGCATTCAGTCAAAGAACAGTAGAACTGTTTTCATTTGTCATGCAACGCTAGAACTACATTCTGTCAAAGAACAGTAGAACTGTTTTCATTTGTCATGCAACAATTAGAACTGCATTTATTTGTCATAGAACAGGAGAACTGTTTTCATTTGTCATGCAACAGTAGAACTACATTCTGTCATATAACAGTAGAACTGTTTTCATTTGTCATGCAACAATAGAACTGCATTTATTTGTCATGCAACAGTAGATTTGTTTTCATTTGTCATGCACCAGTAGAATTGCATTCATTTGCCATTGAACAGTAGAACCTTTTTCATTTGTCATGCAATAGTAGAACTACATTCTGTCATAGAAGAGTAGAACTGTTTTCATTTATCACGCAACAGTAGACCTGCATTTATTTGTCATGCAACAGTAGAACTGTTTTCATTTGTCATAGAACAGTAGAACTGCATTCTGCCATAGAACAGTAGGATTGCATTCATTTGTCATGCAACAGAAGGATTGCAATCATTTGTCATGCAACAGTAGAACTGCATTTATTTGTCATGCAACAGTAGGATTGCAATCATTTGTCATGCAACAGTAGAACTGCATTTATTGGTCATGCAACAGTAGGATTGCATTCATTTGTCATGCAACAGTAGAACTGCATTCATTTGTCATGCAACAGTAGGATTGCATTTATTTGTCATGCGACAGTAGAACTGCATTTATTTGTCATGCAACAGTAGGATTGCATTTATTTGTCATGCAACAGTAGGATTGCATTTATTTGTCATGCAACAGTAGGATTGCATTTTTTATTTGTCATGCGACAGTAGAAACTGCATTCATTTGTCATGCAACAGTAGGATTGCATTTATTTGTCATGCAACAGTAGAACTGCATTCATTTGTCATGCAAAAGTAGGATTGCATTCATTTGTCATGCAACAGTAGGATTGCATTTATTTGTCATGCAACATAGGATTGCATTTCATTTGTCATGCAACAGTAGGATTGCATTCATTTGTCATGCAACAGTAGGATTGCATTTATTTGTCATGCAACAGTAGGATTGCATTTATTTGTCATGCAACAGTAGGATTCCATTTATTTGTCATGCAACAGTAGGATTGCATTTATTTGTCATGCAACAGTAGGATTGCATTATTTGTCATGCAACAGTAGAACTGGATTTATTTGTCATGCAACAGTAGGATTGCATTCATTTGTCATGCAACAATAGAACTGCATTCATTTGTCATGCAACAGTAGGATTGCATTCATTTGTCATGCAACAGTAGGATTGCATTCATTTGTCATGCAACAGTAGGATTGCATTCATTTGCAATGCAACAGTAGGATTGCATTCATTTGTCATGCAACAGTAGGATTGCATTCATTTGTCATGCAACAGTAGGATTGCATTCATTTGTCATGCAACAGTAGGATTGCATTCATTTGCAATGCAACAGTAGGATATTCATTTGTCATGCAACAGTAGGACTATTCATTTGTCATGCAACAGTAGAACTACATTTATTTGTCATGCAACAGTAGGACTATTCATTTGTCATGCAACAGTAGGACTATTCATTTGTCATGCAACAGTATAACTGCATTCATTTGTCATAGAACAGTAGAACTGCATTCATTTGTCATGTAACAGTAAGACTGCATTTCTCATGGAATAGTAGAACTGCATTTATTTGTCAACTGCGTCCAATTGTCACAAAACCAATAGAACTGCGTTGATTTTTGTCAATGAAATGTTAGAACTGCATTCATTTGTCATAGAATAGTAGAACTACGTTTGTCATAGAACACTAGACCTCCATTCTTTTATCATGGAATCGTAGAACTACATTTATATGTCATGAAATAGGAGAACTGCATATCTCATGGGACAGTAGAACTACATTCGCTGTGACGGAACAGTAGACCTGCATTCTTTTGTGTTGAAATCGTAGAACTACATTTGTCATGGAACAGTAGAAGTATATTCTTTCATAATGATATAGTAAAACTACCTTTATTTATCATGGAACAGTAGAACTGTGTTCTTTTATAACGAAGTAGTAAAACTACCTCCATTCATAGTGGAACAGTAGAACTGTTTTCTTTATAACGAAATAATAAAACCAGCTTCCTTTATCACGGAGCAGTAGAACTGTGTTCTTTTATAACGAAATAGTAGAACTACCTCCAATTATCGTGCAACAGTAGAACCGTTTTTTTTTATAACAAAATAGTAAACTTACCTTCATTTATCGTGGAACAGTAGAACTGTATTCTTTTACAACGAAATAATAAATCTACCTTTATTTATCATGGAACTGTATTCTTTTATAACGAAATAGTAAAACTACCTTCATTTATCATGGAACAGTAGAACTGTGTTCTTTTGTCATGGAACCAGTACAACCGCTTCTTTTGCCATGGAACAGTAGGATTGCATTAATTTGTCATAGAAAAGTAGAATTGCATTTCTTTTGTCACGAAACCAGTAGAACTAGATTCCATTGTCATAGGACAGAGAGAACTGTATTTTTCTTTCATAGAATCTGTAAAGCTGTATCTATTTGTCTTATAATCAGAAATGGATCAACTAGCTGTTGTGGAACCATGAGGACTGCATTTGTTTTTCATAAAGCAATAACACTACATTTTGTGTGTTAGAAGGAAGAGAACTGCCTTCATTCGTTTGTTTGTTCATCTGTACAATTTGATGCATTTTTCTTTCTGAATGGGGTTGGGTTTAGGGATGGGTAAAGCATTCCTAAATCATTGTAATCATATGAAAACCAAACAGAGATCTTCATACATTTGTCTCGTAACAGATTCAGTCCAAGTATGATTCAGAGCAGAACGCCCTACGCCCCTCTGTTGTGGAATGAGTTTGACTGCACGTGACATGTCTTGTATTGTCTCGTCATGAGAAATATCCATCTGTCTTTTGCTATACTCTGTGACATGTGTTTCGCTACCGTACGTGCTATGAAATTAATAGTAAATATTCATAGGAGATAATAATTAAAAAACAAAACAGAAAACAAAAACAAAACAAAAAAACAACTATAACCGATTGACCAACTGTTTACCACCGAGCCTGTTCCAATACCCGCACTTAGAGAGTTCTTAAAACTTACCTCTTCAAACAGTTAATATGAAATCTTAAAAAAAACAAGTGTGAACTGCCCGCGTTCAAGCAAATAATAATAATAATAATAGTGAACATTTATGGCGCTTAATCTAAAAAAAAGCCCTAAGCGCTTACAGTAAACACACACACACACGCACACACAACACACGCAGCACCACCACACAACACACACACACACAGCACACACACACACACACACCCGCACACACACACAACACACACACACACAACACACACACACACACACCCAACACACACACACACACACACACACACAACACACACCGCACACACACACACACACACACACACACACCCGCACACACAACACACACCACACACACACACACACACACACACAAAAAAACACACACCACGCGCGCAAACAGGTTCTAGAAAAAGCAAAAACAAACACACACACAAAAAAGAATAAGAACGCGTATTTAATACAATATCTTGTCCTGTCTTGTCTTGTCTTGTTGTATCAAATACGCGTTCTTATTCTTTTTTTCGTTTTTTTCTTCTTCTTTTTCAAACAGTATCATTATAAGTATTCGTCTCTCCTGTTTATCCTCATCTCCTTTTTGCCTTGCTCCCCCGCACTGTACTCTCGCACGAGTGTGACTGGTTGTGTGAGAAAATGTTACTTGTGGGTGTTTCGTTGATCTGCTTGCAAGCCTTGCGTCAGTATATGTGTGTTGGCCTGCACGAATCCCTTTTAAGTGTTTGTCTGTCTGTCTGTCTGTCTGTCTGCATGTGCTTGTGTACGTGCATGTGTGGCTCCCCGTGGGGATTCTGGGGTCTCTTTGAGTATAAATAGCCTCCCCACCTTCTGGAAATTCTGTGCTAGAAATTTCGTCTTTTCTGGATGTGCGTGCGTACGTGCATATGTGGCCCCCCCGTGGGGACTCCGGGGGGCTCTTTGAGTATGAATAGTCTCCCCACCTTCTGGCAATTCTGTGCTAGAAATTTAATCTTTTCTGTCTCTCTCTTTCTTTCGGCCTTGTTCTTTTGCTTTCTGTCATTTCTTCCTATCATTTTCTGCCATGCTGGTCCATTCACCTGTATGTGTTTGATAAAGTTTTACGTACTTTCTCTTAGGATTGATAACTGGGTACATGATACTGAGTGCATTTTTGATCCTAGGTAAATGAGGTATGCGAAAGCAATTGTAGGTAATTTAGGCCTGTTTTTAGATATGTTTAGAGTCCTTGTCATGTTTGAACTTGTATTTAGGTATGGGTTTTTTTAATCCCGTTTGTAACAAATTGGACGGAGTGGTCAACGCCAGGGGCATCTCCTTAGATTATGTGCGCGAATGCATTGATATGTGTACTTAATTTTCTTTTCCTTTTTTAATTTTTCCTGTTGAAGTATTATGTATCTGTTGAAATGGTTATAGCCCCGATATGGCTCTACGCAGTCAGATGGTTTTTAAGCAAAAATAACAGTTAAAACATGCATGTATAGGTGCCTTCGTAACTTTGTATGTATGCGCATGCGTGTGTGCGTGTGTGTGTGTGTGTGTGTGTTTGTATGTGTGTATGTGTGTGTGTGTCTGTGTGTGTATGTGTGTGTTTGTTTGTGTGTGCGTGTGTGTGCGTGCATGTGTGTGTGTGTGTGTGAGTGTGTGTGTGTGTGCGTGTGCGTGCGTGCGTGCGTGCGTGCGTGCGTGTGTGTGTGTATGTTTATGTGTGTGTGTGTATGTTTATGTGCGTGTGTGTGTATGTTTATGTGTGTGTGTGTATGTTTATGTGCGTATGTGTGTGTGTGTGTGTGTGTGTGTGTGTGTGTGTGTGTGTGTGTGTGTGTGTGTGTGTGTGTGTGTGTGTTTGTGCGGGCATCTGTATGTCTGTGTGGGTGGGTGTATGCACATACGTCCGAATGGAAGAGTGGTATCGTATCGTACACATACTGTATTGTCGTTTTCTTTTCTTATTCTGTCATATCGTGCTAATCTGATTGATTTGTTGTTGACTTTTGTTTTTATGCTGAACATTTTCTGTAAAGTACAAAGCATTTAAGAACTTTCTACACAAAATTATTGCATTTAATGAATGTCATTTATTCTTATTCTTATTCTTATTCTTGTTATTATTCTTGTTATTAATAATAATAATATTAGTAGTAGTAGTAGTATCGTTATCATCATCATGATTATTATACATGTAATTAGTATCATTATTTTTCATCTTTATTATTATCATTATAATTCTTATCATTATCATTCTTAATAATAGTAATAACAATTATTGTTATTGCGCATTGTTATTGTTGTCATATTATTATTATTATTATTACCATTATTATTATAGTTATTATTATTATCGTATTATTATTATTATTATTATTATTGTTGTTGTTGTTATTATTATTATTATTGTTGTTGTTATTATTATCATTATTAATGTTGTTGTTGTTGTTATTATTATTATTATTTTTGTTGTTGTTGTCGTTATTGTTGTTGTTGTTATTATTTCCAATTCACAATCACCATCACACAGTGTCATTAACAGTAGAAGGTAACTCTGGTACAAACAGGGCATACACGTGTTGAAATAAAGTGAACGCAGCCTGTTCCATAATCTGTCACTAAATCCAGCTCTGCTTACTTCGTTTGTCTGAAAATACAGCTGCCTGTTTTCACCCTTCTGTTCAGACAGTCCTTCTGCATTGTTGTCGAACCCAGTTGGCATTTGGGTCATAGTTTGTGTGTGTGTGTGTGTGTGTGTGCGTGCGTGCGTGCGTGCGTGTGTGTGTGTGTGTGTATGTGTGTGTGTGTGTGTATGTATGTGTCTATGTGTGTGTGTGTGTGTGTGTGTGTGTGTGTGTGTGTGTGTGTGTGTGTGTGTGTGTGTGTGTATGTGTGTTTAGCTGTGGATAACCTGAGAATGCACGACTGTGCGATCCTACTTGTAGAAACTGTTGTGTTGTGTGGTATGTTTTCGCGTAAGGATTCCTCCCCAATGGGGGATGCCGGGGTCTCTTTCAGTATAAACAGTATTCCCCACCTTCTGGATATTCTGTGCTAGAATGTCCCTCTTTTCCGTCATTTCTCTGTGTTTCGGCCTCACTCTTTTGCTTTCTGTCATTTTTATCTCATCCTACCATTTCCTGTCACGTTGGTCCATTCACATGTATGTATTCCATAAAGTCTTCCATGATCATTCTTTTAGTGTTGATAATGGGCTGCGTTTCGGGGCTCTAAGGAAAGAAATGTGATGTGCCGAAACAATTTCTGGTAAATAAGGTCATTTGTTATATACGTTTTTTTAGTGTCCTTAACAATGTTTACGTTTATATTCAGTTGTTGTTGTGTAGTTGTTGTTGTGGTGGTTGTTGTTGTTGTTGTTGTTGTTTTTCAAACCCTCTGGTGATAAGTTAAGCGGAGTGGTCAACAGTAGGTGCATACTTTTAGATTATGTGCGCGAATGCATTGCGATATGTGTACTTCATTTTCTTTTCCAGGTTGTAGGTATTGTGTATGTTTTGAGATGGTTCTAGTCCTGTTGTGGGTGTTCATGATCGGGCTGGACTTTAACCCTTTGACTCCCGTACCCTATCTATCAACTGCAAAAACTTATCCCTTTGATTCCCTCACCCTTTCCACCAGCTTCCTGCAGGAAGCTGGTGGAAAGGGTGAGGGAATCAAAGGGTTAAGTTTTTGCTTTGCTGGCATGGTTGGCAATGCAGGATGCTGGTGGACAGAGTGAGGGAATCAAAGGGTTAAGTTTTTGCTTTGCTGGCACGGTTGGCAATGCAGGATGCTGGTGGACAGGGTGTGGGAGTCAAAGGGTTAAACTACAACAACAGCAGTCTGTCACACTTATGTTAATGACATGATCAAGTATCTTCTTTCTGCTCTATTCGTCAACTTTGTTCATCTAACATTGGATCCAGTCTGTGGTACGATTGCATCACTCTTGTGGGCTAGTTACCCCTTCCCTCCCCCCCCCAACCCATCCTTCAACAGTGATGTCCCTTTCTTGGTGTCAGCATGCTGTCAGAACGTTTCATGTGATGACCAGTTGCATGATGTGTACAAGAATGTTGCCATGTGTGAAAACGTGTCGACCCCCATATAAATCTGCTCATAACTGGTTTGAAACTTTTGATACAATGGTAGATACCTTGCGTCGTTGTGTGTATATATATATATATATATATATATATATATATATATATATATATATATATATATATACACACACAGCTGTGTGGTTTGTTGCTTCGGATGTACTTAATATGAATATCATTTTATGTGCTTGAATTTGCTCTTCGAGCAGGTTGTTTTTCGCTTTCTTTTTACAAAAAAAAAAAAAGATAATCCATCGATAGTGGGCTGTATGTTTGTTGGTTTGTGTGTGTGTGTGTGTGTGTGTGTGTGTGTGTGTGTGGAGAGAGAGAGAGAGAGAGAGAGAGAGAGAGAGAGAGAGAGAGACAGACAGAGAGCAGCAAAGATTTTCTATTATTTATAGATACTTTTCCCAAAGTCAATATGAGAGTTTTTCAAAGACATCAATTTTGAATCCACTGATCTGTCACGCCGTGATTTGACAATAAGAACAGTCTACAAAGCATACTTTTATTTCATATGTTTATTTCATCAAAACATGAGATTATGTCTGTATTTTGTATTCAATAGAACAGTGTGAGTTTTTGCCCTTTGTGTTTTTCCCCAACAGAATTGAAAACAAGGGGGGTGGGGGGGGGGGGGAAGGGGGTTTGATCGTGGGGAGGAGAACGAATTTTAGAAGTTTCGCACTTCTAGAAGAAAAATTCCCGACAGTTTATATGGTAAGAGGATGGATGTGTTCAAAATATCTAAATATCCAAAATTTAACGTCGCAATTTTGTTATCAACACTTGTACTCAAGGTACAGTGGCTAGCGTAGCAGTTACTTCATTTTTGTTTTTTTGAAGGAAATACGATGTGCGGAAGCAATTTTAGCTAATTTTAGGCTCATTTTTTGTGTGAATGCATTGATGTCCTTAGTCATGTTTACATTTGTATTCTGGGTTGTTTTTCTGAGCTCTC
Organism: Monoplex corrugatus; assembly: GCA_030674185.1. Lineage (NCBI taxonomy): Eukaryota > Metazoa > Mollusca > Gastropoda > Littorinimorpha > Ranellidae > Monoplex > Monoplex corrugatus. The sequence continues at coordinate 47,989,071 of CM060315.1, forward strand.
TGATGGTAAACTGGGCGGAATGGTCCTCGCCAGGAGCATATTCTTAGATTATGTTGGCGAATGCATCGAAATAAGTACTTGATTTTTTTTTTTTTTAGATGCTTTTATATTTCAGAGTCAGTGAGTTGTACAATGTTTTCAGATTATGTCAACCCTGATATGACTCTGCGCAGTCAGCTGGGCTTTAATCAGTAATAATGATGATAACAATGGGCTCATTTGGAACACTGGGATCACACGGCCGAGTTTCATCCACTTGACGGATGCGTCACTGAGGGGTTTTCTCAATATTTCTGATCAACTGGGCAGATGTTTGTGTCTCTCGGGCCTGCTTAACGGATAGGATATAATATAATATATTATGAAAGTAAGCTAGAGTACAGGACAGTTCTGTCACGCAGTCGTAATACCAACTGGAAACTGTACAGCAGCATCAGTCTTAATACCAAATGGAAACTACAGCATCATCAGTCTTAATACCAAATGGAAACTGTACAGCAGCATCAGTCTCAATACCAAATGGAAACTATACAGCATCATCAGTCTCAATACCAAATGGAAACTATACAGCATCATCAGTCTCAATACCAAATGGAAACTATACAGCAGCATCAGTCTTAATACCAAATGGAAACTATACAGCATCATCAGTCTCAATACACAAATGGAAACTATACAGCATCATCAGTCTCAATACCAAATGGAAACTATACAGCATCATCAGTCTCAATACCAAATGGAAACTATACAGCATCATCAGTCTTAATACCAAATGGAAACTACAGCATCATCAGTCTTAATACCAAATGGAAACTATACAGCATCATCAGTCTCAATACCAAATGGAAACTATACAGCATCATCAGTCTTAATACCAAATGGAAACTATACAGCATCATCAGTCTAATACCAAATGGAAAATACAGCAGCATCAGTCTTAATACCAAATGGAAACTTACAGCAGCATCAGTCTTAATACCAAATGGAAACGTACAGCAGCATCAGTCTTAATACCAAATGGAAACTTACAGCAGCATCAGTCTTAATACCAAATGGAAATAACTACTAGCATCATCAGTCTTAATACCAAATGGAAACTGTACAGCAGCATCACTGTCATCCCCGTTCCATTATCATAGCATCATGAACGATTGCCCAGAATCGGTGGCTTTTTATGATTTGCTGTCATGTGATCCCAATTTCGTTGGGTGGGGAGGTGTGTTGGAGAGCCGAAATGAGTGGTATGGGGATAGAGACGCAGTGGCGGTGCAGGACGGGGGGGGGGGGGGGGAGTATAAAGAAATTATGTTGTTGTTGTTGTTGATGATGATGATGATGAAGAAGAAGAAGAAAGAAGATGATGATGACGATGGATGACGATGATGATGATGATGAAGAAGAAGAAAAGAAGAAGAAGAGAGAAGAGAAGAAGAGAAGATGATGATGAAGAAGAAGATGATGAATATGATGATGATGATGATGATGATGATGACGACGACGATGACGATGACAACGACGACGACGACGATGAGGATGGTGATGATGATTGTGATGATGGTGGTGAAGAAGAAAATGAAGAAGAAGAAGAATCATGATGATGATGATTGTTGTTGTTGATGATTGTTGTTATTGTTATTTATTATTATTATTGTTGTTATTATTATTGTTGTTGTCGTTGTTGTTGTTGTTGTTATCATCATCATCAATCAGTATTACCCTTAGCCTTAGGTGACTTCCTTAAAATGATGACTAGAGATGTACAAACCAAGGAAGATAATATTCATGCGAATGATTCTTATTCTTCTTTCTACACATCTTCTGCGAGCTTTCCCTACTAAGCATACAGATTCATACAAACCTATCAACCTCGCAGAGGGAGCAGAGTTATGTGTGTAAGATCGTTTTCATCCTGGTCTTAAAGGCAGTCATGCACCGTTTTGGGGGGAACTAAGGAGAGAATGTGAAAGAAGTACAGGCGAAGGAACCTTTTGAGGAAAAGAGAGCATGACAGAAAAGAGGAACCCCCTACTTACCTTGAAGCGAACTAGATAGCTCGAGAGCATGACAGAACAGAGGAACCCCCTACTTACCTTAAAGCGAACTAGATAGCTCTGAGAGCATGACAGAACAGAGGAACCCTTACCTACCTTAAAGCGAACTAGATAGCTCGAGAGTATGACAGAAAAGAGGGACCCCTACCTACCTTAGGAACCCCCTACCTACCTTAATAATAATAATAATAATAATTACAATATTTATATAGCGCAAAATCTTGATAAAATCAAATCTAAGCGCTGAGGCAGACACACACGCACGCACGCACGCCACGCACGCATGCACACACACGCACGCACACAACAACACACACACACACACACACACACACACACACACACACACACACACACACACGCATGGCTATAAATGGGGAGAAAGAATAAAAGCAATAAAAGCAAGAATAAAAGCAATGGAAAATTATAGAGAGCATAGCATATACAATTATATATTATAACCATGTGATTCCCCTCCGAGCGGAGACAGACTGCAGAGGGGAGGGGGGGGGGGGGGTTGAGTGAGGTTAGGATTTTATGCGGAGGAGAAAAGGTGAGTTTTGAGAGCGGACTTGAAGGAGACAAAAGTAGGTTGCTGACGGACTGAGAGAGGAAGCTTGTTCCAGGAGAGTGGACCAGAAACAGAGAAGGCTCGTGGACCATAGGTATTGAGCTTAGTGCGTGGAAAGCGAAAAGTCAGAGGATCGGAGGCAGAGCGGAGGGTACGTGAGGGAAGATAGATCTCAAGTAGGCTTGACAGGTAATCGGGGGCTGCGTTATTGAGGCTTTTGTAGCACATGGTGTCTAGTTTGTACTGTATGCGCTTTGATACAGGGAGCCAGTGAAGTTGTGCCAGGAGAGGAGATATGTGGTCAGCTTTTTTCTTTTTCAGTACAAGGCGTACAGCATTGTTTTGAATGCGCTGTAGGATGTGAATGGTGGAGGCAGGAAGACCAGACAGGAGTGAATTGCAATAGTCAATGCGAGACATTATGAAGGAGAGAACGAGTTTTGCAGTTGTTTCGACAGAGAGATACTTCCTGATCAGCCTTATACGATGGAGATGATAGTAGCAAGATCTGGCAGTTTGAGAAACAAAGTTGTTCATGGAGAGGGTAGAGTCAATGCAGACACCAAGGTTTTTAGCTGAATCAGAAATTGGGACTGATGTGTTACATAATGGGAGAGAAAGAGGAGGCAGCTGAGAAAGTTTCTGACGGGTGCCAATGAGGATAGCTTCTGTCTTGTCGTCATTAAGCTGAAGTTTGTTGAACGTCATCCAGTTCTTAATGTCCGAGTAACACTCAGTGGTGCGAGTCAACAGGCGCTGTATATTATCAGGTGAGTCACTGTCTTGAAGTTGGGTGTCATCAGCATAGAAGTGGTGTTTTATAGAGTGGGAGTTGATGATGGTGGACAGGGGGGAGGTGTAAAGAGTGAAAAGAACAGGGCCAAGGACAGATCCTTGTGGAACACCACAGGTCAGGTATGCAGGTTGAGAGTAAGTGCCATTGATGAGAACAGTTTGTTTTCTGTTTGATAAATACGAAGTGAAAAAGGAGAGAGCAATGTCAGAGATGCCAAAAGTATGATGAAGTCTAGAAAGGAGAATACCATGGTCAATGGTATCGAAGGCTGCAGACAGATCAAGGAGTGTGAGGAGAGAGACTTTGCCAGTATTAGTTGCAAGGAGGAGATTGTTGAGAATGTGTAGTAGGGCAGTTTCAGTGCTATGGCTGACTGGAAAGGATTGAGGAGATTGTTGGCAGACAGGTGAGAGTTCAGCTGGTTGAGGACGACTTTTTCAAGGAGTTTTGACAAGAACGAGAGATTAGAGATAGGCCGGTAATTTTTCAGTTCATTTGGGTCTAAATTGTGTTTCTTGAGGAGAGGGTGAACAATAGCAGACTTGAAAGAATCTGGGACAGTTCCAGTTTGAAGAGAAGTGTTGATGATGTCAGTGATGAATGGGAGGAGAGTAGGGAGACAGTCGGAGTAGAGAGAACCTGGAAGAGGATCCAGTTCGCAGGTTTTGAACGACATGGATCTGATTGTGTTGAAAATTTCTTCTTGTGAGACTGGGGTAAAAGTAGTAAGAGGTGTGCCAGAGAAGGAAGGGTCAGGTGGGCATGGTTGACAGGGTGTCCTGTCAAGCCTGTCCGAAGAGTTTGTATTTTGGTGGTGAAATACTTGGAGAATACAGATGGGAGTTCTTCATTTGTATGTTTTGTTGGGAGAGGTAAATCTTTTCGTGTGCCAAGGAGATGATTCATGGTTGTAAAGAGTTCTTTTGAAGAAGAGGCATTCAGGATTTTGGTTTGGAAATAGCTTGTTTTTGCTGATGCAATGAGGGTGGATACTTTTGTTTTAGAGGCTTGGAAAAGTTGCCTGTGTACAGTGAGTTTGGATTTGCGCCAACGGCGCTCTGCTCTGCGGCGGGCACGTTTTGCACAGGCAATCTCATGAGTGAGCCAGGGGGTAGGGGGGCGGTCAGGTAAAAGACGGGTGTGGCTGGAGCATGAGTGTCCAGAAGATGGTGGAGAGTAGTATAGAATTCATCGGCAAGGTTATGTGACTTTTCAGAAGACGGAGACGGGAGGCATCAGATGAAAATGTGGAGAGGTCGATAGATTTGAGATTGCGTCGAGAGTATGACAGAAAAGAGGAACCCCTACCTACCTTAAAGCGAACTAGATAGCTCGAGAGTATGACAGAAAAGAGGGACCCCTACCTACATAGACTTCAGCTTAATGACGACAAAACAGAAGCTATCCTCATTGGCACCCGTCAGAAACTTTCTCAGCTGCCTCCTCTTTCTCTCCCATTATGTAACACATCAGTCCCAATTTCTGATTCAGCTAAAAACCTTGGTGTCTGCATTGACTCTACCCTCTCCATGAACAACTTTGTTTCTCAAACTGCCAGATCCTGCTACTATCATCTCCATCGTATAAGGCTGATCAGGAAGTATCTCTCTGTCGAAACAACTGCAAAACTCGTTCTCTCCTTCATA
>CM060315.1:47999134-48001634 GCA_030674185.1 Monoplex corrugatus
TTTTGCCTTCTGCTTGCACTGATAAGTCTCGCGGAGAACCAGTCGCCGTGGTGCAGTGGTTAGCGCAACAGACTACCGACTGGAAGGTTGTGGGTTCGAATCCCCATCAGTCCCTTCAAAAATCATTGTGGGATTTTTCGGCTCTAACTGGCTCCTACCCAGAGTTGGGCGTGCTATGGGCTCATTGGGAAGACTGGGACCACACAGTCGAGTCTCATCTATTTCACGGATGCGTCGTTGGGGGTATTGCTCGAATCTTCTGACCAGCACCGCAGGTGTCTGTCTCTCTCGGGCCTGGTTGACGCCAGGATGTGTTAGCGTAGAGTACAACCCTGTCACGCAGTCTCAATCATAGATGGAACTCCATAACATCATGATTATCATCCTCACCGACAGCATCATCATCATCGCATTGTAGAAAAAACTGTTCCAACTTCTGTGGCCATTAAAGTGGCGTAGAAAATGGGACGGAAGAAAGGTGAGCAGAAAGGTAACCTCCCTGAGTATGATGATCCTAAAAAAAAAATTTTTAAAAGAAAAAAAAAAGAAAAAAAAAGAGTCTCGTGGAGAGATGAAGGTGTTGATTTACAACTGAACGGGAAGCCTGGCGTAGAATCGTGTTGAAGATATGGAGTGTGATAGCCACTCCACCTATCTAGTCCAAATAAACGCTGTCTGTCATTAAGACCGTCATAGTAAACTGTTTTATTTCTTCTATTTTCTAAAATTTTCTTATGAACATGCATGTATGTCGATATTTGGCGAACAAATTATTGAAATACTTGTAACTCAGTTGTTTATGAAGCGATTATTCAAGTATTTTGTAGCTCAGTATTTATGAAGCGATTATTGGAGTACTTGTATCTTACTTCTTTTTGAAGCGATCGTTTAAGTGCTTGTGTGTCTGTCGTTTATATATCGATCTGAATTAGTTTTGAGTATCATGTTTTGAGGCTTTTTGGAAACTCATCGCTAACATTTCATTCAGATCACGGCAAATGCTGCACGAAAAGCCGACCAGCATCTATCCAGAGTTGAGCGTAGGATGGATTCATTTAGGGAATACCGTAACCGCACAGTCGAGTCTCATCCACTGTACATGGAGGGTGTTGCTCAAATTTCCTGACCAACACCACAATGTCTGTATCTCTCAGGCCTGGTTGATGCGAGGATATAATTATGAACGATAACGTTGAATACAGCCCTGTAACGCAGTCTTAATTCGAAATGGAATGCGACATCATGATGACTATCATAGCCATTCTCATTATCATGGCTCCATTTCACCCAGCTGTGAATGGGTACCGGACCGTGTTTCGGGTTGGGGAAGGTCTAACAGCAAGAGAGAGGGGGGAAAAAAGGGCAGAACCCTCATAATGTACTGGCTCCGAGGAAAGTTGAAGTCTCTACTGCTTCATTCCTCTACAACCTCCTATGATGATAATGATGATGACGATGATTGTGATGACGACGACGACGACGACGAACAGAACCCTCATAATGTACTGGCTCCGATGAAAGTTGAAGTCTCTAATGCTTCATTCCTCTACAACCTCATATCTACAACTCCTATGATGATGACGACGACGACGATGACGACGACGACGACGACGACGACGACGACGACGACGAGGCGGCTGGCGGCGGCGGCGGCGGCGGCGGCGGTGGGGCGGCGGCGGCGGCGATGGTGATGGTGATGGTGGTGGTGATGTGATGATGATGATGATGATGATGATGATGATGAGCGTGATGATCGTGATGATCGTGATGATGGTGGTGGTGATTGATGATCATGGGTGGTAGTGATGATGATGATAATGAAGGACGATGATTGATGATGTGACGACGATGATGATGATGGTGATGATGGAACAACTTTTACCCTTTTTTCTCCCCCCTTTCAGTGGTGTCATTACGGGGAGTGCCATAACCCCAAGTACGAGGCGCGCACGGTGCATGGCAGCTGGGGACAGTGGGGGGAGTGGGGGGACTGCTCCAGAACGTGTGACGGGGGAGTGGAGGCCAGCGAACGTCACTGCAACGACCCGGAGTGAGTTTGGTCCTGTGACGTTTTGTTTGTGGTCGGATGTTTAGGGATGCTTTGCACACCTTACCTATGTACCAAGAACACTGCTGAGAACCGCTAACAATCGCCAAAGTGACAGAAAAAAAAAATGATGATACTGACGACTGACGATTACGACGACGACGATGATGGTGATGATGACGATAATGAAGATGATGATCATGACGGTGTTGACGATGGTGGGAAGCGACGATGACGATGGTAATGATGAAGATTAATGAAGGGTTATGATGGATGGATGATGGTGGTGTGGTGGTGGTGATGGTGGTGGTGGTAGTAACGGCGGTAGTGATAGTGATAATGATGATGATGGTGGTGGTGGTGATGATGATGGTGGTGGTGGTGGTGGTGATGATGATGACGCGACGACGATGATGACGACGACAACGGCGGCGGCGATTGTGGTAGTGATAA
>CM060315.1:48004134-48006634 GCA_030674185.1 Monoplex corrugatus
TCTACTCTGTCTCTCTCACTTCTCTGTCTCTCACTCACTTCTCTGTTTCTCTCTCTCACTTCTCTGTCTTTCTCTCTCTCACTTCTCTGTCTCTCTCTCTCACTTCTCCCTCTCTCTCTCTCCCTCTCTCTCCCCCTCTCTCTCTCCCTCTCTCCCTCTCTCTCTCCCTCTCTCTCCCCCTCTGTCTCTCCCTCTCTGTCTCTCTCCCTCTCTATCTCGCTCTCTCTTTCTCTCTATCTCTCTCTCTCTCTTTCTTTCTCTTTCTCTCTCTCTTTCTCTCTCTCCCCCTCTCTCTCTTTCTCTCTCTGCTGATTTCCCGCAGCGGCGACCCAGTAACCGGTTCATCGTGCCCACCAGAAGCTGGTGGACGGTTGTGGATACTATTAAGGGGTGAAAGGGTTAAGGGTCACCTGACTAAGATACGAAAAGTTCCGGGTCCAATTCTTGAGTCCCCCCTGTGGGGATGCCGGGAGCTCTTTCAGTAAAAAAAAAAGCGTCCCCACCTTCTGGAAATTCTGTGCTAGAAATTTCCTCTTTTCTGTCACTCTCTTTTTATCTGCCTTGTTCCTTTGCTTTCTGTTATTTCCTCCTATTATTTTCTGCTTTGCTGGTCCATTTACCTGTATCATCATCAACAAGTGCCCTGCTGCGTGGCGTTGGCGATCATGGCCTTCCATTTGTTTCTATCCCTTGTTGCCGCAAGCACATCTTCCACCCTCTCTGTCCTCAGCCACCCTGCAGGTCCGTCCAATATGTTCTCCCTGGGTCTACCTGGTGCTCTCTTGTGTTGAGGACCTAAAGAAGATAATTCAGGGAGGGACTGGAGATAGGCAGTGCCCTGGTAATACTGAACCAGTGAAGAATGGAGGTCTCTACCTCCTCACTCCTCGACGACTTGAAGGTTGAGAGACAATCTTAATTTTCCCTGACCTGACCTTGAACCTAACATCTGATATGTGTGTGTGTGTGTGTGTGTGTGTGTGTGTGTGTGTGTGTGTGGTGTTGTGTGTGGTGTTGTGTGTGTGTGTCGTGTTTGTGTATGTGTGTGTGTTGTGTGTGTGTGTGTGTGTGTGTGTATGTGTGTGTGTGTGTATGTGTGTGTGTATGTCTGTGTGTGTGCTGTGTGTTTTGTGTGTTGTTGTAGTGTGTCGTGTGTGTGTGTGTGTGTTGTGTGTGTGTCTTGTCTGTTGTGTGTGTGCGTGTGTGTGTGTCCGTGTGTGTGTGTGCGTGTGTGTGTGTGCGTGGTGTGTGTGTGTGTGTGTGTGTGTGTGTGTGTGTGTGTGTGTCTCTATCTGCCTCTGTGTGTGTGTGTCTCTGTGTGTGTGTATGTGTGTACTATTTGACAGTCCTGTGGACCGGATGCACGTGATTTCCGTGAAGTCCAGTGCAGCAGTTACGATGACGTGCCCTTCAGGGGACGGTACTACAAGTGGGTTCCCTACACTGGAGGTTGGTTCTTGTCCCAGCGTTAACTCCCATTATTAAACTGTGCCTTGTGTGATTGTTCTGTTGTTTTTTCATTAGCAACTTGAGGGGTTGTTTTGTTTGCCCTTCAAAAATGTATTAGTCATCACTTGTACCATTTCGTATTTCTGTCTTATTTGAATACAATTGTCATCATAGTTCATTTAAAAAAATACTTCAAATATTTGGATTTTCAACAAGGCAATTGACTGCCATAAAAATGAGTATGTCACTGTCAATCCCACTGTTACATAGTTCCCTTCCTTTGTATGAATGTAGTGACGAAAAAAAAACAAAAAACAGTTTGACAACCCGGCAGATGTTTGAGTGGACTTTGCAGACAGACTTTATGTCGGAATGTGCCGTGAAGTGTAGAGTACATTTCTGGCGAGCCGAAGAGTAAAAGTAAAACCCAAGCAAACCTTTAGTGTCTATATAATTGGTGCGAGATATTAGGCTGTTTTCGATTATCGACTTGCGTTGTCAGACTATTCAGTTATTCGTTACCAATGATGATTAAAGACTTGACTCACGAAAATGGGGTGTGGGGGTGTGGGGGGGGGGGGTACGAGCGTCTAGAAAGGAAATTCACAAAACAACAACAACAACAACAACAACAATACATTAACCGACCAAAAGAATCGAACCACATATTTTCCCCCAGATGTAATACGCCTGTTGAAAATATCTGATTCTAAAAGTAAAACATGCACATTTTCTAATTCTTCTCATTGGTCTTTGTTAACAACAACTTTGTTGTTTTAGATTTGATTACCGTTGCGTGGGTTTGAAATTCGTTCCGTTCAGAAGAGGTTAAAAGAGCTACACGCGTTTTATATTGACTGCTGTGAGACAGCAAGGGGTTAAAGAATTGAGATGTTTATTTTCATGGCACACAGAGCGATGGTGGGGTCAATCAACTTTCTTGGCCATGTTAACAGAGGGATCAAAGATCAATCACTGTTGAGTATATTAACAGAGCGGCCAAAGGTCAAGCATTGTTGATTATGTTGACAGAGGGATCGACGATCAATCA
>CM060315.1:48011634-48019134 GCA_030674185.1 Monoplex corrugatus
TTTTCTTTCTCTTTATGTGTTCCATTGATACTGCCATTATGGTTTATCTTTTTTTTTCTGTTCTCTTTATGTGTTCCATTGATACTGCCATTATGGTCAATTCTTTTTTTTCTGTTCTGTTCTCTTTATGTGTTCCATTGATACTGCCATTATGGTTCTTTTTTTCTATTCTCTTTATGTGTTCCATTGATACTGCCATTATGGTTCTTTTTTTTCTGTTCTCTTTATGTGTTCCATTGATACTGCCATTATGGTTTTTTTTTTTCTATTCTCTTTATGTGTTCCATTGATACTGCCATTATGGTTAATTTTTCTCCTGTTCTTTTATGTGTTCCATTGATACTGCCATTATGGTCAATTCTTTTTTTTCCTGTTCTCTTTATGTTTCCATTGATAGTGCATTATGGTTAATTTTTTCCTGTCTTTTTTATGTGTTCCATTGATACTGCCATTATGGTCAATTCTTTTTTTTCCTGTTCTCTTTATGTTTCCATTGATAGTGTCATTATGGTTAATTTTTCCCTGTCCTCTTTATGTGTTCCATTGATACTGCCATTATGGTCAATTCTTTTTTTTCCTGTTCTCTTTATGTTTCCATTGATAGTGTCATTATGGTTAATTTTTTTCCTGTTCTTTTTATGTGTTCCATTGATACTGCCCATTATGGTTACTTTTTTTTTCTGTCCTTTTTATGTGTTCCATTGATACTGCATTATGGTTAATTCTTTTTTTTTTCCTGTTCTTTTTCTGAATCTACCTCCATTAATTGTGGTGACTGATGGCATTTTTCAATATGTTTTGGATCTTTCATCAAATAGTATTTGTGCTATAGTTATTTTCGTTGTTTTTGTTTGCTTGTTTGTTTGTGTGTTTGTGTGTTTGTGTGTTTGTGTGTTGTTTGTTTGTTGTTTGTTTGTTTGTTTGTTTGTTTGTTTGTGTTTTTTGGTGTGAAACTCGTTCGGATGTTTTTCTTGGATGTGTGTATGCACGTTCGTTTTGCCCAGACTATGCAGGCAGTATTTTGCTGCATAGTCTGCACACACCGTTTTCGTCGGGGTGCATGCTGGCTGTTCTCATGTTTCCAGAAGCCACCAGACATTGATGTGACTTACAGCATCTTTAACCCTTAGACTCCCGCACCCTATCCCCATCAACTGCAAAAAAATTAACCCTTTGACTCCCGCACCCTATCCATCAACTGCAAAAAAAAAATTAACCCTCTGATTCCTTCACCCTGTCCACCAACTTCCTGCGGGAAGCCGGTGGACAGGGTGAGGGAATCAAATGTTTAAGTGTGTTTGCTTTGCTGGCATGGTTGACAATACAGGATGCTAGTGGACAGGGTGCGGGAGTCATAGGGTTAAGGCGCATGTTTGATATTCTACGTTCGTATACACATGAAGGGGCTTTAGGCACTAAGAGGTCAGCACACACTTGTTGATCTTGGAGATCGGGAAAGGGAGAAGATGGCACAATGGTTCAGACGTTCGCCTGCCAATAACTTAAACTCGAGGTTCCAGGGTTCGCCCCCGTATCGGCCTCGACTTTTCTCCTCAGTTTGACAAGAAAATCGAACTGAACGTCTAGTCTTTCGGAAGGGGACGAAAAACGAGTGGGACCCGTGTACCTTCTGGCTGTGCACGCTAAAGATCCCACGGCAGTTGAAAATCGTGAAGAGCAGGGCATTGCCCGGCTGCCTTGGTAAAAAACATTGGAGTGATAGGTTGATTTCCCAAGTCCCACCCTTTGAAGACCAGTTAGCCTTCTTCCCTTTCTGAAGTCTTGGTTAAAAAAAAATGTGAATATGAATATGAATTTGAAGCTAGGGAAAAGGGGGTGGGCGCCGTCCTCGTGGTGCTGGCCCCGGGAAAAGTTGAGGTCTCTGCCACCTCACTCCGCTACGACCCCAGGGTTATGGCACTGTCTATGTAGGACCTCAGGACCTGGCCAGCTCGTGGGTTTATATGCAGGTTTCAGCTTGTGCCATGATCATTCTGGATCTTCTCCATCACATGGCACCTGTGACGTTAGTGCATATGGAATTCTTTCCGAGCGCGGAGATGTCATCTTGAGAAACTAAAACTGAAACTTAAACGGAGATCGGGAAAATATCCACCTTGACCCACCAGGCAGGATCGAACGCAGACTGTCCTATTGGAAGTCTAGTGTATTACCCATTTGATTGTTGCGCTTGTCGTGTAGCTGAAATGCATTTCTTCGTGAAAGTGAAACGGACAGGGTTTTTTTTATTGTCTTTGTTTTTCCTTTTTTTCTCTCTCTTGTCTTTTCTTTCTCTTTTCCGCTTCCACTTTTTCTTTCTTTTCTTCTGTTTCCTTCTTCATTTCCTTAGTGTTGTTATCACTGCAGTTGTCACCCAATATGACCAGTTTGAACATACCCTTTTGACCCTGGGTATGTGTTTTTGTGTGTGGATGTACGGTCAGACACTCTTAGAATGTATTCATTTGTGCGCGGTGTGTGTATGCTGATTTGGGTGTGTGTGTGTGTGTGTGTGGTGTGTGTGTGTGTGTGTGTGTGTGTGTGTGTGTGTGTGTGTATGTGTGTGTGTGTGTGCGTGCGTGCGTGTGCGTGCGTGCGAGACGTGTGTTTGAGAGTGCGTGTGTGATATCAGTGTTTGTGTATCTTTTTACACACCTGTCTTGTAAAGGTGTATGTAATACGCAATGAGTCTACACGAGCCTGGAGCACAGTGCAATACGAGAATTGTTTATCATTATCAATATTATGATTATGATTATGATTGTTTTATGATTGTTATCATTATTGTAGTTTTATGATTGTTATCATTATTATTATCACTGGCAGCATTATTATGATTTTGTTGTTGTTGTTGTTTTGTTGTTGCTATCATTATTATCATTATTACTATTACCTAGGTGACGAAAGATCGATGCTATCATTATCATTATACTTACCTAGTGACGAAATCCCGATGCTATCATTATTATCATTATTACTATTACCTAGGTGACGAAAAGACTCCTGAACTGGTACACACTGGCATAAGATGACACACATACACTAAAACAACAACAAAACAAAACAAACAAAAAGAAAAACAGCGACTGGCCGAGGAAAGAAAATGGTTCTTGAACCTGTGAAATGCCATGGTCTTTATGAAATATGTCAGTAATGTTCGCCGCTTACATGATCAAGCCACATCTGTCGATGAATATAGCACTTTTTGCCAGTTCGTATCGGCAGCCATGACTTTGTGCATTGACTGAGGGGCTTTCTGTGATGTGAGACAAGTTTATACCGAGTGGCTAGTTATGTTGTGTGATTCAGACCTTTAGTTGTTTATTCAGTTTATTTATCTGTTCTTTCCTTTGAAGATCAGATACACATGTCATTTTCATGTAACCAAGATTGTTCCAGTGATAGACTGATACTAGCATTTTAAAAAGAAATGTAGGCTAGGTAAAACACAGGCTAGGTAGGATCTCAGGACCTGGCAAGTTCATGGGTTAATGTGCAGCTTAAGGCTTGTGCCATGATCACCATACCATGGCCCCTGTGACGTTAGTGCATATGGAATTCGTTCCGTAGCGCGGAGACGTTATCTTGAGAAACTGAAACTGAAGTTGCCATGAGACAAGGTGGTCAGAGGAACTGTAGTTGGGGAATGTCTGTTATCTTTCCTCTCGGTAGAGGCGACATCACTGTAGAGTGTGTCCTGGCTGCATGGTCCTCCTGGCCTCAAGATGCACGTTGGTGAAGGCTTCAATTTAAAAGTGATGAGACCAGTAAAGATATCATATCAGGTTAGAAGAAGAAGAAGTTGGGGAGAATACAAATATATACAGTGGTGGATATAAACTGTGACACTGACGTAGTGCTGAAGGGATAGGCGCCGCCCACGTGGTGCTGGCCCCGGGAAAAGTTGAGGTCTCTACTACCTCACTCCCCTACGACCCCAGGGTTATGGAACTATCTAGGTAGGATCTCAGGACCTGGCCAGCTCATGGGTTTATGTGCAGGCTTAAGGCTTGTGCCGTGATCATTCTGGATCTTCTTCGTCACATGGTACCTTTGACGTTAGTGTGTATGGAGTATATTCCGAGCGCGGAGACGTCATCTTGAGACATTGAAATTGAAATTGAAATTGAAAGATTAACCAGAAAACAGAATCAACAGCAGAAACAGATCAGAGTCATCGAAAATTGTAAAAAAAAAAAAAAAAGCCTTGAATTGAAGCGTCCTTTCAGTGTGTGTATGAGAAGTGTGTGTAAAACGAACACGATGTCTCTGTCATTTGTGGGCAGCTTACCAGGAGATTGTGACCATCCCCAAAGGAGCCATGCATGTACGTGTGTCTGAAGCTGCCTTCTCCTCCAACTACCTCGGTACTTGTACTCATTTTCTTTACCTTACACATACACGCGCTTCTGCACACGCGCGCGCACATAGGCGCACACACATACTATAAGGTATGTGAATCGGATATTTCGTCCCACAATACCTAAACATATACAGAAAAAAAAAATCACTATGAAGTTCTCCTCAGAAGACTGTGAGAATTTCATGTTAGTGTGAATGTGCTTAACATTCAGTGAACAAGGTTAATTCATCAGCAAAAAACAAACAAACAAAAAAACAAACAAAACAAAAAACAAACAAACAAACTAAACCTAAACCAAAAAACAAACAAGCAAACAAATAAACAAACGTATAAGCATATAAGTAAACAGAGAAATGAAGAAATAAATAAGATTTGCGTGAATGAACAGATAAATCAACACGAATCCATTTTAGCTTGTTGTTGAAAGCGGTGCCCAAATTTTGCTAATTTTGATAGTAGATTGTTATCATTCCTTTTGTTTCAGTTTTTCGGTTTATTGACGGTTTGTGTGTGTGTGTTGGTGTGTGTGTGTGTGTGTGTGTGTGTGTGTGTGTGTGTGTGTGTGTGTGTGTGTGTGTGTGTGTGTGTGTGTTGTGTGTGTGTGTGTGTGTGTGTTGTGGTTTCTGTTGTCTGTGTGTGTTGTGCGTATTTTGTGTCTGTGTGTGTATGTTGTGTGTCTGTGTGTGTGTGTGTGTTGTGTGTGTGTGTGTGTGTGTGTGTGTGTGTGTGGTGTGTGTGTGTGTGTGTGTGTGTGGTGCAAATCTGCCCGTGCACATAGCATTACGGAACGTGAAGGACAAATACTACATTAACGGAGACTGGACCATAGACTTGGCCTCGCAAGTTCCCCATAGCCGGCACCGTCTTCCACTACAAACTGGCAGAATTCGAACCCGAGACCTTCCAGGCCCTGGGACCGACCAGTGAGGATCTGGTGGTTATGGTAAACTCGTCTTTCTCTGTTTAACTAACCGTCGTACAAGTGTTTCAGGATTGCTTCAGCGTAAAGGTAGAACCCCCGTCTTCCTATCTAACTGTACAAGCTCCAGTCTGTGCTGGAGGGAAACTTAATTTGTTAGACCCCAGTCCACCCAGATGTGGATGATACTGACCCAGGTTCAGGGTGTGGAAAAGGTAAAGGAGCGCGGGAGATGGGGTTTATGCACCGCCATCGTTATGCTGGCCCCGAGAAACGCTCGTGGTCCCTACCACCTCACTTCCCTACGTCTTCAATCTTACGGGACGGCCTTTACCTTTTTCTTTTCTTTTCTTTTTTTTTTTTTTTTTTTTTTTTTTTCTTGACAATTGTTGGGCGCTTGTCGAAGGAAACAACAGCAACTGCTACACTTTGGCTACAGGTAACTTCAAGTGACAGTACCGAATGCTCGTAGTTTAGATATATTGGGTGCAGTTTGCAAAGTCCAGCATGACCATCAAAACCTATGAAATCTAGGTAGTAAGAAACTCTGGGGAGAGCTGGACAGCAGAAGGTCTTCAATGGAGAAACCCCATTAGGCAAATGTTTCGGCCGTAATCCTGATACTCTAAGGGCCGGCCACATCCAGGTCATATGACTCCTGGATGCCCCTCTGCTGTGGCATTTTATTTTATTTTGTTTTATTTTGTTTATTTCATTCTACTTTATTTTTATTTTTTATTTTATTTTATTTTATTTTATTTTATTTTATTTTATTTTATTGTTATTGTTTTTTTGTATAGAAGTTTGTCCTCCTCCGGGAATCGAACCCGAGCATCTAGTAACTGCCGGCGTTCAAGCAAATAGGAACTAAAAATATACAAAGTAGCATCAGAACCTGTAATTAATAATAAGACAAAGAGACAGGCGCAAATGTTCTCCAACAGCCCACTGTCCGGCGTATGTATAAAACAACAAAGACTGAATGCACAGAAGTTTGTGGGAAACAAAATGTCAACGACTTTCCTGACGTGGCGTTGAGCTGGAGAAAGTAGGAGGTAAGCATTGTGCATGTAATCCTGTTCATGAAGAGTGGCTGAATGGTTCAGATATTCGCCTGCCAATAACTAAACTCGAGGTTCCAGGGTTCGCTCCCCGTAGAGGCCGCGACTTTTCTCCAAAGTTTGACCGGAAAATCGAACTAAACGTCTAGTCGTTTGGAAGGGGACGAAAAACGAGTCAGACCAGTGTGCCTTCTGGCTGCGCACGCTAAAGATCCCACGGCAGTTGAAAATTGTGAAGAGCAGGGCATTGCCCTGCTGCCGTGGTTTAATTTAAAGCATTTCAGAGATAGGTTGGTTTCCCAGGTCCACCCCTTGAAGACCAATTAGCCTTCTATTCTTTCTGAAGTCTTCGTAAAAAAAAAAGTGAATATGAATATGAATTTGAAGCTAGCGAGAGGAGATGGGCAGCGCCCTCGTGGTGCCGGCCCCGGGTAATGTTGAGGTCTCTGCCACCTCACTCCCTTACGACCCCAGGGTTATGGCACTATCTAGGTAGGACCTCAGGATCTGGCCAGCTCATGAGTTTATGTGCAGGCTTAAGGCTTGTGCCGTAATCATTCTGGATCTTCTCCATCACATGGCACCCGTGACGTTAGTGCATATGGAATTCATTCCGAGCACGGAGACGTCATCTTGAGAAGCTGAAACTGAAACTTTCATGAAATGGATGAGGCTCGACAGTCTGGCTCAGTCTTCCCAACGAGCACATAACTCACCGTACTCTGAGAAGGAGCTTGTCAGGGCCGAAATATTCCACAATATGTTTTTGGGCTGATGGGAGTATAAACCCACTCGACCTTTCGGTCTGAAATCCATTGCGCTAGCCACTTCGCCACGTTTTTTTGCTTCGGTTTTTTTTTCTCCTCTTCCACTTGAACTGTTTTCTTTTCTTTTTTTTTTCTTTTAATTTTTATTACTTGTTCTCAATCAAACACCCTACACATGTGTTTTGTCAGACTGTTTTTTGTTTGTTTGTTTTTGTTTTTTGTTTTTTTAGATCGTGACGTAAGATTGTTTTTAGCCATTACCATTTAAAACCAACCAGTTTTCTTTTTTTTTTTTTTTTTTTTTTTACCTTCAAGGCCAACCTAAGCTTATGACAGTGCCAACCAAGGCCACTGTCGAAAGTATAAAAATTTCTCATTATTTTTCCATAC
>CM060315.1:48021634-48046634 GCA_030674185.1 Monoplex corrugatus
AAATATCTGGGAACGGTCATGTCACCAGACGGCAGATGCACATCAGAAATAGCCAGCAGAATCCGCCAAACCAAAACAACATTCAATAAGATGAAAAGCATTCTAGCCAACAAATGCCTATCAATTAACATGAAGAAGAGAGTTCTTGAATGTTATATAGAACCGATAATGTTATACGGTTGTGAGGCCTGGACAGTCAACAAGCAAAGCCAGAGCAAGATTGAGACAGCCGAGATGTGGTTTCTAAGAAGAATGTTGAGAGTTCCACAGACAGCAAAGAAAACAAACGAGACAGCCTTGATGGAGGTAGACACAAGAAGTTCATTCATAAGGAAGATTAGGAAAAGACAGCCAACATATATAGGTCATTTTATGGGGAAAGGGGAATTAGAGCACCTTTTCACAACGGGGAAGGTGGAGGGAAGGAGAGCACCAGGTAGACCCAGGGAAAAAATATTGGACGGACTTGCAGAGTGGCTGAGGACATAAAGGGTGGAAGATGTACTTGCGACAACAAGGGATAGATGCATAATTATGGAGGGCCATGATCGCCAACGCCATGCGGCAGGGCACATGATGATGATGATGATGATGATATAAAAACAGAAACAGAAAGAAAAGAAAAAAAAGATGTGCAGGTTCTTTAGGCACTTCCATATTTTTCAGTGTCTGATTTGTGGGCAGGTGGTCAGTGGGGGAATGGTCAGAGTGCAGTCAGACGTGTGGAGAAGGGGTGCGGACGAGGGGGGTGGTGTGCCGGCAACTGATGGACCATGGGGACCAGGTGGTGCAGGATGACGAGGAGTGTGGGGGTGCTGCCTCCAAACCGCCCACCCACCAGGACTGCAGCCTGCAACACTGCCCAGCCATCTGGCACACCTTTGAATGGTCACAGGTAATTTTGTGATGGTTACTATTTATTTATTTATTTATTTATTTTACTTGTGTTCTTGTTGTAATAGAAGTAGTAGCAGTAGTTGTTGTTACTGTTATAGCTGTGTGATTTGCCATGAGAAATTTGGGGCTGCCTCTTCCTGAGAAGGGCACAGCCGTCACAGTGCAGCCTTACGCATTCCTCATTTACCTGTGAAAGTGGATTTTTTTTCTGAAAAGGTTTGCTAATAACTTTTTGTGCAAAGATTATCACTGACACGGCCACTGTGTTGGCATGTCGAGGTTAAACTGAAAATGATGGCTGAAAACAAAAATGTATTTCTCGTTATATTGCCTTTGTCTTCTTGGACGTGACAACAGTTATTCACGTTATATATTGCTTTTATGATTTTAAAAAAAGTAAGAAAAAAGAAAAAGAAAAAGAAACAGAAAGAAAAGAGGAGACGTGCAGTCCTGGGTGCATTCTGTATGCAGGACAGTTTTTTTTTTTACTCTGACACATTTTCTTTTATTATCTTAAATGTGTGTTTTTGTAAAACTTGGTTTTATTCGTTTTCAAATACATAGCATTTACAAACATCTTGAAATGTATATAATGCATAATCAACAGATAACAAAATGTAGAAAAACAAGCGTTCGTTGCAATATATGTATGTATATATACACATACATATACATGCATATGCACATACATATACATATACATACGCAGACATATATATACGCACTTATCTATACACACATATACACGTACATATATTCATATAAACACACACACACACACAGATATATATATATATATATATATATATATATATATATATATATATATATATATATATATATATGCAGGACTTGTTATTTCGTCGTTCGCTCAGCCTTGGCGTTTCGGTGGAGTTGCTTATGAAGAAAGAGTCACAGTACAGACAGTATGGACTGTTTTAAAGACTGATAGTGAATGAAGGACAGTGGTATTTTACGAAATTCACTTCGGAGTGTAGAACAGGTGGTACCTCAAGCCTTTGTCAGTGCAGAAGTAAGCCTAAATCGGTTCTACCCAGTTGACACAGGTAGAAATGTCTAGGGAAGAGCATAGATATTAGTTTTTGCGTGGATGGCTGGGAGTGTTACTGGTGAAGACATAGTATCTAACTTTAAGGCATGGTTTAAATGACAGATGGACACAGCGAGGTGAGGTGGATACTCAGCATCTATGCGAGTACAAGAGTTGGTGCGCCGGCTTATGGCGGGTTTGAACTCGGGTGGAGAGAAAAAAATGGTGACAGCAGATGGGCATCCAAGAGTCATGACCTGGATGCGGTCCTTACCCCCTTGAGAGCAAGAAACTTAGGGTCTAAACACTCGCATGAGTGAGACTTTTCTGTGAGGAGTGTTCTGAGCTTACGGTTTTTGTGCTTTGTATCTGCTTCTGTGCTAGCTGAATGGGTAGCGCAAACTGTGTTAGATTTGAGAAGTTCTATAACATGGGAGATAATTCCTATGTGACTCTCAAGAGTTATGTTCTTTGATTAATATTATTTTCTCTGTGGACCTTCTGCTATACAACTGTCCCCAGAGTTTCTTACAACTGACAGATGGATACATTGAGGTGAGATGGAAACTCATCACCTCGCCAGTACAAGGGTGTGTGCGCAGGCTTATGGGGCTTGCCGTGGATAACTTTGAATCCTTTTCACATCACACAGTACATGCGATATTAGAACATGACAGGATTTTGCAATTCACTCCTATCTGGTCTTCCTGCCTCCACCATTTACATCCTACAGCGCATTCAAAACAATGCTGCACGCCTTATACTCAAAAAGAAAAAAGCTGACCACATCTCCCCTCTCCTGGCACAACTTCACTGGCTCCCTGTATCAAAGCGCATACAGTACAAACTAGACACTATCTGCTACAAAAGCCTCAATAACGCAGCCCCCGATTATCTGTCAAGCCTACTTGAGATATATGTTCCCTCACGTACCCTCCGCTCTGCCTCCGATCCTCTCATTTTTCGCTTTCCACACACTAAGGTCAGTCAATGCCTATGGTCCACGAGCCTTCTCTGTTTCTGGTCCACTCTCCTGGAACAAACTTCCTCTCTCAGTCCGTCAGCAACCTACTTTTGTCTCCTTCAAGTCCGCTCTCAAAACTCACCTTTTCACCTCTGCATAAAATCCTGACCTCACCCAACCCCCACTGCAGCCTGTCTCCACTCGGTGTGGAATCAAATTGTAATGTATATTTGTATATAATGTTTTCTATAATTTTCCATTGCTTTTCTTCTTTTTCCCCATTTATAGCCATGTGTATGTGTGTGTGTGTGTGTGTGCATGTGTGCGTGTGTGCGTGTGCGTGCATGCGTGCATATGTGTATGTTCAGCGCTTAGATTTGATATTTATCAAGATTTTGCGCTATATAAATATTGTAATTATTATTATTATAATTATTATTATTACTGTTATTATTATTATTTTCTGAGCACATTCTTGAAAAATACTGAAAACTGAAAATCGTTTGCCTGCAGTGCAAGCCGTCCTGCGGGCCAGGGGAGAAAACTCGTCGTGTGGTGTGTATGACGTCAGACAGTAACCGCTACGTCGACACGGCACAGTGTGAGCAGTCAGGGGAGACAAGGCCCGCCACTCGTCATGCCTGTATCAACCGCCGCTGCCCTCCCCCTCAATGGAGAAAGAGCGACTGGGGACAGGTGGCGCTGTTTGTCTTAGCTTGTTTTTGTTATTCTGTGTGTGTGTGCGTGCGTGCGTGCGTGTGTGTGTGTTGTGTGTGTGTGTGTGTGGTGTGTGTGTGTGTGTGTGTGTGTGTGTGGAAAATGACTTTTTCAATTACCCGAATCAACAGAACGTTGACTGAGTTGTGAATACTGTACACATTATTCCACTACCCGGTAGTTCGTGTTTGTGACCTGAGCGAGCCACCTTGTTTGAGGCTTTTGGTTATGACCGAGCTCGGAGAGGGATGGGTTCTGCCGATGACAACTTGGGTCAAGGGTCACACGCCTAAAGGTTGAGTGTGCCTTATTCAGCACCCTCTGTGTGTGTATGTGTGTGTGAATGTACGTGTGGTGTGTGTGTGTGTGTGTGTGTGTGTGTGTGTGTGTGTGTGTGTGTGTGTGTGTGTGTGTGTGATACAGAGAGCAGATAACAACTTGGGTCAAGGATCACACGCCGTATAGGATGAGTGTCAAGGAAGACACAGGTCGAAAATATTGGACGGACTTGCAGATTGGCTGAAGACAAAGAGGGTGGAAGAGGCGCTCGAGGCAACAAGGGATATAAACAGATGGAAGGCCATGATCGCCAACGCCATGTGGCAAGGCAGCTGATGATGATGACGTGACACGTCTGACGATGATTTAGTCCTGCCTCTCCAGACACCATGGTTCAGTCAAGATGAGTTTGGAGCTGGAAAAGACATGGGGGAAAGTACTGGGTTGTGACAGAGTTGGTCCCTTTTCGTGGCTGGTTGGTAGAGCCATGGACTCAAGATTTGATTTCTGGAGTTCAATCCCAGCCCGCAACATTAAAAACTGGTCTGGTCGCTATCCGTCTTAACGTTTCCATCATTCTGGTGGTGTCAGCTTAGTGTTTGATAGATCCCTTCTCCCCTTTCCCCCGTTTCAAGACCTTGCCAGCGCATAGGGTTTTGTGCAGGCTCAGGAAATCTGTCAGATGATTGTTGGCAGATTTGGGTGGAGCGCATATGGAGCTGTCCGAAAGCGATGAATCCCTCTTGAAACAACTCCAATAACTCCAAACATGGCTGAATGAAACGTGATCTTTAGTCGTTCTGTTTCGGTTTCAGTTTCAGTTTCAGTTTCTCAAGATGACATCTCCGCGCACTCGGAATGAATTCCATATGCACGAATGTCACAGGTGCCATGTGATGGAGACGATCCAGACTGATCACGGCACAACCCTTAAGCCTGAGCATAAACCCACGAGCTGGCCACACAGATCCCGAGGTCCTACCTAGATAGTTTCATAAATCTGGGATCGTAGGGGAGTGAGGTGACACAGACCTCAACTTTTCCCGGGGTCAGCACTAGTTAACATGGTAAGCATACTTGCTGGAAGGGTATTTACAGAGAACTGATTTTTGACTGTTATGTTTTCAGTGCTCAGTAAGCTGTGGCAAAGGCCGTCAGGAGCGCACTGTTCAATGTCAGTCCTTCAACGGCAAGCCGTGTGATCCGGCCCTCAGGCCTGCTTCTGTACAGGAGTGTACCAGCCCCTGTAACAATACACCTGTTGCCGAGAGTGAGTCTTTGATGTTGTCTGTGTGTGGTTCAGTATGTAATCTATAAACCTCACATTCTTTCTAGTAGGACTGATAACTGGGTACAGCAGTTTGAGTTATAAGAAAATGTGATGAACTGAAGCAAGTTTGTTTTTTGTTTTTTGGAGGGGGAGGGGGGGTTAAAATTAGGCCAGTTAGTATATATGTTTTAGTATACATACCCACCTGGTGATAAAATTAGGCCAGTTAGTATATATGTTTTAGTGTACTTTGTTATATTTGTTTTTTTGTAATACCCCCTGGTGATAAAATTAGGCCAGTTAGTATATATGTTTTAGTGTACTTTGTTATATTTGTTTTTTGTAATACCCCCTAGTGATAAAATTAGGCCAGTTAGTATGTATGTTTTAGTGTACTTTGCTATATTTGTTTTTTTGTAACACCCCCTGGTGATAAAATTAGGCCAGTTAGTATACATGTTTTAGTGTACTTTGTTATATTTGTTTTTTTGTAATACCCCTCTGGTGATAAAATTAGGCCAGTTAGTATATATGTTTTAGTGTACTTTGCTATATTTGTTTTTTTTAACACACACCCCCTCCCCCCCTCTGGTGATAAAATTAGGCCAGTTAGTATATATGTTTTAGTGTACTTTGCTATATTTGTTTTTTTTAACACACACCCCCTCCCCCCCTCTGGTGATAAAATTAGGCCAGTTAGTATATATGTTTTAGTGTACTTTGCTATATTTGTTTTTTTAACACACACCCCCTCCCCCCCTCTGGTGATAAAATTAGGCCAGTTAGTATATATGTTTTAGTGTACTTTGCTATATTTGTTTTTTGTAACATCCCCTGGTGATAAAATTAGGCCAGTTAGTATATAGTTTTAGTGTACTTTGCTATATTTGTTTTTTTAACACACACACCCCCTCCCCCCCCTCTGGTGATAAAATTAGGCCAGTTAGTATATATGTTTTAGTGTACTTTGTTATATTTGTTTTTTGTAACATCCCCTGGTGATAAAATTAGGCCAGTTAGTATATATGTTTTAGTGTACTTTATTACATTTGTTTTTTGTAACACCCCCTGGTGATAAAATTAGGCCAGTTAGTATATATGTTTTAGTGTACTTTGCTATATTTGTTTTTTGTAACACCCCCTGGTGATAAAATTAGGCCAGTTAGTATATATGTTTTAGTGTACTTTGCTATATTTGTTTTTTGTAACATCCCCTGGTGATAAAATTAGGCCAGTTAGTATATATGTTTTAGTGTACTTTGCTATATTTGTTTTTTGTAACACCCCCTGGTGATAAAATTAGGCCAGTTAGTATATATGTTTTAGTGTACTTTGCTATATTTGTTTTTTGTAACACCCCCTGGTGATAAAATTAGGCCAGTTAGTATATATGTTTTAGTGTACTTTGCTATATTTGTTTTTTGTAACACCCCCCTGGTGATAAAATTAGGCCAGTTAGTATATATGTTTTAGTGTACTTTGCTATATTTGTTTTTTTAAACCACCACCACCACCCCTCTGGTGATAAAATTAGGCCAGTTAGTATATATGTTTTAGTGTACTTTGCTATATTTGTTTTTTAACCACCACCACCACCCCTCTGGTGATAAAATTAGGCCAGTTAGTATATATGTTTTAGTGTACTTTGCTATATTTGTTTTTTAACCACCACCACCACCCCTCTGGTGATAAAATTAGGCCAGTTAGTATATATGTTTTAGTGTACTTTGCTATATTTGTTTTTTAACCACCACCACCACCCCTCTGGTGATAAAATTAGGCCAGTTAGTATATATGTTTTAGTGTACTTTGCTATATTTGTTTTTTAACCACCACCACCACCCCTCTGGTGATAAAATTAGGCCAGTTAGTATATATGTTTTAGTGTACTTTGCTATATTTGTTTTTAACCACCACCACCACCCCTCTGGTGATAAAATTAGGCCAGTTAGTATATATGTTTTAGTGTACTTTATTATATTTGTTTTTTTAACACACCACCACCACCCCGACTGGTGATAAATTGGGCGGAATGGTCAACGCCAGAAGCACATCCTTAGATTATGTGCGCGATTTTGCATTGATATGTGTACCTAATTTTCTTTTCCAAGTGTTTTTTTTTCCAGGTTCAGTGAGGTGTAGCGTGTGTTTTGAGATGGTTACACTGTGCGCAATAGGCTTGGCTTTAAACAACAACAACAACAGTGACGACGACAAACAACAACAACAACGACGACGACGACAATAATAATAATAATAATAATGATAATAATAACAATAATAATAATAATAATAACAATAATAATAATAATATTAATAATAATAATAATAATGATAAGAATAATAACAATAATAATAGCAATGTCCACCCAGTTGTAAAGGGTTCTTGAACCTGTTCAAGGGTTGGGGAAGGTGAGACAAAAAAGAGGGAAAAGTAACAACACCCTCCCCCCACAATCTGGCTCGAGAGCTGCCAACGACCTGGATTATGGAACTACCTACACCTTACCCCAGCATCATTGCGTCTGAACACTGTTAAAATCGAATAACATCGGCAAGTTTTCATTATCACGCCCTACAAAAACGCATGCAAGGGATATAACCTTCTTGAAAGCAAGGGACGTAATTGTTTAACCAAGGGAAATTCTGGTTGTGTTTGTTTTTGTTTTCAACGGAAAAAGTAGATTGTTTGTATGAATTGATTTTTTTCTGCCTCTGGTTCCCACCCATCCCCACCCCCACCCCACCCCTGACCTCTTTCACTAAAAAAAACCACAAAAAAACAACAACAAAAACATGATTGTTATATTCGTATTGTGCAGAGTGCGAGGACAAGTTCAAAGTGGCCTACTGCCCACTAGTGTTCAACTTTGGTTACTGTGAGCGTCCCTATTTCCAGACCATGTGCTGTGAAACGTGTAGCACCAAGGCTACCCCGCCCCCCATCCCTACATTCGCCCGCAGGAGATGGTCGGGGGGATAAAGGTTGTTTCTCCACCCCGAGATTCTGATAATGGTTCTGATGGGCTTCGTGTACTGATGATTGTGTGTATAGCTCTGATTGAGGTAGTAGTAAACAAGTAACGTT
This sequence comes from Monoplex corrugatus, assembly GCA_030674185.1. Lineage (NCBI taxonomy): Eukaryota > Metazoa > Mollusca > Gastropoda > Littorinimorpha > Ranellidae > Monoplex > Monoplex corrugatus. The sequence goes on from CM060315.1 coordinate 48,029,901, forward strand.
TTTTTTTCTCTCTCTCTCAGTCTCACTCACTCACTCTCTCTCTCTCTCTCTCTCTCTCACTCACTCTCTCTCTCTCACTCTCTCTCTCTCTCTGTCTCTCTCTCTCACTCATTCACTAACTCTCTCTCTCTCACACTCATTCACTAACTCTCTCTCTCTCTCTCACTCTTTCTGTCTCTTTCTCTCTTTCTCTCACTCATTCACTAACTCTCTCTCTCTCTCTTTCTCTCTCGCTCTCTCTCTCTCTCACTCACTCATTCTCTCACTCTCTCTCTCACTCTCTCTCTGTCTCTCTGTCTGTCTCTGTCTCTCTCTCTCTCACATCACTCTCTCTCTCTCACTCACTCACTCTCTTTCACTCACTGTCTCTTTCTCTGTCTCTTTTTTCTCTCTCTCTCTCTCACTAATTACTCTCTCTTTCTCTCACTCACTCACTCACCACACACACACACACACACTCTCTCTCTCTCTGTCACTCTCTCTCTCTCTCATTCTCTCTCTCTAACTCTCTCTCACTCACTCACTCACTCTCTCTCACTCACTCACTCACTCACTCTCTCTCTCTCTCTCACTCACTCTGTGTGTGTGTCTCTCTTTTTTTTCTCTCTCTCTCTCTCTGTCTTTCTCTCACTCACTCATTCTCTCTCTCTCTCTCACTCACTCTCTCTATCTTACTCTCTCCCTCTCTCTCTCTCTTTCTCTCTCTCACTCACTCACTCTCTCTCACTCTCTCTCTCTCTTGTTTGTGTCTGTTATTCTCACCCCCTCTTCCCCTACTCCTGACCATGTCTTTGTTTTTATTCTGGTATTGCTACTCGTTCTACATTTCCCCCCTTTCTTTCTCTGGCTCACTCTCAGGGTGGTACTAGTTCTCTTGTAAAGCTGTTGTTGTTTTTTTTCCTGTGCTTGGGTCTCTTTTCTCTATTGCGTTTTGAGACCCAGACAATCTGGTCTTATCATCCTGACTGCAACTGTCTCTGTAGCTTAGGGTTTATCTTTTAACCAGACAGGCAACAAACAATCAATCCTCAAACAGTCGACACACATCAACAACAACAACAACAAGAACCATACACATATACACCGGCACTGCCACCATCACCAACCACCACCACCATAACCATCACCACCAAGAACGATACACACAAGTGGTATATTTTAGTGTGAAATATCGTCAACTTAAAGCAGCAGAAAACATATTCCTCAACACAGGAAGAAAATGAACAGAAACGATACTTAACAATGATTAACGCAACATGTAAAGATGTACGTCTGTATCATCAGTCAGTTTTCAGTTCAGCGATCAGCTAACCGGTAATAACGTAACCTTAACCCTTTGACTCCCGCACCCTATCCACCATCTGCAAGAAAATTAACCCTTTGACTCCTTCATCATATCCACCTATCAGCTTCCTGCAGGAAACTGATGGATAGGGTGAGGGAATCAAAGGGTTAAGTATTTGCTTTGCTAGCATGGTTGACAATGCAAGCTGCTGGTGGATAGGGTGCGGGAGCCAAAGGGTTAAGTCAAGTTATTGATAGGTTGGATGTTAGTCCCGTAAGTTAATCGGTCGAACAGTCTAGTAGTTGTATTGTCACTGTCTGCTGTGTTAATTTCAACTGCATACACTTTCAGAGTCGGTCAGTTGCAGTCTGAATAGACTGTCAGTGTCGTGTTATTATTATAAGCAGGCAAGTATCACAGATGAGAAAAGATCATCGTGTCTTGTACATACATACATAATGATAGTGGTGTCCAACCGTCACGCTGTTGCATGCCTATATGAAATATTCTCGTGTAACTCATGTCGTATGTTGAAAGATTAGTGTCACTGATTTGTGTATAGTATATTGTGTAACCCACTGGTCAGATATCACTCTGTTGTGAATTTACTCCCGTTTTTTGGGGGGTGGAAGTTTGTATACTTTGAGTCCTGCGGTGATTTGTTGGAGAAACAAGCGAACAAACCAGCAAGGAAGCAAACAAAATGCAGGTCGGTGGTGCAATGCAACAATCTGTTATGTGATTTCAGAAATTGTGCCTTTTTTTTTTTTTCGTTTTTCACTGGAATCTATTTATTGATTGGTTCATTAATTTATGTTTCAATAGTTTGCCACTTTGTGTCAGTACATAGCTTTGTTTCATGTTGTTAATATCAAAGGTTCTACCTCAGTATTAGCTAAGCAAATAGGACATATTCAGTTTGATACTACAATTTGTTGAGTCTGTTTTTGACGCATAATTTGGATTGATTGATGGATGAATTTATATTTTACGCGGACCTCCATTTTAGATAACATAACCATCCGGTAGAAGTGGAGAAGGGGGTACATCTGACTCACTGACTCACCGCATGGTTGCAAGTTGAGATGAGCGGTGAGACCACATAATGTAGCGCCAACAGGATTGGAATTTGAAACCTCTGGCATGTCAATCTGACACTCAACCCATTGAGATATCGGGGCCCCACCTCACAAAAATAATGCTGTATGTAACATATATGTATTACCAGTTATGGTAAGATGAGACGTGGTTTATAAACCTCAGTATTTTATACCATAGACAAAGTATTTTATACCATAGACAATTGAAAAATGGAGCGGTATACGCAACTACTATGAACTCAGGGTAGTTAGAAACAAAAGAAGAAAGAAGAGAAAGAAGAGATGACTGAAAAGAAAATTATGAAACAAGAAGAAAAAAAAAAGACCAAACAGTTACAATGGAGAGTCTATACGAAGAGAAGAGTAAGAAAAAAAATGTAAGAAGGGTAAGAAGTGAAAACACGTTGAGACGACGTCAAAGAAACCATTTTAATTGGGAAGGATTCCCATATGAATGGCAACAATTTTTCGGTAACAGCCATCACCAGCGGAACATTATTAAAGAAGGTGCTGCTGGGTATCAAACGGCATTGTTCAAAGCTTCTTCCCTTCTCACACCTATCATAGTCATATTCAGTGTGACTGAGTTTGCTGTTATCGTTGCTGTTCGTTATGTCTAAATGTGACCTCCCACCACGAAATCAGTCTTAACTCGCAGTCAGTCGAACAGCACTAGGAGCTGAAAAGGTGACTGAGGGTCTATCTGGGGTGTTTTGATTTTTTCTCAAAATTGATTTCTGAAGACTATAACTTATCCCCACCAGATTTTTTTTTCTTGAAAAAATATCATTAATCAATTTAAATCGGTATTTTAATGCAATGATCGCAGCAGAAAGAACGCAATTTCCTACCAAAAGTACCTATTTGTGTCTTTTATTATAAACCGTAACCTGTACAGTACCCGCACATGTAATATACTGTTGGAAAGCTCTTTGGTGCACCTTTCAGATAATGGCAGCGAAAATTAGAAACAAACTCTGTCAAAGCCACCAAATAAAGAAATTTAAGGAAAATGTGTAGGACAGCACACAAAAACTTTAGAGGCCGTTTTCTCAAAATGGCCATCATACAACTTAATGACTTTAAACATACATAACTTCTACATTTTTTTAGTACAAGCTTTATTCAAGTACCACAATAATCAGCAGAATGTACACTTTCCAGTGACATGTATATCTCAAAATGCCCAAAATGCTAGTTAAGACTGATTTCGTGGTGGGAGGTCACAAATGTTTGTCAGGATCTGCTGTAAGTGTTTCATTGTGGACAGTCGTGTGATTGTCTATAATTATTTGCTGTTGAGTAACTATGTCCATGTCTGATATCACTTGTCATTCGTCTTGAGCTTTTGTGATGCACGTTGTGTAATTATGATACAGTGTTGGTGCTTTGTTTTTACGTACAGGTAGCTTTACATCAGGCGATTCAAATGTAGAGTGTTAATACAGAGGGGCTGGTCTGAATTTCCTGAGTGCGGTGATTGGACAGAAATTCTTTTCACTGCCAAAGTTTCCGGAAGGATATGAATTCTTCTCTAATTCTGGGATGTAAGTGTCATGGAATTTATTCTGCTGACAAGATGGGCTCATCCTCTTTGAATTACTTTGGCGGCAGGAAAGGAAATCCAGAATTGTATCTTCTTTTACCTAAATGGAAGAATTGGCTCTTTCATTAAATCAGGCAAAGTTTGGCTAAATTATGTTTATGATCAGAGCAGACCAGTGTCACGTGATTTATCTTGAACAAGTTTATATTTTTGCGATCTGCTATGACTTAGGTAAACTTGCAGCAATAGGAAAGGAATGTATTAGCAAACTGAATTATGTTATAGCTAAAACATTGGTTGGTGTTCCGTATCTGGTTTGAGGAGAGATGGTCACACAGACATAAGCTTACACGTCTGCATCAGTTATCAGGAACTGTACAATAGCATTTGGTAAACTGGAACTGACTCTTTATAATAATAATAATAATTACAATATTTATATAGCGCAAAATCTTGATAAAATCAAATCTAAGCTTTACCGACTAGATAAAGAAAGGATGGGCAGTCTGGACAGTGAGCATCTTTCATTCCTCACTGTTTTCTTCTTGTTGTCTCTTTAAAACAGCAGATTAATTAAGCACGGAGACAGTTCATCGTGTTTGTCACCATTCATGTTTGTCATCATTCTGGTATCTTACAAGGAAACATGGGATGCTGGCACTTCACACTTTTTTTTCTTTTCACAAACGCAAGCCTTCAGTTTTTAATAACGTAGCTGTTCTTCTGTTGCTCTCGGTGGTGCAGCAGTCTTCTTCCTTCGTTTGCTGTTTACATCGTCTGGCCACATGGGGCAATGAATGTGGACGAAGGTTTATTTTTTTCAGTTCCTGTCGGCTGCCGCGGAGTTTGGTGGTCAGTGGAGTCGTAGTCAACCGTGTCTCCTTTCTCTCCACATATAACAATAGCGCTGCAGTAAGAGAGCAGTATAAAAGAGTATACTTATTATGACTATTTTTCCCTTGTTTTTTAATTTTTTAAAATTTTTATTTATTCTTTTTTTTTTAAGTAGAAATGTATTAACGAATACTGAAAACAAATCTCCAGTCAGAACTGTTGATGTCATAAATGCTTAAAATCTTTACAGCTTACAAAGGCTCAAAAAATGAGGCGAGACGAGAGCAGTTTTGGGAATATCTGTTACACACGGTCATCCCGCAGTAAAGGTTTAGATCTGTTTTGATTGGAAGTGTCTTGTGCCACAGCTGCTTTCCCTCTCTTAGGGGGAAGTTTTTAAAATACAAAAATTAAGTCTGCATGTATAATTTTCCAAATTAATTATTTGACGTTTTATGTTTTAGGTTATGAAGAGTAGATGTTATTATGTTTTTTGTTTTTGTTCTTTTTTTAGTCACAAATTCATTATTCCTTTTCCCTCCTCTGTGTTGGTTTATTTTTGTTGTTCATGTTTGTGTGTGTAATAAAACTGCATACCAGTATTTCATGAATTGATAATGTATGTTTATAACTCGTCATTTTATGTGTAAACCATTTGAAATATATCGTATTTAAACGACTTTATGCATTTTTGTATATAAAGACTTTTGTACAATAAAATGCTGTAATGTAATCTAGAGCGTGTTCTTTCTCTGGATGTATCATACGTCTGGGTGATGTAGTGTGCATGGACAGATCGTTACATTGGGCTTAAGACTGTGTTCAAGGGAGAAGAGTGGCAGAATGGTTCAGACGCTCGCCTGCCAATGACTAAACTCGAGGTTCCAAGGTACGCTCCCCGTACAGGCCTCGACTTTTCTTCTCAGTTTGACCGGAAAATCGAACTGAACGTCTAGTCCTTCGGAAGGGGACGAAAAACGAGTTGGACCCGTGTGCCTTCTGGCTGCGCACGCTAAAGATCCCACGGCAGTTGAAAATCGTGAAGAGCAGGGCATTGCCCGGCTGCCTTGGTAAAAAACATTGGAGAGATAGGTTGATTTCCCAGATCCCACCTCTTGAAGACCAATTAGCCTTCTTGACTTTCTGAAGTCTTGGTAAAAAAAATGTGAACATGAATATGAATTTGTGCGAGGGAGAGGGGATGGGCGCCGCCCTCGTGATGCTGGCCCTGCGAAAAGTTGAGGTCTCTGCCACCTCACTCCCCTACGACCCCAGAGTTATGGCACTATCTAGGTAGGACCTCAGGATCTGGCCAGCTCGTGGGTTTACGTGCAGGCTTAAGGCTTGTGCCGTGATCATGCTGGATCTTCTCCATCACATGGGACCAGTGACGTGAGTGCATATGGAATTCATTCCGAGCACAGAGATGTCATCTTGAGAAATTGAAATTGTAACTGAAATTTAAGACTCTGTTGACTTCAGTCAATAAATTGAAATTTAAGACTATGGTGACTGCAGTCAATAAATTGAAATTTAAGACTATGTTGACTTCAGTCAATAAATTGAAATTTAAAACTGTTGACTTCAGTCAATGAATGGAAATTTAAGACTGACTTCAGTCAATACGTTGAAATTTAAGACTATGTTGACCTCGGTCAATGAATTGAAATTTAAGACTATGTTGACCTCGGTCAATGAATTGAAATTTAAGACTATGTTGACCTCAGTCCAATGAATTGAAATTTAAGACTATGTTGACGCAGTCCAATAAATGAAATTATAGACTATGTTGACCTCAGTCAATTACGTTGAATTTAAGACTATGTTGACCTCGTCCAATACATGAAATTTAAGGACTATGTGACTCGGTCAATGAATAAGAAATTTAAGACTATGTTGACTGCAGTCAATAAATTGAAATTTAAGACTATGTCGACTTCAGTCAATAAATTGAAATTTAAGACTATGTCGACTTCAGTTAATAAATTGAAATATAAGACTATGTTGACCTCAGTCAATGAATGAAATTTAAGACTATGTGACCTCAGTCAATGAATTGAAATTTAAGACTATGTTGACCTCGATCAATGAATTGAAATTTAAGACTATGTTGACTGCAGTCAATAAATTGAAATTTAAGACTATGTCGACTTCAGTAATAAATTGAAATATAAGACTATGTTGACCTCGTCAATGAATTGAAATTTAAGACTATGTTGACTCAGTTCAATAAATTGAAATTATAAGACTATGTTGACCTCAGTCAATAAATTGAAATTTAAGACTATGTTGACCTCGGTCAATGAATTGAAATTTAAGACTATGTTGACCTCGGTCAATAATTGAAATTTAAGACTATGTTGACTGCAGTCAATAAATTGAAATTTAAGACTATGTCGACTTCAGTCAATAAATTGAAATTTAAGACTATGTCGACTTCAGTTAATAAATTGAAATATAAGACTATGTTGACCTCAGTCAATAAATTGAAATTTAAGACTATGTTGACCTCGGTCAATGAATTGAAATTTAAAACTATGTTGACCTCGGTCAATGAATTGAAATTTAAGACTATGTTGACTGCAGTCAATAAATTGAAATTTAAGACTATATCGACTTCAGTTAATAAATTGAAATATAAGACTATGTTGACCTCGGTCAATGAATTGAAATTTAAGACTATGTTGACTGCAGTCAATAATTGAAATTTAAGACTATGTTGACCTCAGTCAATAAATTGAAATTTAAGACTATGTTGACCTCGGTCAATGAATTGAAATTTAAGACTATGTTGACCTCGGTCAATGAATTGAAATTTAAGACTATGTTGACTGCAGTCAATAAATTGAAATTTAAGACTATGTCGACTTCAGTCAATAAATTGAAATTTAAGACTATGTCGACTTCAGTTAATAAATTGAAATATAAGACTATGTTGACCTCAGTCAATAAATTGAAATTTAAGACTATGTTGACCTCAGTCAATAAATTGAAATTTAAGACTATGTTGACCTCGGTCAATGAATTGAAATTTAAGACTATGTTGACCTCGGTCAATGAATTGAAATTTAAGACTATGTTGACTGCAGTCAATAAATTGAAATTTAAGACTATGTCGTCTTCAGTCAATAAATTGAAATTTAAGACTATGTCGACTTCAGTTAATAAATTGAAATATAAGACTATGTTGACCTCAGTCAATAAATTGAACTTTAAGACTATGTCGACTTCAGTTAATAAATTGAAATTTAAGACTATGTTGACCTCAATCAATAAATTGAAATTTAAGACTATGTTGACCTCAGTCAATAAATTGAAATTTAAGACTATGTTGACTGCAGTCAGTCAATGGAATAATCAGCCAGTCGTGTGCGAATCTCACCCAAGAAAAAACAAAAAACAAAACACCCTTGCATACAGCCTCTAGTGCAACCGGTTGTGAATTGGCACCTCGCCCTGCTCAGGATTGGGAAGGTAAAGCATTATGGGAGAGGAGATGGAGACTGCCTTCATAACGTTGGCCAAGAGAGAAGTTTAGGTATCTACCATCTCACTCTTCAATGACTTAACGGTTATGGAAAAACAATTTTTTTTTTTTTTGCCTTGTTGACAGTCTTGACCGACATGGGATAATTTTCTATGTCAGGGGTCTTCTCCACACTAGCGGATCTTGGCAAGAGCTCAACGGATAATAGCCCCTCCCCACCCACCCCCGTGGGGATGCCGGGGGCTCTTTCAGAAAAAAATAGTCCCCACCTTCTGGAAATTCTGTGCTAGAAATTTCCTCTTTTCTGTCACTCTCTTTGTTTCTTCCATCCTCCTTTGCTTTCTGTCATTTCTTCCTATCAATTTCTGCCTTGCTGGTCCATTCAACTGAATGTGTTCGATAAAGTCTTACGTACTTTCGCTTATGACTGATAACTGGGTAAACATGTAGGCCTATTAAGTGCATTTTTTGGCTCTTGGGAGGTGAGATATGCGGAAGCAATTCTAGGTAATTTATGCCCGTTTTTATATGTCTTAAGTCCTTAGTTATGTTTTTATTTGTATTCAGGTATGTTTGTATGTTTTTTAAATTCCCTGTGCGATAAATTGGACGGAGTGGTCAACGCCAGAGGCATTTCCTTAGATTATATGCGCGAATGCATTGATATGTGTACTTTTTTGTTGTTGTTGTCCTGTTGAAGTATTGTGTATGTTTTGAGTTAGTTATATCCCTGATATGGCTCTACGCAGTCGGCTGGTCTTCAAACGACAATAACAATAACGGACGATAGAAGGCGTGTTAAAAGTAAATCAACATTCAGCGGCTGCCTGAAGCATCTTCCTCCCTCCCCCCCCCCCCCCCCCCCCCCCAGTCCAGCCAGATACCGGACATTTCAATGCGTTATACACATGGGAATGATAGTACAGATTACCGACACATGCAAAGCTTGTTTTATTCCGCGTTTAGCACAATATTTTTTTTTATATATATTACTTTATATTTTTCTTCTTTGATTTACGGGTTTCTTTCTTTTCATTTTCTTTGTTCTTTCTTTCCTTCCCTCCATCCTTCCCCGTCTTGTCTATTGAATGAACATGTTTCCCGTGTGGTAGAAATGGGATTGGTTTTCGTGTCTGTTTTTGTTTGTTTGTTTGTTTTTTTAATCCTTCATTCTGAAATATATTCATAGACAATGGTATACACAAACCATACGTATGGATCTTGACTTCAGGAATTACTTATATTGGTCCATGTTTCGTTTTGGGGATATTTTCCTGCAGCGTATAGTCATGGCGAGCATAGTTTACTTTGAATTGTTTTTATGTTGTTGTTTTTTTCCTTTTAGTGTTGACATATGGTGATCTTCTGTTCGTTCTGTGACTGAAAGTATGACGACTCATGCTGCTTGTAGTTGGCAAACAGACAAACAAAACAATCACTAACACATTAATATATAAACACAGACATTTGCATACTCTGACCTCACTCGTATACACACACACATAATACACATACGCACGCACGCACATACACACACACACATACACACACACAAAACAAACAAACACACACACACACACACACACACACAAACACAAACACACACACACGCATACGCCCGCTCAGACAGAGAGAGACCAACAGAGACACGTGTAAGCATACGCACAAGACAGACAGAGACAGAGAGACGGACAGACACACACATACTGACAAAACACACACAGAGGGTGTTTTGATGATTTATTGGTGGTGGAGAAAGGACAAGGATCCGATGAAAACACTGAACCCATCTACACGGTCGGATCTGACCAACGACACACAACCCACACTGGGCCATATTCTGTGTCGATAAAAGCCTTCTCTCTCAGCCTGCAGCATGTAGCAAACACATTCGAAAAAGAGAAGAGGCAATGAAGAAAGGAAGAGACAAGACAGACAGACAGACAGACAGATAAACAGACGGACAGACAGACAGAAAAAGACAGGGGGAGATAAAGGAAGGAAGAACAGCAATTGGGAAGAACATGATACAAATGTTTTTTTATCAGCCAGTTCTCCGGAAGAGAAACGGGGGAGAGGGCGAGGGACAGGGACAGGGAGGGACAGATGACCAGATAGGTTACGCTAAAAATCAGGGACATCTAAGAAAAAAAAAGATATGAAATCTGCTTCAGGTGCTGTTACTAACAAAACTGTTATTTCATTTCTTTATTTCCTTGTCTGACCAAAAAAGACAAGAGTGAAGATCTGTAAATATTTCAACTAGACTATATAGGCCTATAATCAAGAGATAACCGCGCCCCCCCCCCTCCCCCCCAAAAAATAAAAAAAAACCCACACACTCATACAAATCAAAACAAAAATAAAAAGCAAAACAAAACAAAACAAATAAAAAAAACAAAACAAACAAATAATCAAAACAAAACAAAGACACAGAAAATGCCTTCAGCAAACAAGACAATAATAGATCATGATGAACAAAAAACAAAAAAACAAACAAAGAATGAAACAAAAAAAAAACGACCGAACTCATTGTCCAGTAGATATCAGTGCACGCATGATGTTTTATAAAGAACCTCTGTCATGTAAGCAGGAGGCTGTCATGTCAGCAGAACGTCTGCTACACCGTGTTAAGCTAGCGCCACCGACGTAGGCCCGGGATACATTTGGGCCATCAGTATCTATTATTATAGATGTACTGCTTTCTTTCATTTCACATTATCATCATCATCATCATCATCAGTAGTAGTAGTAGTAGTAGTAGCAATAGTAGTAGTAGTATCATTGTTATTAGTACTATTATTATTGGTATTATTATATTTTTATTATCAAAGTATTATCAGCAACATCATCTTCATCATTACTATTACTATTATTATTATTATACATGTGTGTGCGCGTATTATATATATATATACATATTTATGTTTGTGTGTGTGTGTGTGTGTGTGTGTGTGTGTGTGTGTGTGTGTGTGTGTGTGTGTGTGTGTGTGTGTGTGTGTGTGCGTATGCACACGTGCGCGCGAGATTTTAAATTTTGAATACCCTTTTCGCATTCCACACAATACAACAGCCAGCAGGAGGCCAAATCAGTGATGGAGACAACTGGTTAAAGAGCTTAGCCGGTATACTAGACAAACTCAGTGCAAGTGAAAAAAGCCACAGGTCAGCTCGATAGTCGAACAGACGGCACCTTAAAGCAAGAGTCATTACTGAAATCAGTTGTGGAGTTCTTCACGTAGTTTAATACTCAGCTTTAAGAATCACTAGGCGAAGGAAGACTGAAGTGTACGTAGACCAACCCGTCCACCAACCTTACCAGCACGGAAGACTCGAAACTAGAAACAAATTCAGCTCTTTAGCGTGAGTGTTACTACAGCTCTTCTCATTGATTATACATGGTATATAGTATATGTCCTTTTTCTTACTCGATGAACTGGAAAGACAAAAAAAAAAAAAAAAAAAAAAGACAAATACTAGCAAGGGGAGATGCTCACTCACTCAGGCTCCCGCAACTCTGTCCTCATTTATGTGCTATATATATATGTGCCATTCTCGATCAAAGTGAGTAGAAAGTAGTGCGGTCTCCTCTAGTGGGTGTCCTCAAAGCACGGACAGTGTCCTGTGGATTTTGTGGCACTGGAACTGCGACAGAATGAACCTGTTGTGTGATGGGGAGCCAGGATGAGAGGTGTGAGGGGAAAACTTCTAAATCAACGTGAAAAGAAACAAAACAAGAAAGCCAAGCCATCCCAGCAATCTCTTTTTACATAAAAACTACTCCACATAATCCAGATTTTGTACTTATGAAAGTCACTGTGATTACATAAAAACTACTCCACATAATCCAGATTTTGTACTTATGAAAGTCACTGTGATTACATAAAAACTACTCCACATAATCCAGATTTTGTACTTATGAAAGTCACTGTGATTACATAAAAACTACTCCACATAATCCAGATTTTGTACTTATGAAAGTCACTGTGATTACATAAAAACTACTCCACATAATCCAGATTTTGTACTTATGAAAGTCACTGTGATTACATAAAAACTACTCCACATAATCCAGATTTTGTACTTATGAAAGTCACTGTGACCTTGAAGAAGCGCTGGATGGGATAAAACTTGCCGTGCATCGAGGACAACAGTAAACTGTCACAAGAGTGAAAACAGGTTTTAAATAGTGTTAGAAATTCCACGGAAATGTTGTTCATACCCTCTCCTCAAAAAGTGCTGATTTTAGATGTTCTTTTTTTTTGGCCCATGTGACCCTGATCTTGACCTCCCAAAACTCACATTTCATAACTCTTTTACGGTGCACACCTCTGACCCAAGTTTGGTAAAGTTCGGCTCGTACAGATTTGAGAAAATGTTGTTCACACATTTTTTTGTCACAAACAGACAGTCATACGCCTCCCTCTGGTTGATGTGAAACATACGGCTCCCTCTGGTTGATGTGAAACATATGTCTCTCTCTGGTTGATGTGAAACATATGTCTCTCTCTGGTTGATGTGAAACATATGTCTCTCTCTGGTTGATGTGAAACATATGTCTCTCTCTGGTTGATGTGAAACATATGTCTCTCTCTGGTTGATGTGAAACATATGTCTCTCTCTGGTTGATGTGAAACATATGTCTCTCTCTGGTTGATGTGAAACAGTGTCCCCCCTTGATAAGCTTCTTTTTCAAACGTCTCTCTCTCTGGTTGATGTGAAACAATAACCCTCCTCGTTAAGCTTTTTTTAACGTCTGTCTCTGGTTGATGTGAAACAATAACCCTCCTCGTTAAGCTTTTTTTAACGTCTGTCTCTGGTTGATGTGAAACAATGTCCCTCTTCGTTAAGCTTTTTTTAACGTCTGTCTCTGGTTGATGTAAAACAATGTCCCTCCTCATTAAGCTTTTTTTAACGTCTGTCTCTGGTTGATGTGAAACAATAACCCTCTTCGTTAAGCTTTTTTTAATGTCTGTCTCTGGTTGATGTGAAACAATGTCCCTCTTCGTTAAGCTTTTTTTAACGTCTGTCTCTGGTTGATGTGAAACAATAACCCTCTTCGTTAAGCTTTTTCTAACGTCTGTCTCTGGTTGATGTGAAACAATAACCCTCCTCGTTAAGCTTTTTTTAACGTCTGTCTCTGGTTGATGTGAAACAATGTCCCTCCTCGTTAAGCTTTTTTTAACGTCTGTCTCTGGTTGATGTGAAACAATGTCCCTCCTCGTTATGCTTTTTTTAACGTCTGTCTCTGGTTGATGTGAAACAATAACCCTCCTCGTTAAGCTTTTTTTAACGTCTGTCTCTGGTTGATGTGAAACAATAACCCTCCTCGTTAAGCTTTTTTTAACGTCTGTCTCTGGTTGATGTGAAACAATAACCCTCCTCGTTAAGCTTTTTTTAACGTCTGTCTCTGGTTGATGTGAAACAATAACCCTCCTCGTTAAGCTTTTTTTAACGTCTGTCTCTGGTTGATGTGAAACAATGTCCCTCCTCGTTAAGCTTTTTTTAACGTCTGTCTCTGGTTGATGTGAAACAGTGTCCCTCCTCGTTAAGCTTTTTTTAACGTCTGTCTCTGGTTGATGTGAAACAATAACCCTCCTCGTTATGCTTTTTTTAACGTCTGTCTCTGGTTGATGTGAAACAATAACCCTCCTCGTTAAGCTTTTTTTTAACGTCTGTCTCTGGTTGATGTGAAACAATAACCCTCCTCGTTAAGCTTTTTTTAACGTCTGTCTCTGGTTGATGTGAAACAATGTCCCTCCTCGTTAAGCTTTTTTTAACGTCTGTCTCTGGTTGATGTGAAACAGTGTCCCTCCTCGTTAAGCTTTTTTTAACGTCTGTCTCTGGTTGATGTGAAACAGTGTCCCTCCTCGTTAAGCTTTTTTTAACGTCTGTCTCTGGTTGATGTGAAACAATAACCCTCCTCGTTAAGCTTTTTTTAACGTCTGTCTCTGGTTGATGTGAAACAATAACCCTCTTCGTTAAGCTTTTTTTAACGTCTGTCTCTGGTTGATGTGAAACAATGTCCCTCTTCGTTAAGCTTTTTTAACGTCTGTCTCTGGTTGATGTGAAACAATAACCCTCCTCGTTAAGCTTTTTTTAACGTCTGTCTCTGGTTGATGTGAAACAATAACCCTCCTCGTTAAGCTTTTTTTAACGTCTGTCTCTAGTTGATGTGAAACAATAACCCTCTTCGTTAAGCTTTTTTTAACGTCTGTCTCTGGTTGATGTGAAACAATGTCCCTCTTCGTTAAGCTTTTTTTAACGTCTGTCTCTGGTTGATGTGAAACAATGTCCCTCCTCGTTAAGCTTTTTTTAACGTCTGTCTCTGGTTGATTTGAAACAGTGTCCCCCCTTTGTTAAGCTTTTTTTTCCCCTCTTTAACCGCCTCTCTCTGGTTAATATGAAACAAGATCTCTTTAAAAAATTCATAAAGCAGCATGAAATAAAAAAACAAAACAAACAAGAGTGGCAACAACATGACTCTCATTCACGATAAATTCAATGACATACTTGTGTCAGATGATTTCTACTTATCGCCTGGCATGTGCCTACATTATGACATCGTTTCAGAATTATGCGTTCAGTTGAGGCCCGTTTCTTACACGCTAGAAAGGCGAGGTCTTCGCGAGGTGCGTAATCCGGCAAGCGTGGCTAGGTATTCGCTAGGTAAGGCTAGGTACCATCGAAAGGGTCTTGCCGGCGAGATAAAGATGATGGCAATGCAAGTCGCCTTTGTGTTTGATGACACTAGGTTCCGTCTTCTGTAGTGAAATAAGCGCTGTACGCTGGCTACAAATCTACTTCCGCTTCGCGTCTGTTCCTGAGCACGCTTTTGTTTTCTAACCTCGCCCTCGCATTCGCTATCTCGTCACTTTCGCGCGGGCGTGCCAGTGTGTAAGAAACGATCCACTGGCAATCATGTTGCAGCTTTACCAGTCATCCGCAGGACGTTCATCATAACAGGATACAATCGGATGGGGCTCAGCAGCTTTAGGAAAGGAAGAAACTGTTCTGAGTAGAGGAGGACAATCATCTGCATGCTCTCACAATGAACGCTACATCTGTGTGTGGCGGATGGGGCTAGGCTACCAACACCAATGACAAAAACAAAGAGTCCACAAAATACAAGCAGATCACAAAATGACTAATGCAACAGCCGTTATGTATAACTTTATATTGCTACATATACACACAGAAGGAGCGGAGCTGCTCAAAATGTACACATTTCAAATCCACGCATCTTTGTTATTGCTATGTTTGTCCAAACATACAGTAAATAACAATAGAAATAATAATACGGGTCGCTGACATGAATACAATAACATTTACCACATCATAATCGAAGATGACATTGCAACAATCATGAAAATGATTGCAACTGTGTTAAAGAAAAGTACTTAAAGATTATGACAACAATTAGAATACACATTTGCAAGTCAGTTATCAGCTATTTCAGATAATCAGATTGTGTACAACTCCCAACTAAAACAGAAGTCCTAAATGAATCATTGTTAACAAACACTGAAGTGACAATTACTGGAGCCATTAACATAATTATAGGAGAAGAGTGACTGAATGACTCAGACGTTCGCCTGCTTAATAACTAAACTCGAGGTTCCTGGGTTCGTTCCCCGTAGAAGCCTCGACTTTTCTCCTCAGTTAGACCGAAAATTGAAGTGAACGTCTAGTCCTTTGGAAGAGGACTAAAAAAGAGATGAGCCCGTGTGCCTTCTGGTCTGTGCACGTTCAAGATCCCACGGCAGTTGACAATCGTGAAGATCAGGGCATTCGTTCGGCTGTCCTGGTATAAAACATTGGATAGGTAGGTTGATTTTCCAGGTCTCTCCCCTTGAAGGTCAGTGAACCTTCTTGTCTGTATGACGTCTGGGTCAGAAAAATTTGGGTGGCGCTGCACAGCGGCGACGCACTCACAAAGGGGAATTTCATAAGGCAAATCCATTATGACCGAAGAAAATGCGTATGAATAATTCCACACGAGTGTTTTCTTTGAATGCGTTGTCATGCATTTATTTTCATTTCGTTTTGAAATATGTCTGTGTATAGCTTTATAGGTGTAACGCTGAACTCAGCTTTAGTGAAGTTGGAAAAAAAGAGACAGAGCAACAGCCGCTTCACACAAACAACATATGCTTCGCGTCTCTTATCACCGCGGTTTGGGAGCTGGGAATCCTCGCTTCCTAAAACTGAAGAGACCACAGACGTGAACAAAGAGAATGACAACCGCATCACTTCGCTGGCTGTCACGGCTTGGATTCATCGACGACATCTGTCAGTCTCTTTGTACACAGCGTGGTATCTGACCCGCTTTGACACTATAAGTTACATTTTGCCCAGTTTTAGTTTCCCAGGAAAAGGTACAGACTGTAGTATACAGTGACACAAATTCCATTTCTCTTATCGTAAAAATTGACGGAGATATTTATAGTCGTTTACAATCTGTAAAATAATCGAGGGTTTC
>CM060315.1:48049134-48054134 GCA_030674185.1 Monoplex corrugatus
AAGCAGAGTGGGCGTATGGGGAAAACCCGATATTTGTTTGCACTACAAACACTGAGCTTGTTCGCACTAACACTTAACTTCAGTAACTAGACAATCAGCCGCAAGAGCAATACGAATGCAGGTCTCTATCTCTACACATAGCATGAACATAAGTATCAACACCTGGCGTAGCTATGCACAGTCAACACATCACACTATCAGTAAATCAAATGTCTATATACACCTACTACATATCACAAAACAAAACAAAACAAAACATCTTTCTACCCGTCGGCTTGTGTTAGTGCCACATTTCCAGGGCACTCACATACCGTCTCTGTGTATACCTTGTACAACAGAACTGTACACTGTGTACCTTGGACAATAGTATTGTACACCATGTGCCTTGTACAATAGTATTGTACACTGCACACCTTGTACAACAGCATCGTACATTCTGTGTCTCGTAAAACTTTACTGTACATTTTGTACAACTTGTTCAACAGCATCGTACACTGTGTGCCTTGTAGAATAGTATTGTACATGTACACCTTGTACAATAGAACTGTACATTGTGTGCCTTGTAGAATAGTATTGTACATGTACACCTTGTACAATAGAACTGTACATTGTGTGCCTTGTAGAATAGTATTGTACATTTTGTACTTTGTAAAACAGTACTGTTACATCGTACATTGTGTGCTTGGTATCAGAGTACTGCAAACTGTGCACCTTGTAGAATTTGTTCTGTACAGTGTGCATTATTGTATGCCTTGCAGAATAGTATAGTACATTAGTACTTTGTAGGATAATTGTACGTCGCATATAGGGCTTGTAAAGCAACACTGTACACGGACTGTGTTCTTCGTAGTATAGTATAGCACTGTACATCATTTTTGTACCTTGTACAACAGCTCGGAGTATGTACGTCGATTGTATATGCTATGTCAATTTGTGTCCAAAGTTGTCTCTACACGACACACATACATACATACAATGCAGTATTTCATGTAGATTGTGTACCTTGTACAAAATGGGATCAATATATCCATTGTGAACCTAGTACATCCCCATTGTGAACAGTTTATGGTACATATACGTCACATCAGTTAGCATACCAGTTCGGGTCCAACCACCAATTAGTTTACCAATTCTCGTTACACCAGTTGGTTTACCAATTCTCGTCTCATCAGTTGGTTTACCAGTTATCGTCTCATCAGTTGGTTTAACCATTCTCGTCTGATCAGTTGGTTTACCAATTCTCGTCTGACCAGTTGGTTTACCAGTTATCGTCTCATCCGTTGGTTTACCAATTCTCGTCTCATCAGTTGGTTTACCAAGTCTCGTCTCATCAGTTGGTTTACTAGTTCTCGTCACCCCAGTTGGTTTACTAGTTCTCGTACAAGAAATCTCTTTTATTTAAAGATCGTTGACATAGAACAGTAACATCATGTTAGATGAAGTTTTTCAAAGGATTAGTATTACCGGTATGTACTTTTGTCCACCCCCATCCCCTACCCCGCACCCCATAAAAAGAGCTCAGTGTTGAATATTTTTTTCAGGAAAACATCGTTTGATTCTGACATGCCGTTCCACAAAGCATTCTTACAGATGGCCAATATTTTCCTTACCTCAACAATATAAGAAAGAGCCTGTGAAAACATGACATTTTTCGTTCAAGTGCTAATTCGAAATCGAGAGAATGTAAAACGAGGAAGTAGACGGCTTTCTCTCTCGCGCGCGTGCTTTTAGTTATCTCCCCGTCTGCGCGTTGTTCTACTTCCATACTTCATTAAATTTTCTTTTTTAACAGTTGACTTAAATACGTTCATAATCTGAATTTACAGCCGCTGAGTCTCTGTTCTTGAAGTATTCCACACGGTTACAGCAGAGGCTATAAGTGACTGCTGCCTCGAACGCAGTGTGTACAGTGTCAGTTTCTTTATCACCAACATTCGTTTCCATAGCTGTAAGACAATGTGTTCCTGGACTACAGCTACACTGAATAGGTGCCAGGTTCAAATCGTTTCCCTTCTGCTCTCTTCTATTCTTTTTTACGGAAGTTTTCAAACTAACAGCCTTGACTATTGTGGCCTGTTAAAATTTCTTTGACCACATGATCTGCTAACAGCTCTTTGATCAATATTTGACAAATATGACCTGTTAAAAATTCTTTGATACTGGGCTAATATGACCTGCTAAAAGCCTTTTGATCAATATTTGACAAATATGACCTGTTAAAATTCTTTGATACTTGGCTAATATGACCTGCTAAAAAGCTCTTTGATCAATATTTGACAAATATGACCTGTTAAAAACTCTTTGATACTTGGCCAATATGATCTGCTAAAAACTCTTTGATCAATATTTGACCAATATGATCTGCTAAAAGTCAGTCATTTTCTCCTGCCTGAAGAAACATCAGGAAAGTTTTGCTGTCCACCCCCCACTCCAATTTTTGTATATATCAGTTTTGTGTTGTTTGGTCCTTGTTGTCTTATGTTTACACTTGACAGAGTTCAGCTGGCGGAAAATTTGCGCCTGCCTTGGCTTGTTTTACATATATGTATGTATGTATACACACACACACACACACACAGATATATATATATATATATATATATATATATATATATATAGAGAGAGAGAGAGAGAGAGAGAGAGAGATAGACAGACAGACAGACAGACAGACAGACAGACAGATAGATAGATAGATAGATAGATAGATAGATAGATAGATAGATAGATAGATAGATAGATATACGCATCTACGCGTTCTGATTCTATTTTTGTGGGAGGTTTTTTTTTTTTTGGCTTGTCTTTGCTCAATATGTGTCCAATATGGCCTGCTAAAACTGTTTGATCACTATTTGACCAAGAAGACCTACTAAAAGCTTTCTGATCAACATTTGACCAATACGACCTTCTAAAAGTTCTGACCAATCATATGCAAAGAGGTGGGTTAGCGTGAACTCTGTATGGATCTCCTTGTCGTTAGGCATAGAAAACGTGACTTTCAGGCTTTAAGCTCACCCGTGAACTACGAAGCAATGGTTGGTGTACTTGTCTCTCGTGACAGTCACAAAAAACCGCTACAATCATGTCAACCACTACTTTGTAGTCACAACAGGTAATGACGGGTAGATTTCCTCACACAAACACCATGATATTGCACACGTGCTGTCAAGCCACAAACGTTTTACAAGCTTACTGCACAATATCAAATCACAACAGCAATATTGTTGTGTGCCTTATGCAAGGCTAAACTGATGCATTCTATTCTATTTGGTAGTAGCAGCAATCATTCCACGTCGATGAAGGAAACGCTGTGTGTTGGTGGATACGTCAAGATGGGGGTATGGAGCCGTTGATGGAACGAGTGGGGTCACAAAGAGTCCCTCAAAAAAACCAAAAAAAAAGATGGTGATCAGCAGGTCAGACACAATATCCACGGCTTGTCTAGCCACCGCCATGTCACCATCCAGTGACAACACCACTGTATGACATGAGTCTGGCAGCGTCACAGTATATCATCATCATGTCACATCATGGCCTGACACCCAGTCAGTCAGTGTCACGCTCAAAGAAGTATGTTATGACCCCCATCCGCTCACAGCGGCATACGATGTCAGCCTTTTGTGTTCGTTTGCCTACAGCGGATGCCACACGATATGACATGGTTGATGAGTGATGGCAGTGCAGTACAAAGGTCGTTAGTGACCTGTGTCACAGTGTGGTTCTAAGTTCACGTGAACACAGTGTTACGCTCCATGCCCTGGGGGGTACGGTGCCTGATTAAAACAGCCCACCGTAAGTCATGTCTGATACTCCTCTTTCACCACTGGCCACTCACACACACAGTCTGCCAACACCAGTCGTGATTCTACTTGACAACAAACACACAGCTCCACATGTGCACACATTTCAATCAAACTCGATCGTTTGCTCACAGTGGCAACTGCCGTGTTCGCAATGCAACTGATGACAAGACGTTTTCATACAAAAAATAAAAACCCTTTCGCTCGCCACCTGGTATAAAGCATCACACAAAACGTCACTGATTCTCCTGTTTCGACCCTCTGGTCGTGAACGTTTGACGCGTTCTACTAGGACGCTCACTGTGTAAGATCAAAGTCCAGCTCCCCGCAGTGAGGTCCAGTTTATTCGCCGTAGAAAAATCCATCGTGTAAGGTTTTCCTGTTTCTTCTGGCTCGTCTCCTGCCGCTGTGGCCTTTCCTCTTCTTCTTGTTGCCAGCATTTCTGTCGTCTGCTCGGAAGCCGCCCGGGCTGAGGCTGCTGGAGGTGGTAGTGATGCTGGAGTAGTGCGAGGGGACGATCTCACAGATGTAGCGCGCAGAGTACTTGTTGCAGCGCTTGTTGCGCCACTTGAGGTTGTTCTTCACCAGGGCGCAGTTCTTCTTGTGACGACGACGCTTCACACGGGGACCTCCGCTCTTCCAGTTGCTGAACGGGACGTCTTCTCCGTTGGTGTATTCCCACTGGCCCCGCAGCCGCTTCTCATTCAAACCTAAATAAATTAAGAAAATGTATGTACGAACAAAAAAGAATAAATCAAATAAAACGGGTGAGTAAAACTACTGATAATACATCTTCTGATAAAATCGTTTAATTTCTCTGACGACTGACTAGCCCAATTCAGACAGTGCTCATTCAAACCTACACGGTAAGCACACTAAACTAAACCTTTCCTGGAACCAGAAAAAAAACCACGAAAAAACAAGAAGAACGAGTATTTAATACAACAAGACAAGATAGGCGAAATTTTTCGGCCAGCTGGCTTTTGTCAAGCGTAAGATCACAAACAAACAAACACCAGATACAAAAATTAGGAGAAAAAGACTGAAACTTCCCTGCTGCTCCGTCCTGTGCAAGAACAGGAATAAACTGACTAAAATGACATCATAATGTGTTTTTGAGAAAATATGATGTCACGGGATGGAGCAGCAGGGAAGTTTCAGTTTTTTTCTCCTAATTTTTGAATTAAGTGTTTGTTTGTTTGT
>CM060315.1:48059134-48136634 GCA_030674185.1 Monoplex corrugatus
AGAGGTGGGAGGTGGGGGTGGGAGGGGGCGCAACAGCACGGCGATATGCTTTCCCAGGGACAAGCAACGCACCGTACATTCCGAAAATCCTCTTCTGACCAAAACAACACAAAACAAAAAACAAAAAAACCAACAACAAAAAAACAAAAACAAAAAAAAACACACACACAAAACTGAAACTTCCCTGAAATACACTTGTAAATGTGCTGTTGATAAAGTGACAGTGATTGATTGACTGATTGATTAACTGATTGACTGACTTGGTTGATTGATTGACTCACTCATTGTATTGTCAACCATGCTAGCAAACAAAACCTTAACCCCTTGGACACAGCAGCAGGGAAGTTTCAGTCTTTTTCTCAAAATTTTTGTATCTGGTGTTTGTTTGTTTGTAATCTGACGCTTGAGAAAGGCCAGTTGGCGGAAAATCTGCGCCTGTCTTGTCTTGTTGTATTGAATACGCGTTCGTATTCTTCTTTCGTGTTTTTTTCTGGTTCCAAGAATGTGTACCTGATACTTAACAGCCGTGGACGGTCTGGTTATCGCACCGCTCGAAGACAGCTTTCCACCCAAGGACGACTGCGTGGGCGGAGCCATCTTGGACGAGGGGCTTGTGGGAAGGGGCACCTGATTCTTGCGCTTGTTCTTGCCCTTGCGTCGGTTGCGCCTGCCCTTCTTGCCCTTTTTGCCCCGCTTCTTGCCCTTGCGTTTGCCCGAGAAGGCACTGGTGGGGGTGGACAGGTCGAAGGGATCCTTGCGGTCTGCCTTCTGCTCGGCCTGTGTGTTGAGGTAGCGGTTCTCGTGGCGCGGTACACTGCCGGGAATGCCCGCCAGTTTATGTAGCTGTTACACACACACACACACACACGTACACATACATACACACGCACACACACACGCACACACACACACACACATACACACACGTACACACACAACATACACATACACACGCACACATACATATACATATACACCCACGCACGCACACACACACACACACATACACATATTTCGTTTAATATCACATTATGTGGATAGACATTGAATGAAATTGGACACACACACGCACGCACACACACACACACACACACACATACACACACACACACCCACACACACACACACACACACACACACACACACACACACACACACACACACACACACACACACGCACGCACGCATACACACACATCTGTTAAACTTTATACAAACCAAGAACTAACGAGCAGTCGCATGTGTCAAAATGTCAGATTTCTAACGATAACAATTAAACTTGTAATGGCCTATTGGCCAATATTTACGCGTGAAACATTACTCGCAAATAAATAACAATAATACCACACTGAGAATCAACGTAAAGTAGACTAGCCTGTAGTCTACGCCCGATCTAAGAAATGACATCTTGTTTCGTTTATCTCGGACTCAAACAGAAAGGATCAGAAAAGTCAAAACGTCTGTCCGTTTAACAAAGGCGAGTGATTTTCCTGTAGTCACGAAACAGTACGAATGGGGTGTGTACAGGATGTTCATAACAGGCGCTCACTTTGTATCATCATCATCATCATCATCATCATCATCATCAAACACCTTGCCACATGGCGTTGGCGATCATGGCCTTCCATCTGTTTCTATCCCTTGTTGCCTCAAGCACCTCTTCCACTCTCTTTGTCTTCAGCCACTCTGCAAGTCCGTCCAATATCTTCTCCCTGGGTCTACCTGGCGCTCTCTTTCCCTCCAGCTTTCCCGTTGTGACCAGGTGCTCCAATTCCCCTTTCCTCATAAAATGGCCTATGAATGTTGCCTGTCTTTTCCTAATCTTCCTTATAAATGATCTTCTTGTGTCTGCCTCGGGAGAGAATAAGGATAAAGGAGTAAACCCTGAAAACAAAATCACCCTACCGCTTTGTAGGTTGTCGTGGAAACGACAAAGGCTAGCGGAGAGACCGCTAACAAACCAATGGAAGGCAACGGGAAACCGCCATCGTACTTTCCCAAGATATCATGGCCAGACAAAACAAGGGAAATATGTGTAACGACGTAAATAGGGGCTCTATGGAGCACCTTCGTCCGGTAGGGACCGTCATGCTACACAGGTGACACACTTCGTATTAGCATATAAAAAACAAGTTTTGAATTAACTATCAGACAAACCGGAGGCCTACACAAACAGATATCGTTGAGTGAGTTCTGTCTGAGACCGTTGAAGCTCGGCCTCTTTTCCATGAAACAGGGGGGCGGGTGGAGGCTGACGAGTGTATATCAAACTGACAAAGGAAATCGATTAAATTTCCCAAAGACAGAGGTTAATTCGCCACATAAATACTGTCAAAAAGAGCGAAAAAAAGAGAAAGAATACATAACCCGGACGCCTTTGCAAAATTTCTGTCTTCACAATAAAAAAAAATCTATGTCCTATCATCATCATCATCATGTGTCCTGCCGCATAGCGTTGGCGATCATGGCCCTCCATACGAATCTATCCCTTGTCGCTGCAAGTACTTCTCCAATCCCCTCTGTCCTCAGCCATCCTGCAAACCCGTCCAGTGTTTTCTCCCTGGGTCTATTTGGTGTTCTCTTTCCCTCCAGTCTTCCTGTTGTGACCAGGCACCATTACTACAATTGCATGCTGCTACTACACTAGTAACACAACATGACAGACTACCAAGCGAACTGAAGGACAGACAGACGGACGGACGGACGGAAGGAAGGACAAAGGTTGAGACTGACCAGTACAGCAGTGTCATGATTTTCTGTACCGGGAATGGGGTCAGGTCCACTCAGAGTCAGCTCGTCGTTAAACTTGCTCACCATGCCCAGGTACTGTGGGCAGAAGCCTGCACACACACACACACACACACACACACACACACACACACACACACACACACACACACACACACACACAACACACACATACACACAAAAATGCACACACATACATACGCACATACACACACATACAAACACACACACACACACTCACACACACACACACACACACACACACACACAAAAACACACACACACACACACAACACACACACACACAAAACACACACACAAAACACACACACACACACACACACACACACACAAAACACACACACACACACACCATGCACACACAAAGTAAGACATTTTCAACAGCTGCGCGATCTCTGTGCTGCAAGTGAAAAAAATAAAATAAACAAATCAAAACATGCAAAGTTTATCTGAGGCATAGAGGCAAACCTGAAGGAATCCTTCACAATATCTTCTGATATTCCTTCGCTTTCTATCTTTTCATTTGCTTTTGTCGCTGTGCATTTATTCATTCATTCATTCATTCATTTATTTAATTTAAATATATTTTTAATGAATTAATTTATTCATTTGTTTGTTTGTTTATTCATTTCTTCATCTGTCTACTTTCTAGTTTTTCTCTCCCTCTCTCTGTTGTTGCTGTTTTTTATTCGTTGCTTATCTTTTTCATGCTCTCTCTCTCTCTCTCTCTCTCTCTCTCTCTCTCTCTCTCTCTCTCTCTCTCTCTCTCTCTCTCTCTCTGTTTTGCAGTTTGTTTTGTGTTGCCCTGTCTTATGACAATTAAGAACTCAGCATATTCCGTTAAAGTACTATAGATACTTTAGTCAGTTTCGAGTATGTTTGCTTTTGACATCAACAAAAGAAACTACTGTCAGAAATTTATCAATTTACTTATTCAAAGCATTTAACTTACGATCAACTTCAATGTCGTCACTTTTTGTGTTATATATGTTGCATGTTCTTCTGTGTACATGAAATGCATATTCGATATGTCTTGTATACCGCACCCCTTCATGAGGGGGCAATGGCCTTAATATGAATAAATCATCCGCATCTGTTCGTTCCTTGATTTAACGTCTTTTCACTATAAGTGATATTAGACGGGTAAAAATGGCATGGAGGATGATTTTTTTTTTTTTTTTTTTTTTTTTTGGGGGGGGGGGGGAGGGGGGGGGGGGAGGGGAGAGGGGACAGAGGGGAACAGAGTAAGAGACGGGAAAAAAAAAATTAAAAGGAATCGGCAAGGTTTTTAGAAAAAGGATATGGATGAACAGAGAAATGAAACTAGAACAACGCTAACATTAAATGTAAAAGAAAACATCGTCATAAAAAACGAAACAAAACAAAATAAAATAATAATAATTAAAATAATAACCTTAAAGTAACGCATTAACAGGACTGTGAACCAATGATTCTGAAATTTTAACTAACAGAACTTGATCTGATATTACTTCTTTAAAATGCTTTTCAAGATAGTTTCCTTGTGTAAACATCTTTGGTAAGAAATAACGAAGCTTTCTGCAGTAAAACAAACAGTGATACAATGTGAATTGTTCACCGCAAATACATAAAACGTTTTTACAATATTTAGTTTTCAAAGCGTTCATTTGAATACGAAAATATGTGGTAACAATTGATCTCAAATGATATAACGAAGAATACTGAATTTTTTTACAGATATTTTGAACTGAAAGTTTGATTCTTTTTTGGGACACAAATTTTTCATTTAAATGTTCATGAAATCGAATCCATGATGCTAATTCTAGCGAGTTGTAAGCTTCATTTACCGAGGTGTTAACATGTAATTCTATGGAATTTTCAGAATTGAGTGCACCGGATTTAGCTGCTCTGTCAACTACGTTGTTGCCTTGAAGACCAACGTGAGAAGGCACCCAGCATAAACTGATTTCCGAGCCATTTATCTTTAAACAGTGTATTAGATGATTTGCCTCAATTATTAAATCAGGTCTTGTGTCTGTATCAAAAGACTGTAAGGCATATAATACAGATTTTGAATCAACAAAGAGAACTACTTTGAAAGACACAGGCCGAAGGCTTATTAAATAATGCAACGCTTGAACAACAGCGACCAGTTCTGCTGTATATATAGATACATTTGTCCCAATGAAAAAAGACTTTTTAATGTTAAATTCTGGAACATAAAACGCTGCTCCAGCGCTCTGATTTGCTAAGACTGACCCATCGGTAAAAATGTGGAGGTGGGTACGGTACTTTTCATCGATGTGTTCACAAACTGTGGATAGCGTAATGTTGACATTATCATCTTTTTTAACGTCTGCATAATCGAGATCAAACGTGGCCTTTAGCATTTCCCATGTAGGGATAGGCGTTAACATTGGTTTTTTGGCTATTTCATCCATAGTTATGCTGGATTGTTTGATCAGGTCAGATATGTAAGTTGCGGTTGTAATTTGTGATGAAATGTTTTTTGCTCGTTTTGGAAAGTCAATATCAGACCTGATTTTAATTTCTTTGCTCACAAAATTATTCGCTTGTGAAGTAGTTCTAATTGCAAACTTTGCTGTAGCTAGCTCACGATGGTTGTTTAGAGGTAGAATTCCAGCAGCTTTGTACGTTACCAGAGTAGAAGCATGAGTTGGTACACCTAGTGCAATTTTAAGACTTTTGCAGTCCAAGTTCTGAATCTTTTTTAGTAAATATTTAGGTGCATTGAAAAAAATTTCTTGCGCGTAGGATAATTTAGACCTGACCAGCGCTGTTGCCAGATGAATCAGTATATTTGTATCCATTCCCCAGGGTAATTTGCTTATTATCTTTAGAAAATTTAAGGTTTTTCGTGCTTTTGTTAAAATATAATCAAAATGGATATTCCAGCTTAATTTCGACGTGATGTAAACTCCCAGAAATTTTACGACCTGTTTGTAATTTAACACTTCACCAAGCAATTTGAAAGTAGGTAAGTTATTTGAGTTACCACCAGGATCAAACAGCATCATGTTAGTTTTTTCTGCCGACAATGACAGACCATTTTCTAACATATAGTTTCCAAGGTTATCAAGATCAATTTGATACAACTTCCTGATGTAATTCCGTGTTCTCTGTGGAGTTGTCTTTTTTAAAGTGATATTCATCCAAGTACATATATCATCAGCATACTGTACTAAAACAACACGATTTGAAAGAGCTTTAGGAAGATCCTGTATAAGGATATTAAACAAAATAGGTGCTATCACTGAACCTTGTGGAATCCCCATGTCAAGGCATCGTGAAGTAGAATAACTAGCTCCCACTCTAGCCCGTATTGTTCTATTAGCTAAAAAAGATTTAATGTAATTGTACATATTACCAGATAAACCAACAGATTTTAGCTTGAACAATAGACGTTTATGCCAAACTTGATCGTAAGCTTTTTTTACATCAAAGAAAGTAGCTAAAACACTTTTTCTGCGGGCAAACTGTTGTTTGATCTGAGTTGTAAGTTTAACCAGGTGTTCAACTGCAGATCTCCCTTTTCTAAAACCCGCCTGGTTTACCGGAATAACATTATTTTTATCACAGTAGTGTAAAAGTCTGTTTAAGATCAATCTTTCCATTAGTTTGCTCGTGTGGGACGTCAAAGCAATGGGTCTGTAACTGTTTTTATCAGTTTTCGATTTTCCTGCTTTTAATATCGGTATAACTATAGACTTTTGCCAGATTTGTGGTACAGTTCCGTTAACCCAGCATTTCTGCAGAATTTTGTGTAGGAAAATAAGATAGTTTTCAGGGAGATGTTTAATCATTTCAGTCGAAACTGCATCAACACCTACCGAACTCGTTTTGTTGTGTAGAGACAGTATTGTGTTTTTTAGCTCTTCTAAGGTGATTGGAGAATTAAACCAGAGATCATTCTGAGGTATTGGATCAGTGTAGATTGGGTTGTTATCTTCCATTTCTCTGTGATGTTTGCAGTCTGAAGATAAACCTTCAACTTTACTGTTTTTAGCAAATAATTCCACAAAAGTTTCTGCTTTGTCCATGTCTGAAGGAAATGTGTTACATGTTTCTATTATTATCGGACACCTTTGTAGGTTGGTTCCATTCTTCATTTGATTCATTTTCGTCCAGACTTTATGAAAATCTTTGAAATCTGAAATTTGTTTTGTGCAGAATGATGCCCAATAATCTTTCTTTGCTTCAGCGATGGTTTTGTTACATTGGATGTTAGCTTTTTTCATTTCCACATGATCTTCAGGTTTCCGGCTTTTGATGTAGATTTTGAATTTCTCCCTTTTATATTGAACTGCTTTCTCACATGCCTCTGTCCACCAAACATTACCCAATCGATTATTCGATCTAGAAGTTTTGAGTTTCGGAATTGATATGTCTGCAGCGGCTAGAATTGACTCTTGGAATTTAGAAAACATAATGTCTACATTTTCACTTTCATAATGTCTGTAATCCTGATTAGCAAGAGTAGTTCGAAATAAGGACCAGTCTGCACGCTTGTAATTATATTTTGGAATAATATCAGGAGAGCTGTCTTTCATCCTGATGTTTTTGTCAGTTATGGTTATGATGATAGGTAGATGATCGCTTCCCAAAGTGTCTCTGTGAGTTTCCCAGGTACAGGATGGTGCTAATTCTGGTGATATCAGAGACAAATCGATGGCTGTCGCCCTGTGTTTGGAGACATCAGGGATCCTAGTGACACTACCATCATTTAGAAGGTAAAGCGAACTATCAACGATATTTTCTACCAAACGATTGCTTGTAACAGTAGAACAGTTCTTTTCCCAAAATGGGGAGTGGGAATTAAAGTCTCCACCTATTAGCCATTTACCACGCTGCTGATCTTGGATTGTGCGCAGCCATTCTGTGTTGTGGTCATTTGGACCTGTTGGCAGGTAGACTGACAAAACGTTGATGTTTAAAGAATTGCTTAATTGGACAGTGGCAGCACAAGCGTGCAAATCGTCGCTTGATTTCAAAACTGGGGAAGTAAGTAAGCAGTATTGTAAGTCTTTGAGTATATATATCGCGGTGGATACCTTCTTCCCGTGATTCCCACATTCATAGACTGGAGGATAGTAATAATTGGGGAAATTGGGAAGCTTGGTTGCGACAACATTCATCGACTGCAGAATCAAAACTTCACATCTATTTGATGTCAGGAAATGCTCTAAGTATGCCGAATTGGTGGAAAGGGATCTACAATTCCATTGCAAAAACTTGACTTGGGATTGTTGTCGCATTACTGATACTGGTTTATCTCCAACTTTCTATTGACTTTATTTATGGACGATAATAATGAAAACTTTGACTTTCTGTGTACAGGAGAGATGGACAGAAAGAAAATTACGCAATTACTTAGACTACGAAGTAAAGATAACAAAATTGTAGCAAAACGATGAAAAGAAAATTATATAGTCAACGTATAAATAACTTATTGAGGAGATATTAGATTACAATGAATAACAAATAACCAATAATCAAAATAATAGCATACACGTCTTCAAATGTACAGAGTGTATAGTCTGACTGAGTCTTGATAGTCGGACTAAAACCTGGTTATTGTATACTTTCAGCAGAAGAAATGTCAGAGATGACGCAGAAAAAGTCCTGTGACATGAACGTCAAGAATTGTATATGTAATACTGTTATATCAAAACATATTATACGGCCACCATGGTACGTAGTTGTCGAAAAGGTGGTACCGTCCTCTGGAGAATCTGGAAGGATGTAGCTGTGCTGATCTTGATCTTGCTGTTCTCCTTGGAGTCTCCCAAAAGAGGTCTCGAATGTGTCTTCCAAGATTTCCTGCAATGATGCTGCTTCCTCTGGTGGTGGGGTGAATGTCATCTTTTAGAAATTGTTGTGTGGTACGAAGGTTCTCATGTGATACTAAAGAAATATTTTTCATATCAACAAGTTCAGCAGATAGTAAAGCGTTGAACAGATTTCGTTGAACCTCCATTCGGGCCTGCCGTACAGGGGCAACCTTACTAACGACTAATTTTGAATTAGGATGTTCTTGTGCTATTTGTTTTATGCCTGAAGCGAGATGTTTAGTTGTTGCAGCTGTGTGTGTGTTATGTGTGTGTGTGTGTGTGTGTGTGTGTGTGTGTGTGTGTGTGTGTGTGTGTGTGTGTGTGTGTATGTGTGTTTGTGTGAGTGTGTGTATGTCTCTCTCTCTGTGTCTCTGAGTGTGTGTGTTGTGTGTGTGTGTGTGTGTGTGTGTGTGTGTGTGTGTGTGTGTGTGTGTGTGTGTGTGTGTATGTCTCTCTCTCTGTGTCTCTGAGTGTGTGTGTGTGTGTGTGTGTGTGTGTGTGTGTGTGTGTGTGTGTGTGTGTGTGTGTGTGTGTGTGTGTGTGTGTGTGTGTATGTGTGTATGTCTCTCTCTCTGTGTCTCTGAGTGTGTGTGTGTGTGTGTGTGTGTGTGTGTGTGTGTGTGTGTGTGTGTGTGTATGTGTGTACGCGCTACTACTTCCATGTCACACTACTTGCACCATTTTCCATAATCATCGTTTCTCGTACCTCCTGCAACGTCTTCTATGTCACTTCAGTGGCAACCCTTCCAAGACGCTCATCTCAGCTCCTCTACATCCCACTAATTCGAAATTCCTTCAACCGAAATCCTAATGGCGGAAAGTCCGCAGGAGCCATCAATGTCGGTCTGCTGCGGGCCACCCATCAGAGAAGACTCTGGGATTCGTACCAATTTAGTTGTTTTACTGTTTGAATCTGTGCAATAATAGCGCGCTTTGAAAGTCCCTTAAAGTCTTTCATATCGTTGCAGAACCAGTCAACACAAAGACAAGGTGATTTTATTCTGAAGTCTGGCTGGTGAACTAAGAGGGGTGGCCGGGTGAATGCCAATTGAAAAGATAGGATATACCCGTCCAAAGAACTGCAGTCTACGTATAGTACTGCCCATCCACAGCACCTACAACCTCCCTCCTGTTAATTAACAGCTCTCCGACTTACAGCCCCCAGCTTGTCAATTTGGAAAAAAAAAACGGATTACGACACATAATAGTAATGTTAGCAAGAAACACCCGACAGCACAGTGCCTAATCTCACAAACATTCCAGGCGCTTCACAATTTTTTTTTTCAATTTTCAATTTCAGTTTCTCAAGATGACGTCTCCGCGCTCGTAAAGAATTCCATGTGCACTAACATCACAGGTGCCACGTGACGGAGAAGATCCAGAATGATCACGGCACAAGCCTTAAACCTGCACATAAACCCATGAGCTGGTCAGGTTCCGAGGTCGTACTTACATAGTGCCATAACCCTGGGGTCGTAGGGGAGTGAGGTGGCAGAGACCTCAACTTTTTCCGGGGCCAGCATCACGAGGGCGGCGCCCATCCCCTCTCCGTCGCTTCAAATTCATATTCATGTTCACATTTTTTTAAGCAAGACTTCAGAAAAGCAAGAAGGCTAATTGGTCTTCAAGGGATTGGACCTGGCAAATCAACCTATCTCTCCAATGTGTTTTACCAAGGCAGCCGGGAAATGCTCTACTCTTCACGATTTTCAACTGCGTGGTATCTTAAACGTGCGCAGCCAGAACACACACGGATCCGACTCGTTTTTCGTCCCCTTCCGAAGGACTAGACGTTCAGTTTAATTTTCCGGTCAAACTGAGGAGAAAAGTCGAGGCCTCTACGGGGAGCGAACCCCGGAACCTTGAGTTTAGTTATTGGCAGGTAAACGTCTTAACCATTCTGCAACCCTTCACCCTTATTCACAAAAGTGACAGAGCTAGAGATGGACACACGTGCATAAAATATATATCAACCCCTACAAGTTTGCTTTACTATCATCAAAGTTGTTGATTTGGATTTTTTTTTCTGACAGGGCAGCTAAGATGAACTGATCGATTCATTCGACAACAGTGTCAGCTTTTCCCTCCTTTTCCAACCTTACCTTAAACTGTGCAAATCGTAAACAAGGCAGCGGCTCTACCCGTTCCTTACATAACTAATGAATAGCCCTGTGTCAGCAGTGGCCGACGACTGAACTAACAGATCAGTTACGAATAACAACAGTCTCAGATTCTTCGACCTCCGCTCTTTACTCTGTGTTGAGCTAAGCTGTACGAGGCTATGCCATGTCATACTATTTGACAGATAATGCTATGCTTCTATTTTATGCTGGCAATCAGCAAAAACAGTTTCCACCTTTATCAATGAAAACTCTTTTCCAGTGGTTTCTACAGAGTTAATTCATTAGTTTCTTTATTTCATGTAAATATACAAATATTTATTTATTTGTTATTTATTTACCTATTTATTCATTCATTTACATTTTTGAAGGAGGTGACTGTATTTAATTTCATTTTAATTTTTTGTTTGGTTTGATTGCTTGGCGTTTATTTGGTCCCTGTATTTTGTACATTCTACTTGTGTAAAACCAGTAATCTGTACATGTACTTGTGTAAAACCAGAGAACTTTATATTCTACTTGTGTAAAACCAGTAATCTGTATATTCTACTTGCACAAAACCAGCAATCTGTATATTCTACTTGTGTAAAACCAGTAATCTGTATATTCTACTTGTGAAAAACCAATAATCTGTATATTCTACTTGTGTAAAACCAGTAATCTGTATATTCTGCTTGTGTAAAACCAGTAATCTTATATTCTACTTGTGTAAAACCAGTAATCTATATATTCTACTTGTGTAAAACCAGTAATCTGTATATTCTGCTTGTGTAAAACCAGTAATCTGTATATTCTACTTGTGTAAAACCAGTAATCTGTATATTCTACTTGTGTAAAACCAGTAATCTGTATGTTCTAGTTGTGTAAAACCAGTAATCTGTATATTCTACTTGTGTAAAACCAGTAATCTGTATATTCTACTTTTGTAAAACCAGTAATCTGTATGTTCTAGTTGTGTAAAACCAGTAATCTGTATATTCTACTTGTGTAAAACCAGTAATCTGTACATTCTGCAGGTGTAAAACCAGTAATCTGTATATTCTACTGTGTAAAACCAATGAACTTTACATTCTGCCTGTGTAAAACCAAGAAACAGCCAATAACACGAAATAACATGAACATGAAACATGAAATAACACGAAATGTAACAAGATTTCTGCGGTGCTTTCAACCCTCAGACAGGGGTTCGGCCGAGGAGGTCTGGTCTTGCTATACTTTTAACAAACGAAGGCCAACGAACAGAGGAGACGTGCTTTACCGTTCTCGGCATTGATGATGCGCAGTCCCATCTTACGGCGGTCGCCAATGATGGTGTTGACAGGTTCACGTAGAGACAGCCTCAACTTCTCGTTCTTCTCCTCCAGGCCCTCGTCACGTACAGTCAGCTCCCACGTCACCACGGACTCTCCTGTCAGTCACACACACACACATTTCCACACACACACACACACACACACCACACACACACACCACACACACACACAACGCACACATACACACACACACGCACGCACACATACACATACACACATAGACACGCATACACACACACACGAACGCACACACACACACACACACACACACACACACACACACAAACAGATGCACACACATGTTCATTGCGATTTGCTTTGGACACACACAGTTGCTGCTACTAACATTTCTACTACCACCAACGACCCTGTAGCACCCATATATTACTACTACTATAGCCGCTGTTGGCTTTCTTCTTCTTCTTCTTCTTCTTCTTCTTCTTCTCCTCCTTCCTCCTCCTCCTCCTACTGCGGCTGTTACTGCTACCATCCGTACATAACCTTTATCTAGTTTCACATCCATAAAGAAAAGCTAATAACTTTGGTCTATTTTCATATTCAGCAAGAAAAAGGATTCTGTTCTGTAATATGCAATCATAAAAAAATCTAGTCTAAAATCACAGGTTATTGCATGATTCCATTATCTAGCCACGGCGTCAAGTGTTGTCACACACGAGCGTACACATGCTCAGAAACAGTTTTGAGAAAAACGAGACAGTAGCACTGTGGTAAGATACACAACTTTTTTTTACAGATACGTATCTCAGCAACAACACCAAGATAATACACAACTTTTTTTACAAATACGTATCTCAGCAACACCATTAAAAGTGAACAAGAACTGTGTAGTGTGTATATAAGGATGGATTCTCTTGTCGAAAATTATGACGAATGATTAAGCACACTGGTCTTCATCGTTAGCGTAAGTCTTCCTGTGGAAAAGATGACCAGTTCTAGAGATACACAGGCACTGTATGGGGAGCAGTCTCGCCACCTAGAGATCTGCCTCGGTCCTTGTTTCAGCTCTCTGGACAGAAACGTCTTTGGGATGCGGTTGTCTGCCACATGATGTTGCAGATGTCATGAACTTGCCATTACCTTTTGGTCAGTCTTCCAAAGATAGAACCGGCCTTGTACAGATGCACATCGTCATCTCTATATCAAGAGATATACTGCTGCTCGCTGTACTAAAAGTAGTCTGAACAGCAGATCTATACTGCTGCTCGCTGTACTAAAAGTAGTCTGAGCAGCAGATCTGGTGTACAGTCTTCATCTCCTGGTTGTTGACGACAACTTGTGATGAAGTGTCTGAAGCCTGAGATAGCGTTGCCTGAAACACAGCCTCGGTGCTGCAGAGGTTCACTGAAAGGCCGAAGCGTCTGCAGGCCGCAGCATATTGGTCAATGATGCACTGAATGTCCTCGTAAGAGTGTGCGGCCAGTGAACGGTCGTCTGTAAAGAGAAATTTCCACAGGACGGTTTTAAGCACTTTCATCTTAGCATGGAGTCTCCGCTGGTGAAAGTGTTTTCCATCTGTGTGGAACTGAATGTATATCTTCCAGCCAAAGTCTTTGAATGTATCAATCAGCTTTGCTGCAATAAATATATGGAAAAGAGTGTGGGCGATAGAACGCATCCCCGTTTCACTCCGTTCTGCAATGGGAAATGTTAAGATGCTTCCCTATTCTTTGTGTCCAGTAGGCTATGTCATTATGAAAGGAAGTGATCAGTGAGAGAAACTTCTCAGGACGAACAAATTTTCGCAGTGTCTTCCACGAGCCTTTCTGGGTGACTGTGTCAAATTCTTTGGTCAGATCTACAAACACCACGTAAGAGCTCTTGGTTTTGCTAAACCTTCTTTCTTCAGTAGCTCGCAGATGGCAAACACCATGTCGCTCGCGCCCCTTCCACCACAAAAGCCACACTGAGACTCGGAAATGACAGTTTTGGCTGCACGGCTATCAACTATGTTTAGAATGATTCTAGCATTATAGGGAAAAAAACCCTCAATCTTCAAAGTGGAATCTGGTCAACGATGTACCAACCTGGATCAAACTGAACCTGTTTGGCAGAGCTGGGAATGAAGTCTTCCCCGATCTTGGCCGATACTTCCCGCACCTGGATGCTGACATAAGCTGAGTGCATGAGGTCACCAGTTTCTCCTCAGAGTGATAGACAAGCGGCCTATGTTCTCACAGGCCACCGTCTCCTTCCGCTCAAAGGACACCCTGGACCAGCTCATGTCAAACCTGCATATCAACACCACAGGTAAGAACAGGCAATCAAAGTTATCATAGCACTAAATTATGCGTGCTACCATAATGAGTGTGTTATCATAAACCAGTAGCGTATTACCATAATGAGTGTGTTATCATAAACCAGTAGCGTATTACCATAATGAGTGTGTTATCATAAACCAGTAGCCTGTTACCATGAGTGTGTTATCATAAACCAGTAGCGTGTTACCATAATGAGTGTGTTATCATAAACCAGTAGCCTGTTACCATAATGAGTGTGTTATCATAAATGAGTTGCGTGTTACCATAATGAGTGTGTTATCATAAATGAGTTGCGTGTTACCATAATGAATGTTATCATAAATGAGTTGCGTGTTACCATAATGAGTGTGCTATCATAAATGAGTTGCGTGTTACCATAATGAGTGTGTTATCATAAATAAGTTGCATGTTACCATAATGAGTGTTGTTATCATTAATTTATGAGTTGCGTGTTACCATAATGAGTCTGTTATTATAAATGAGTTGCGTGTTACCATAATAAGTGTGTTATCATAAACGAGTTGCATTTACCATAATGAGTGGTGTTATCATACATAAGTTGCGTGTTATCATAATGGGTGTGTTATCATAAATGAGTTGTGTGTTCCCATAATGGGTGGTGTTACCATAAATGAGTTGTGTGTTGCCACAATATGTTATAAATGAGTTGCCTATTACCATAATGAGTGTGTTATCATAAATGAGTTGCCTATTACCATAATGAGCGTGTTATCATAAATGAGTTGCCTGTTACCATAATGAGTGTGTTATCATAAACGAGTTGCGTGTTACCTATAATGAGTGTGTTATCATAAATGAATTGCCTGTTACCATAATGAGTGTTGTTATCATAAATAAGCTGCATGTTGCCATAATGAGTGGTGTTATCATAAACGAGTTGACTGTTACCATAATGAGTGGTTTTATCATAAACGAGTTGAATGTTACCATAATGAGTGGAGTTAACATAAATGAGTTGAATGTTACCATAATGAGTGGTGTTATCATAAACGAGTTGAATGTTACCATAATGAGTGGTGTTATCATAAACGAGTTGAATGTTACCATAATGAGTGGTGTTACCATAAATGAGTTGCGTGTTACCATATTGAGTGGTGTTATCATAAACGAGTTGAATGTTACCATAATGAGTGGTGTTATCATAAACGAGTTAAATGTTACCATAATGAGTGTTGTTATAAATGAGTTGAATGTTACCATAATGAGTGTGTTATCATAAATGAGTTAAAACTCTAGAACAGAGTTTCAGATAAACAATACATCGTACCCAGTCTTCCAGCGGGCAACTCTGTAAGTTCCAAGGACACTGGAGACAATAATGAGTATTTATAGCTGCCAGAGCAGTAACTGTGTTCACTGTGACTTTTCAGTTTGTTCAAGACGGATTCATCAATCTGGACAGCTCATATGCGCTACGTCCTAATCTGCCAGCCCTGTTCATGCAGTCATGAGCCTGTGCAAAATCCTACGTATTGACGACGTCTTGAAATGAAAGTGGTTTGGGGGGGGGGGGGGAGAGGAGGGACCTATACACATTAAGCTGACATAACCAGATTGATCGTGGCACCAAGATAGGCAGCAAACAGGCCCGTTTTTATGTTGCCATCTTGGATTTGAACT
Organism: Monoplex corrugatus; assembly: GCA_030674185.1. Classification (NCBI taxonomy): domain Eukaryota; kingdom Metazoa; phylum Mollusca; class Gastropoda; order Littorinimorpha; family Ranellidae; genus Monoplex; species Monoplex corrugatus. The sequence continues at coordinate 48,075,088 of CM060315.1, forward strand.
CGAAGGCATCAGATCTCGAGTTACATGGTTCTATTTCTATGTCCAATGTGTCAACCAACCCCGAAAAAAAAAACCAAAAAGCTGTGAAGCCTCCAGTAACTGTATTTACGTATTATCCTGCAGCGAAAATGTGAAAACGTACTTGTTGTGTCTTTTCAACCAGAAACAAGCAAGCTACCAAACATTTGTGTCTTTTAACCTGAAACAAGCAAGCTACCAAACAAACGAATTAACAAACCTGTTTTGTTCTAAGTATTAAGGGAAGAAACAAACGAACAAATAAAACAAACCATATACACCACATACACACAAACTCTCAAATATACACACAACACACACACAACACACACACACACACACACACACACACAACACAACCACACATACACACACAAACAAACACACACACAAACACACACACAAACACACGCACAAACACACACACACTCACACGCTTACACACATGCTCACACACACACCACCACACACATACACACACACGCACACACACACACTACACACTCTCTCTCTCTTTCTCTCTCTCCCACACACACACATACACACAAACAAACACAAACACACACAAACCCGACCTCTGATCATCCAGGGTGTTTCCCCGCGAATCCTCCACCCTGAAGGTGAAGGTGTCATTGGTGGCAGAAGTCTTGGGGTCGATGATGAACAGGAGACTGTCCTCATCCAGGTCCCTCTGTGTAAACCTCCGCCTGACGTAGCGTTTGGCCACCGTGTTCTCGATGTGGCCATGCTGCGGCCGGTCGGCTATCACATACAGCAGGCTGCTGCTGTCCGTATCCGAGTCCACGGCACGCATCAATTTGCTGTTCAGCCGGAACCCGTAGCGACGTCGTCCGAAGTACTGCAGGGACTCAGGGGCCTTGTTGGTCACCAGCGTCGGCGCATCTGGACAACAAGTGTCTTTGAAAAAAAATGTGTCACGGGGGTTCTGAGGCGTGGACAGTCAACGAGCAAGCCAGAACAAGATTGAGGCAGCCGAGATAATGGTTTCTAAGAAGAATGTTGAGAGTTCCATGGACAACAAAGAAAACAAACGAGACAGTCCTGTTGGAGGCAGACACAAGATGATCATTGATAAGGAAGATTAGGAAAAGACAGGCAACATTCATAGGCCATTTTATGAGGAAAGGGGAATTAGAGCACTTGGTCACAACAGGAAAGGTGGAGGGAAAGAGAGCACAGGTAGACCCAGGGAGAAAATATTGGACGGATTTGCAGGGTGGCTGAGGACGGAGAGGGTGGAAGATGCGCTTGCGGCAGCAAGGGACAGATACATATGGAGGGTCATGATCGCCAACGCCATGCGGCAGGGCACTTGATGATGATGATGAGGGGGGGGGGGGGGAGGGGGCCTGAAAATGGTATTAAGAACTGTAAAGACGGTATTACCAACTGTGAAAAGAGTATTAAGAACTATGAAAAGGTAATAAGAACAGTCAAAAGGGTATTAAGAACTGTGAAGACGGTATTAAGAACTGTGAAAAGATATTAAGAACTATGAAAAGGGTAATAATAATCGTGAAAAGGGTATTAGACAGTGAAAAGGGTATTAAGAACTGTGAAAGGTATTAAGACTGTGAAGACGGTATAAGAACTGTGAAAAGAGTATTAAGAACTATGAAAAGGGAATAAGAACCGTGAAAAGGGTATTAAGACAGTGAAAAGGGTATTAAGAACTGTGAAAAGGGTATTAAGAACTGTGAAAAGGGTATTAAGAACTGTGAAAGAGTATTAAGAACTGTGAAAATGGTATTAAAAACTGTGAAAATGATACTTAGAACTGTGAAAAGGGTATTAATTAAGAACTGTGAAAATGGTATTAAGAACTGCGAAAATGGTATTAAGAACTGTGAAAATGTTATTTAGAACTGTGAAAATGGTATTAACTGTGAACAGGGTATTAAGAACTGTGAAAACGGTATTAAGAACTGTGAAAATGGCATTAAGAACAGTGAAAATATTATCAAGAACTGTGAAAATGGCATTAGAACTGTGATAAGGGTACTGTGAAAAGGGTATTAAGAACTGTGAAAAGGGCATTAAAGAAGACCGTGAAAATGGTATCAAGATTATGAAAATCAGTTAGTGATATGGATGAATTAATAAGAACCACAACGTAATGAAGAGAAAGGAAATGTAAAGAGCGGAGGAGAAAAAAATGTGGACAAAGGAGAAGAGAATTAAACAGTAGCCTACCATACAGGAGAAAGGACCTGACAATTGGTATTCCATTGTAAAACGATAGAGAGAAAGGAGAAGAGCCAACAGACATATAAAAATAACAATCTCGATTTTATATGTACTGACTCTAGAGATATCCTTTACAAAAAAATATGATATTATTTCGGTAGTCCAGCAGATTCTCAGATCCCCTGCTGGCAGATTGTTATGAAGAGTTAATATAACTGTTGTAGATCTATGTTATTATCTGACACTGTTAATTCAATGTTCTGAATTATTAATTGTAATTGTTCCCCTTCTTACATTCAAACTTCCACACTCCCCTCCCCATCCGCTCCCGCCCCCCCCCCTTTTTTTTCCCATTTCCTTTTCTTTTTCTTTGTGTGTGTGTGTGTGTGTGTGTGTGTGTGTGTGTGTGGTGGTGTGTGTGTGAGTGTGTGCGTGTGTGTGTGTGTGTGTGTATCTAAAATCACTATTGTGAACAGACATTAAATAAAAGATTCTTTCCTTCCAACAGACATCATACAAACGCAATCGGCGAGCGATACATGCATAACGGGCAAAAATAAAATCCGTGGCGCCACACTCTAGTGACGCACAGGATGTATACTAACTAATGAGAAGAAGAACAAGGTAACAAGTAACAAGAACAAGAGCCAGACGAACGTGAACCCAAAAGCTGTTTAATTAACCCTTTGACTCCAGCACCCTGTCTACCAGCATCCTACATGGTCAACCATGCTAGCAGAGCAAAAACTTAAACCCTTTGATCCCTTCATCCTATCCATCACCTTCCTGTAGGAAGCTGGTGGATAGGGTGAGGGAATCAAAGGGTTCAGTTTTTTGCAGTCGGTGGATAGGGTGTGGGAGTCAAAGGGTTGATCTTCTCCCTTCCTCCAACAACCGACGGAAATATTTCACAATATAAGGTCTCCCCTCTGGAATATGACTTTCATCAAAGCTTCCTTTGCGAACACAGGTTTCACTCACGATCTGAATTACTTTGTTTCAAACACGTCGTTATCAAAAACAAGATGGTCAAGCCATTAATAATATCTCCCTGTTACTACAAAAAGAAAAAAAAAAGACTGCAGAAAATGAAGACTTTTTTTTTTACTTTTCAAGGACAATGATGCACTGTTACAACAGTGAACAGATTTTTTGGTATGTCACAAGTTCTTGAGAAAGCACCGTTTATACACAGTCCTCAAAAAGTGATGATTGTAGACACTGCTTTCGGTCCCTGTGGCCTTGATTTTTAGTCTTTTATTTTCCAACCTTATGATTTCCCGACTCTCCTCAACGGTCCACTGTTTTGATCAAAATTTTATAAAGATTCACATTTTCCTCAAAGACACACACCCCATCTTTGGTCGATTTGAAAATCTTCTATAAAAAAAAAAAAAAACCGAAAGAAAGAAAAAAAAGGACGACACTGAAACAGAAGCAACATCACAACGTGCTGATAATTACAGATACCACGTTTATTTGCTCATTTACGGATTAGGCAAAATAATGTCGACGGTTACACAATGTCTGTGCGCTTTTCTGAAGAGTCATGTGTCTGCTTGAAAACAGAACCCCAGTGATTTTCAGCGCTTACGTGGTGTGTGTGTGTGTGTGTGTGTGTGTGTGTGTGTGTGTGTGTGTGTGTGTGTGTGTGTGTGTGTTGTGTGTGTGTGTGTTGTGTGTGTGTGTGTGTGTGTGTGTTGTGTGTGTGTGTTGATGTGTGTGCAGTGTTTTTCAGCGCTTACGTGGTGTGTGTGTGTGTGTGTGTGTGTGTGGTGTTTTGGTGTGTGTGTGTGTGTGTGTGTGTGTGTGTGTGTGTGTGTGTGTGTGTGTGTGTGTGTGTGTGTGTGTGGTGTTGAAGTCGTGTATGTGCACTGGTCTGCAAGCTGGTCCTTGTCTATATGTATTACGTACATTTCCTCTGTCTTTCTATGCTGGTATGTGCGTATATGTTTGTAAAGTGTGTGTGTTTCTGTGCGTATGCGTGTGTGTTTATGTGTATGCGTGCATTCGTGCGCACCAGTGTGTGTCTACTTGCGCACACGCGCGCGCGTGCGTGCGCGTGTGAGCACATGCGAATTTGCATATGCATGTGTTACCTTCATCTTTCACAGAAGTGGTAACGGCTCTCCTGGGGCCTGCAGATGACTAAGGCATACCACACGGGCGTGTGTAGCTAGCAGAAAGAAACGTCTTCCCCCTCAAACATCCCCACCACCCCCCCCCCGACCGTACCCCCCTCCCCCACCCCATCCTCCTAAAAGAAGAACGCAGTAAGCGGACCCCACTGTTCTTCATTTGGACCAAAGTGTTTTCCCGTGTTCCATACCAGACCCCGCCATATTGAAGAGCCGTTAAAATCAGGCCGACACAGCAGAAACAAGGCCTTGGGTCCCCCTCTAGACGTCATAAACCGCTTTTTTTATATTTTTTATCTCCCTTGTTGTTGGAGAAGTTGTGATCAGTAACAGATTTGCCTCCCTTATACCTCATGTAACGCTGCCGCTCACCGCCCCCCACCCCACCCCCCCTGGCCCTAGCGGTGTGCAGATGGAACTCAATAAATAAACGGGGTGCACCCCTATGCATTTTGCCACGTTAGCCTCTCTTCTGTTGGCCCTAGGTCTGCACCGACAACTTATCTTCGTCCTTCTGTTTCCAACCCCAAAGTTCCCTTAAAAAAATGGGCGAGTGTTTCATACGGATCGGGTAGGATGCTTGGTGTGTGTGTGTGTGTGTGTGTGTGTGTGTGGTGTGTGTGTGTGTGTGTGTGTGTGTGTGTGTGTGTGTGTGTGTGTGTGTGTGTGTGTGTGTTTTGTGTTTGTGCGTGTGCGTGTGAAAGACGTCATAAATAATGTCTTTGGTGTGTGTATGCGAGCGCGTGACAAAAATGTGACAGATACTTAAAAAATGTTGGTCAAAGCTGTGGACTTTTAAAGAGTTGCGAGAGAACAAGTTTGAAAGAAAAACTCCACGGTTACAATCACACGGTTGCAATTCACTCCTGTCTGGTCTTCCTGCCTCCACCATTCACATCCTACAGCGCATTCAAAACAATGCTGAACGCCTTGTACTCAAAAAGAAAAAAGCTGACCACATATCTCCTCTCCTGGCACAACTTCACTGGCTCCCTGTATCAAAGCGCATACAGTACAAACTAGACACCATGTGCTACAAAAGCCTCAATAACGCAGCCCCCGATTACCTGTCAAGCCTACTTGAGATCTATGTTCCCTCACGTACCCTCCGCTCTGCCTCCGATCCTCTGACTTTTCGCTTTCCACGCACTAAGCTCAATACCTATGGTCCACGAGCCTTCTCTGTTTCTGGTCCACTCTCCTGGAACAAACTTCCTCTCTCAGTCCGTCAGCAACCTACTTTTGCCTCCTTCAAGTCCGCTCTCAAAACTCACCTTTTCTCCTCTGCATAAAATCCTAACCTCACTCAACCCCCCTCTGCAGCCTGTCTCCGCTCGGAGGGAATCACTTTGTTTTAATATATAATTGTATATGATGTGCTCTCTGTGGTTTTCCATTGGTTTTATTCTTGCTTTTATTGCTTTTATTCTTTTCTCCCCATTTGTGGCCATGCATGTGTGTGTGTGGTGTGTGTGTGTGTGTGTTGTGTGTGTGTGTGTGTGTGTGTGTGTGTGTGTGTGTGTGTGTGTGTGTGTGCGTGTGTGTGCGTGCGTGCGTGTGTGCGTGTGTGTCTTTTCGGCGCTTGGATTTGATTTTGTCGAGATTTGTGCTATATAAATATTGTAATTATTATGTATGCATGTGCGTACGTATGTATGTATGTATGTATGTATGTATGTATGTATGTATGTATACGCTTAGATTTATGTATGTATGTATGTATGCATGTATACGCTCAGCTTAGATTTATGTATGTAAGTATGTGAGCATGTATGTATGCATGTATACGCTCATATGTATGTAGGTATGTATGCATGTATACGCTCAGCGCTTAGATTTGATTTTATCAAGATTTTGCGCTATATAAATAAAATATATTATTATTATTATATTATTATTATTATTATTACATGGGCGAAAAGTGCCTCAAATCAGCACTTTTTGAAGTTGTGTAAAGAACACTCTAAATCAGTTGCAACATTCTACTATCGTCCTGGATGCATATCCACAACTTCCATTTCAACTCGAATTTTTCCCAAGGTCAGTGACCTTGAGAAATACGAAATCTAGATTTCCAGTGGCAATTTTTGTATGACAAAAGAGAACGTTAGAATGGCTTGGCCATCTTGTTTATTTCCTATTGTGTCTATTTATTTTCATTTTCCTCCCGTTATGCGTTCCTTTCATCAATGTTTATTTTCTGCTGAAAGTGAAAGCAACTTCATCACACGCTGTCAAATGACTGAAGTACCGTTGAGATTTCTTTTTTATTGCCGAGTGGAATCCATTTCTTAGTGTTCAATGGTTGGTGTTTTTTTGACACTTTTGGCAGCGCATGCGTTTGTTTGCTTATTGTTGTTGTTTTAAAGCAGGCGTAGGCGCTATTGAAAAACAGATGGAACCATTTCCTTCCCTCCGTTTGTTTCCGTTGCAACTAGATCTCCTGCACCGTTTTCTGACGACTTCGAGGAGTAGAAATAAAATCATGAATTATGACTTCCTAAATGGCTTCTGGCTACAGGTGACATTCGTTTGCGGTATTCGTCAGCGATGCTGTGTTATCAACACCATCGTCAATCATCGGTTGGAAGAACTGACGAAGAGGTACACACACACAGATAAAGACAGTAAAAATTACAGACATTAAAAATTACAGACATTAAAAATTACAGACATTAAAAAATACAGACATTAAAAATTACAGGCATTAAAAATACACACATTAAAAATTACAGACATTAAAAATTACAGGCATTAAAAAGTACAGACATTAAAAATTACAGACACTAAAAAAAGTACTGTCATTAAAAAAATACAGAGACATTAAAATATGATATGAATCTGTAATGTGGATTTGTTGAAAAGGGTTCGTCACATTCGGAACAGTCCTCGAGTGTTCCACTCTAAGGGCCAGCTATTATCTGGCAGATTTCGTAAACCTTTAGAAAAACCCTAACAACAGGCAAGAAGGAGTGGGGTCAGGCTCGGGATGGTGGGAAGGAGAGTGCGGGTGGGGTGGGGTTTCCTCTGAAACAGACTGACTGCAGCGTTATGATAGTCTGCATAGAGAACAATTTGCACCTCGCTGGCTGGGACTGAACTTGGAGACATTACACCTGGCATCCCTGCTCTAGGAACTGAGCCACCCAACCCCGCACACAGCAGACATAAAATAAAAAAGAAGCAAACCAGTCGCCGTGGTGTAGTGGTTAGCGCAACAGACAACCGACTGGAAGGTTGTGGGTTCGAATCCCCATGTCCCTTCAAAAATCATTGCGAGATTTTTCGGCTCTAACCGGCTCCTACCCAGGGTTGGGCGTGCTATGGGCTCATTGGAAGACTGGGACTACACATTCGAGTCTCATCCACTTCACCGATGCGTCGTTGGGGGTATTGCTCCAATCTTCTGACCAGCACTGCAGGTGTCTGTTTCTCTCGGGCCTGGTTGACGCCAGGATATATTATGATAGTAAGCTTAGAGCACAGCCCTGTCACGCATTATTAGTCCTAGATGAAACTCCATAGCATCATGATTATCATCCTCATCGACATCATCATCATTATCACATTGTAAAAACTGTTCCAGCTTCTGTGGCCATTGATGTGCCGTAGAAAATGGGACGAATAAAAAAAAAAGGTGAGCACAAAGGTAACCTCCTTGAGTGCAATGATACTAACAAAAAATAATGAAAAAAAAAAAAAGCAGGCTCACCCTCTACCAGAGGCTTGATGAAGATGCTGGCCATGGAGGGTTGTGTCTGCAGAGTGCCGTTTATCAGGAATCCAGTATGGCGCCCGTCCGACAGCGAGAACAGGAAGTTGTCCAGGCCTGCACGTGACCCGTCACTCTCGTAACGCACGTGACCTAGCTCTACGTCGTTCTGGGTGAAGGAGTTGGCCACCTGTCCCCCTCTTATGAACAGCTGACCGAAGGTGGGCGGCTTGACCACCCGAAAGGTGATGTTGTGTGTGGCTGTGTCCGGGTCCGTGGCCTTCAGGTGATAGGGTGAGATCTTCTCCTCGCCCCCTTGAAGCACCTATAGCGACATGGTGAGCGTACATTTACTGTCTGTAAACCTTTTTTTTTTTTTATTCCCGCACCCTGTCCACCAGTACCTACATTGCCAACCACGCTAGCAAAACAAAAACTTAATCCTTTGACTCCCTCACCCTATCCTCCAGCTTCCTGCAGGAAGCTGGAGGATAGGGTGAGGGAATCAAAGGGTTAAGTTTTTTTCAATTTGGTGGATAGGCTGCGGGAGTCAAAAGGTTAAACAAGCACACAAACAAGCAAGGAAACGAGGAAAAAAAACCCCAGCCCTAACCCTAAAGTAACGAACACACCAAACACACAGCGGAAAATAAAATTAAAACAATTATAGCTACTTTTTTCTCTTGGTTGATAAGTATAAATATCTGGGAACGGTTATTTCATTAGACGGCAGATGCACATCAGAAATAGCTAACAGAATCGGCCAAGCCAAAACAGCATTCAAGAAGACGAAAAGCGTTCTTACCAACAAATGCCTATCAATTAACATCAGGAAGAGAGTTCGTGAGTGTTATGCAGAACCGATACGGTTGTGAGGCGTGGACAATCAACACGCAAAGTCAGAACAAAATTGAGGCAACTGAAATGTGGTTTCTAAGAAGAATACTGAGAGTTCCATGGACAGTCTTGAAGGAGGAAGAAACAAGAAGATCATTAATAGAGAAGATCAGGAAAAGACATGCAACACTTATAAAACATTTTATGAGGAAAGAGAAATTAGATCACCTGGTCACAACAGGAAAACTGGACGGAAAGAGAAACCAGCCAGACCCAGAAAGAAAATATTGGACGGATTTACAGGATGGCTGAGGACAGAGAGGGTGGGAAATGTACTTGCAGCGACAAGGGACAGATTCATATGGAGGGCCATGATCGCCAACGCTATGCGGCAGGGCACATGATGATGATGATGACTTTTCTTTTGGCTATCTGAATATGTTTCACGACAGGAAATAAATTTGTTAAAGTGGAAATTCAAATTTATTTTTCTTAGAAAATATACTGACAATTGGCTGGGTTTTGTTCTTCCTTTTACGTATACGTTGTGTTTATGTGTTTCAATTGATCACAAACACAAATACACGCCGCCTCGGGTTAATAAATTTCACCTTCGTTTTCCGCCGTGGGTGAAAAAATGATCTACACTTTTATATAAAAGGCCACTTTGCTAGCATGGTTGACAATGCGGGATGCTGGTGGACAGGGTGCAGGAGTCAAAGGGTTAATTAAACAACAAAAATACCAATAAAGTTTGAAACAACCCACAAAATAGTGTATATATGATAGGGCGAGACATGTAAGGATCAAGCTGGGAGTTAGCAGAGTTAATAGGTAGGACCTGGGAACGAAAGGGTCGAGACAGGCAGAAAGAAGAGACAGGCAGAAAGAAGAGACAGGCAGAAGGAAGAGAGATTGCAAAATTAAGAGCAACGTGACAGGGCTTTAAGCAATTATTGCAGTTATTTCAAGAGGGATTCACAGCGCTGGGACAACTCCATAATGCGCTCCACCTACATCTGCCATCAATTATCTGACAGGTTTCCCGCGCCTGCACAAAACCCTATGCGCCGGCAAGGTCTTGGAAACGGGGGGAAAGGGAGAAGGGACCCATCACATACACACACTAAGCTGACAGCACCCAGAACGATGGAAACATGAAGGTGGGGGCAGCGAACAGGCCAGGTTTTAATTAATGTTGCGGGCCGGGATTGAACTCGAGATAGCAGATCTTTGAGTCCATGGCTCTGCCCACTAAGCCCCAGGGTCTGCTGACCTCAATGAGAGAGTTGGAGACGAGGGAAGGCAGCACTCTGTCCATGGGCTGTATGTCGATGCGGAACTCCCCGTCCTTGGCCTCGCTCAGACCGTTGGTCACAGTGAAAGGGGAAGGAGTCCTCTGTGATGTCGTTCTTCGTCAGGTGATTGTACACCACCTGTTGGTATATCATCATTTTCATCATCATCATCATCATCATCATCATCATCATTGTGTTGCTGTTGTTGTTGTATGCTATTATTATTATATTATTATTATTGTCATCATCATCATCATCATCTCATCATTCATCATCATCACATCATCATCACATATCACCATCATCATCATATGATGCTGATGATGATGACTATCATCATTATGATTATTATTATCAACATTATTTCTATCATTGTCATCATTAATGTTTAAAGCCCAGCCCACTGTGCAGAGCCATATCAGGGCTATAACCATTCTCAAAATAGGCGCAATACCTCGCTCATCCTGAAATAAAAAACACCTGGAAAAGATATTTCAGTACACATATCAACGCATTCGCCCACAACATCTAACGATATACACCTGGTGCTGACCGTTCCGCCAAATTTATCTCAATACACCAAAACATAAAACTGGTCAAAACTGCTTAAAAATGCTTCTGCAGATTACATTTCCTCAGAGCCCAAAAACCCAGTCAATACATGTACCCAATTATCAGTCCTACTAGAATGTATGTAAGACTTTATTGGAGAAATGGACCAGCAAGGCAGAAAATGACAGAACGAAAAGATAAACAAAGAGAGTGACGGAAAAGAGGACATTTCTGACACCGAATTTCCACAAGAGGGGATACTGTTCACATTGAAAGAAGCTCTGGCATTCCCACAGGGGGTGGGGGTGGGGGTGGGTGGGGGTGGAGAGGGGATCTGTTGGTTAAAACATGTTTGTCAGGTGATTATACGCCACCTGTTGGTTGAAAACGGACACCATCTGTTGATTTAAGCAAATACCTAACCTGCAATTACCTGACAAACCTGTTTAAATACATACAGCACCTGTTGATTTAAACACATACACCACCTGTTGGTTTAAACACATACACCACCTGTTGGTTTACACACATACACCACCTGTTGATTTACACACATACACCACCTGTTGGTTTACATACATACATACACCACCTGTTGATTTACATACATACACCACCTGTTGATTTACATACATACACCACCTGTTGATTTACATACATACATACATACACCACCTGTTGATTTACACACATACACCACCTGTTGATTTACATACATCACCTGTTGATTTACATACATACACCACCTGTTGATTTACATACATACACCACCTGTTGGTTTACATACATACATACACCATCTGTTGGTTTACATACATACACCACCTGTTGATTTACATACATACACCACCTATTGGTTTACATACATACATACACCACCTGTTGATTTACATACATACACCACCTGTTGGTTTACATACATACATACACCACTGTTGGTTTACATACATACATACACCACCTGTTGATTTACATACATACATACACCACCTGTTGATTTACATACATACATACACCACCTATTGATTTACATACATACATACACCACCTATTGATTTACATACATACATACACCACCTGTTGGTTTACATACATACACCACCTGTTGATTTAATACATACACCAGTGATTTACATACATCACCACCTGTTGATTTACATACATACATACACCACCTGTTGATTTACATACATACATACACCACCTGTGATTTACATACATACATACACCACCTGTTGATTTACATACATACATACACCACCTATTGATTTAATACATACACCACCTGTTGTTTACATACATACACCACCTGTTGATTTACATACATACACCACCTGTTGGTTTACATACATACACCACCTGTTGATCTACATACATACACCACCTGTTGGTTTACATACATACATACACCACCTATTGATTTACATACATACACCACCTGTTGGTTTACATACATACATACACCACCTATTGATTTACATACATACACCACCTGTTGGTTTACATACATACATACACCACCTGTTGATTTACATACATACACCACCTGTTGATTTACATACATACACCACCTGTTGGTTTACATACATACACCACCTGTTGATTTATATACATACACCACCTGTTGGTTTAAACACATACACCACCTGTTGGCTTAAACACATACACCACCTGTTGGTTTAAACACGTACAACCACCTGTTGGTTTAAACACATACACACCTGTTGGTTGAAACACATACACCACCTGTTGGTTTAACACATACACCACCTGTTGGTTTAAACACATACACCACATGTTGGTTTAAACACAGACACCACTGTTGGTTTAAACACATACACCACCTGTTGGTTTAAACACATGCACCACCTGTTGGTTTAAACACATACACCACCTGTTGATTTAAACACATACACCACCTGTTGGTTGAAACACATGCACCACCTGTTGGTTTAACACATACACCACCTGTTGGTTTAAACACGTACACCACCTGTTGGTTTAAATACGTACAATCACCTGTTGGTTTAAACACATACACCACCTGTTGGTTTAAACACGTACAAGCACCTGTTGGTTTAAACACGTACAAGCACCTGTTGGTTGAAACACATACACCACCTGTTGGTTTAAAAAAAATACACCACCTGTTGGTTGAAACACATACACCACCTGTTGGTTTAAACAGATACACCACCTGTTGGTTTAAACACATACACCACAGTTGGTTTAAACACATACACCACCTGTTGATTTAAACACGTACACCACCTGTTGGTTTAAACACATACACCACCTGTTGGTTTAAACATGTACAATCACCTGTTGGTTTAAAAACGTACAATCACCTGTTGATTTAACACGTACACCACCTGTTGGTTTAAACACGTACAATCACCTGTTGGTTTAAACACATACACCACCTGTTGGTTTAAACACATACACCACCTGTTGATTTAAACACATACACCACCTGTTGGTTTAAACACATACACCACCTACTGGTTTAATCTTTGACTCCCGCACCCTGTCCACCAACTGCAAAAACTTGACTCTTTGACCGCCTCACCCTACCCACCAGCTTCCTGCAGGAAGCTGGTGGATAGGGTGTTGGGGACCAAAGGGTTAAATGTCTGCTTTGCTAGCATGATTGACAATGCAGGATGCTGGTGGACAGGGTGCGGGAGTCAATCGGTTAAACACTTACACCACCTCTTGGTCTAAACACATACACATACTCACACACATACACAAAAACACACACAGACACACAAACACACACAAACACACACACACAAACACACACACACACACACACACACACACACAACACACACACACACCACACACACACAAAACCACACATACACACACACACCATGCACACACACAAACACACACACACAAACACACACACACACAAACACACACATACAAACACACACACAAACAACCTTCTGTGCCGCCAGGTCCATCTGAGTGAAGCTCCTGATGGGCTTGAAGAGTCGGTCAATGAACTCGAGTTGGCCCAGGCGCGGAGGTCTGATGACGGCGAACACGATCTCTTCCGCTTTGGTGCTCTCATCTGAAGCACTCAGGTTGGAGGTACTGATGGCAACTCGCTCTCCCTCCCTCACCGTCATGCCTCGGTTCAGCACTGCAATGTTCGCCTTGCGGGAGTTCCTCACCTGGATTTCACAGTAACATCATTAAGATGATCGAAACCACCAAATCTGACGTAAAAACCATAAAATCCGATATTTAACCCTTCGACTCCCACACTATGTCCATCGGCATCCTGCACTGCCAACCATGCTAGCAAAGCAAAAACTTAAGCCTTTGACTCCCTCACCCTATCCACCAGCTTCCTGTGGGAAGCTAGCTGGTGGACAGGGTGAGGGAGTCAACGGGTTATGTTTTTGCGGTTGGCGAACAGGGTGCGGGAGTCAAAGGGTTAAAAACGTACACTGACCAGGACAGATACGAGCCCATACTCCCACCCCTACCCCAAGCACAAACACACACAACGCACATACATGTCTGTCATAAACCTCCTCTTATTCTCAACGAAGATTGTGTGCCTGTCTTGTCACATGGTTATAATATATAATTGTATATGCTATGCTCTCTATAATTTTCCATTGCTTTTATTCTTGCTTTTATTGCTTTTATTCTTTCTCCCCATTTATAGCCATGCGTGTGTGTGAGTGTGTGTGTGTGTGTGTGTGTGTGTGTGTGTGTGTGTGTGTGTGTGTGTGTGTGTGTATGTGTGTGTGTGTGTGTGTGTGTGTGTGTGTGTGTGTGTGTGTGTGTGTGTGTGTGTCGTGCGTGTGTGTGCGTGCGTGCGTGCGTGCTTGCGTGTGTGTCTGCTTCAGCGCTTAGATTTGATTTTATCAAGATTTTGCGCTATATAAATATTGTAATTGTGATTGATTGTGATTGATTGTCTTCAGCGAGGGATATACGCCTGTCCCGTGTCTTCCTCAAGAACAGATACCGTCCGACCCCCTTCCTTCCTCCTTAATTAACACAGCGTATGTCTGCTTCTTACCAATTCGGAACAAGGGATACGTGTGTGCTTTCTTCCTCTGCAAAGGATTATTTCCATGCCTAAAGTACGGATATATACCTACCTGCTCCCCTTTCCCCCAGTTGGTTTGAGCGTCGGATTCACATGCTAATGGTTGTGGGTTCGAATCCCGGGGTGTGCTTCGTTAAAAACTGGCCTTCTCACTGTCCCATCTTAACATCGTTGTTGTTCTGGTGGAGTCAGTATAGGATTAGATAAGTCCCCCTTCCCCCACTTCCCTGGAATGGTTATCCCCATCGGCCGGCCATATCACTTGAGGTCGGTGTCGACATAAAAACTGAACCAAATCAATCAAATCCTAAAAAAAAAAAAAAGAAGAAAAAGAACGTATCTGAACACTCCTTCCTAAAGAAAAGAAAAGCTCCTGTCTTTCTCAACAACCAATGTATGTTTGTGCTCTCTCTCTCAAGAAGGAACATTCCTCTCTCCTCCCCAGTCTCCGTCTTTCTCAACAGGAATAAAATGTTTAAACTCTCTTCCCTTTTTACTCTTTTCTCAACAAAGAACATGAGCTTGCTCTTTTTCCTCCATCAACGAGGGATATTACTCCTCCACATCCACGGGAATCAACAACAACAAAAGTACAAATGCGTCAAGATTACTTTTCCAAGATAAAATTACAAGCAGTTACCGTCAGGATTAAAGGTTGGAGGAAAAATGATAAACAACATTCATTACACAGATGACTCCGTGCTAATTGCAGAAAATGAAAGGGACTTACGAAACTTTGTGAATATACTAGATATAGAAAGCAAAAGGTAAGGGGTTGGAACTAAACAGCAGGAAGACTGAAGTCATGGCGATCAGTAAAACACATGAAATCCCCTCATTCAAAATAACAGCAAACTGCACAACCTTGAGACAGGTTGATAAGTTTAAATATCTGGGAACGAGAAGAATCGGCACAGCCAAAACAGCATTCAAGAAGATGAAAAGCATTCTTACCAACAAATGCCTATCAATTTACATCAGGAAGAGAATGTTATATAAAACCGATAATGTTATACGGTTGTAAGGCGAGGACAGTCAACAAGCAAAGCCAGAACAAGATTGAGGCAGCCGAGATGTGGTTTCTCAGAAGAATGTTGAGAGTTCCATGGACAGCAAAGAAAACAAACGAGACAGTCTTGATGGAGGCAGACACAAGAAGATCATTCATAAGGAAGATTAGGAAAAGACAGGCAACATTTACAGGCCATTTTATGAGGAAAGGGGGATTGGAGTACCTGGTCACAACAGGAAAGCTGGAGGGAAAGAGAGCACCAAGTAGACCCAGGGAGAAAATATTGGACGGACTTGCAGAGTGGCTGAAGACAGAGAGGGTGGAAGATGCGCTTGCGGCAACAAGGGAAAGAAACAGATGGAAGGCCATGATCGCCAACGCCATGTGGCAAGGCACTTGATGATGATGACCGTCAGGAACCTTCTGTGATAGATACTTACAAATCTGATCACAGAAAAAGCATTTCTACAGACTTGGATCACAGTGGTCATGACCTGCAAACTGAAAGGGGCAGAAACACAAACACTGCAAGGGCAGACAGAAAATGTACAGTCTGTGGCGCGAGTGAAGGCAGATTTCATTTTCATGGATAACTGGTATAAGATATAGAACAACAACACTGAAACTGATGAAAGGGATTTAGGAATATATATATATATATATATATATATATATATATTATATATATATATATATAATAATATATATCATATATATATACGAGCGTATATATCTTCAACGATCCATTACTCCGACTCCCTGGCATAAAATTATTTAAGATATAGGTTTATTTCGTAGGTTCCTGCCCTTAAAGCCCAATCAACCTTCTTGTCTTTCTGAAGTTTTGATTTGAATAACAAAGAAGGAGAAAAAGACAGAATATGTGTGTGTGTGTGTGTGTGTGTGTGTTGTGTGTGTGTGTGTGTGTGTGTGTGTGTGTGTGTGTGTGTGTGTGTGTGTGTGTGTGTGTGTGTGTGTGTGTGTGTCTGTGTCTGTATGTTTCTATGTGTCTGTGTGCGTGTTTGTGTGAGAGAGAGAGACAGAGAGACAGATTCAGAGAAGATGACAAGTTCGGTGTTGGGTCACTTGCCGAACAGGTTTGAGTGTACCCAAGCTCAGCATCTTGTGTGAGACAGAGGGAGAATGATGGTTTGGGTCACGGGTAACATGCTTTACTCCCTTCCTGTCTTCCCCCTCCCAGTCTGCGTGTGCTTGGTGCCCTGGGGGCTTTGTCCTTGTTGGTGACTACTTTGGTGAATGACGAGAGTGTGCGCCTTGGTCTGATTCTTGAATCAAGATTTGGCGCCTTATAGATATCATTATTACTGTTATTATCATCATGATCATCCACGACGCTAAATCAAAGTAACCTATATAAAGAAGACAATTTACAAATACTTGTTACGGAATATGTCCATGACCGTCTCCATATCGGAAAACTCAAAGATTCTTAGTCACACAAATATTTCACTTCTATTGATGACGACGACGACGACGACGGTGACGATGATGACGACGACGATGATGATAATGATAATGATGATGATGGCGACGACGACGACGATGATGATGATGATGATAATGATGACGACGACGACGACGACGATGATGATGATGATGATGATGATGATGATGATATCCTGAAATGTGACATCAATAACTGTTGAAATCACTGACTTCTATGTCAAGATATTAAACCAGTCTGTGTCTTATTCTCCGCCTCCCCCTCCCCTCACCCTCTCTTGGGTTCTAGTGGCAAATAAATGTGTTGTGAGTTCTCTTATTTCCCCCTTTCCGTCCACCTCACAGACCTGGCTGGTACGCATGCACACAAGGCCAAGATGCGATGGAGGAGAGGAGATGGGCACCATCCTCACTGTGCTGCACCCGATAGAACAAAAAAAAAAAAAAAAAAA
The DNA here is from genome assembly GCA_030674185.1 of Monoplex corrugatus. Taxonomy (NCBI): domain Eukaryota; kingdom Metazoa; phylum Mollusca; class Gastropoda; order Littorinimorpha; family Ranellidae; genus Monoplex; species Monoplex corrugatus. The sequence continues at coordinate 48,092,860 of CM060315.1, forward strand.
ACCCTGGGATCTCTACCACCTCACTCCCGTACGACATCATGGTTATGGTAACACCGCCCTTTGTATCTTTCTGTCGAAATAACTGCAAAACTCGTTCTCTCCTTCATAATGTCTCGCATTGACTATCGCGATTTACTCCTGTCTGGTCTTCCTGCCTCCACCATTCACATCCTACAGCGCATTCAAAACAATGCTGCACGCCTTGTACTCAAAAAGAAAAAAGCTGACCACATCTCCCCTCTCCTGGCACAACTTCACTGGCTCCCTGTATCAAAGCGCATACAGTACAAACTAGACACCATGTGCTACAAAAGCCTCAATAACGCAGCCACCAATTACCTGTCAAACCTACTTGAGATCTATGTTCCCTCACGTACCCTCCGCTCTGCCTCCGATCCCCTCACTTTTCGCTTTCCACGCACTAAGCTCAATACCTATGGTCCACGTGCCTTCTCTGTTTCTGGTCCACTCTCCTGGAACAAACTTTCTCTCTCAGTCCGTCAGCAATCTACTTTTGTCTCCTTCAAGTCCGCTCTCAAAAGTCACCTTTTCTCCTCTGCATAAAATCTTGACCTCACTCAACCCCCACTGCGGCCTGTCTCCACTCGGTGTGGAATCACATTGTAATATATATTTGTATATATGTTTTCTATCATTTTCCATTGCTTTTCTTCTTATTCCCCATTTATAGCTATGTGCATGTGTGTGTGCGTGTGTGTGCATGCGTGCGTATGTGTATGCTCAGCGCTTAGATTTGATTTCTAAATCAGCGCTTAGATTTGATTTCTATTAAGATTTTGCGCTATATAAATATTGTAATTATCATTATTATTATTACTTTGTCTTCTTTTTTAACTCCTCTAATTCAACAGTGGTGTATGTACGTCTGCCCGCTCTCTTACCCTCGACAGACATTGTGTTAGTTTTGTCCTCACCTTGATCTCGAAGGTCTCCTCATGGCGGCGGTGTGTGCCGTCAGAGAGGACGAAGACGAAGCGGTCACTCTGGGAGTGACCCATGCGGGTGGTGTGCACGTAGCGAATCCTGTTCAAGTCCACGTCAGTCTGTGTGAAGTTCTGTCCCACCTGACAGACACAGCATCTTCAGGGTCAGGCATTTTTTTTTTTTTTGTTATCGATGCTTAAAGCCCAGCCGACTGCGTAGAGCCATATCAGGGCTATAATCGCCTCAAAATATAAAAAACTTCAACAGGATAAAACAAAAAAGAAAAGAAAAGAAAATTAAGTACTTCAGTACACATATGAATGCATTCGCGCACATAATCTAAGGACATGACCCTGGCGTTGACCACCCCGTCCAATTTATCGCACAGGGGATTTAAAAAACACATCTGAATACAAATTAATTTTAAGCATATCTAAGGACACCAAAACATACATAAAAAAACGGGCATAAATCACCTAAAATTGCTTCCGCATATCTCACCTCCCTAGAGCCAAAAATGCGCTTAATACATGTACCCAATTATCAATCCTAAGAAAAAGTACGTTAGACTTTATCGAACATATACAGATGAATGGACCAGAAAGGCACAATGATACGAAGAAATGACAGAAAGCAAAGGAGGAAGAAAGAAACAAAGAGAGTGACAGAAAAGAGAAAATTTCTGGCACAGAATTTCCAGAAGGTGGGGACACTATTTATACTGAAAGAGCCCCCGGCATCCCCACGGTGGAAGGGTCAGGCACTTAGACAGCAGGAAATCGTTTACATGCTTCATTAGGTAAACTGACATGAAACTGTTGTTGAATTCAGCTCAAATGAGTTGAATTGAAATCTTGTTGAGCAAAGCAAGCACAGACCAAAAAAAAAAAAAAAAGAAAAGAAGCAAGAAATTATGATGTACTGTGGTATCATGGTATGGTCTCCCCTACACGAATAAGATCCAACATTTTTTGTTACCAAAGAAAACGTCTGTTATGACAGTATAGTAAAATACAGTGCAAATACAATAAAACACAATACAACACCAGTCTACCATCATATTCATCAAAACAGAATAAAGTGCGGTGGTCACCTGATCGGAATGCATCCCTATCGCCTGGCTCAACAAACACACAACTAAAAGATACGTGGATTTACAGCGAGAGGCAGACCAAGGAAGACCTGGAGTGAAGGAGACCTTGAGGTCATACTGCAATTGTCCCCTACAAACCTTCCAGCTGTATCTCCCCGTGACACTAAAAGTGGTACACGCGGAAAAGCAGAAGATGAAGAAGGAAGAAGAAAAAACAAAGAAACAAAGAAATAAAAACAAATAAAGAACATACAATACATAATGAGGCAGACACAAGAAGATCATTCATAAGGAAGATTAGGAAAAGAGACATTTATAGGCCATTTTATGAGGAAAGGGGAATTAGAGCACTTAGACCCAGGGAAAAAATATTGGACGGACTTGCAGAGTGGCTGAGGACAGAGAGGGTGGAAGACTTGCTTGCGGCAACAAGGGATAGATACATATGGAGGGCCATGATCGCCAACACCATGTGGCAGGGCACTTGATGATGATGACAATACACAAAACAATTCCTTAAACGATTTCTTATATTTCCTTAACTATTCTACAACAATTCTGTTTCTACGGCAAAAATGTGTCTACGAAACCAGCTTTACTTTTGGTCAAGTTCTTTAATTCCTCTTTTGAAATACATTTCTTAATTACTTGCCAATGTGCCACACGTATCACGCTTGCACTGACACAGTAGAAACATGATGAGACATTTACTGCCATGGGCATTTTTTAAAAGCAACTATTTAATGATACAATCATAGTAGCAACAAAAAAACAAGAACTAAGACAACATCAAATAAATCAGTCATGCATGTTGCTGACCTTGATGTCCTGACAGTCCAGGTCCAGTGTAGGGGAGAAGGGATCAGGGCAGAACTGCAGCAGCCCTTTGAATGGCAGCTGCACGATGACGTAGCACAGTTCCACGTCAGCATTGTCCCCGTCACGTGCTTCCAGCACCACTGACGACACCAGCGCCGACTCGCCATAGTCCAGCTCCAGACCAGCATTCTTAATTACCTCTGGCTTTTCGTCATTGGTCAGTTTGATAGTGACGTTACACACACGTTTGATCTCGTGCTTGCCATCAGAAACAGTGACAGCAAATTTGTCTGCCAAGTTCTCCGAGCCGTCATGCTTGTACTTGAGCTTGAGGCCGCTGTGGAGTTCGTCGATGGAGAAGTCTGCAGCCTCTGTCTCCATTTCGCCCTTCTTGGTGTGGATCATCATCACCAGCTTGCCATGCACCGGCAGCTGCGACAAAGCGAACTGCAAGGTGTCTTTGGGCATGTCCAGGTCTATGGCGTCCACCATGGACTGATCGATAACCATGTCACTGCCTTCAGAGATTACAAAGTCCTTCAGCATCAGGTCTGGAGCCTCGTCGTTGGCGGGGACGATCGTGATAGTAATGGTCTTGGGCACCGAATTGAGTTTACCGTCTGTGGCATAAAGCTGGAACTCGTCGCTCAGCGGCTCCACGCCTCTGTGGTTGGCCTGCACATAGTTGATGGAGCCGTCGAGAATGTCCCCAAAACTGAAGGAATTGGCTCTCTTGCCCACGTTGCTCTTCTCAGAGCCTGGACTGGGTTTGGTGTTTTCAATGTATCCCCACTGAGGCTGCTTGGTTATCATGAACCGGATGGTCTTGGTTTTGGAATCGGGGTCGGTGACGCTGACAACGTCTTTAGAGAACCTGAAGGACTCGCCCTCTGCCACCAGGATGGGGCTACCCACCTGGATCACCGGTTTCTGGTTGTTGACAGGCGTGATGGTGATGTTGAGATCGTAGATGGGCAGGTCTGAAGAAGCCAGGTAGTTCTGGTCAGACACGATAAAAGAAATGATGTCTTTTTTAGAGCTGGTGCCGATTTCTCCACTTGTATGCATGTAGCTGACAAGTCCGTCCTTTACCTCTTCCTGTGTGACCTTGGTGGCTGGTTGACCTCTCAGTTGAAGGACACCGAATTCAGGTTGTTTGACAATGAGGAAGACGAGACTCTCTCGTCAGTATCCTCGTCTGTTGCAGACAAAATCCTGCACACACAGCAAAACAATAGTGCTCAATAATGCCGACAAGAAGATCATTGATAAGAAAGATTAGGTAAAGTTAGGCAACATTTATAGGCCATTTTATGAGGAAAGGGGAATTGGAGCACCTGGTCACAACAAGAAAGCGAAAGCAGGAGGGAAAGAGAGTACCAGGGAGACCCAGGGAGAAAATATTGGACGGACTTGCAGGGTGGCTGAGGACAGAGAGGGTGGAGGATGTGCTTGCGGCAACAAGGGATACATATGAAGGGCCATGATCGCCAACGCCATGCGGCAGAGCACATGAGGATGAATCCCGCCATCCCTTCCAGAAAAAAATGATAAGAAATGATTTTGAAACTGTTTTTCCTCCTTTTTATTCATCATTGTTTTTTTTTCTTTTGTTTTGTTTTTCAGTAAATTTTTACATCTCAGTTACCCATAGAATTATATTTTCACTTTGCCTTTTTCCTTTAATATGCTAATATGCTTATTTTGCTGGTTTATACTTTTGCTCAAAAACATCAAGCACAAAGATGTGTTGATAAGGATGTGGGCATTCCAGCGTGAAATGCATTTAGCAAACAACATGCCTCTTTAAACACAACATTTTTTTTTCAACGGCCCTGTGTTGAGGTTGTTTATAGCTACGTTTCACGGCTTTCGGGGAAAAAAATTCGCACATAAATCTTTGCGATGATGATAGTGTCTGTTTTCACATCAGTTGCTATCCCCATCGCTACTTTTCGTGGTCCGTTTTTAAGGAAAGGGTTCGCATGGACCCACGACGTTCTCTGTGTACATACATACGTACTTATTTCATTAATGAAAAAACATTTGTTTTTTCATTAAAATTACTATGTCAGTGTCAGCGATGTTTATCCACAAATTTATTTTTACGTCCTTAATTTTGGTTGTGCATTTTGTAAACAGAGGCCTATTTAAACAAACTATACACAGGAGAAAGTGACAAGCATGAAATAAGAATTATACGCAGCATTGTGAATGTCATCTCAGATTCTGTGGCTCTGCATGCCCTGATCTTGTGGTGATCTTAGTTTATGCTTCCTCTACTGTTTCCTTGCCTGGTGTGAATTCAAGTCGGGGTCTTTGGTGTTAGTGGTTCATGGAGTATGCAGCTGGATGGCTGTGCTGGTGCCCTCTCGCTCGTTCGGGCTCAGCGGCAGAGCGATTACTATCATTGGTAAGTGGCTTAACAGGCAGTGTCCTTATCAAGTTGAATCAGAACAGGCAATGTTGAATATGGTGGCTTAGTAGGCAGAGTCCTTAGCAAGTTGGATCAGAACAGGCAATGTTGAACAAGGTGGCTTAGTAGGCAGTGTCCTTAGCAAGTTGGATCAGAACAGGCAATGTTGAACAAGGTGGCTTAGTAGGCAGTGTCCTTATCAAGTTGAATCAGAACAGGCAATGTTGAATATGGTGGTTTAGTAGGCAGAGTCCTTAGCAAGTTGGATCAGAACAGGCAATGTTGAACAAGGTGGCTTAGTAGGCAGTGTCCTTAGCAAGTTGGATCAGAACAGGCAATGTTGAACATGGTGGCTTGGTAGGTAGTGTCCTTAGCAAGTTGGATCAGAACAGGCAATGTTGAACAAGGTGGCTTAGTAGGCAGTGTCCTTAGCAAGTTGGATCAGAACAGGCAATGTTGAACAAGGTGGCTTAGCAGGTAGAGTCCTTACTAAGTTGGATCAGAACAGGCAGTGTTGAACAATGATGGCTTAGCAGGCAATGTCCTTAGCAAGTTGGATCAGAACAGGTAAAGCTGAACAAGTGGCTTAGCAGGCAATGTCCTTAGTAAATTAGATCAGAACAGGTAAAGCTGAACAAGGTGGCTTAGCAGGCAATGTCCTTAGTAAATTAGATCAGAACAGGTAAAGCTGAACAAGGTGGCTTAGCAGGCAATGTCCTTAGTAAATTGGATCAGAACAGGTAGTGCTGAACAAGGTGGCTTAGTAGGCAATGTCCTTAGTAAGTTGGATCAGAACAGGCAGCGCTGAACTCCAGAACGAAGTGACCCAGCAGTAGTGCAGAATCAGAACAGGCAGTGTTGAACAAGGTGGCTAAGCAGGAGAATGGCCCCATGGAGGCTTGACACCTCGAGCTCAAGAGGGTTTTCTGGCACAACGAGACATTGAATAAACTTGGGAGTTGATGGTGTTATGTGGAGCCCGAATGAGCAGCGCCGGACCAACACCACTGTGGCAGAGCAGAAGTTGGGATAGAAAACAAACAAACAAACAAACAAACAAGCAAACAAACAAACAAACAAACAATACACGTACTTCTTAAAACTTGCGTTTTCAAAGCTTGTATTTCATAAACATAATAAGGCTTACACAATCAAGCCAACCAAACACGAAACATGATTTTAAACCTGGCGTAGACAAACATGATTTTAAACCTGGTACAGAGGAGCGTGATTTTAAACCTGGTACAGAGAAAGATGATTTTAAACCTGGAATAGAGAAACATGATTTTAACCTGTACAGAGAAAGATGATTTTAAACCAGGGATATAGGAACGTGATTTTAAACCTGATACAGAGAAACATGATTTTAAACTTGGTACAGTCTCAGTCAGACAGAGCTTCTGTCATAACAAGGAAGCAGTACACACCTGGGTGTAATGATGGCCTCATCGCCTTCAGACACGATAAGCAACGGTCGTAAGTCGTGAGACAACTTAGGCGACTGGTCGTCAATGGGCACAATCTCCACGGATATGACCTTGGTCTCTTGGTTCAACCCGTCGGTCAAGGCCAGCGTGAAAGTGTCAAGGACGACATCAGACCCGTCATGAATGTACCTGCTCACAAACATATCACCGGTTAAACAAACCGTTGACTAAACAGTAAAACAGCAGGCATAATTGGTATAGAGTTCAAGAGTTCCAGCCGTTTAATCCGCCTAAACGGGTTTACACTGGTGCGAATCTTGCTCTAAAAAAAACGTGTGTGATTAGACTTAAGTCCACCCAGCTGTGAATGAGTACCTGACTCTATCAAGGGTTAGGGATGGTAAGGCAGCGATGAAGAGCAGATGGCACCAGCCTCATAAAGCAGACCCAGAGAGAAGTCAAGACCTCTGCCACCTCCCCCCCCCCCCCCACTCCCCCTGATTTCCATAAGACCTCTTGTAGTGGGGCAACCTTTACGTTTTCAAACAAAACCATGACTCAAATCACAACATATGCACACATTTTTAACACAGGACAACACATTCTTACAAAATTCCTGTCTTAACGTGTAATGCAAATCATAAATGTGACAGAGGCCTTTGTATCTGAGTACATCTACTATACAGTACAAGTATTTGTCTCTAGTGCACGCTCTGTTTAGTTTTACAGTTAAAAACGCCAGTTAAATAGGACCACCAACCATTCCTATAGATAACACACACGAAAATGACCCAGACCGTAAACACAAAGTGACATTCTTTTAACACGCTTGAACATAAACAAACAGAAATGAGTCCTTCTGTCAACATGTAAGTCCGCCCACTGTTCTGACAGACACAACTAAAGAAATGACCCCGATGACAGCATACACACAAACACTTCACCTTATGTGTTTCTTCCTCAGGTCATCCAGCGTAAACTTGGCCCCTTTTCTCAAGGTCCTACCCTCTTTCTGAAGCGTGCCAAAGCGAGGCAGGGCGTCCACCATGAAGCCGAGTTCACTGCTGAGCGTGTCGGCGTCACTGGCTGACAGCTGGGAGATGGAGATGCCGAGGATACCTCCTTCTTCAACCAGCAGCTTGTCCGTTTCAAAGCGGGGTACCTGCATGGGAAGTCCGAGCTGCATTAATAAGATCGGCGCAGTTATCTCGAAACTGTCGGATGTCAAATAATCATAACAGTGTTGGAGTTTGGAGTTTGTTCAAGAGGGATTCACTGCACTCGGAAATCACCATATGCGTTCCACCCAAATCTGTCAGCAATTATCTGATAGACTTCCCAAGCCTGCGCAGAACCCTATGCGCCGGCAAGGTCTTGAATAAGGTCGTGGGCAGTTTTAGGGCGCTGTCAAAACGTTACAAAATCCAAACAGACAAATTTACTCCCTATCAAACTTGACATGTTTCAACAAGACATAATCAATAAAGAGCACAATAAATCGCCAAGATATTTCACAGGCACCACAACACCCACACACATCTAAATGTTAGGTCGTGCTGAAGGGTCCAGAACAGTGGAGTCTCTGCCGAGGGTAGCCCTGGTATTCTGGAAGTAATGACAGTATTGCCCAAAAAGAGAGTATTGCTGTGGTGGCGTGGCCCCTCTACTGTCCTCAGCTGGAAGTTTGGAGACTCCCAGCAGTTTGTTCGTCCTTGCCAGGTTGGCGTTAAACAGTTCAGCCACGAACTCTGTCGTGTAGGATAGCAATAACGTAACGAACAATAAACAAACTATAATTTCTATCTTTAAAGTCTAAGGGTACACATGTATGTCACCCGGTCAGTCTGTGCACTGACGTAGGAAAAAGCAGCGGATATGACTGATCATTTTGGATCTTAACAAACAGTAAACAAACTATTATTTCTATCTTCAAAATCTACGGGTACACGTGTATGTCACCCGGTCAGTCTGTGCACTGACGTAGGAAAAAGCAGCGGATATGGCTGATCATTTTGGATCTTCTCTATCACATGGTAATAGTGACGTCAATGCATATGGAATATGTTCCAAGAAAGGAGACATTATTTTGAGAAACTGAAACTTAAAGCAGATGCGTAAAACAAGTGTAAGCAATTGCTATCCATTGATGATGATGAGAAATGACCCCCAGCGAAACTAAAAATTCAATGGATAAACCAAGCCGCAACCGCAGATTTTCATGGCTTGTCTTTGTCAACTCCTGGATTATGATGACAGCATACATGATCAATAATACCGGCAGAGAGAGAGAGGGGGGGTGGGAAGGAGAGAGAGAGAGAAAGTGAGAGATAGAAAGAGTGAGAGAGAGAGAGAGAGAGACAGAGAGAGAGACAGAGAGAGAGAGAGAAAGCACAAGAACAAATTTTTGAGGGCAGTGACACAACAGAAAAATGTATTTTTACATCTACCCCTCGGCATCGTGGGTCAGTCTAGTACAAGCAAATATCATACAAGAAAGAGAGACAGACAGACATAGAGAAGAACATACAGAGAGAGACAAAGAAACAAAAGATTACATGACTGCTAACAGACAAGACCTCAATATCAAAGGTCTGACCATACAGCTTGTTCAGACGAAGGAACAAAGGATTACCTGATTGTTAACAGGCAAGACTTCAATGTCAAAGGTCTGACCATACAGCTTGTTCAGACAAAGGAACAAAGGATTACCTGATTGTTAACAGGCAAGACTTCAATGTCAAAGGTCTGACCATACAGCTTGTTCAGACAAAGGAACAAAGGATTACCTGATTGTTAACAGGCAAGACCTCAATGTCAAAGGTCTGACCATACAGCTTGTTCAGACGAAGGAACAAAGGATTACCTGATTGTTAACAGGCAAGACCTCAGTGTCAAAGGTCTGACCATACAGCTTGTTCAGACAAAGGAACAAAGGATTACTTGATTGTTAACAAGCAAGACCTCAATGTCAAAGGTCTGACCATATAGCTTGTTCAGACGAAGGAACAAAGGATTACCTGATTGTTAACAAGCAAGACCTCAATGTCAAAGGTCTGACCATACAGCTTGTTCAGACAAAGGAACAAAGGATTACCTGATTGTTAACAAGCAAGACCTCAATGTCAAAGGTCTGACCATACAGCTTATTCAGACAAAGGAACAAAGGATTACCTGACTGTTAACTGGCAAGACCTCAATGTCAAACGTCTAAGCAGACAGCTTGTTTGGATGAGACAAAGGAACAAAGGATTACCTGATTGTTAAAAGACGAGATCTAAGACCTCAATGTCAAAGGCCTGACCATACAGCTTATTCAGACAAAGGAACAAAGGATTACCTGATTGTTAACAGGCAAGATCTCAATGCCAAAGATATGACAATACAGTTTGTTTAGAAAGAGACAAATGAACAAAGGATTACCTGATTGTTAACAGGCAAGACCTCGATGTCAAAGGTCTGATCATACAGCTTATTCAGACAAAGGAACAAAGGATTACCTGACTGCTAACAGACAAGACCTCAATATCAAAGGTCTGACCATACAGCTTGTTCCGACAAAGGAACAAAGGATTACCTGATTGTTAACAGACAAGACCTCAATGTCAAACGTCTGACAATACAACTTATTAAGACAAAGGAACAAAGTATACCTGATTGTTAACAGACAAGACCTCAATGTCAAAGGTCTGACCATACAGCTAATTCAGACAAAGGAACAAAGGATTACCTGATTGTTAACAGGCAAGATCTAAATGCCAAAGATCTTACCAAACAGCTTGTTCAGATAGAGACAAAGGAACAAAGGATTACCTGATTGTTAACAGACAAGACCTCAATGTCAAACGTCTGACCATACAGCTTGTTCAGATAGAAACAAAGGAACAAAGGATTACCTGATTGTTAACAGGCAAGATCTAAATGCCAAAGATCTTACCATACAGCTTGTTCAGATAGAGACAAAGGAACAAAGGATTACCTGATTGTTAACAGGCAAGACCTCGATGTCAAAGGTCTGACCATACAGCTTATTCAGACAAAGGAACAAAGGATTACCTGATTGTTAACAGACAAGACCACAATGTCAAAGGTCTGACCATACAGCTTGTTCAGACAAAGGAACAAAGGATTACCTGATTGTTAACAGGCAAGACTTCAATGTCAAAGGTCTGACCATACAGCTTATTCAGACAAAGGAACAAAGGATTACCTGACTGTTAACAGGCAAGACCTCAATGTCAAAGGTCTGACCATACAGCTTATTCAGACAAAGGAACAAAGGATTACCTGATTGTTAACAGGCAAGACTTCAATGTCAAAGGTCTGACCATACAGCTTGTTCAGACAAAGGAACAAAGGATTACCTGATTGTTAACAGGCAAGACTTCAATGTCAAAGGTCTGACCATACAGCTTGTTAAGACAAAGGAACAAAGGATTACCTGATTGTTAACAGGCAAGACTTCAATGTCAAACGTCTGACCATACAGCTTGTTCAGATAGAGACAAAGGAACAAAGGATTACCTGATTGTTAACAGGCAAAGACCTCAATGTCAAAGGTCTGACCATACAGCTTATTAAGACAAAGGAACAAAGGATTACCTGATTGTTAACAGGCAAAGACCTCAATGTCAAAGGTCTGACCATACAGCTTATTAAGACAAAGGAACAAACGATTACCTGATTGTTAACAGGCAAGACCTCAATGTCAAACGTCTGACCATACAGCTTATTAAGACAAAGGAACAAAGGATTACCTGATTGTTAACAGGCAAAGACCTCAATGTCAAAGGTCTGACCATACAGCTTATTAAGACAAAGGAACAAAGGATTACCTGATTGTTAACAGGCAAGACCTCAATGTCAAACGTCTGACCATACAGCTTGTTCAGATATAGACAAAGGAACAAAGGATTACCTGATTGTTAACTGGCAAAGACCTCAATATCAAAGGTCTGACCATACAGCTTATTCAGACAAAGGAACAAAGGATTACCTGATTGTTAACAGGCAAAAGCTCCATGTCAAAGGTCTGACCATACAGCGTGTTTAGAAAGAGACAAAGGAACAAATTCTGACCATACAGCTCGTTCAGATAGAGACAAAGGAACAAAGGATTACCTGATTGTTAACAGTTTAACAGTCAAAACGTCACCGTCAAAGGTCTGACCATAGAGCTTATTCGGGTTGAGAGACAAAGGAACAAAGGATTACCTGACTGTTGTTCACATAGAGACAAAGGAACAAAAGATTACCTGATTGTTAACAGGCAAGACCTCGATGTCAAATGCCTGACCATACAACTTGTTCACACAGACACAAAGGAACAAAGGATTACCTGATTGTTGTTCACACAGAGACAAAGGAACAAAGGATTACCTGATTGTTAACAGGCAAGACCTCAATGTCAAAGGTCTGACCATACAGCTTGTTGCCGCTGGAGTCCTCTATGGTGTAGGCACAGCGGACCAGGCGGGATTCAGGTCCTATGTCCGCCTTGGGTGGGATGTAGGCCACCTGATGTAGGTACAGCATTTTCTACATTAAGTACTCATGTCGTTCTTTTGGCTCAGTGTATAAACGAGTTTTCATACACTTATACAATGAAACAGGTGTACACACACACACACACACACACACACACACACACACACACACACACACACAACAACACACACACACACACACACACACACACACACACGACGACACCACGTACGCACGCACGCACGCGCTCACACGCACGCAGACACCGATACAAAAACAAATACATTTTGTGCAAGCGCAGTTCACATACATACAAATACACACGCACGCGCACACACACACACACACACACATGCACGCGCGCGCACGCACACACACACGCGGCGCACACGCACACACACACACACATATATATATATATATATATAGAGAGAGAGAGAGAAGAGACAGACAGACAAAGACAGATATATATAATATGTGTGTGTGTGTGTGTGTGTGCGTGTATATATATATATATATGTGTGTGTGTGTTTGTGTGTTGTGTGTGTGTGTGTGTGTGTGTGTGTGTGTGTGTGTGTGTGTGTATGAGAGAGAGAGAGAGAGAGAGAGGTGTGTGTGTGTGTGTGTGTGTGTATGTATAATGTCACCGGAAGAGAGTTGGAGAAAACAAGGGCAGGAAAAACTGATTAAGAAAGAAAATAAAGAACAGGGGAGGGGGTGGGGGTGGTGGTGTGAAATCGATGCTAACAATCGTAAATCCCTCTTCCTGGCCCTTGAGACACGTTGTCTCATTACTGTGACGCTGTGAAGGCACCAGTCAGCCCACTTGTTATTTCAACTTGTAAAGGCTTTAAAAGTTTGTCACTCCATTTTTATAATGGTTCCTTTTGGGGGTTTAGAGGAGAGGTGATGTGAGGCGGAGCAAAAAACACAAAAAAAGCCCACGATTTTTGAAAAAAAATATCTGTGTTCAAACATTTCTTCGGTTATTCTTACTAAGGGTTCATTTCTTCCCAATCATGCTCAATCAAATTGCAATTTCGTCTATTCAGCGAAACCTTTCCCTCAGAAATAATGCGTCCATGATCGACGTAGGAATTCTTGCTGTCAGTCTTATGTTTACTGCGTTTTTCTGACATTTTGTCTGCGGTCAAATGAAACAAAAAAGTAAAACAAAAAACAAAAAAAACAACAACAACAACAAAAAGAAAAGAAAAACGAAGGTCCAAGACATAATAGACACAGTTTGTGAACGAAAATGGAACTGGGCTGGTCATGTCATTAGGAGATCTGACAATAGATGGACCACCAAAGTGACGCACTGGATCCCCGTAGCCGGAAAAGGAACAGAGGTCGACATAGAACCAGATGGCGAGACGATCTAGAAAAGTTCGACAAACAATGGACCAGAGCAGCAGGAGGAAGGTTTATGTCAAACAACGGTTTTTTTGGGTTTTTTAATTTTTTTTATTTGGTTCAGTTTTTACGTTGACACCCACCTCAGGTGATATGGCCGACGGAGATAACCATCCCAGGGAAGTGGGGGAAGAGGGACCTATCTAATCCTATGCTGACACCACCAGAACAACAATGATGTAAAGATGGGACAGTTAGAAGGCCAGTTTTAATGTAGCGCACCCCGGGATTCCAACACCGGGCCGAAAGAAGCTGTATTTTAAGAACAAACAAAAGAAAGGAGACTACGAGAGGCTGACCTTCATGTGGTTGATGTCGGCCTGGGTGAACCTGACGGCTACAGGAATGTCGGAATCCTTGCTGATCATAGTGAGGTTATGAGTGGTCACTAGTTGCCCCGCGTCCCTCTCCCCACGGTTGTAGACAAAATAGGGCGGTGTGGTCACGGTGTACAGCAATTCATGTGACTTCGACTCCACGTCCGTGTACAGCAGTTCCACCTGCCACAACATACAAACACTTACAGCAGTTGTCACGGTGATGGAGTGGTAGCACAGTGAAACAGTAATGAGAGCACTACGCTCGTAATAGTAGTGACTGTCGAGTTATCAAAAGAATTAATAGTAGGTAGTCATTAACATAAGAGTAGTGGTAGCGGAGGGAGGAGAAGGAGGAGGAGGAGGTATTTAGAGTAGTATAGTAGCAGTTGTGGTACTACAGCCGAGACGTGGTTTCTAAGAAGAATGTTGAGAGTTCCATGGATAGCAAAGAAAACAAACGAGACAGTCTTGATGGAGGCAGACACAAGTAGATCATTCATAAGGAAGATTAGGAAAAGACAGGCAACATTTATAGGCCATTTTATGAGGAAGGAGGATTTGGAGCACCTGGTCACAACGGGAAAGCTGGAGGGAAAGAGAGCACCAGGTAGACCCAGGGAGAGAATGCTGGACGGACTTGCAGAGTGGCTGGGGATGAGGAGGGTGGGGGAGATGCTAGGGGCAACGAGAGATAGAGATGGATAGAAGTCCATGGTCGCCAACGCCATGCGGCAGGGCACCTGATGATGATGATGATGATGATGTGGTACTAGAGTGGAAATAAAGTACAGTGACAATGATAATAACACAACAGCAGTGGCAACAGCACAGCAGCAGTAGGGGAAACAGCAGTACTGTTTATAAGTAGCAGCAGCAGCAGCAACAGTGGTAGCAGTAGTTGTTTTTATTGTAGTCCATCGTAAGTAGAGGCAACAGTAGTAGTACTGGTTAGATCATAAGTAGAGCAGCAGCAGCAGTAGTAGCAGCTAGTAGTAGTGGCTGTCAAATTATCAAAAGAATTAGTAGTAAGTAGTAATTAATATAAGACTAGTGGTAGCGGAGGGAGGAGGAGGAGGAAATACTTTGAGTAGTATAGTAGCAGTTGTGGTACTGGAGTGGAAATAAAGTACTGTGACAATGATAATAACAGCAGTGGCAACAGTACAGCAGCAGTAGAAGCAGCAGCAGCAACAACAGTGGCAGCAGTAGTTGTTTTTATTGTAGTCCATCGTAAGTAGGGGCAATAGCAGTACTGTATATATTATAAGTAGCAGCAGCAGCAACAAACAGTATAGTAGCAGTAGTTGTTGTTTTTATTGTAGTCCATCGTAAGTAGGGGCAATAGCAGTACTGTATATATTATAAATAGCAGCAGCAGCAACAAACAGTATAGTAGCAGTAGTTGTTGTTTTTATTGTAGTCCATCGTAAGTAGGGGCAATAGCAGTACTGTATATATTATAAATAGCAGCAGCAGCAACAAACAGTATAGTAGCAGTAGTTGTTGTTTTTATTGTAGTCCATCGTAAGTAGGGGCAATAGCAGTACTGTATATATTATAAATAGCAGCAGCAGCAACAAACAGTATAGTAGCAGTAGTTGTTGTTTTTATTGTAGTCCATCGTAAGTAGGGGCAATAGCAGTACTGTATATATTATAAATAGCAGCAGCAGCAACAAACAGTATAGTAGCAGTAGTTGTTGTTTTTATTGTAGTCCATCGTAAGTACTAAATGGGCATCTGAAATTCCAGTTACATATTTGCGATATTGCGTTAGACCGCGCCTTAATAAGGTGACAAAGCTCTACGAATAAAATGCCATTTCATTCTCGCTTTCGCTTTTACGTAAGTACACTCAGAGACAAAGACATGTAGGAACGTCACACACACACACACACACACCACACACACACACACACACACACACACACACACACACACACACGTACGAACACACACACACACACGTACAAACACACACACATACGAACACACACACACACACACACGTACGAACACACACACACACACACACACACACATACGAACACACACACATAAAGGTGAGTTTGAGGGGGAGAGAGAGAAGAGAGAGAGACAGAGAGACAAGAAAGACAAGAGAGACAGAGACACACATAAAGACAGAGAGACAGAGAGAGGCAGAGGCAGAGACAGAGACAGACAGACATACAGAGACAGACCGACAGACATACAGAGACAGACAGAGGGACAGACAGACAGAGACACAGAGAGAAAGCGTCACTTAGCCAACCAGCCAGTACAAGTATACACCAGACACACACACACACACACACACACACACACACACACACACACACACACACACGCACGCACACACACACACACACACACACACACACACACACACACACAAAGAGACAGTACCAAGAAATGTGCACCGTACCTGGCTGACATAACCAACATTGGTCTCGGGCACGTACATAAGCCGTGTGGCTTCAGGCGACAGCTGGGGCGGATTCTCGTTCATAGGCGTGATGATGATATGGAATGTCTGGGACTCGGACTCGTTGGGCGGATCCTGCTGGTCCTGCAGCGTGAACTGGAAGGAATCCCTGAACACCTCCTCCCCGGAATGACGGTAGTAGATCTGACCCTTCAGCAAGTCCCTCTGCCGGAACCCGAAAATCTTCGTCCCGGAGTCAGAAGGGCGGATCTTGCGGAGAATGTCGCCGGCTCTGGGAGACTTGACGATGGTGTAGATGATGTTCTGGTCCAACGAGTCGGCGTCGTGGGCGAGGAGAAGCTCTTCGTGGAGTTTCGTCATGCCGCCCTCGTTGATCTGCATGCCCAGGTTGTTGATGAGGTAGGGAGGCGTATCGTCTTTGGGAATGATGGTGATGGGGAAGCTGGACAGCACGGTGTGTGCACCGTCACTGATCCTCAGCTCGATGCGGTCTTTGGTGGAGTCGCTGTCGTCGTGCTGGTAGGACACCCGCTTGTTCTTCACGTCCTCCATAGTGAAGATCATGGCCGGCCGACCGTTCATCTTTACCCGCCCATGGTGCAGACCTCCCTGCATGACGGTACCGACACATCATTATCATGACCTGGATATCTTACAATACTGTTACTATCTGTCTTTTTTCATTATTCTTGAAGTGACGATGACTTTGATGATGCTAAGAGTAAACAAAGAAACCCGACAAAGGTCTTATCTTTTAATTTCAGATTGTGGATGAGGGTGGGAGATTTTGTTCATACATCTGTGTTGGTTTCATGCCTTCAGATCTGTTATAACTGGACCGGGAATTTCCACGTAAAATACAACTTTTTTTTTTCTCTGACGAAAGCTCTTCGGTGTAGTATAGCACAATTTCCCCATTAAATGTTGGTATTCTCTGTTTTTTGTTTGTTTGTTTGTTTGTTTGTTGAATTTTTTTCATTATCATTAATATTTTTTTTACCAATCAGAGTGGATTTTCTACACGAAGTCAAGTCTCTCAGGTCAGTGCTGTAGTGGATTCCCTCACACTGCGGCAATCGCAGTAAATGGAAAAGCAGAGTAAATAGCAAAACTATGAGCATAAGATGAACAACAGAAGAATGAAACCTCCTTCACAGAGATGAACACCATCAACAGGTCTCTATATAGCATGCCTCAGACCCACGATAGCTACCGTCTGCTGTCAAGATCATCACAACAGGGGGTTATCTTCCGTCTGAGAACAGGGCACAACAGGCTGAACAAACATTTTTGTTTAAAAAGTGGTGCCCTTTCCCTGTGTCCTTGTGGACGTAACAGGCAGAGCAGGGCACGAATCACATTCTACAGGTCTGCAGGAATCTCCGGCTGCTGAGGGAGAAGATGTGGCCGAAGCCGACTAACCTTGAGATGAAACTGTAAGGACCTACGGATGTTTTGCAAACAAGAGCAAACATTGTCTTGACAGATGGTTTCCGGGTGTGACCGCAACGATAAGAAGATCTCATCTCATAAGTGGAACAATACTGACCAGTTAAGTCTGCAGGAATGTCGGGCCGCTGAGGAAGGAGATGTGACCGAATCCAACTACCCTTGTGGCGAACCTGTAAGGGCTTGTGAATGCTCTGCAGAAAACAGCTAACTTTATCTCGAAAGATGGTCTCCAGGTGTGACGGCAACGAGAAGATCTCATCTCATAAGTGGAGCAATACTGACAAGTTAAGTCTGCAGGAATCTCCGATGTGGCCGAAGCCGACTCCCCTTGAGGAGAAACTGTACAGTCCTGCGGATGTTTGCAAACAAGAGCAAACTTTATCTCGACAGATGGTCTCCAAGTATAACAGCGGCAAGAAGAAGATCTCATAAGTTGGACAATACTGACCAGTTAAGTCCGCACTAGAAGAAGAAAAAGCACTAGAAGAAGAAGAAGAAATATATTTCACCAGGAACAACTACTTTGTTAGCATGGGTTCTTTTGTGAGCGCTATGAACTTTGCTGTACGTGTAACCCCGGTTTGTCAAGTCATCCGAAAGACCAGTATCCATACCACCACTTACATGTATAGTCCCGTAGAATGGGGGAGAAAATCCCTGTCAACCGGGAATCAAACCTGAGACCTGTAGCTCATGAAAAGAACCAGACTAGCTGTAGCTCATGACAACAACAAAACTAGCTGTAACTTACGACAAGAACAAAACTACCTGTAACTTACAACAAGAACAAAACTAGCTGTAACTTACGACAAGAACAAAACTATCTGTAACTTACAACAAGAACAAAACTAGCTGTAACTGACGACAAGAACAAAACTATCTGTAACTTACAACAACAACAAAACTAGCTGTAACTTACAACAAGAACAAAACTAGCTGTAACTTACAACAAGAACAAAACTAGCTATAACTTACAACAAGAACAAAACTAGCTGTAACTTACAACAAGAACAAAACTAGCTGTAACTTACAACAACAACAAAACTAGCTGTAACTTACAACAACAACAAATCTAGCTGTAACTTACGACAAGAACAAAACTAGCCGTAGCTTAGGACAAGAACAAAACTATCTGTAACTTACAACAAGAACAAAACTTACAACAAGAACAAAACTAACTGTAACTTACAAACAAGAACAAAACTTACAACAAGAACAAAACTAACTGTAATTTACAACAAGAACAAAACTTACAACAAGAACAAAACTAACTGTAACTTACAACAAGAACAAACTAACTGTAACTTACAACAAGAACGAAACTAACTGTAACTTACAACAAGAACAAAACTTACAACAAGAACAAAACTAACTGTAACTTACAACAAGAACGAAACTAACTTAACAATTACAACAAGAACAATAACTGTACTTACAACAAGAACAAAACTAACTGTAACTTACAACAAGAACGAAACTAACTGTAACTTACAACAAGAACAAAACTAACTGTAACTTACAACAAGAACGAAACTAACTGTAACTTACAACAAGAACAAAACTTACTGTAACTTAAACAAGAACAAAACTAACTGTAACTTACAACAAGAACAAAACTAACTGTAACTTACAACAAGAACAAACTAACTGTAACTTACAACAAGAACAAAACTAACTGTAACTTACAACAAGAACGAAACTAACTGTAACTTACAACAAGAACAAAACTAACTGTAACTTACAACAAGAACAAAACTAACTGTAACTTACAACAAGAACGAAACTAACTGTAACTTACAACAAGAACAAACTAACTGTAACTTACAACAAGAACGAAACTAACTGTAACTTACAACAAGAACAAAACTAACTGTAACTTACAACAAGAACGAAACTAACTGTAACTTACAACAAGAACGAAAACTAACTGTAACTTACAACAAGAACAAAACTAACTGTAACTTACAACAAGAACAAAACTAACTGTAACTTACAACAAGAACAAAACTAACTGTAACTTACAACAAGAACAAAACTAACTGTAACTTACAACAAGAACAAAACTAACTGTAACTTACAACAAGAACAAAACTAACTGTAACTTACAACAAGAACAAAACTAACTGTAACTTACAACAAGAACAAACTAACTGTAACTTACAACAAGAACAAAACTAACTGTAACTTACAACAAGAACAAAACTAACTGTAACTTACAACAAGAACAAAACTAACTGTAACTTACAACAAGAACAAAACTAACTGTAAACTTACAACAAGAACAAAACTAACTGCAACTTACACAGAACAAAACTAACTGTAACACACAAGAACAAAACTAACTGTAACTTACAACAAGAACAAAACTATACTGTAACTTACACAGAACAAAACTTACAACAAGAACAAAACTAACTGTAACTTACAACAGAACAAAACTATCTGTAACTTACAGCATGAACAAAACTTACACAAGAACAAAACTAACTGCAACTTAACAAGAACAAAACTAACTGTAACTTACAGCATGAACAAAACTACTTACAACAGAACAAAACTATCTGTAACTTACAGCATGAACAAAACTTACAACAAGAACAAAACTATCTGTAACTTACAGCATGAACAAACTTACAACAGAACAAAACTATCTGTAACTTACACAGAACAAAACTTACAACAAGAACAAAACTATCTGTAATTACAGCTGACAATACACAAGAACAAAACTATCTGTAACTTAACAAGAACAAAAACTAACTTATGAAAGAAAAAAAACTTACTTACAAGAACAAAATAGCTTAACTTATGAAAGAACAAAACTAGCTGTAACTTATGATAAGAACAAAAACTGTACTTATGCAAAACAAAACTAGCTGTAACTTATAAACAAAACTGTACTTATACAAGAACAAAACAGCTGTACTTATGATAAGAACAAAACTAGCTGTAACTTATGATACAGAACAAAACTATATGATGAACAAAACTTAAGCAGACCATGATATTTAAAATATGTCTTATGTAGACTACTTTACTTAACAGTTGCACTGCTTTTTTAATTGTATATGAGACACCTTCTGATACATTTTTGTTTTTTCAGTGCATTTTTTTCTTGTAACTTTGTTGCTTCTTCAGTACATTTTTTGTTTTTTTTTTTTCATCTTTAGTGGTTTTATATTAATGTTTGGTGATTTTTGATTTTATTGTTGGTTCTTTTTTATAACTTTCTCATTAGATGCGTATAATTGATAAAATAATCTAGGACATTGGTATATTGGACGATAGATGCGCTTAATGGGAAAACAAATCCAACTCTCAAGGCGGGGATGGCTATGGAAAATTCAAGATACAGAGCAACGACCACCCAACCCACATACTGACAACACACATAAACATACAACACGAACACACAACACCACCCACCCAACGACACACCCCACACACCACACAACACACCACACACCACACCAAACGCAACACACACACACACACACACACGCACGCAGTACCTTGATGTAAATGCGGACCCTTCTCGGGTTGTCGCTGTCGACAATCTGAAGTTGCTGTTGTGTGAGCGGGCGGGATTGTCCCTCCAAAAGGACCAGGCCCGAGATGTGCGACACCCTGGGGGCTGTAGTATCAGAGGGGCGCACAGCCACGTGCAAAGTGATGGGCACACTGTGGGAAAAGTGACTGTCGTACACTTCGAATTTAACCTCGTTCACCCGCTGGTCCTTATACGCTCTGCAAGGAATCAGCCAGACTGAGAATTAATCTTTAATACAATAAATGACTGGTGGGTCTTAACAAGTAATGGGTTGTTTTACATTCCATGACATACTGTTCTCAAATACTGAATGCTGTGTTGCACTGCGCATTGTGTATCATGCTGAATAACTGTATTGAATGTTAATCACAGCAGACCTTTGCTCCGCAAGAAATGCTGGTTGCTCTCTCCAAACAGCATAATTCCGACTGCTGAAAATGGTATCCACATCAAGAACTGAAAAAAAAACCCAAAAACAAAAACAAAAAAACAACAAAAAACAAAAACAAAAAACAATAACAAAACAAAAACAAAAACAAAACAAGAACAATGTAAAGATGTTTACACTGATCGATGTTATTTGTATTTTTCTACTTGTCAAAGTGATGATCACGTTGTCTTAACCCTTTGACTCCCGCATCCTGTCCAACAGCATCCTGCATTGTCAACCATGCTAGCAAAGCAATAACTTAACCCTTTGACTCTCTCATCCTATCCACCAGCTTCCTGCTGGTGTGTGATTACAAATGTGAACAGCAGGTAATGCGTGTAAGATTGCACGCGCGTGTGTGTCAATATATTATATTGCGCGCGCTCGCGCTTGTGTGTGTGTGTATGTGTATGTGTGTGTGTATCATTGTATGTGTGTGTGTGTGTGTATGTGTGTGTGTGATTGTGTGTGTGTGTATGTGTGTATGTGTATATGTGTGTGTTTGTGTGTGTGTGTATGTGTATGTATGTGTGTGTGTGTGTGTGTGTGGAGTGTGTGTGTGTGTGCGTGTGTGTGTGTGTGTGTGTGTGTGTGTGTGTGTGTGTGTGTGTGTGTGTGTGTGTGTGTGTGTGTGTGTGTGTCTGTGTGTGTGTGTGTGTGTGTATGTGTGTGTTCGGTTGGTGTATTTTTCCATGTTGTTTCTATGTTGAAGTGGACCATATAGATATGTATAATTCGTACGTTACAAGTCTGTATACCGGTTTTCAATGCAGATAACGCTTGTTTTCGTTTTACCTGCAATACCTGTACATGATGTGTATGATACATGGATATTTTTGCACAATGTGTATGAGACATGGATATTTTTGCACAATGTGTATGATACATGGATATTTTTGCACAATGTGTATGAGACATGGATATTTTTGCACAATGTGTATGAGACATGGATATTTTTGCACAATGTGTATGAGACATGGATATTTTTGCACAATGTGTATGAGACATGGATATTTTTGCACAATGTGTATGAGACATGGATATTTTTGCAAAGTTTATCAATGTACAATAATTTGAAAGAAAAGAACTTTCTTTTTTAAAATCTACCAACTGAGCATTTCGCTATTTCTTCTTACTGCATTTCTCAATACCCCCACAGCTCCCGACGGATTTTCGTTGTTGTTGTTGCTTTTTATTAACTATTAACCCTTTGAATCCTGCACCCTCTCCATCAGCACCCTGCACTGCCAAACATGTACGCAAAGAAAAAACTTAAACTCTTTGATTCCCTCACCCTATCCACCAGCTTCTTGCAGGAAGCTGGTGGACAGGGTGAGGGAATCAAAAAAGGGTTATGTTTTTGCGGTTGGTGAATATGGTGCAGGAGTCAAAGGTTTAAAGTGGATTTTAAAATATCTTTACTGCTGTGAGTTATTTCACGTGCGCGTCATGCTGTTTTTACATCTAATCTCAGGGAGAGATGGGGATGAAAAATCCACCCCTGTGAGGATGCCGGGGACTCGTTCAGTATAAATAGTATCCCCACCTTCAGGAAATTCTGTGCTAGAAAAAATTTCCTCCTTTCTGTCACTCTCTTTGTTTCTGCCTTGTTCCTTTGCTTTCTGTCGTTTCTTCCTATCGTTTTCTGCCTTGCGTTGATATGTGTACTTAATTTTCTTTTCCTTTTTTTCCCTCTTTCCTGTCGAAGTATTGTGTTTGTTTTGAAACAGTTATAGCCCTAATATGGCTCTAGGCAGTCGGCTGGGCTTTAAACAAAAATAACAGTAACAGGATGAAAAATCCACGTCCCACATGCGCTCGGACCCAGGACATCTCGCTTCCAATGGGGGTACACTTGGTTGAAACAACTTTGTGTCTAGTGTGCAGTTAGTCTCGATATATTAAGCTCTTGTACGTGTGTGTTTTTTGTTTTGTTTTGTTTTGTTTTGTTTTGGGGGGGGGGGTCTCTTTTTTCCTATGAAAGTAGTGTTTTTTTTTAAAACCAGATTACTGTATGCTGATGCCAAGATTAGTTTCGTTGACTTCAAAACAGTGAAAGGTTTCATATACAGTACAAAACACTTTGTACTGTTCCTGATCTTGAAACATTTCATTATGTATAGAACGTTCTGTAGTGGTCATGAACTTAAACATATGGATCTGTCGGGGAAATTAGATCAACACTTTGAAAGTTGTAACCACAAGTTGTAACCATTCAAATTTCGCCCATCTGAGCTTGGCACTTAACTAAATAGGGTACACATCATCTTTAAACTGCTGAAACATTGTATTGACATACTGGCACATACACATATATTCCGTCGAATCTATATGAATACTTTTTCTTTTTTTCTAAGGATCATCGCACTCAGGGAGGTTACCTTTGTGCTCACCTTTTTTTTTTTTTTTTTTTTTTTTTTTTGGTCTCATTTTCTACGCCATTAATGGCCACCGAAGCTGAAACAGCTTTTATACAATACCATAAGGATGATGTCGATGAGGATGATAACCATGATGCTATAAAGTTCCATCTAGGATTCATACTGCGTGACAGGGCTTTACTCTACGCTTACTATCATACTATACCTGACGTCAACCAGGCCCAACACATACAAACACCTGAGGTGCTGGTCAGAAGATTTGAGCAACACCCTCAATGACGCATTCATGAAGTGGATGAGACTCGACTGTGTGGTCCCAGTCTTCCCAATGAGCCCACAGCAGGCCCAAATCTGGGTAGGAGCCGGTTAGAGCCGAAAAATCCCGCAATGATTTTAGAAAAGACTGATGGGGATTCGAACCCACAACCTTCCAGTCGGTAGTTCGTTGCGCTAATCACTACACGACGGCGACTAGTCTTTTTTCAATCGGTATTAATATCACAACACAGCTCACACATCAAGATCTTGTAATATATTTCTACTCCATGAAATAGCCAACTGCAAAATTTTAGAGTACATTGAAAGTAGTTCTCATATATTTGTTTAAAAAGTGAACGGGTTTATATTTTGCTCTGTTCGATCAATTCAACATAGAAAGCATCATTATCATAATCACCAACACCATGTAACGGGATGATAACGATGATGATGATGACGGTTGACACGACGATGATGTTCAAGTGTGATGGTGATAAACAATATTACAACGACAATGAAATTCCATAGCACTTTAAACAAAAAGGAACGGTAAACCGTAATTTACATGATCCCCTGGAAATTTCCCTTGAAGTAAAAGGAATTCTGATGAAAATGACCGGGCGCATTTGGAACCAGTTCGTTAAGTGTAGTAGTATAGTAGTAGTAGTAGTAGTGGTGGTGGTAGTGGTAGTAGTGGTAGTAGTGGTAGTAGTAGTAGTAGTAGTGTGGTGGAAGTGGTAGTAGTAGTGGTAGTAGTGGTCGTAGCAGTAGTAGTAGTAGCAGTGGTAG
Source organism: Monoplex corrugatus (assembly GCA_030674185.1). Lineage (NCBI taxonomy): Eukaryota > Metazoa > Mollusca > Gastropoda > Littorinimorpha > Ranellidae > Monoplex > Monoplex corrugatus. Next base: position 48,118,085 of record CM060315.1, read on the forward strand.
TAGCAGTGGTAGTAGCAGTAGTAGATAGTAGTAGCGGTAGTAGTAGTAGTAGTTAGGAGTAGTAAACGGACTGGCTCTAGCTTCAGCCTCGCAGCTTTTTTTTACATACCATCTTTGAAAACTCTTTGGTGAAATTGGTGTACGTGGTCAAACCTGATTGTGATCAATCATCATTAAATAAATAAATAAATAAAAAAAAATAGATAGGTAGACAGACAGATAGATAGGTAGACAGATAGAGAGAGAGACAGACAGACAGATAAATAGATAGATAAATAAACAGATAGATAGATAGATTTAGATAGATAGACAAACAGACAGATAGATAGAGAGACAGATAAATAGACAGATAGATAGATAGATAGATAGATAGATAGATAGATAGATAGTTAGATAGATAGATAGATAGATTGATAGATAGATTGATACACAGATTGATACACAGATTGATAGATAGATAAACAGATAGACAGATAGAGATAGATAGATAGATAGATAGATAGATAGATAGATAGATAGATAGATAAATGAATAAATAAATAAATAATAAATAAATAAATAATAAATAAATAAACAAGATCAGCAAACGTGTCCCAGAGACCCATGAACGTGTCAACAGACGGTGCTGTTTTACAGTGGGCTGGCAGTGAGCAGTGAGTTCCATATAGGTTTGCACTGTCACTCTATTACTGACACTTTCCAATTCGTCCCTTGTCTGTTTATCTTCACGTATGACTATTACAAGGCTGTGAGCACTGTCCCTGTGACAATAACGTCGACACAGATCCCATCCGTGTACCCGGGTCCATTGCGAGGAGACATCTCCACTCTTAATTAAAGTCTCTACGATTCCAGTTGGAAGACAAGGGTTACGCTCGATGAAAGCTACGTGGCAATGACCACATGTTGAACCAGACGTACATACGACCGACGGGCGTGAAGGTCATGTGGCCAAAACGTCGGTCTTCCAATTGGACAATCTGGGTTTGATCCTGTGTGGTTATATCTCGCCTGTGGGTAAAGGATGTAAAACTTTCAGGCCTCCCAGGTCAGTATAGGTGCAGATCTGTTAGTGATTCGGCCTTCTTCGAATGCACACGCACGCAGAACATCAATTCATCATCATCATCATGTGCCTTGCGGCATGGCGTTGGCGATCACGACCCTCCATATGTATCTATCCCTTGTTGCCGCAAGCAAGTCTTCCACCCTCTCTGTCCTCAGCCACCCTGCAAATCCGTCCAATATTTTTTCCCTGGGTCTATCTGGTACTCTCTTTCCCTCCAGCTTTCCTGTTGTAACCAGGTGCTCTTATTCCTCTTTCCTGATGAAATGGTCTATAAATCTTGTCTGTCTTTTCCTAATCTTCCTTATCAATGATCTTCTTGTGTCTGCCTCCATCAAGACTGTCTCGTTTGTTTTCTTTGCTGTCCATGGAACTCTCAACATTCTTCTCAGAAACCACATCTCGGCTGCCTCAATCCTGTTCTGGCTTTGCTTGTTGACTGTCCACGCCTCACAACCGTATTACATTATCGGTTCTATTAACATTCAAGAATTCTCTTCCTGATGTTAACTGATAGGCATTTGTCGGTAAGAATGCTTTTCATCTTCTTGAATTCTGTTTTGGCTTGGTTAAAGACTCTATGAGTTATATCTCAGTGTCCGTGGTTCATGGCAACATGAAAAACATCCTGCATGCATACCCGCCGAACACTGAGTGTGCAGACTGTGCAGCAATATACTGCCTGCACGGTCTGCGGGGGGGGGGGGGGGGGGGGGGGGAGACGGGCATACGCACATCCAAGGCCAAAAAATCGGAACGCTAAAAGGAAAAAAAGAAGAAAGAAAAGAAGAGGATATACGACTCAGTTTTAGCCACTATCCAGTTAAAACAGCGGACGAAGTCCTTGTTGGTGTATGTCCACCTTTACATTAAGGTGTCAACACCGCGCGTCTGGTCAAAATGACACATTCTACACTTCACGAGTTAGACAGAACATGTGACTGAAATCATACAACACCACATCAACGAATTACACAAATAAATGCCGACACACATCAGCCACTCTCTTTTAACCAAAAAGTCGAGAAACACACACACACACACACACACACCACACACACACACACACACACACACACACACACACACACACACACACACACACACACACAAGAGAACGAGAGAAGAAGAGAGACAGAGAGACAGAGAGTATGTGACTGGGACGAATTGCGAAGAGAGACCACAGAGAGAGGAGAGGAGAGAGGTGTGTGTGTGTGTGTGTGTGTGTGTGTGTGTGTGTGTGTGTGTGTGTGTGTGTGTGTGTGTGTGTGTGTGTGTGTGTGATTGGGACGAATTGGAAGAGAGAGACAGACAGACAGACAGACCAGACAGACAGACAGACAGAGACAAGAGACAGAAAGAGGGCAGAAGAATGGAAAGGCGGAGGGAGACAAGAGAGAGACCGACGGAGCAGACAATGAGATAAACACACACACACACACACACACACACACACACACACACACACACACACACACACACACACACACACACACACACACACACACACACACACACACACAAGCCATCATCTGTTTACAGTGCAGAAGACTACGAAGACCAACAAAAGCCAAGCTCACCGACTGGGCGGGCGGTAGGCAATCCTGTGGTTATCCAGGTCGTCCTGCAGGAAAGACGAGATGGGCTTGGCGTGATTGTCCAGATGAACCAGGTACCCTCTCCCTTCCTGAAACGGCTTGCTGATGTTGAACACCAGCTGCCCTTTGGGCGTCTCATAGTCCTCAGCCGAGATGACACCGGGGATGATGGTGGAGAGGACGAACTGGTCCACGTCCATCATGTACATGTTGATGAAATGGCGTGGGGCGGGGAGTTGGGCAGAGCCCCCTTGATGTAGATGGGCAGGTAGTACCTCTCCGACACCACGTCCTCAGTCGCCGAAGAGTCGAAGAGCTCCACGGTGAGAGGGAGGTAGTCCACCTCTGGCGTAGGCGATCTGAGGTGCTCGTAGTGCAGGTTCATGAAAAGGAACTCGCGACAGTCCTTCTTGACCGAGTCCACCACCTGCCGCCGCTCTCCTCCCATGACGATCTGGCCCACCAGCGGCCAGGGCGAGTAGAACTTGGAGAAGCTGACCGTGCACGACACGTTGCTGTTGCTGCTGTTGCGGAAGCGTATGGAGGAGGCGTCGATGGCGTTGGACAGGCCGTTAAACTCTGGCACTACCACGGGCCGCAGTCCCCGCACGTCCACCACCTCGTGTGAGGCGTTGACCACGCTGACCGTCAGGTACACGGTCTCCGTGTGCGTGTCTGACATGGTGAACTTGTGCACGCGCAGCTTGACCCGGTCAGAGGTCAGCAGGGGCGACCCGTTGTGGATGTACTGCACGGTGCGGGGCAAGAAGTGACAGTCAAAGATCTGTGAACACACGCATAATACCGTCAGCTGGTTTCTCTCACACACACACGTAAACGTAATGATAAACACATGATGATGATGATGATGATGATGATGATGATGATGATGATGATGATGATGATGATAGTAACAAGTAAAACTTTTTGTTTTTAGCTTTAGCTAAGTCAAATAGTGGGTTTTCTCCCCTTTCACCAGACCTTGAGATGTGGTCTGGCTGCTAGTCTTTCTCATGAGTCACCAAACGGAGGTCTCATGCGCAGGATGCATTTACCTCACGCCAAATGTCTCACAGCAACAACAACAACAAGTTGTCCATGGCAAGATTGCTTAGGAAAAATGTACTATCATGGGTAAACAAAAATACAAGCACAAAGGAAGAAAAACGGGGGTGGCACCGCACTATGGCGACCATCCTTTCTCCGGGGAGAGAGGTCAACATTTCATACGGGAAAATTCCGTTGTGACGAAAAACAAAACAAAACAAAACAAAAAAACATAAACCCCAATCCAATCCAACAGGCGGGCCATGGCTTCAGTTCATAACGATACGAGAAATGGATTCTTCTGAAGACTGTTGCGCCCTTCACCAAGCCTACTGTTTTATTCTGTGCTTTGCAAGATTTCAAACAAAGAATCCTGAACATTTTGATCTGGCCTGTTTTAGTGTATGGGTGCAAAGCCTGGACACTAAAAAAAAAAAAGTCGAAGAAAATAAAATCGATGTAGCAGAAATGTGGTTCTACAGACGACTTCTCAGAGTCAAATGGACAGACAAAAGAACAAACAATAGCGTGTTAATTAAAGGAACTGAATATCAGACGCCAGATACTGACAGAAATCAACAAAAGAAAGCCGAAATACGTAGGCCATGCGATCAGAAACACCAAAACAGATTTGATGAAAGATCCTGCAAAGGGAAAGTTGAGGCGAGGAGAAGAAAGGGACGACCGCACACCTCCTATTTCAACAACATCGCTGAAGTCTGTGGTCTGGAGATCCAGGAGGTTGCCCACAGATGTCTTAATCGTGTTACCTGGAGAAAACTTGTGAGGTCGAGCGTGGCTCCTACCGCCGATCCCGGGGGATCGGGAGAGAGACGAGAGATGAGACTGCAAGCTAGGTACAAACCGAGTAAACGATCAGTGTCCTTTTCTTTGTCCAATGCCACCTACGGGGGGAAACTGCAGACCATCAAGAGCTGTGAAATTCTTGACCCGTTTAGTGGGCTCACCGAATGAATGAAAAGAATGAATCTTTTATTTAATGTCTGTTCACAATAGTGATTTTAGACACACACGCACGCACACACACACACACACATACACACAAAGGGAAAAAAAGGTGGGGTGGAGAATGAGTGTGGGGAAGGGTAATAGAAGTCTGAATGTAAGAAGGGGAACAAGTGCAATTAATGATTCAGAACAATGAATTAACAGTGTCAAATAATAACATACAACAATTAATTAACTCTTCATAACAATCTGCCAACAGGGGATCTGAGAATCAGCTGGACTAACGAGATAATATCATTATTTTGTTGTAAAGAATATCTCTAGCGTCAATACAAGAAAAATAAAGATTGTTATTTCTATATGTCGTAAGTAAGATAGGACATTCAAAGAGCAGATGGTGGACTGATAATGGGCTCATCCTTTCCACGTTCCTGCCTGAAATGTGTACAGTTGTAGAAGGTTCCAGGTGGTCAAACTAAAACTGTAAGGGTCTATTACCTTTAACATGGGACCGTACCCAGCCCGCCGGTGTATGACTTGTTAGGTCCATGGTAAATTATTTTCAATTTTCAGTTTACAGCCAGACTTGTTTCTGCATGCATCCCGCGATCACAGCGAGCAATAACAAATTCAGTACTGACATGACGCATGCACTGAGACGGGAAACTGCTTGTCAGCAACCAACCATGTTGATGACGACGACGACGTCGACGATGATGATGATGATGATGATGACGGCAATGACAAAGATAGCGATGATGATGATGATGATGATGATGATAATGATGATGGTTGTGACGCAGATTTAAAGAAAATAAATGAAATCAGCTGCCACTATCAGGTTTATTTGAAAGTGGTCCGGCCTCTCTCTCTCTCTCTCTCTCTCTCTCTCTCTCTCTCTCTCTCTCTCTCTCTCTCTCTCTCTCTCTCTACTTCTGTGTATGCGTGTATGTCTCTCTGTCTCACTCTCTGTCTCACTCTTTCTCAACAATAATTTTTTCCCCTATTATAATCATGATGTGTTGGTATGTTTCATCTTTTTATCATCTAGTTTCCTCTTACACAGCGACATCGGGGGACAAAGACTGAGGAAGGAAGAAAGAGAGTTTTAGACAGACATAGAACCATGAAGGAAAGAAGGGGACAGGGGGAGAGAGCGAAAGAGAGACAGACAGAGAGACAGAGAGAGAGACAGACAGACAGACAGAGAAAGAGAGCGACAGGGAGAGAGAGAGAGACAGAGAGAGAGACAGACAGAGAGAGAAAGAGAGCGACAGGGAGACAGACTGACAAAGAGAGACAGAGAGAGAAGGGAGGGTGAGAGAGAGAGACAGACAGAGAGAGACAGAGCCAGCGAGAGAGAGAGACAGACAAACAGAGAGAGAGAGAGACAGAGAAGGGAGGGGGGAGGGAGAGAGAGAGAAGAGACAGACAGAGACAGACAAAGAGAGAGAGAGAGACAGTGAGAGGAGACAGACAGAAGAGACAGAGAAAAAGACAGAGAGAAAGACAGACAGACAGACAGAGAAACAGACAGACAGACAGAGAGAGAGAGAAACAGAAACAGACAGACACAGACAGACAGAGAGAGAGAGAGAAACAGAAACAGACAGACAGACACAGACAGACAGAGATGTAGAGAGACAGACAGGCGGACAGCAGACAGAGAACCAAACAAAGACGGAGGGAGGGTGGCGGAAGAGAGTTGCACAGACGACTAACCAGAAACAGATACACAGGGGGTGGGGGTGGGGGTAGGGTGGGGGTGGGGGGAAGGGGGGGCAAAAAATGTAGGTGTGTAGCGGAGTTGTTAATAAGCCGCTACAGGGGAGGTCGGGCCTCATCACCATCCCGTTGCCCCAACATGACAAGCGACGACTGCCGCTCCTGCTCCCCCCCTTCCATCCCTCCCCCCCCCCCCCCACCGCACAAATTCCTCCCTACAAATGCTACACGCTTGCTTCAGTGGCGCCTCCATAAGATGACGGCGGACACTGATGATAGGGGCAAAAAGAGTTAACCCCCTTAAGATGGAAGACCGTCTTTGACAGGGGTCCCGTTCTGACAGGGGTCCAAGCTCAGGTCCCACCTCCCATCACGTCCGCACAGACAACGCCGCTCCCCCGCGCTCCGTGGTCAGACCACACGGGTGGTCCTATATCTCATCGGCCCCGGTACGTATTTTATACAGGCACAGTTACGCTTATCGTTATCATTTATCATTATCATTATCAGTATTGTTGAATGCCCAGCCAATTGTACAGAGCCATATCAGGGCTGTATCAATCTCAACAACTCTCCGAACCTCAAAGAAAAAAAAATATACAAACTTGGAAACAAACTAATCTAAGAATTCAGAATATGCCAAACTAATCTAAGGATATGCCCCTGACACTGACCACTCCGTCCAATTTATCAACAGGAGGTACAGAAAAAAGAAAACAGAATAAAAACACAACAAAGTACACTAAATCATATATAAAAATCGGCCTCAGTTACCTAAAATTGCCTCTGCATGTCAATTTCCTTCGAGCCAAAAAACGCAGATACTACATGTCCCAATTATCAATCTTTAAAAAGTATGAAAGGCTTTCTGGAAATCATACAAGTGAATGGGCCAGAAAGGCAGGAAACGATAGAAAGAGACGATAGAAAGCAAAGGAGCAAGAGAGAAACACAGTGACAGAAGAAAAGGAATTTCAAGCACAGAACTTCCAGAAGGTGGGGATGCTATTTATTCTGAAAAAGTACCCGGCATCCCCATGAGGGAAACATAATTACGTCAAAGATGGTCCGGAAAGAGGATCTGTAAAGTACTATATTCACTGCGTGAGCCAAAATCTCAAGTGACTCTGCATACTCCGTAATATGTATCGGGACAAAGAAAATACTAGAATTTCTTATACCTAGAATAAGAGCGTATTGTACACAGAACTTTTTTTTTCATTTCCTGTAGAGACAGCTTGAGTCCGGATCTTCAACACTGACAGAGACGAAAATTGCCAAAGGCAGGTCTGTCCTGGGAGATTTTTGTGGTATGCTAGCAGGCTAAAGAGCTGTGAACAAACCGACGCTATTAGCAACATCATGTAAATCACCTGGCGAAAGAAATCAACATGCCAGCTTCTAACTTCTGCGTCTTTTCGATAGCAACGTCTTTAAGCTGCAGGTTTTCTTACCTTCATTTTGCGTTGGACTTTCTACGGTTAATAATGGGACTATCCCAGGGGGTTCTGTGTTATGTTAGCAGTCACTACCTGGAGTACTAAAATTTATCAAATCCGTCAACTTGTTCTGTACTAGGCTGGAGGTTACTACCTGGAGTATTAAATTAAGATTTATCAAATCCGTCAACTTGTTCTGTACTTAAGCTGGCGGTTACTACCTGGAGTACTAAAATTTATCAAATCTGTCAACTTGTTCTGTATTAAGCTGGCGGTTACTACCTGGAGTATTAAGATTTATCAAATCCGTCAACTTGTTCCGTACTAGGCTGGCAGTTACTACCTGGAGTACTAAGATTTATCAAATCCGTCAACTTGTTCTGTATTAAGCTGTCAGTTACTACCTGGAGTACTAAAATTTATCAAATCCGTCAACTTGTTCTGTAGTAGGCTGGCGGTTACTACCTGGAGTGCTAAAATTTATCAAATCTGTCAACTTGTTCAGTACTAGGCTGGCGGTTCCTACCTGGAGTATTAAATTAAGATTTATCAAATCCGTCAACTTGTTCGTATAGGCTGGCGGTTACTACCTGGAGGTTATTAAGATTATTCAATATAAAAATAATCCGTCAACTTGTACTATCGTATTAAGATTACTCGTTGCGAACACAACTACCTGGAGTACTAAAATTTACCGTATCCGTCATTTCGCTCTGTTACGTTGGCAGTTACAACCACCTAAAATTCATCATGCGTGTCAAATCGAGGATTCCTTTTCTCGACATGAATAATAGTTCATGTTATTAGTAGTATTGACTGAAGCCCGGCCGGCTGCGCAGAGCCATATCAAGATCATAACCATCTCAAAACACACACAACACGATGTAGAAAAACAAAACAGAACTTGGAAAAGAAAATCAAATACACATATCAACCCTATTCGGGCACATAATCTTAGGATATGCCCCTGGCGTTGACTGTTCTGACCAATTTATCACCACAGGGTTTTAAAAAAAATTATACAAATGTAAACACGAGTAAGGACACAAAAACATAAAACTGGCTTAATTTACCCAAAATCGCGTCTGCACAACATACTTCCTGAGAGCCAAACCTGCACTTAAAACGCATGTATCTAACTATCAATCGTAACAGACAGTATCTGTGTCTTTATAGAGCACACACAGGTAAAATGGACCAGCAAAACTGAAAATGACAGAAAGAGAAGAGATGACAGAAAGCAAAGGAGCAAGGCAGAAATAAAAGAGAGTGACAGAAAAGAGAAAATTTCTTGCAAAAAATTTCTAGAAGATGGGAATACTATTTATACTGAAAGAGCCCCCGACGTCCCCGGGGGAGGGGGGGGGGAGAGACTTGATCCACAGAAACTAGAATGATAATACTATTTCGTGGCCTTTCGGTTTTGAAACTGTCGATGGTACACCCGCTGATAGTTTTAACGACATAAGTCGTCCATCAGAATCTGATTAAGAATAATATCTTATCTGTTAATAGAAACTGGCGTTGCCATACTTTGTGTGGTTTACACTTTGTTTCGAATACTCGTGTACTAATATTCTAGACTTATCTACCATTACCGTCAGAAAAAAAAAAATCAATATGCTTTAGGAATAGCGGTTGAAAATGTCCCTATTATTTTGACATCTTTCCTACGTTTTCTGCGTTACGGTATGACAACAAAAAAGACGAGAGAGAGAGAGAGAGAGGGGGGGGAGACACAGAGAGATACAGAGAGAGAGGGAAAGAGAGAAAGAGGGGGTAGACAGACACACACAGACAGAGAGGGGGAGACAAACAGACACAGACAGACAGAGAGAGGGGGGAGACAGACATAAGAGGGACAGCGAGGGGGGAGAGACAGACAGACAGAGAGGGGGGGGAGACAGACAGACAGACAGACAGAGACAGAAAGAGAGAGAGACAGAGAGAGAGAGACAGAGAGAGAGAGAGAGAGAAAGAGATGGGGCGCACAAGCACCCATTAACAAACGGAAAGATAAGACATTAAAAGAATCTCTCAGTTAAAGGCAGCGACGAGTGTCATCAAGTATGTGCACCTGCAAAATTTGAACAGATCGCTGAAGGAAGAATATGTGTTGACAATAGACCACAAGATCAAACAGAGTGTCTGAGCGCTAAAAGCTTATTATGTGCTCGTCAAAAGAAACGTTTAGCCTACATTGTAGCGTTGACGACACAGTGTGTGTGTGTGTGTGTGTGTGTGTGTGTGTGTGTGTGTGTGTGTTGTGTGTGTGTGTGTGTACGTGCGTGCGTGCGTGCGTGCGTGCGTGCTGAGAGAGAGAGAGAGAGGACAGAGAGAGAGAGAGAAAGAGAGAGACAGACAGAGAGACAGAGAGAGAGAGAAAGAGAGACAGAGACAGAGACAGCAGTTAGTTTCACAATACGTATGTGATACCCAGTGCATACTAAAGAACACGAAACTATGCAGACCAAACGACGACGAGTTACAGTTTCTCAGAACACCCAGTGTGAAGTGAAAATAAATATTCCGAGATCATTCCAGTGTAGAGTAAGTAAATATTAACGGTCACATCCCATGACAGATACTAAATATTAGCAGTCATACTACTTACAGACAGTAAATATTAAAGGCCACTCTAATTAGGGCGATACCACCCACAACAGCACACTAAAACGGGGTTTAAACAAACACACCCCTACTTTATATATACCCCCTCGCTACTTCACAGGTGAAATAACTTGAGTTCACGTCATCCTACGTTCCGCCAGTGGTGGAAATGTCGTCGCAATAAATCACACGGAATGAAGATGGTTTGCATTCAAATCATTTCATCCGTCAAATGAAAGCTAATGGACTAGTACTCGTGTTTGTAAAGATGGAGAGAAACCCATCGGAACGAATATAGCTGGAAAAAAGGACGGGCAGCAGAGACAGACACACTGACAGTGAGGATCCAAGAAGAAAAATATAAATTCTGTCTGCGTCCGTACGTACAAGATGTCACCTCTTTCTCTGTATCTCTGTCATTTTCTTTATTCTTTAAACCATCTTACTGACATCCTTTACCGATGCTGTACGCAATTTATCTTTGGTTTTTGTTTTGTTTTGTTTTATTTGTTCTTGTTGTTTTTTGTTTTTGCTTTTTTGTTTTGTTTTTGTTTGTTTGTTTGTTTTTTGTACAAAGCGGTTAAAACACAGACAAGCATACAACTTTCACGAAGCTGTTTACAAAATCGGAACTGTTGTAAATTGTTAAACAGCTTGTTGAAGAATATCATACGTTCTTTATATATATATATAGATAGATAGATATTATATATATATATATGTGTGTGTGTGTATATATACATGTATATAATATATATATATATACAATACATATATTTGTTAATATTATATATTTGTTAATCGTCAGTTTTCTAAGCTTGTGACGGCAGTGGCAGTGGTGCCTAAGGGCACACAAAAGCGGGGGACGAGGGGGGATGAAGAGGAACCCAACTCATTTACATGGTGTTGCCATGTAGGAGATTGGCGGTTCGTGCGCAATACGTCACAAGTGCAGGGGCTGTAACTAATTGCTCTGCCAGAGCAGTGCTCTCGAACGCAGTGAAGGAAGAAGATGCTTGCGCGTTTCGCAGTTTGGAAATGCGATTTTTTCCGTTTGCACCTGCGGGGGGAAAAAATGGCTGCACATGTGGGAAATTGCACAGGGAAGGAAGAGGAAGAGAAAAATAAACAAAACCAGAAAGGAACTAGACAAAAAGCATAGACAGAGACAGACAGACAGAGACAGACAGACAGATAGACATATATACATACATACATACATACATACATACATACAGACAGACAGACAGACAGACAGACAGACAGACAGACAGACAGAGAGACGAAGATTAACAGAACCGACAGACACACGGTACAGCTGCCAAGCGAAGCCTGCTCCATGATGACACTGCAAAATGTAACAATGACAGTTAAAACACTCACATAATTGACACAACGTCCCTTCTGCAGACACACGCGGAGTAAACAAACAAGCCATCGTACACATCTTTGGGAGGCTGTTCAAACTATTTCATCAGAAAGTTGCTCTTGGAGCGAGTGCACAGATATCGAGTGCACAGATATTGCTGCTTCACTTTGTCTTTTAACAAAGAAACTGTCTTCGGGAGACTTTACCTTCTAAACGTTCGACTCGTTGATGTATTTCAGTTTCAAAATCTCTCTCTCTCCCTTCACTCTTCTACTCCTCGTCAGTGATTTTTTTTTTTCGTTTTGTTTTGTTGTGTATCTTATTCAATTTTTGATAAAAGGGATTTTACCGGGTGAAACTTGGAATACACTCCCCGTGCTCCTCTCTGGCGTGACCATAATGCAGGAAATTGTTGTTCGTGACAATTTTGTTTACATATCTAAGTTACTTTTCAGTGCACAATACTTTGCTATTGGCAGAGACATCCGCTTTGTTATCGTGGGTTCTTTTACACGCACTAACTGCATATTGCAACGGCACCTTGATTCATAATCTCATCCATAAGGCTAGCTCCCAGACCACTACAAAGTCTGTGAAGGAAGGGTGTGTGTGTGTTGTGTGTGTGTGTGTGTGTGTGTGTGTGTGTGTTGTGTGTGTGTGTGTGTGTGTGTTGTGTGTGTGTGTGTGTGTGTGTGTGTGCTTGTGAATGTGTGTTGTTGTGTGTGTGTGTGTGTGTTGTTGTGTTGTGTGTTTGTGTGTTGTGTGTGTGTGTATGTGTGTGTGTTTGTATGTGTGTGTTTGTGTGTGTGTGTGTATGTGTGTGTGTGTGTGTGTTGTGTGTGTGTGTGTGTGTTGTGTGTGTTGTGTGTGTGTGTGTGTGTGTATGTGTTTGTGTGTTGTGTGTATGTGTGTGTGTGTGTGTGTTGTGTGTATTGTGTTTGTTTGTGTGTGTGTGTATGTGTGTGTGTGTGTGTGTTGTGTGTGTGTGTGTTGTGTGTGTGTATGTGTGTGTGTGTAGTGTGTGTGTATGGTTGTGTGTATGTGTGTGTGTATGTGTGTGTGTGTATGTGTGTGTGTGTGTATGTGTGTGTGTGTGTGTGTGTGTGTATGCTTGTGTATGTGTGTGTGCTTGTGTATGTGTGTGTGTTTGTGTGTGTGTATGTGTGTTGTTGTGTTGTGTGTGTGTGTGTATTGTGTGTTTGTTTGTGTGTGTGTATGTGTGTGTGTTTGTATGTGTGTATGTGTGTGTTTGTGTGTGTGTGTGCGTGTGTGTGTGTGCTTGTGTGTTATGTGTGTCTGTTTGTGTGTGTGTGCGTGTGTGTATGTATGTGCGTGTGTGTGTATGTGTGTGTGTGTGGGTGCGTGTGGGTGTGTGTTTGTGTATGTGCGTGTGTGTGTCTGTGTCTGTGTATGTGCGCGTGTGTGTGTGTCTGTGTATATGAGACAGAGAGAAAGGAGAGAGAGAGAGAGAGAGAGAGAGAGAGAGAGAGAGAGAGAGAGAGAGAGAGAGGCAAACCACTGTTTATCAACAAATTCATTCTTCGTTCCCTTTATTAGTTATCTACATATTTATTTAAATGCTTGTTTGTTTCTATAATCATTCATACTTCCTTCCCGCCGATCAGTTATCTATATATTAATTTATTTGTTCGTTTGTATTTGATCATTCGTTCATCGTTCGCTTTGTCGTTTGAGTCCCTATCTGATCAGCCTTACGTGCTACCATGAAGCAGAAAAGGAAACAGCCAGTCCATTACACGTTAATGGCCAGGTTAAGTTAAGGTGTAGAGTGCAGTCGCCAGGAGGGCTCAGAGTGCAGGGTTGGGGTAGGGTAGGGTAGGGTAGTGGAGGTAGGGTAGGGCAGGCAGGCAGGCAGTGTTCTGTCTCACTGGGTCGGAAGATTTACTTTCCAATTAGCAGTGTTTCCTGACTCCACAGTCCTGTCAAAGCTCGACGAGGCAGAAGAGCGGCAAATTACCTGGCCTTCTGCCAGCCTCACCCTCTGCTGCCGCGCTTACCTGGGATAAAACTTGGGGAGAATCTTAGGCGTCAGGTTGTGTTCGTTAGAACTATGTCAACAACAACAACAAAATCACAAAAACGGTACAGAGATATGTCGACAGAGAGAAAACACGACAAAACAAAAAGTACAGGTGTATTCGAAATTGCAAGATTCCAGTCTCTGGTGTTTAAACTTTCTAGTCAGCGAAAGAAATTTATAGCTGTTTATTTGGCTTTCCCTCCCCTCCCTCCCCCCTTCCCCTCCCTCCCAACTTCTCAGCCCACCACCCGTCTCAGTATTTCATTTTATTGGTAAGTGGCACCACTTCAAGGAAGGGTTTGTTAAAATTCGTATCCCATACCCAGAAAAGCTACAAATAAGCTACTAAAACTATACTATACTATACTATACTACTATACTATACTATACTATACTATACTATACTATACTATACTATACTATACTATACTATACTATACTATACTATACTATACTATTATACTGTACTGTACTTACTACACTATACTATACTTATGTACCTGTACTACCTATACTATACTATAGTATCCTATACTATCCTATACTATACTATCTATACTATACTGTACATACATTCTATACCATCTATACTATCTATACTACTACTACTAACTACTAACTACTATACTACACTACACTAACTAACTACTACTATACTATACTATACTATACTATACTATACTATATATACTATACTATACTATACTATACTATACTATACAAGAATCTGAACTTTTATTCAACCTTCTGCAGACACGTCCAAAGTCAATGCGTTTGGAAGTCGGTCTTTTAATTAAGACAGTGGCAATTTTCACACGAACTACACGCGTAGACTCTAGATCGGAAGATCCAACAGATCGGGTCAGACTAGCAATGTGTTGATCAACAGACACCGGTGACTGGGTGAATCTTGTTGCCTACATTATCCAGTGCCACGCAGCAGATCCAATCAGTGACAGAACACAAATGATAAGAAACAGGACGACGAGGAAAATCCACCTCCTTCACAAGGTACCCACTTCCTGGCTTCCAGCACCCGGTACACTAGCTGACAGCGAGATAAGAAAGAAGGGACAGCACAACAAAGGATAGTGAGGAGATCGGGCAGGTAAGCAAGGGTGTTTAGTGAGTGAAAGGTGGAACTATCCGAGGGCTTGAGGGATCTACGGATCGAGCGGCAGGTGGTCTTTAAGGCCGGGATCTGGCCCCCCTTCTGTCCTGGCCACTGTCCTGTGAGAGGGGACAATCACTAGGGGATTACACGGAAATCCTTCCGCGCTGGCTTGCACGACTTGCCAGCAGTATAAGGGACCAATATAAACAAGTATCGCCAATACAATAAAAACATGCCCGTCTCCGTTTTCTTTTCTTTTGTGTGTTAGTCCAAAGCCTCTCGCAGTTTTACCTGTATTCACTGTCGTCCTTTGAACGTTCTTGACATTTTTTTTTCTTTGAAGAGGAACACCCGATCCTCATTTTCAGCCGCTACAATCCGCCCAACGCATTACTTTCTACCCGCCATCCCCACGGCATAACGGGTTGGAGATAAGAGTTCAAAACTGCTGCACACCACTTATTACATTTTGTTCTTTCAAGCTTAATCCACAGTCTCCTGTGTATTTACACACTGACGCGCACTTCTTGACGTGTGTATGTGTGTGTGTGCGAAAAATGTATTTACAGGGCTTTCATAGACACTACGCCAAATCTGAAATTAAATCGCTTTCCTATGGTAAGTGTTGATGTCCGAATGGGGTTGGGTCATATGAAGGCATGATCATGATAACTTAACGTGTGTATGGACAGTACACATATTTTTCTTCGTATCGACATAGAAGTGGTTTTGTGTATGTCAGACAACAATGGATAAGCAAGATTTTCTCAACTGTTTCTGGATGGATATTCATCAATTTTGGGTCAGAAGGAGTCGACCGTTGTGGAGACACAAATGCACAGGCTGAAGATTAGCACTTTTTTCAGGAAGCAGTGTGAACAGCACTTTCTCGGGAATTTCTGAGAAACAAAGAGAGTGACAGAAAAGAGGCGGGGCGGCCATGCATCATCCTCAGCAGGGTAAGGTGGGCATACACACGTGTGTTTGCTTTGTAGAATTCAGAGCACAAGTATTTGGCCATAAGACACAGGCTTGGTTGTAATAAGCTGATACAACAGTTAATGATTTCACACGTTATCATCATCGTCGTCGTCGACGTCATCATCGTCGTCGTCATCATCTTCGTCATCGCCATCATCATCAACATCATCGTCGTCGTCATCATCATCAAACTCATCGTCGTCGTCGTCGTCATCATCGTCGTCATCAACATCACCATCATAACCACCACCACCACCACCACCATCATCATCATCATCATCATTGTCGTCGTCAATGACAATTAAATTTTTAATATATGTGTATGTGTATATATATATATATATATATATATATATATATATATATATATATATATCTATATACATATATATATATATACACATATGTATACATGTGTGTGTTTGTGTTGTATGTACGTGTGTGTGTGTGTGTGTGTGTGTGTGTGTGTGTGTGTGTGTGTGTGTGTCTGTGTGTTGTATGTATTGTATGTGTTGTACGTGCATGTGTGTGTGTGTGTGTGTGTGTGTGTGTGTGTGTGTGTGTGTGTGTGTGTGTGTGTGTGTGTGTGTGTGTGTGTGTGTGTGTGTTAGATTTGCTTTCGTTTCAGAAATCAGTCTCGGTCCTGCACACCAGGCCGACGAAAGTGAAATAACAAAAGTGGAGAAGTTGAGATGCCAAGCAGCTCCTCCAACAACTCCACCCCCCCCCCCCTTCAGCCCGACAGAACTGCCCCCCCCCCCTACCCCCAAGGCCAGGTGACAGCTTTCTGACACACTCACTGATGTTGCGTGATGAGCCGTGGCCAACACACCTGTTCTCAATCAGCGCATCCCCCGTAAACCAGACAGGCGTTATACCCGACTCAATCAGCTGGACCTGGACCGACTGGAGCTCTCCGGTTATGATTTCTCAACATCTTCACGAAAGACACAACAGACTTATGTACAGAGTAGAGATCGAACAGCCTGTCAGAGAGTGAGAGAGAGAGAGGGAGAGAGAGAGCTGAGAGAGGGAGAGAGCTGAGAGAGAGAGAGAGAGCCGAGAGAGAGGGAGAGCTGAGAGAGAGCTGAGAGAGAAGCTGAGAGAGAGACAGAGAGAGAGACAGACAGACACAGACAGAGAGAGGGAGGGTGGAGAGAGCTCAGAGAGACAGAGAGAGAGAAGCTGAGACAGAGACACAAAGAGACAGCTGAGAGAGAGAGAGAGATAGACATACAGACAGACACAGACATATATGTAGAAAGAGAGAGGGAGGGAGGTAGGGAGGGAAAGAAAGAGAGAAAAAGAGAGAGACAGACAGACAGACAGACAGACACAGACATATATATAGAAAGAGAGAAGGAGGGAGGGAAAGAGAGAGAAAGAGAGAGAGAAAGAGAGAAAGAGAGAGAGAGAGAGAAAGACAGAGAGAGAGAGAGAGAAAGAGAATGGCACTGATCGAAATCAGTTATTACGCCCTATTGCCCACCCCATTTTTTTTAGCATGACAAATAACGTACGGTCATACAAAGCTTACTACTCCGTACGTCATTGGCATATACGGCACAACGTGTAGACGCACGCACGCACGCGCGCGCGCACACACACACACACACACATATACACGCACACATACACAGACATATATACACTTCACACACACACACACACACACACACACACACACACACACCACAAACACAGGCGCGCGCGCGCGCACATACACACACATATACAAACAAAAATGCATACACATGCACACACGAAATATGCACACATACATACAATAGAAATATACACATACATACATACATACATACAATACATGTATAAAATAATATAATAATAATTACAATATTTATATAGCGCAAAATCTTGATAAAATCAAATCTAAGCGCTGAAGCAGACACACACGCAGGCACGCACGCCCGCACACACACAGCACGCACCACACACAGACCCCACCACACACACACACACACACCCACACACACGCATGGCTATAAATGGGGAGAAAGAATAAAAGCAATAAAAGCAAGAATAAAAGCAATGGGAAATTATAGAGAGCATAGCATACAATTATATATTATAACCATGTGGTTCCCTCCGAGCGGAGACAGGCTGCAGAGGGGAGGGTTGAGTGAGGTTAGGATTTTATGCAGGAGAGAAAAGGTGAGTTTTGAGAGCGGACTTGAAGGAGACAAAAGTAGGTTGCTGACGGACTGAGAGAGGAAGTTTGTTCCAGGAGAGTGGACCAGAAACAGAGAAGGCTCGTGGACCATAGGTATTGAGCTTAGTGCGTGGAAAGCGAAGAGTCAGAGGATCAGAGGCAGAGCGGAGGGTACGTGAGGGAGCATAGATCTCAAGTAGGCTTGACAGGTAATCGGGGGCTGCGTTATTGAGGCTTTTGTAGCACATGGTGTCTAGTTTGTACTGTATGCGCTTTGATACAGGGAGCCAGTGAAGTTGTGCCAGGAGAGGAGATATGTGGTCAGCTTTTTTCTTTTTGAGTACAAGGCGTGCAGCATTGTTTTGAATGCGCTGTAGGATGTGAATGGTGGAGGCAGGAAGACCAGACAGGAGTGAATTGC
>CM060315.1:48144134-48186634 GCA_030674185.1 Monoplex corrugatus
TGCTGTCACCTCTTATTTTAAACCAAGGTGGACAATCATACCTACCATATTAACGGGGCTGGGGTACACTACTCTCTTCATTCTGCTTTGATGTGCAGCTTTACGTGGTCCTTTCCTCTAACCATTTCTTAGTTTATGGCATTCTAATATTCTAGAATGGATGTCATTTTAAACCCTCTCTTTTCCATGTAAATTCTGCTGCCAGTTTGTTTGTTTACTTTTGTTTGTTTTCATCGTGGTATAAAACAGGAGCATTTTTCCTAATAAGTTTTACCCATATCCTTACGAATGGCTTAACTAAGTATGCCTGCAAGTGGACTATTACACTTACAGTAAGATATTCAGTCCTCTGCATGTTCAGGGCAAGGTGCTGAGATCGTCACGATGATGGACCGATGACGTAATAACTAACGTGACGCGGACATCAAGTTTTGCCACTCGTCTTCCAAAGGCATTGCAGCTGCATGGGACATCATTTTACGGCTGCGTTTCCATCCACCATATGGCCATACGCGCTAAATGTCTCACCAGCCTTCTTTGTCATTCAACTGGATTAATAAATCAAATGAAGAAATAAATTCCTTCAGAGAGGAAATAAAAAGAGATGAAGAAAAAAGGTAGTATTCCTTCTGTCTCAGAAAAAAAAAAAGGGGGGGGGGTGGAGTTATCTTACCGAAACTGGCCTGTCTTCAAAGATGCCAGTGACGAGTGATTAGAATATCCAAAAGTCGGCCATGTAATCAGTTAAAGCGGTACATAAAAAAATTATGTAATTCTGTCTTTAAAAAGTTAGCGATATTTGAAAACTTCTCTTTAGTTCAAATATTTACTGTTGACTGGTTCACAATTAGCAGTTGTACACATTGCTAGTTTTCTTTCATACTGATGGGTTTTTTCTCGTTTCCTACATGTCGATATAACCTTAACGTTAATCTGAGAACAAACGATCCCTTGCTCATACCTGGAGTATTGTGCAGTGTAAGGAAGTCTCCAGGGACACTGTCGGCGTAAAACTATATTTGACTGGTGTGCATAAGAACTACAAGAACACTATGAATCTCTCTCGAACAAATTTATCAGTTTAGACATACACACAGACAGGCAATAAGGCTAACAGGCAAACAAGCAACTAGTCAGTTTCGATGGTGGGTTGGTTGTGATTCAATAATCAGCATTTAATAGAAAGAGAAGAAAAAGAGAAAAAAAACAGGGAGGAGGGAGGCATGGGGCGGAAGAAGGAAAAAAATAAAACAAAAGAACAGGAAACGAAGGAACAGAAAAAATATTGAGGTGCATGACTGAATCTCTGTCAGAAGCCAGCCTGTTAGTGCCTTCACTGCACAGACGAGTGTTTGTTAAGATACAGTTCCATTGTTATGTGACCCCTTCCTCATCCCAAGTCGTCCTAACGTGTTCCATGCGGGAAGTGACCAGCAGACGTTAGCCACACAGCACCGAACACTGTAAGCTCTCTGCCCCTAGTGAGTGAAAAATTGAGAAGTCAAGCTGTTAGCTGATCTCAGCCCCCAGGTGCCGCACTAAATCCCTGTTGTCACCTCCAACGAGCTTCCAGTGCCTGGTCCCTCTAAGGGTGTTAGGCTTGCGTCACAAGGGGGATTGACTCTTTGTGTCGGCAGCCAGCCTCATAGCGCCTACAGCCTCTTGTTACCGCAACCCGTCAACACCTCTATCCAGTCACAGTAACGAGCTTAGCCAGGGGCCTGTCCTATCTCTAAGAGGGCGTCCGTACAAGTCACACTCAATGTTGGTGATGGTGATTTCAAAGCCCTAGCATATTCGTTGGCTTCCAGAGGTGCTGGTGGCCATGGTAAGCCACAAGCTATACACCCACTGAAGATAACGCGTTGAGGTCAACAGGAAAGTGGTGTGAACATTTAATTGTCAAGTTCCTTCTTCTGTCTGGAGGAAAAAAAAAGCTTTGTAAACGAAATTGGGAAACACAGGAAAGATAGGGAGGGGGGAGGGGGAGGGGGGAGGGGGAGGGGTGGGGTTTAAGGGTGAACTGACTTTTGTATTTTGTGGCCAGTTATGCAAGGTTCATTGGGGCTGAGCTCTTGTTCAGGCTCACTGGCAACTTGGCTTAATTCCACAAACATCCAAGCAAGTCGTACACAACTGAAAGCTTTCTTCTGCTCGTAGACAGCGTTGCACAAGCGGTTTCTCAGTTTGATTATTAACAGATTGCAAGTGAGTGTCCAGTGCCAGAACGTCGCTCTGCAGATTTTGGCAAACACCCCAAGGCTACACATAATCTGATTGCATTTACAATCATCTATTATTTACAACAACAAAAAACAACAAAAAAACAACAACAACAAAAAAGATATGTAGTCTCTCTTGTTTCTCATAAACCATTTTTCTTGTTGATAAATTACCACGCATACAACACGACACAACTCTAACTCAATAGTACTGTCCTCAGCATCGTCATCATGTGCCCTGCCGCATGGCGTTGGCGACCATGGCCCTCCATATCTATCTATCCCTTGTGCCGCAATAGTACTGTGCCTGCACGTAATATGATTACACTGTTTATAGACCAACTGATCACGAAGAACATCGTAGTACTGAATACATCATTCTATACAGCGACACAAACAGCAAGAGCGTTTCACATAGTTTTTTTTTTTTTTTTAATCACTTACAAAAAATCGAACTAGGCCAGTAACCCATTTCAGCTCTTCCTGCATATTTCACTGATGAATACCACAAATAAATCATGTTCATTTGAGTTTCGTCTGAAGGTCTTTTTTTATTTTCGTCTTTTCCCTAAAGATCTGCACCACGTGGGATCGTTATAAATCTCTCGTTTGATGTTTCCTCAGATATGTACACGGCACAAAAACATTCTCCGCTTCCCTACCACCACCACCACCACCCTTTTTTATCATGTCTGTTCCTTACCTTGGATAACATTTTTTCCTGAGACAGCGCCGACTCGTAAATACATGGCTTCGGCAACCAGATCCATGTTTCTGTTTCTTGGTGGGGAAGCTGCTTTCCTACTTTCAAAACGCAAAAAGCGAAGTGGATGCAGCTTCGTTTTATTTGTATTTTTACCTCTAAAGTAGTTTCATGTTTGTTTTTTCGCTTTCGGCAGGTAGCCCATACACACACACACACACACACACACACACACACACACACACATACATACATATACACATACACACACACATACACACACACACACACATACATACACACACACACACACACACACACACACACACACACACACACACACACACACACACACACATACATACATACACACACACACTGTCATTACCGCAGATTCCCTCTGTGTGTGTGTGTGTGTGTGTGTGTGTGTGTGTGTGTGTGTGTGTGTGTGTGTGTGTGTGTGTGTGTGTGTGTGTGTGTGTGTGTGTGTGTGTGTGTGTCGTGTGTGTGTCCGTGTGTGTTTGTTTTGTTATGAATTCCGTATTATGGCTGCATTTTCTTGTTTTCATTTGCTGTGCTGCACTGTCGTGTACAAAATGTGCAATTATACATCAGGTAGGAAACCACGAAGAGACTCAAATAACACTGCATGATTTTGAAATATATTATGAATTCATACACAAATACGAGGACCCGGAGTATTGAGTCGGTCGGGTGAGATCCAATTATTTTATCATCCACTATCAATAAAGTCTTGGACTATATTACGTTGTTAGCAGCAGTAATCCCGTAATTTTTCAATATATATATATATATAGTGAGAAAAAAAAAAGCTTCACATTTCTCGAAAGACAGTCAATGACCTCCATTTTAACCCTTTCACTCCCGCACCCTGTCCACCAGCATCATGCATTGTTAACCATGCTAACAAAGCAAAAACCTTTACCCTTCGACATCTCATCCTGCAAGACGCTGGTGGATAAGGTGAGAGCGTCAAAGGGTTAAGGTTTTTGCAGTTGGTAGATAGGGTGCGGGAGTCAAGGGTTAAAATATACACAATGCCTTTCTAAACAGTGAGTATGGTTTGCTGCTGTTGTCTGGGTGTACAGTGTCGGAAGGGACGAATCACTGTATTATTACTAGTATTAGAAACAGTTTCACTGGGTCGTCTTCTTCATCAGGACTGGTATGGTGAGAAAGATGGTGATGACTGTATATCGACGACGGTGATGAGGAAGTAATTTGTTTCATGGAACGTGTAACTGCTTGTAATAATCTAATTACACCCGTAAAATAGTATTTTATGCAATCTTCCGTCCCGATATACTACTACATAGAACCTGGCATTTGATGAGAAGAAACTCTGTACCGTTACTTTGCGAAAGCCACACTCTTTCAGAATATGAAGTTTGGACGTTCGGTTTTGCCAGGTGATGATACAGATATTGCGCAGACAGCTTTGGTGGCACCGTTCCCGCTGCTGAATGTACCGTCCACAGGTAGTCTGAGACACTATGAAAACATGTCCATGTCATTATTTTCGTTATCAGGGTAATTTTCCAGTGCTGCTTCTACTTTCTAGTGAATTTCCATCACAACATTTTCTCAGCAGCATTACTCCCTGACTAGTGAAATAAAGATTAACTGCATTTCAGTAATCGAAAACAAGTGTGACTGCCCGCGTCCAAGCAAACAGGAACCAGAAAATAAAAATATATATATAATATATATTATATATATACATGTGTGTGTGTGTGTGTGTGTGTGTGTGTGTGTGTGTGTGTGTTGTGTGTGTGTGATGTGTTGGTCGTGTGTGTATCCTGCATTTCAGTGCCTGTTGATGCTGCTTACCATGTCTGCTGATACGGTATCTCTCTATCTACAATTGTTATGTAATCATTTCCATCCTTGTTTGGTTTCCATCTTCTCCAACTATTCGACACTGTAACATCACCATCACCAATGTATGACATATGACATGCTGTGTTTTCCAGCCGTATCGCCGGTATCACCTTCTTGGGGAGACACAACGGTGAGGGAGCAAAAGACTTCGATCGTGACATAACTGTATGCAGAAGTTCACAATAAAGAAATCTTTCTTACGAGGGAAGAAAATCCACGTCCGTCAGTCAGTATTTCTTACTTTGGCAATTTCACACACACACACACACACACACACACAAACACACACGCACACACACACACACACACACACACACACACACACACACACACACACACACACACACACACACACACACACACACACACCACACACACACAAAACACACACACACACACACACAACACACACACACACACACACACACACACACAAACACACACACACAACACCACACACACACACACACACACACACACACACACACACACACACACACACACACCACCCTGGTGGTAAAGGTGAGAGGGTGGATGTGGACAGAGTTAACATCATGGGAATGCGTTTGAATAATGCACAGTAGCGTATTCTGTAACGGTCTATTCAGGTGGCACAGTCAGCGTTACTGGAGGATGGGGGTGGGGTGGGGGTGGGGGGGACGGGGAGGGGAGGGGAGACAGTGGCCAAGTGAGTTCTAAAAAAAATAGGCCTGTGATCTTTGTTGGTTGTGTGTTGTGTATTGTGACTCCTCCACATTTTATATTGTCGGTCCTTTATTTTGTGATTTCTACCAGGGTGCATTTATATCAACTCATCGATCTATCTTCTATCTAGATATATATATCAGGCTAAATGAATCCATGCACAAATTTGATGATAGAACAAAAATCCTGTAAGATAAACATGAAGGACAAGGAATACATGTAGAATCAAAAGAGAAATAGCAGAAGAACAGTGTGGATTTGTGGAAGGGAAGGGAACTATTAATGCCATATACATCCTAAGAACTAGCATAGAGGTCAATTGAGATGAATAAGGGTTTGTATTTATGCTTTGTTGACTATACCAAGCCTTTCGATCGGGAACGAATGAAGAATTGATCAACCAACTGGAGAGACTCAATGTTGATGGAAAAGATCTACGAATAATCAGGAATATGTACTGGGAACAAACAGCTGCAATGAGAATAGAAAACAATATAAGCTCTTTCCAAAACATCAAAAGAGGAGTCAGACAGGGTTGTGTTTTGTCACCAGATCTGTTTTCACTTTACAGCGAAAACATCATGAGAAACCTAGAAGAAGACCCTGGATTAAAGGTTGGAGGGAAAATGATAAACAACATTCGATACGTGCTAATTGCAGAAAACGAAAGGGACCTAAAAATCTTGTGAATATACTAGAAATAGAAAGCAAAGGTAAGGGGTTGGAACTAAACAGCAGGAAGACTGAAGTCATGGTGATCAGTAAAAAACATGAAATCCCCTCATGCAAAATAACAGCAAATGGCACAACCTTGACACAGGTTAATAAGTTCAAATACCTGGGACGGTCATTTCATCAGACGTTAGACGCACATCAGAAATAGCCGGCAGAATCGGCCAAGCCAAAACAGCATTCAAGAAGATGACAAGCATTCTTACCAACAAATGCCTATCAATTAACATCAGGAAGAGAGTCCTTGAATGTTATATAGAACCAATACTGTTATACGGATGTGAGGCGTGGACAGTCTGCAAGCAAAGCCAGAGCAAGATTGAGGCAGTCGAGATGTGGTTTCTAAGAAGAATGTTGAGAGTTCCATGGACAGCAAGGAAAACAAACGAGACAGTCTTGATGGAGGCAGACACAAGTAGATCACTCATAAGGAAGATTGGGAAAAGACAGGCAACATTTATAGGCCATTTTATGAGGAAGGGGGATTTGGAGCACCTGGTCACGACGGGAAAGCTGGAGGGAAGGAGAGCACCGGGTAGACCCAGGGAGAAAATGCTGGACGGACTTGTAGAGTGGCTGGGGACGAGGACGGTGGGGGAGATGCTGGGGGCAACGAGAGATAGAGACTGATGGAAGTCCATGATCGCCAACGCCATGCGGCAGGGCACCTGATGATGATGATGATGATATATATATATATATATATATATATATTAGTGTGTGTGTGTGTGTGTGTGTGTGTGTGTGTGTGTGTGTGTGTGTGTGTGTGTGTGTGTGTGTGTGTGTGTGTGTGTGTGTGTGTGCTGTGAATGCGATCAGATATTACTAATCATATTGATTGCTTGTGATCTGTATTGTGATAAGTATCAGATAATGTTGATTATGTATTGTGATCAATATCAGATAATGCTGATTATGTTAATTGCTTGTGATCTGTTCTTTGATTCCTATTAAATAATGCTGATTATGTTCATTGCTTGAGGTCTGTACTGTGATTCCTATTAAATAATGCTGATTATGTTCATTGCTTGAGGTCTGTACTGTGATTCCTATTAAATAATGCTGATTATGTTCATTGCTTGAGGTCTGTACTGTGATTCCTATTAAATAATGCTGATTATGTTCATTGCTTGAGGTCTGTACTGTGATTCCTATCAGATAATGCTGATTATGTTCATTGCTTGAGGTCTGTACTGTGATTCCTATCAGGTAATGCTGATTATGTTCATTGCTTGTGATCTGTTCTTTGATTCCTATTAAATAATGCTGATTATGTTCATTGCTTGAGGTCTGTACTGTGATTCCTATTAAATAATGCTGATTATGTTCATTGCTTGAGGTCTGTACTGTGATTCCTATCAGATAATGCTGATTATGTTCATTGCTTATTATTATTATTATTATTATTATGAACATTTAGTACGCCTAATCAAATTAATGCCCTAGGCGTTTACAATGGCAAAACATATAACCAGAATCACAAGCACACACACACACGCCCACAGAAGCACCCACACACACACAAACACACACACACACACACAAACACACACACAGCATGACATGCAAATACAATGACACATTGACACTAAGACACTATAATGTCACCATTACATTACATGGGGGGAAGGGGGGAGAGATTACCAGTTTTGGGAAACAGGTGAGTTTTGAGGGAGCGTTTGAATGTGGACAGAGAGGGTGAGTATCTAAGAGAGCGAGGTAACTGATTCCAGATGGTTGGAGCTTGATAGGAAAAAGAACGCTGCCCAAACCTTTTAGTGCGGACTATGGGGATACTATAGAGACGGGTATCAGATGAGGACCGCAAAGCTCGAGATGGCGTGTAGAGATGTAACAGATGGGTGAGATACTCAGGACAGGAAGACTCAATAGATTTGAAGCAGAGGCAGGCAATCTTGTAGGATATTCTTTGCTGAACAGGGAGCCAGTGGAGAGAACAGAGCAATGGCGTAACATGGTTAAATTTTGAAGAGCGGAAGATGAGACGGGCAGCATGATTTTGAACTTTCTGAAGTTTGTTAATGAGATGAGAGGGGGAACCAGAAAAAAGAGCATTACAGTAATCGAGACGGGATAGAACAAATGCACAGACAAGAGCCTTTGTCGTGTCTTCTGAGAGGAGGTGACGGATAGAAGCAATTCGGCGGAGTTCAAGAAAACAAGTCCGACAGACGTTGCTCACATGCTGGTGGAAGGACAGGGTTTGATCAAGAGTTACACCAAGGTTACGGGCAAAATGGGAGAGAGGGATAGATGAGTCAACAAGTGTGACAGAGGTTGGAA
This sequence comes from Monoplex corrugatus, assembly GCA_030674185.1. Taxonomy (NCBI): domain Eukaryota; kingdom Metazoa; phylum Mollusca; class Gastropoda; order Littorinimorpha; family Ranellidae; genus Monoplex; species Monoplex corrugatus. The sequence goes on from CM060315.1 coordinate 48,152,703, forward strand.
GAGAGGGGTGATTTTGGAGTTTGGGTGGGGTGATCAAGATCAATTCGGATTTCTCTTCAATTTGGATTTCTTGCTTGTGATCTGTTCTTTGATTCCTATTAAATAATGCTGATTATGTTCATTGCTTGAGGTCTGTACTGTGATTCCTATTAAATAATGCTGATTATGTTCATTGCTTGAGGTCTGTACTGTGATTCCTATCAGATAATGCTGATTATGTTCATTGCTGGTGGTCTGTACTGTGATTCCTATCAGATAATGCTGATTGTGTACATTGCGTGAGGTCTGCACTCTGATTCCTGTCAAATAATGCTGATTATGTTCATTGCTGGTGGTCTTCACTGTGATTCCTACCAGATAATTCTGATTATGTTCATTGGTTGTGGTCTGTACTCTGATTCCTATCAGATAATGCTTATTATGTTCATTGCTGGTGGTCTGTATTGTGACTCCTATCAGATAATGCTGATTATGTTCATTGCTTGTGATCTGTTTTGTGACTCCTATCAGATAATGCTGATTATGTTCATTGCTTGTGATCTGTTTTGTGACTCCTATCAGATAATGCTGATTATGTTCATTGCTTGTGATCTGTTTTGTGACTCCTATCAGATAATGCTGATTATATTCATTGCTTGTGATCTGTATTGTGACTCCTATCAGATAATGCTGATTATATTCATTGCTTGTGATCTGTATTGTGACTCCTATCAGATAAAGCTGATTATATTCATTGCTTGTGATCTGTTTTGTGACTCCTATCAGATAAGTGACTCCTATCAGATAATACTGATTATATTCATTGCTGTGATCTGTATTGTGACTCCTATCAGATAATGCTGATTATATTCATTGCTTGTGATTTGTATTGTGACTCCTATCAGATAACGTGATTATATTCATTGCTTGTGATCTTGTTTTGTGACTCCTATCAGATAAGTGACTCCTATCAGATAATGCTGATTATATCATTGCCTGTGATCTGTATTGTGACTCCTATCAGATAATGCTGATTATATTCATTCCCTGTGATCTGTATTGTGACTCTTATCAGATAATGCTGATCATATTTATTGCCTGTGATCTGTATTGTGACTCCTATCAGATAATGCTGATTATATTCATTGCTTGCGGTCTGTACTCTTGATTCCTATTAAACACTGCTGATTGCGTTCATTGCTTGTGATCTGTATTGTGACTCCTATCAGATAATGCTGATTATATTCATTGCTAGCGGTCTGTATGTGATTCCTATTTAACACTGCTGATTGTGTTCACTGCTTGTGGTCCGTATTGTGATTCATTTCAGACGTTGCTCTGTATAACTGTGGGAGGAAGACAGAAGAGCTCATCTGATGCACGGCACCCCGAGGCACCCAGTGGAAAAGCTCCTGTCACGCTTCGCACCTTCGTCTGACAAACCTGTCAGCTGTTCATGCATGGTCTCTGTGCTCTTTGGCACTGCAACCAACAACAAAAACTGCCCCACTGCAAAACCAAACGGGCTCCAGGGAACTCGAAGCATCTCGGCAGAGCAAAAGGCGTTTATGTGTGTGTATGTGAGTGTGTGTGTGTGCACGATGCGTAAGTTAAAATTAATTATGTATGCGCGTGCGACGGGATGGGGGGTGGGGGTGGGGTGGGGGGTAGATGGAGAAGGAAAGGTCGAGAAGAGCAAGGAAAGGTGTGGAGGTGACAGAGAAAGGGAGGTTGTCGGTATGAAAGGCTGTGTGTGAAGTTGTAACCCCACCACTGAGGTATTGCGAGGTGCACTCACACGATGGGTTTACAATAACATCAGTCCCACAAGCATTCGCTCCCTCTTCTGCGCATGTTGTCTGCTTGCTTGCCTTGCCACCTGGCCCGGGAAAACTTCGCTTACTATAGACCCTTCTCCCCTGACAACCAATCAGCAGGCGAGCTCAGCACAGCTTGTCTCGCTTACCAGTCAACCAGCTTGTTGTTGTTGTTGTTGTTGTTATTGTTGCTCAGAGCATAGAGCCATATCAGGGCTATAACCGCTTCAAAATATACAACACTTCAATAGAAAAAAAAAGAAAGTTAAGTATACATATGAATACATTTGCGCACATAATCTAAGGACATGCCCCCGGCGTTGACCACTCCGTCCAATTTATCGCCCAGGGGATTTAAAAAAAACATACCTGAATACAAATACAAGCATACCTAAGGACACCGAAACATGTATGAAAACAGGCATAAATTACCTAAAATTGCTTCCGCATATTTCACCTCCCTAAAGCCAAAAATGCACATAATACACGTACCCAATTATCAATCCTAAGAAAAAGTACAAAAGACTTTATTGAACACATACAGGTGAATGGACCATTAAGGCAGAAAATTATATAGGAAGAAATGACAGAAAGCAAAGGAACAAGGCAGAAACAAAAAGAGTGACAGAAAAGAGGAAATTTCTAGCACAGAATGTCCAGAAGGTGGAGATACTATGTATACTAAAAGAGCCCCCGGCATCCCCACGAGGGGAGACAACCAGCTTAGTCAGGCATGATGTCAGCACTGCCGCTTGTCTTTCTTTGACGGCCAATCAGAAAAGCGATGACAAAACGACGCATCTAATCTAACCAGTCAGAAAGAAGGTCACAGTACAGGTTGTCGTCTCGATCTATCTTTAACAGTCAGCAATTCAGGCCGAGTATTACAGCACTGTTTGTCTACTTTTTGCATGATATCTAACCCGAAGGAAGATTACAGCATCGTTTGTCTTTTCTCTCCTGACAACCAGTAAAGGCAGGTGGATACAGCACGGCTTGTCTATCTTCCTTGACGTCCCATCAGGCAGGTGGTCACAGTATAACTTGTATCTCTTGTATCTCTTGACTGACTGCCGTATCTCTTGTACCTCTTGGCTGATTACCATGTAACTTGTATCTCTTGACTGATTACCATGTAACTTGTATCTCTTGACTGATTGCCATATAACTTGTATCTCTTGACTGACAACCATATAACTTGTATCTCTTGACTGATTACCATATAACTTGTATCTCTTGACTGATTACCATATAACTTGTATCTCTTGACTGACTACCTTAACTTGTATCTCTTGACTGATTACCATGTAACTTGTATCTCTTGACTGACAACCATATAACTTGTATCTCTTGACTGACAACCATATAACTTGTATCTCTTGACTGATTACTGATTACCATGTAACTTGTATCTCTTGACTGATTACCATGTAACTTGTATCACTTGACTGATTACCATGTAACTTGTATCTCTTGACTGATTACCATGTAACTTGTATCTCTTGACTGATTACCATATAACTTGTATCTTTTGACTGACAACCATATAACTTGTATCTCTTGACTGATTACCATATAACTTGTATCTCTTGACTGATTACCATGTAACTTGTATCTGTTGACTGATTACCATGTAACATGTATCTCTTGACTGATTACCATGTAACTTGTATCTCTTGACTGATTACCATGTAACCTGTTGTATCTCTTGACTGATTACCATATAACTGTATCACTTGACTAATTACCATTGTAACTTGTATCTCTTGACCGATTACCATATAACTTGTATCTCTTGACTGATTACCATATAACTTGTATCTCTGTCTGACTACCATATAACTTGTATCTCGACTGATTACCATGTAACTTGTATCTCTTGACTGATTACCATGTAACTTGTATCTCTTGACTGATTACCATGTAACTTGTATCTCTTGACTGATTACGATGTAACTTGTATCTTGACTGATTACCATGTAACTTGTATCTCTTAACTGACTACCATATAACTTGTAACTCTTGACTGATTACCATATAACTTGCATCCTTTGACTGACTACATATAACTTGTATCTCTTGACTGATTACCATGTAACTTGTATCTCTTAACTGACTACCATATAACTTGTAACTCTTGACTGATTACCAATAACTTGTATCCTCTTGACTGATTACCATATAACTTATATCTCTTGACTGACTACCATACAACTTGTATCTGGACTGATTACCATATAACTTGTATCTTTTGACTGATTACCATATACTTGTATCTCTTGACTAACTACCATTGACATGTACCTCTTGACTGATTACCATATAACTTGTATCACTTGACTGATTACCATATAACTTGTATCACTTGACTGATTACCATATAACTTGTATCTCTTGACTGATTACCATATAACTTGTATCTCTTGACTGACTAGCATATAACTTGTATCACTTGACTGATTACCATATAACTTGTATCTCTTGACTGATTAATATATAACTTGTATCTCTTGACTGATTAACATATGACTTGTATCTCTTGACTGATTACCATATAACTTGTATCTCTTTGACTAACTACCTATCCGAATGTAGGTTACGAAACAGCTTGTTTCTGTGACAACCAATCAGGACGAAGGTTGCAAAAGAAATGTTTTTTCCGCTTAACAACCATTCAAAAGGGATATAAAAGAAATGCATGGTTTCTCAGTTTTGAAGGCGGCAACACTCACTCACACACACACACACACACACACACACACACACACAAACACACACACACACACACACACACACACACACACACACACAGTGTTTCATAAACTAATTGTTTAGAATTTTACGCAAATGTATTTGAATGATCAGAACCGTTCAAGGTACCAACTTTGCATTGTAAGTACTTAAAAAATCGAAAATGATAGGGGGAACAAACAGAAATTCATTAACGCCTGTCTTGATTATGTAATTAACCTTTCGACTCCCGTACACCGTCCACCTGCATTCTGCTTTGTCGACCATGATAACAAAGCAAAAACTTAACCCTTTGATTCTCTTACCTTATCCACCGGGTCCTGCAGGAAGCTGGTGGCTAGGGTGAGGGAATCAAAGGGTTAAGTTTTTGCAGTTGGTGGATAGGGTGCGGAAGTGAAAGGGTTAACTGATGTTTGAAGAACGAGACAGCCTGCGTGGAACCACTTGGTTCTGAACAAAGGCAATATGTTTTGTATAATCAGATTTCGTTACATGGAGACCGCGTTTATCTCGAGCCAAAACGCAAAACGTATGTCATCGCACGTATGCACACACACACACACACACACACACACAACGCACGCACGCACGCACGCACAGCGCACACACACACACACGCACGCACTGCACCACGCACCACACACGCACACCAGCACACACCACACCACACCACACACACACACACACACACCACATACACACACATTGCCATTACCAACCACATAATCACAAAGAATAGTAATACAAAACATTCTGTAGCTTTCCTTTGCGGAGAATCAAACCGGCTTTCGCAGTTGTTGTTGTTTTTTTTGTTGTTTTTTTTTGTTTTTTAACGAAAAACTTACCAGTTGGCGTTGTTTCCGACATGAAGACAGAGTAACATGTAACATGTTCTACAATCTGGACATTTATAACGTAAAAAGGAGGAAACGCACGTGTGTGACGAGTAGGGGTGAGTGTGAGGGTGATGGCTGAGGAGCTTGGGGGAGGAAGAAGAAGAAGAGGGCAGAACACAGTCTATCGAGAAATCGTAAAACTCTGTTTATCCAGAGCTTTTGATCCGTCACAGTTTGCAACGGTTTTCAGACCAAATTCATTGGCCCGTGGTCCCAATCCTTCTTTCAGAAGGCTTTAATAAGCGTTGACAAGAGCGGTGAGGGAGGGAACGTGGGTGACGAGGGCTGACAAACACGTTTCACACTGTTCTGGGCCCTGTCGGAGCTCTGGCGCTCTTCAATGAAGCTACGTTCTCCTGCTGGGCGCTGTGAATGGGCCGTGGGATCGGCTATGATTATGACAAGTCCTTTGGACAACTCCTTCATACAGGCGCTCACACCTGGAGGCACAGCCTAGGCCAGTTATTGGCTGCTTGACAATGGCCTCCCACACCCGGCTCGCCTTTCTCTCTCACCCTTCACCGCGCCATAATAACAGTTCCCGAGGAGGACGCTAGCTGAAAAGTCAAAAGTGGAATTGAAAAGTGTTATGGCATGACAAAATCGGCTGGCCGATATTGAAACACTGTCACAAAGGTATACTAACGTCGACAAACGACAGCGAGATTTCGGGAGCCGGTTGGAGGATTTGATGTGAGAATGTTGAAGAATAGCGCTTGGATTTTTTTTTACAGATTTTTCACAGAGCTCGAACTAGGGAAAGCATAAACCATTCAGCAGACCAATTTCAAAACCTGCCCTAAATCTTTCAATCATTGCTTCTCTCTGTCCTATTCAGTGGTTTTTAAAGCTTAATTCCTCGCTTTGCCTATCTGGTATTCTGTGTATCTCTGTTAACGTAAGTAAATCTTCAGTGCGTTTACATTATATCTCTGAAACTTCTGCTATAAACCATACAATATTATCTCCGTTCTGGACTTGCAAAACAGGCTAGCTCCCTTCCAAAGTCGTGTATGTCATAAAAAGTGATAAACCACAAGATTTATGTCTTCGGAACATTACGAGTTGACCTGCTGTGCTAAGTTTACTTGTCTGACCGTGCATAACTGAATTCTAATGAAAGGACTATGACATAAATATGTAACAAAAAACAACAACAACAACAACAAAAACCAGAGGCGTAAGTAGGGTCCTCAACATAGATCATCAGAGTCACTTAACACTGACCCTACACAATATGGAAGTGGTTTGATTATGCAGGAAAAGGGACTATAATATACACATATCACTACCAGCAAAGAAGTCAGCATCATCTGTAAATGCCTAACGATACCAAATGGGTCGTATTTCTTCATTCAGAATCTCTGGCCCCGCCACAATCAGCTCCCCCCCCCCCCCCTTTCAAACTCATATGTAGTGAGGAGAAATGAAACTTTTTTCCCCCAACAGTATGGCTATGAGGAAAGGGGAATTGGAGCACCTGGTCACAACAGGAAAGCTGAAGGGAAAGAGAGCACCAGTTAGACCCCTGGAAAAAATATTGGACGGATTTGCAGAGTGGCTGAGGACGGAGAGGGTGGAAGATGTGCTTGCGGCAACATGGAACAGATGCATATGGAGGGCCATGATCGCCAACGCCATGTGGCAAAGCACATGATGATGATAATGATGATGATGATGATGATGATGATGATGATGAGTATGGCTGTTAGCATGTACAACAGAGAAAAAAAACATACAAAAACTAGGATAGTCCACAAGAATTAATATGTAAACAAAGTCAAGTAAGACATTTAACCACTGATACATAAAAGTACAAATATATTCGGATGTGGGACTTGGGTATAAGGGGGGGGGGGGGGAATGATTTCAAATTATAATAACAGATAAACAAATAAAACAATCAACAAGTATTTAAAGATTTGACAACGCTGTGTCAACTGGGCTGTTTTACTTACAGAATTATGAATGTTACTCAAAAGTATGAGAGAGACAGACAGAGACAGAGAGACAGAGACAGACAGACAGACAGACAGTTAGACAGACAGACAGACAGACAGACCCAGCCAAGTCAGCCAGCAAGACAAGGTCATTTAAGATTGAAACGGAAAGGCAAGCATACATGTACATGCACGCACAGAGCACATACTTGCATAAGTATACAAGTTTCTGAGCGCATAATCCAGAAAACCGTTGCATGTTACTACCAACGCAACCGGAACATGCGCACGTACAAACACAAATCAAATACCATCCGTCCACCGCGAGTGTGGAATGAGAGACATGCCATCACATACAGAAATGCTTGCATGATTACACATATGAGCACAAAAAGACATACATGCATACACACAGACACACACACACACATTTCATACATACATTATAGCTCTGCTCTTACTCGACATTCCTGTTCATATAGTTTCTTCAGATGCATCTTTTATCACGTACACATGCGGAAACGCACGGGCACTCACACGCGAACGGGCTCTCTCTCTCTCTCTCTCTCTCTCTCTCTCTCTCTCTCTCTCTCTCTCTCTCTCTCTCTCTCTCTCTCTCCTAATATATATATATATATATATATATATCTACACACACACACACACATATATATATATCATATATATATATATATATATTTTACATTCATTACATTGTTGTGTGTGTACATTACATTAATGTGTGTGTGTGTGTGTGTGTGTGTGTGTGTGTGTGTGTGTGTGTGTGTGTGTGTGTGTGTGTGTGTGTCTGTGTAAGTGTGAGTGGGTGTGTGTGTGTGTGTGTGTGTGTGTGTGTGCGTGCGTGCGTGCGTGCATGCATACATATTTAAACACACACTCATGATTCAACCACACAGGCGCACACAATCGCACGCAACCTGTACGCACACGTGCAACTGTTACTGGATGCTACAAAGGATTTTCCACGAAATCTTGGATCCCATTGTTGCAATTGACTGAAAAAAAAAGTATTTGTCAATGTTTTCAGCTGCATAAATGCGAATTCAGGCTACTCTGAGTCCGTTAACAGATTTTAAGTAAGTGGCCGTGATGTAGTGGTTAATGCAACGGACTTTTAAGTGGAAGGCTGTGGGTTCGAATCCCCGTCAGTCTCCTTATAAATCATTGTGGGATTTTTCGGATCTAACCGGCTCCTACCTAAAGTTGGACGAGCTATGGGCTCATTGGGAAGACTGGGACCACACAGTCCAGTCTCATCCACTTCACGGATGCGTCATTGAGGGTGTTGCTCAAATCTTCTGACCAGCACCACAGGTGTCTGTATCTCTCGGATATATTACGATAATAAGTGTAGAACACAGCCCTGTCACGCAGTTTCAATCCTAGATGGAACTCTATAGCATCATGATTATCATCCTCATCGACATCATCATCATCATCGCATTGTGAAAAAAAAACTGTGCCAGCTTCTATGGCCATTAAGGTGGCTTAGAAAAGGGGACGAAAAGAAAGGTGAGCACAAAAGTAATCTCTCCGACTGCGTTGACCCAAAAAATAAAAATAAAAAAATATTAAAAAAATAAAAAATCTAAGTGGACACTGCCAACAGAATCAGAAGCCACCCATGAACACATATAACATATGATAAAAAGATACATCATACACCTGTGCGCATGTAAGTGCGTGCAGGCATACACGTGTTTCGTGGCTTTCCTGAGAGGTGGGCCTGGTCTATCAAGAGCATCAACACACACACACACACACACACACACACACACACACACACACACACACAACACACACAACACATGCCGCACCAGCCAAAACCTTACAGAAACTGTTATTTCTACACGGTTCTAACTTCAGAGGAGATGAAACAAAAAACTTACAGTGTTTGTGGTGTGTGTTTGTGTGTGTGTGTGTGTGTGTGTGTGTGTAAGGGATGTAGAGGAGATGAGTATGGATGATAGTGGAGATTGTGTGTGTGTGTGGAGTGTGTGTGAAAAGAGTGGAGGGGGGAGAGAGAAAGAGAGAGAGAGAAGGAGAGAGAAGAAAGAGAGAGAGAGAGAGAAAACAGAGGAGAGAAGAGAAGACAGACAGAGACAGAGAGAGAAGAGAACAGAGAAGAGAAGAGAGAGAGAGAGAGAGAGAGACAAAGAGAAGAGAGAGACAGAAGAGAGACAGACAGACAGACAGGACGGCAGAGAAAGAAAGAGATGAACAGACAGACAGACAGAGATAAGACAAAGAGACACAGAGACAGACAGCATGACGACAGACAGACAGAGTGCGCTCGCGCGCGTGACATGACAAGCATCACACAGACGTAGCACCAGACACACACACAGCTATCCGCAGACGACTGCCGGGGCCCTTGACGGCGCTACCATCACATCTCACATCAAAACACACACACACACACACGACGCGACCACGTCACGGACACACTAACCCACACAACACACACAAACACACACATACACACACAACACAACACACAACACATAACACACACACAAACATCACACACAACACACACACACACACAACACACACACATCACACACAACACAACACACACACACACACACAAAAACAACACACACACACAACACACACACACACACACACACACACACACAACAACAACACCACACACAACACACACCACACAACATCAAAACACACACACACAACACACACACACAAACACACACACACATCAAAACGCACAAATATCAAAACATACACACAGCAACTCTCACCACACACACACACACACACACACACACACACACACACACACACACACACACACACACACACACACACACACACACACACACACACACACACACACACACACATCAAAGACACACACACACATCAAAAGACACACACACACATCAAAAGACACACACACACACATCAAAAGTCACACACACACACAACACACACACACCACACACACACACACAACACACACACACACACACACACACACACACACACACACACACAACACATACACACACCTCATTCTTTCCCATTTCTCACGTCCTATGTACGTTTATACTCATTCTGTTTATCGTTACGTACAAAACTCGACTCTTTACATCATATCATGAAAAACGTATACATTTGCTGTAAACAAGCTGTTTCGACGGATCTTAGGAATTATTCAAGAACCACATTATCACTGTTGAATTGCACGCGGGGGGGGGGGGGGGGGAGATAAGGAGAGTCCCAACAACGTCCACCACTCTGCTGGACCCTTAAAAGATCTGTTCGTAATCAAAATATGATAAGTAACGGTTGATGACCATCACCATTTCCTGGTTATTATCCTTTTTTTGGATACAGCCGTGAACTCAGGATCTTATATATCTCGAGTTCAATTCCGGGCCCTCAACTGCTCGTCTTAAGGTTTCCATACTTCTGGCGGTTTCAGTTCAGTGCTTCATATTTTCTCCCTACCCCTTCCTTCTTTTAATATCATGCCAGGACATAGGGTTTTGCGCAGGCTCAGGGAGTCTGCCAGATAACTGCTGGCAGACCTGACCTATTGTCATGAATCCCTCTTGAACAAACTCTTTTAAAAAGTGAACATAATCAACAGATGACTCTGCTGTATGTCTTAGAAAATGGACGTTCTGGCAACACAGAGACACTTGAATTTCCAAACAAGCGATTAAGCTTACTTAGTGCAGAAATCCTGTGTAACCTCCAGACGCCAAATCACCACCCCACCCCACCCCACCTCTTCTTCTCTCTCTCTCTCTCTCTCTCTCTCTCTCTCTCTCTCTCTCTCTCTCTCTCTCTCTCATGCGATAGTGCGGAATGGTAAAGGGCTGAATGGTTCGTTTCCATCGGAGGACAGGTGTGGACAGATAAAGAAACACTGCTCTCAGCAAGCAGAACAGGGAGAAATACCGGGAGAGGTATTTGCTTGTTAGGCGCTGTAGGCACATCATATTTGATGGACAGCACCGGCCGCATCAGTACCATTTCCGACTGTTACTGGGTGAAAGGCAGACCTGACGCAGCAGTACGCCAATACTGGAAACAAAAGTGGAAGTCCAGACAGCAGGCGTCTCGAAGCTACTGGCTTCTCTACGATGACAGCACAGTACAGTGTCCTCACCAACAGTGTGTACAATGACCGTGGCTTCACTTCATTTCACTTCACTTCAGCCTGTTTGTGTCCCTTGTTGGACATAAGCCTTCCTCCTTGAGATCTTTGTTCCCTCACGTACCCTCCGTTCTGCCTCCGATCCTCTCACTTTTCGCTTTCCACGCACTAAGCTCAATACCTATGGTCCACGAGCCTTCTCTGTTTCTGGTCCACTCTCCTGGAACAAACTTCCTCTCTCAGTCCGTCAGCAACCTACTTTTGTCTCCTTCAAGTCCGCTCTCAAAACTCACCTTTTCTCCTCTGCATAAAATCCTGACCTCACTCAACCCCCTCTGCAGCCTGTCTCCGCTCGGAGTGAAATCACATTGTAATATATATTTGTATATAATATGCTCTCTATAATTTTCCATTGCTTTTCTTCTTTTTCCCCATTTAAAGCCATGTGTGTGTGTGTGTGTGTGTGTGTGTGTGTGTGTGTGTGTGTGTGTGTGTGTGTGTGTGTGTGTGTGTGTGTGTGTGTGTGTGTGTGTGTGTGTGTGTGTGCGTGCGTGTGTGTGCGTGCGTGCGTATGTGTCTGTTCAGCGCTTAGATTTGAATTCTATCAAGATTTTGCGCTATATAAATATTGTAATTACTATTATTATTATCGCACACCACTGCTGCCGGTTAACTGCTGTTCTGGTCCAGTGTTTGTCGAACTTTTCTAGATCGTCTCGCTATCTGGTTCTCTGGTGACCTCTGTTCCTTTTTTGGCTTCGAGGGATCCAGTGCGTCACTTTGGTGGTCCATCTGTTGTCAGATCTCCTAATGACATGACCAACCCAGTTCCAGAACAGAACCGCATGGTGACAAATAAATACTGATCAGATACTGTCCGCGAATGGAACAAGACACCGTCTACCATCTTTCTCTAACGAGGCACCGTCTGCCATCTGTCTCTACATGTATGTCCGAGCATGGGGAATCTCACAGAGGGCCGTCCCATCAGACGGCACCACCAAAGACTCACAATTCAGTCCAGAGAGTCAGTCCAGGACCAAACTCTATATCCAACAGATATCTGTGCGCATTGTACATTATCTGTCTAAATACATATCTGTGCCCTATCTGTACATTATCTGTCTAAAATACATATCTGTGCCCTATCTGTACATTATCTGTCTAAAATACATATCTGTGCCTATCTGTACATTATCTGTCTAAATACATATCTGTGCCTATCTGTACATTATCTGTCTAAAATACATATCTGTGCCCTATCTGTACATTATCTGTCTAAAATACATATCTGTGCCCTATCTGTACATTATCTGTCTAAAATACATATCTGTGCCCTATCTGTACATTATCTGTCTAAAATACATATCTGTGCCCTATCTGTACATTATCTGTCTAAAATACATATCTGTGCCCTATCTGTACATTATTTGTCTAAAATACATATCTGTGCCCTATCTGTACATTTTTGTCTAAAATACATATCTGTGCCCTATCTGTATATTATTTGCCTAATGTATGCACAAAAACAACGCCCAGAACTCAACGGCCAATCAGGCTATAACCTGATGAATTCATCAACAAATCAAACCTATTTACTGCTGTGAAATGTCATCGTGTATACGTGCACAGTAAAGCTAATCCTAAATGACTGATGCATCAATACGAGAGAGGAAGAGAGGAAGAGAGAGATAGAGAGAGAGAGACAGACAGACAGACAGAGACAGACAGACAGACAGGAGCAGACAGAGAAGACAGACAAGAACAGAGGACAGAGACAGAAACAGAACAGAGAGACAGAGACAGAAACAGAGACAGAGACAGAGAGAGGAGGGGTTGGGGTGGGGTGGGGAGAAGGCTCGTGTCTGCTTTGAAAGCGGCTCCTTCATACACTGAGCAAGTACCCAGTATGTGCTACACACAGCCCTATCATTTGTAGGTGCCCCTGAATCAGAACGTGTACTTAATAAAACCAGACAAGACAGGCGTATTTTCTTGTCTAGTTGTATTAAGTACGCGTTCTGATTCTATTTTCATGTTTTTGTTTGTTTGTTTGTTTGTTTGTTTGTTGTTGTTGGTTGTTGGTCTGTTTGTTTGTTTTCTGGTTTCTGTTTGCTTGAACGCGGGCGATCGCACTTGTTTTGGATCTCAGAAAAGACAATTTTACGGTGAGAGAAAGTTGATTGTTTATTTTGAACTGCCTTTTGTTTTTTGTTTTTCAAGAAAACTGATATTTTCTTAAAAAATTATAAATATGACGATGAAAACTGAATGAATGAAATCATTTTGTAGCCAATTAATCGAGAAACTTTCTGTTTTCAGAGAAAAGATGGTTCCTTTATAATAAACTAAAGCAACACTGGAGGAACCTATGGGGCATTTACGGCAAGTCAATGGAGGCGCATGAGCGGTAACAGAGTTATGCGTATAAAATCCAGTGCCAGCAACTACAGACACCAACTGTAGTAGTAGCGCCAACGTAAAGTCTGTGCCAGTACTTGAGAAGGTAGCGACTGTGACAAATGAGACTTGCAGCCTGTGGCGTGTTGGGCTGTCCACAGAGACAAACGCCTTTCGTTAGTTAACTACCAGCTAAATTGCTCTGATTGGATCGGCCCAGATTTAGCTGGACTTTGCTTTGATCGATTTGGTTCAGTTTTTACGTCGACACCCACCTCAGGTGATATGGCCGACGGGGATAACAATCCCAGAGAAGTGGGGCGGGGGAGGGGGACCTATCTAATCCTATACTGACACCACCAGAACAACAATGATGTTAAAATGGGAGAGAGAGAAGGCCAGTTTTAATGTAGCGCGCCCCGGGATTCGAACCCACAACCATCAGCATGTGAATCCGACGCTCAACTTACTACTGAGGTCCGCTCTGGACTTCGCTTCAGCTTTCAATCTGTCTTCTTTATTGTACACATCTGTCTGCTAACCCTTTCAATCCCCATCTATCCACCGGATTCCCGACTTTCACAACCTATTAACCCTTTCACTCCGTCACCCTATCCACTAACTTACTACAGCTGGTGATGGAGTGAAAATAAATAAAATGGTTAAGCTTGTTCTGTATGACTCAGGATAGCGGAGAAAGAACACATTATGGCGAAGATCCAGACTAGGCTGACCGCTATACAGGCGATGCTTGTTCAGTACTTGTCCCATCAAAACGTCGATGTGTGTGATTTCTGAGTTCGAGCATGACCATGCCCAGACGGTCTTCTGAGCCGTGTTATCGTTGGCTTGAATGTGTGCGTGCATCCTTGCTGGGGTGGACAGGCCCACAACAGTGTGCAGGCAGCATTTGTTGCTATACATCTTGCAAACTGCGACTTCAGTGGGGGAGAATAAAAGGACAAATTTAAAAAAATCTGGAAAAGAAAATGTGTGAATGCACCGCTAAAGCAAAAAAGGAGAGAGAGAGGGAGAGAGAGAAGGGAGAGAGAGAGAGAGAGAGGGAGAGAGAGAGAGAAAGAGAGGGAGAAGAGAGAGAAGAAGAGAGAGAGAGTGGTGTGTGTGTGAGAGAGAGAGAGAGGGGGGGACACATAGAGAGATAGAAAGAGACAGAGACAACGACAGTGTGTGTGTGTGTGTGAGAGAGAGAGAGAGAGAGAGAGAGAGAGAGAGAGAGGGCGGGGGACACATAGAGAGATAGAAAGAGACAGAGACAACGACACAGAGAGAGAGAGAGGGCTGGGGACAGAAAGAGGGGACAGACAGACAGAGACAGCGACAGAGAGACAAAGAAACAGAGAGACGAGACAGAGAGAGAGAGGGGAGGAAGCACACAAAGAAAACAGGAAGGCAGAAGCAAACTACATTCAAACTGGCCTTCTCAATGTCCCATCTTGACATCATTGTTGTTCTGGTGGTGTCACTATAGGATAAGATAAGTCACCCTTCCTTCCCCCACTTCCCTGGGATGGTTATCCCCGTCGGCCGTATCACCTGAGGTGGGTGTCGACGTAAAAACTGAACCAAATCAATCGATCAAACAAACAAAAAAAAACAAAAAAGTTGCGGCCAGACTGAAGTGCGTGCTCTTTCACAGGTCGTCCCGAATAGCGCCACTCACTCCGTGTGATACCAAAAATGTCGTGACGTTTGGGTCCTTACGCTTGTTTGGCATGGCACATTTCCTTTATCATCAACGGGCCGTTTTAAGAAAAAAATCTAACGGCACATATGGAGCGGCTGTCGGTGTGTGTGTGTGTGTGTGGTGTGTGTGTGTGTGTGTGTGTGTGTGTGTGTGTGTGTGTGGTGTGTGTGTGTGTGAATGAGTGAGTGTGTGTGGAGTGTGTGGTTTTGGTGTGTGTGTGTGGTGTGTGTGTGGAATGAGTGAGTGGTAGTGTGTGTGTGTGAGTGAGTGTGTGTGAGTGGAGTGTGTGTGTGGTGTGTGTGTGTGTGTGGTGAGTGGTGTGTGCGTGTAGTGAGTATGTGTCGTGTGTGTATGCGTATTGTGTGTGCGCGCGACGCGCGACGTATATGTGTGCGTGTGTGTGCGTTTTTGTGTTTGTATGTGCGTGTCTTTGTTTGTGTCCGTGTGCGCGTACGTGCGCGCTTGCTTGCGTATGCATGTACGTGCGCACGCGCGTGCGTGTGTGGCAGAAAAAATAAAATATACAACCTCCTCGAACAATCATAAACATTCAAGAATCGAATGGAATTCATCAATTACACAGATTCAAACCACAAAGAGATCAGAGCAAACATTAATCTGACAAGAACTTGCCCAAACTATCCCGACACACACACACACACACTCAAACACAGCCCGCTGGACTCTGCAGTGTGCCCAGCCAGTTCAGCATAGAGACGAGGGGTACAAACAGGAATGCTGCAAACACCAGCACCACAAAGTAAACCGCTCGCCTGTTGCTTAGCCTTCTATTTGTCGACCCCTTACCGACGGATTAAAGCGATCAACTTGTCGACACCTATCAAATAAAAATTTTTTTAAAAGAAGTTGTAATAAGAGGGCCTAAGGGTAAAGAGTAGGCAGGTGGTTGCGAATACCTGTACGCTGGTATCTCTTCCGTTTATCAAAAGTAAGCTGTTCCGATAACTTGACACTTTGCTGCTGTGAAATTGGACTGTTTTTGTTGGCAAGTCGGAGAGTTCTGGTTATGGTTATTGTTGTTTAAAGCCCAGCCGACTGCGCAGAGCCATATCAGGGCTATAACCGCCTCAAAACATACACAGTACTTCAACAGACAAAAAAGGAAAAGAAAATTAAGTACACATATCAATGCATTCGCGCACGTAATCTAAGGACATGCCCCTGGCGTTGACCACTCCGTCCAATTTATCGCACAGGGGATTTTAAAAAAAAACACCTGAATCCAAATTTAAGCATACCTAAGGACACCAAAACATATACATAAAAACGAGCATAAATTACCTCAAATTGCTTCCGCATATCTCACCTCCCTAGAGCCAAAAATGCACTTAATACATGTACCCAATGACCAATCCTAAGAAAAAGTATTAAAGACTTTATCGAACACATACAGGTGAATGGACCAGCAAGGCAGATAATGATAGGATGAAATGACATAAAGCAAAGGAGGAAGAAGAAACAAAGAGAATGACAGAAAAGAAGAAAATTCCAGCACAGAATTTCCAGAAGGTGGGGATACTATTTATACTGAAAGATCCCCCGGCATCCCCACGGGGAAGTCGGCGAGTTCAACACACCTCACACAACACAGTAGTTCCATATGAGAGTTCTACATCTCTGTGAGAGCTGTAATACGCCCAAGAACAAAAACTGCCAACTTCTAAACGCTGGACCATCTTACAGAAAGGAGTGTGAATTTAATTAAGGAAACACTTTGTTTATAAATGTAGTCACGATTTGATGTCGAATTTCTTTCAAGAAACAATGAACATTTGAACGGCCAAATATTAGTCCCAAAAGATGCTGTGAAGCTCAGCCGAGCCACAGTACGTGAATAAATGAAAAATAACAACAAAAAGTCTACACATTTATGTTCGTTTCTCTAATCGAAGTAAACAAACTCAAACTATTTAACGTTACAAGGCTTGTTGAAATGTTCTAGAGGAAATGTGAAACAGAAAACCTTCAGGTGAATGTCAAGTTGTAACAAGCGTGACAGAGTAGCCTATATGGTATTACCCCTTCCTCTCCATCCAATATTAGTTCCGTCCCTTTTCAATCAGTGAAATGCTATAAATCTGATCGCCTGTAGTAGCGAGCATCTGTACGTGACTAAGTGAGAGGCGCGCCCATTGGTGTGTATACGTGAACTGTTAAATGTTACATTGTGACCTGCATGGCAAGATCACGTTGCTGAGCCTCAATATGTCTGAATTTTTGTCTTCCATTTTACCCTTGCTTAAATCTGGTTTCCAACCTGAGTCAGACTGAGCCTGACCCTCTTTGTGTGTGTGTGTGTGTGTGTGTGTGTGTGTGTGGTGTGTGTGTGTGTATGTGTGTGTGTGTCAGTGTGTGCGTGCATTTATAGAATGGTGTCTGAAGTATGTCAAGACGGCCAAAAACATCTTGATGAACACCTCAAAATAGGAGAAAGAATGTCGTACAGGGGAAAATATCTGTACGGCTTGGAATGTTCAGCAGACGCCGCCCGGAAACTCCACCAGGAGCATGCGCCTGCGGCGAAGGGAGAAAACTGCACACGTCAGTGTGGCAAGATTAGCCGCCCCTTACATCCTACCCTCACTGTGGACTTCCGGTTGTAGACCTTTTGGCCGTTTGTTTTCCTCCTTGGGCCGCTCGATCAGACATATTAGAGGGAATTAGGGGAAGTAAATGTCACATCTATTCCCATCTACTTGCCCCAAGCTGTCAGGTGTGCCTGGGGGGGAAATCTCAGGTGTTGGTTTGCAGTTGGCAGCTCTCAGTGGAGTTTGGCGTCTTCCCTTTGACGTGCTGGGGATGTCTAGTCTGTGAACATAATCCCATCGGGCGGGTAGACTAAGTGCAAGACAGCAATTTGATTGCCTGTCAACTTTTTTTTCTCTTCCTCTTTCTCTGTAATATTTACATTAAACAAAACAAAATACAGAAATCAAACAATCAAGTGAATGAAGCTGATGATCAAGTAAAGCCATAGCAATATTTTCCCTCCACAGCATTTTCTTCCTGTCATTTTAAACAGAAGCCGATAAAAGCTGGTGTCAACGAAACTGTTTTAAGTAAGTCACGCTCGTCTGAAACAATGCTTTAAATAATAATAATTTAAAAAAAAGCAATCCATATTCAACAATGTTCAAATTCCCAGTTGCAGTGATACCCAATACGGGCCTTGGTTAAAACAACCAAGCAAAACTACACACATTTGCGAATCCAACTGGATGGAATCTGTGTCCAGATTTGTTCCAAAATTTACTGTCAAACAACTGAAAATCCTTTACTGATACAGTTTAATTTACGAACATCCCTTATGTCCCACCCCATACACTATATGGGGGTGGAGGGGGGTGTAGGGATGACGAGAGACAGACAGACCGACAGAGTAAGAATTTGAGTGGGTTGGTGTGACATGAAAACGATGTAATCCAAACTTTGACATTCACGAAACTTCAGTTAGGAAGATCTGCTGACAAATCTTCCACAGTCATTGCGAACAATCATTTTTCTTTCCCATTTTTTTTTTCTTTATATATATTTTTTTTCTTTGTGATAGATAAAGTTTCACTTTTCACGTAAAGCAAAAACGGATAAGGATACAAGGTGACGTCATAACAACATATCATTCCCAACACCAACGTAAGCCCCTTTAACAAACGAGGTCGCCTGGAGCAAAGCCGTATTTCTCCTCAGTGTGTCTGTGCGTCTTGGTGTGCATTCCAGCATTCCAGACAATATACACAGTGACTGTTATAAATGACGTCTGCTTTATGTAAATGTGCCACAGTGGTTGAAGTCCTTTTTCCTACTGTTTAAGATTGTTTTAGCTATTTGTTTGTTTACTCATTTATCTATTTATTCATTTATTTATGTATTATTTTTCGCGGTATCCTACTCTTGGTAACGTGAGAACTGATTTCGTAAACATACCAGCACTTCCTTCCAAATGTAAAGTTAGTTTGATTTTTCTCGACTAGAAATGGCCAAGTCGTCAGAAATTTGGCATCATTCTTACAAAATTTCTTTTAAACGAGCAAGATATATTTCATGATTATGTATACATTTGTACAGTCTGTGCACATTTCTACAGATGTGGGTTTTTTGTTTGTTTGTTTTTGTTCGTTTGTTTTGTTGTTTTGTTTTGTTTTCTTTTTGTTGTTGTTGATATTGTTTTGTTTTTTGTTTGTTTTTTTGTTTTTTTTTTGTTTTGTGTTTTTTTTTGTTTGTTTTTTGCTCACTTACGTGTCATTAAATTTTGTGATGTGACAGCCTGAAATTCTTCGGCGTGTAATATTCCGGAAGTTTGCTGAAAGTCTGGTTGACAGCTACATGTATATAGCACTCTTTGAGTTTCACACACCCCTTTCATAATCACAACGACTAAATAATCTTAGTAGGAATCTGTGTGTGCACGTAGCACTGTTCCGCTATGGTGGTAACACTCTCCTCATTCACTCTCGCATTCAGGTTTGTCCTATCTTTGCCGCCACTTTCGTTTTCTTCTGATTGCTGTCAAACTGTTCTCAAAAGATTCTCGCCTTACTTCAGACTGTCAGCGTTAGTGTTCAGCATACCCCCACAATCTTTTCACACAAACCTGTCACTTACAGTTGTGACGCGAGCCTCTTAACCGCGCTGCAGAAAGTAATCTTTGACACCGTTGGCCCCCCATACACAAATCAGTCTCCGCCATTAGCCCTCAGCTTCGTTTCCATGTAGCTACATATCATCGGAAACGGTTTTCGTGTTCCCACATCTTGTCAACTAATGGCTTCTGTCAATGGCACAGCTTGTATCCACCCCAAAACTTAACCATACGCCAAGTCGGTCAGAGACGAAAGAGAGAGAGAGAAAGAGACAGAGAGAGAGACAGAGAGAGAAAGACAGAGACAGAGACACAGAGACACAGAGACAGAGACAGAGGCAGAGACAGACAGACAGAAAGACACACAGAGAGAGAGACAGACAGACAGACACAGAGAGACAGAGACAGACACAGAGAGAGACAGAGACAGAGACAAAGACAAAGACAGAAAGAGAGAGAACAGAGGGGGGTAGGGTGGTGGAATTGAGAAAAAGTGAGGTACAAAACAGAAAGGAGGGATGAGGAGAGAGAAGACGTCCGCCACACAAGTAACAGAGCCAAGCAATGCTCCTTTCCTCCTCTTTCCGATGCCAATGGCAACTGTATGCTACTGCGTAAGTGTGAACTTAAAAATCAGATCATTGCTAACCAGTTTACGCGTCAGAACAGTCTTTTAGCCGTGCTGGTGAATCTTGTTATTGTTACTGTTGTTCAAAGCCCAGCCGACTGCGTAGAGCCATATCAGGGCCACAACCGCTTCCAAACATACAAAACTCCAACAGAAAAAAAAAAAAAAAAAGAAAACTAAGTACACATACCAATGCATTGCGCACATAAACTAATGACATGCCCCTGGCGTTGACCATTCCGTCCAATTTATCGCGCAGGGGATTTAAAAAAAGACACCTGAATACAATTTTCAACATACCTAAGGACACCAAAACATATATAAAATCGGGCATAAATTACCTAAAATTGCTTCCGTATATCTCACCTCCCTAGAGCCAAAAATGCACTTAATACATGTACCCAATTATCAATCCTAAGAAAAAGTATGTCAGACTTTATCGGACACATACAGGTGAACGGACCAGCAAGGCAGATGATAGGAAGAAATGACAGAAAGCAAAGGAGGAAGAAAGAAACAAAGAGAGTGACAGAAAAGAGGAAATTTCTAGCACAGAATTTCCAGAAGGTGGGGATAGTATTCATACTGAAAGAGCCCCCGGCATCCCCATGGGGGAGCTGCTGCTGAATCTGTTATGAAAATGCCAGTAAGGATCTTATGTCTAGACATACTGGCTCAAAACTCCCTTGGCTCTTTCGATTGTATTTTGTATTTACTGTAACTCAAACATTGAGCCAAACTGGTTTCTGCGTCTCAGTTTAATGAATCCATATTTCTAAATCTGGAAATGAACCTCTTGGAAATTTGCTACAGTCAGTAGCGATATGCACAAAAAACCGACCAACAGACACGCACATCCGAACACGCAGGCAGCTTCGTCTCCAGACCGTGTGAATACATTCCCACCACCATTTGTGTTCTTTCTTTCCTTTTCTTCTGTTTTTTCCCCCCGTTGCAATTTCTCTGTATCTTTGTTCCTTTCCTCCACCTCATTTCCTTTCTTTCTTCATCTCCTATCTATCTTCCCTCCTTCACCTCCTTTCTTTCTTCCGTCCTATTTTATTCTTCTTCTGGAGAAGAGGAGACAGGTTTTTCACGTAGGCTTCCAACGACAAAGAAAAAAAACAACTTTGGCTTCAAGACTGGAGTTGATGATTCTGCCACTAGGGCCTATTGTATTGACCTTGGTTTTTACACTACATGAAGGAGACAGGGGGGAGGAGGGGGGAGGAGGGGGGAGGAGGGGGGAGGGGGCGAGCAGAAACCTGACTGGAGAAAACCCCAGAGGCAGCAGACAGCACTGACGCGGAAAGGGAGGTCGGCCACTGTATGGGCGAGGCTAAGTGATACGCTCCAACCCCTGGTCCTCGCACACAGTATCGGTACAGAAAAACCAATCACAGTTCCCGGCCCCCAAAGGACGCTGTAAAGGTTAGGGCTTCATGTCGTCACTATATAGACAAATGGACACGGAAGATTGGGGTTCGACTCCCCAAAGGACGCTGTAAAGGTTAGGGCTTCATGTCGTCACTATATAGATAGATGGACACGGTAGATTGGGGTTCGACTCCCCAAAGGGCGCTGTAAAGGTTAGAGCTTCATGTCGTCACTATATAGACAGATGGACACAGACGGTTGGGGTTCGACTCCCCAAAGGGCGCTGTAAAGGTTAGGGCTTCATGTCGTCACTATATAGATAAAGGCCACTGTAGATTGGGGTTCAACTCCCCAAAGGGCGCTGTAAAGGTCAGGGCTTAATGTCGTCACTACACAGACAGATGGACACGGTAGGTTGGGGTTCGACTCCCCAAAGGCCGCTGTAAAAGTTAGGGCTTCATGTCGTCACTATGTAGATAGAAGGACACGGAAAATTGGGGTTCGACTCTCCAGCCATTTATCTTTTAGTCGGTTTTTTTTTTCCCGCTTTGTATCCCCTACGGAGCTGAAAATAAGCCATCAGTATTATAAGCTGCAAAATGAAAGGTTAGAACCACATAAATGACTCCTGCGAAGAGTTTTAGAATGTGATACTCAAACAACCATTGCAGTTATGACAGATGATGTGTCTATTACTTCCCAGTCTGTTTATGGTGCATTTCATCATCACAATAAAAAAATTTAAAAAAGCGAAACGGAGCTTTCTAGTGTAATCACGAACGTAACACGTACGTCTGTACGATCATCACGCTGAATGACATGTTTATGAATAGCTTTCAACTGCTACAGCTTTCAACTGCCTTTTTCTTCTGTATGATTCTTTCTACATTTATTCAATATCGCTTGTCAATGTCAAGCAGTCCACAAACAGCACGATTTCAACAACCATCTATCATGGACCCGAAACAGGGACAGTTACATAACTGATCAGACAACTTCACTCCCACCACATAATTATACACTCCGCTCAGTCTTCCGCTGTTCAGTATAGACAGACAGATGAATAAATAATTAACATAATATAAGATGGTCAAGCTATATGATGACCCCCTTTTTCCGGCACAATGAGACACTTTTTGTGTAATTGCGACTTTCAACATAAATGGTGTCCATTTGCGCTTATAAATACCTACTGAGTCATTTTTCATTTAGATGTAGGAATACAACTTTGGTTTACTCGAGAAATCCTCTTTGATCTTTCTCAATATTCCCCCATCAGAATAACTTACCATGTAAAGCATACACATTTTCAGAAGGAATACTGACTTGTGCGTGGTTGAATGAATTCACATCAGCCATCATATGATATGCCGCTTTCCAACATATTACACATTCCAGTTTCACAAAATTGTCAACATAAAACACATTGCTTCCATACGCAAAGCCCATAACTTTCACAGCTAGGCATACAAACACATAGGAACCAGAAAAACACGAAAATAGAATCAGAACGCGTATTTAATACCGCCAGACAAGACAGGCGCAAATTTTCGTTGGCCTTTGTCAAGCGTAAAGGCAAGATCACAAATGAACAAACACCAAATACAAAAATTAGGAGAAAGAGACTGAAACTTCCCAGCTGCTTCGTCCAGTGGAAGAAAAGGACTAAAATGAAATCATATTATGATTTCAGGGAAGTTTCAGTCTTTTTCTGCTAATTTTTGTATTTGGTGTTTGTTCGTTTGTGATCTTACGTAAATTTACGCTTTACAGAGGCCAAGTTTGCGCCTGTCTTGTCTGGTTGTATTAAATACGCTTTCCGTTTCTATTTTCGTGTTTTTCTAGTTACTGTTTGCTTGAACGTGGGCAGTCGCACTTGTTTTTGGTTTCTTAATACAAAACACATGATTTCAAAATCAATAGTAAAGATTTCTAAGCAAAAATCGATTTTTTTATTTGATTTTTTTTTTCGTCTTCCCTTTCCCTACCTGTAAGTATTTGTCTTGTAGGTCAACGACCAAACAGAACAGCAAGCTTGTTGGTCTGAATTTCTGAATGTGTTCACAATAATTAGATCTACGGTTTTGTTTCTGGATAAGGTTGTCAGCAATGTGTTCTAACTTGCCTGTTTACTCTGCTTCTACACACAAACTCCAGTGGCTCATCACCTGTCCTGTGCCCTTTCCTACCCCCAAACCACCATCCAAATACCATGTTTATAAATGACTGTCTGATTGAGATTACGTGCAGACTGGCGGAATCTGCCAAAACTGATCATCTGAATTATTATTCCAGATGATAGAGGGCACACGACTTTGCCAAAAAGCTCTCTCTCTCTCTCTCTCTTTCTCTCTCTCTGTTTCTCTCTCTCTCTCTCTCTCTCTCTCTCTCTCTCTCTCTCTCTCTCTCTCTCTCTCTTTCTCTGTGTTTGTGTATAACTTCGGAATTCCAGAGTTTCAGCCGATAATGTGTATGTTAGGGGATGTTGAGGAGCGAGGTGGGGGGGCCGACGTGTTGACGTAAGAGAGGGAAGTTTGGACAGTCAACAAGCATGCTCTCTGTCAGGGAAAATCCACAGCGTCAGGAGGCGGTCTTTAAACCCGGTTTGAATTCTCTGGTGAGGCCATTCCAAACATCCAGTCGTGTATTTCGGGAATTTGAAAGAGTGTGAGAAAGTTTGAGATAACATGATAATGGCTTGGCGTTCCCCGACATGCACGGTTCCTGGCTCTCTTGACTGAGACAGCGCTGTCTTCCAGCCAGTGTTGTTGAACCGAATCTTGGCATCAGTGAGAAATCATTAGTTTACTGCTCCTTCGGTCTGTTTATTTACTAGTGCAGATGAGGTACGGGTTATATAGCTTGTCTACCACCGCTTTAAACGATGGGAACGATCTGCTTAATATAAATCTGTCTGAAGCATAATCCATCCAAGACAGTAATTAAACTGAAAATGTAATCCACTCTAAAGACATATTTACCCAAAATCTTAATCTGCCTTAAATAACAATGTACCCAAAAGAATCGACCCCAAAGTTCAAATTTCCGTAAAAAATTCAATCTATTCTTCATGAACAATGTACCCCACTATGAACAGTCTACCCGAAAGTTAAGTCTGCCCAAAAGAACAATTTCTCAAAAATTCAGTGTGGTCAAAAGAATAAATTATCTAAAAATTCAAATTCCCCAAAGAACACATTTTATTTAATACTTCAAGTTCTCTCTCTCTCCCCCCCTCCCCCTTTCTGTCCCCAAAAGACAATTTATCTCAAAAACGACGATCTGTCCCAAAGAATAATCATCCCGAAATTCAATCTGCCGAAAAGAACAATTTATCCATGAATTCAACTTGCTCAAAAAGAACAAATCATCCACAGACTACGCGCGCAGCACACACACACCACACACACACACACACACACACACACACACACACACACACACACACACACACACACACACAATTAGATAGATAGATAGATAGATAGATAGATAGATAGATAGATAGATAGAAGATAGATAGATAGATAGATAGAAGATAGATAGATAGATAGATAGAGATAGATAGATGCATAGATAGATCTGCCCCCAAGAACGATAATCTAAAAATTCAATCTGCCCCAAAGAACGTTTACCCAAATTCCATATCTGCTCCATCCACACCAGGAAAACAACAACAAACCAAGCAAACAAAACAAAACAAAAACTAAAATAAAAAAAACAAAAAACTGCCAGCGATTATCTGACAGATTCTCTGAGTCTGCGCAAAACCCTATGTGCTGGCAAGGTTTTCTTTTGTTTTGTTTGTATTTTGTTGTTGTTGTTGTTTCTGGTGTGGATGGAGCAGATAACCCAAACTCCGAATATCGCTAGCGAGAACTATCCACGATAAACTGACCGAAGAGTGACCGCTATAATAAAAGCACAGCGATCAGTCAAGTGGCCACTCACAGCAAGCGATCGATTTGCCCA
The DNA here is from genome assembly GCA_030674185.1 of Monoplex corrugatus. NCBI lineage: Eukaryota > Metazoa > Mollusca > Gastropoda > Littorinimorpha > Ranellidae > Monoplex > Monoplex corrugatus. The sequence goes on from CM060315.1 coordinate 48,178,921, forward strand.
CCACTATCTTAGTATCTACAATTAGCTGAACGAGAAGTCAATTAACCGCTAGCTTGAGGTAGTGACGTATCAATTACCACTTCCTGCAACAAGGTGCTCTATCAATTACCGTCACTTACAAGCCAGCCAATCTGTCAGTTCACAGCTTTTTCACTGCCTCTTACAAGTGATTTAATGATGGATGTCTGCTGGCTACATGCTGATCAGTCTGTCAATGAATGGCTTATTACTCACGACGAGCTTCAGGCGGTTTCATGGTATTTTTGTAACAGTGTACAGCACACAATCACCTGGGTACGTCACGTTTCGTCTTTTCCTGTAATTCTGTAGTAATTCACCAATAGCTTAACTGCCTTTCCTCGTCAGAAATAAGTTAATGACGACACGATGGTGACGGCATCAACAACACTGTAGCGCCATCTTTCCCACCTTGTTGTTCATTAACGTCGTAACTTTAGAGCAAGGAAGAGAGAGCAGCTTTCTACAGGAACTGATAATAATTATCTCCGCTAGAAATGAAGGGCTCAATTATTTCCATTAAAAAAACAATACAGAGCTTGTCTTTGTCTTTGACAACAACAAGCAACATTTATAGGACATTTTATGAGGAAAGGGGAATTAGAGCACCTGGTCACAACCGGAAGCTGGAGGGAAAGACAACACCAGGTAGACCCAGGAAGAAAATATTTGACGGATTTGTAGGGTGGCTGAGGACAGAGAGGGTGGGAAATGTACTTGCAGCGACAGGGGATAGATTCGTGTGGAGGGCCACGAACGCCAACGCCATGCGACAGGGCACATCATGATGATGATGATGATGATGATACAGAACTATCGGATAGTCTGACTGTGGTAACATTTAACAGTTCATAATTTCGCACATATCAACATCATCATCACTTTTCTTTTTTATAACATTATCATCGTCAACATTAGCGGGATATATTAAATGTACAAAAATCAAGCAGAGGCAGACATCAACTTGTTGAACAAGGTTTCGGGTACTTTCAAATTAAAATATTCTACTACACGTGACTGAGAAAATGATGGTATACTCTGCCATCCTGTGCTTTGACCCTCATGCATGTATACACACGGTGCACGGAAAACAAAATGACACCTTTTCCAGAGTAGGCCATTAGTAATGAAAGAAAAGAGAAGAGGAATTTTTTTCAGGGATCTGGAGATAATGAGAAAGAGGAAGTGGCGGACACACACACACACACACACACACACACACACACACACACACACACACACACACACACACACACACACACACACACAAAACACCCAGTGCGAACGAGTATGTGAGAGAGACGGGGGGGGGGGGTGATAAAAAGAGACAGAGAGACACAGAGAGAGACAGAGACAGACAGACAGACAGACAAAGACTGAAAGAGAGAGACAGAGAGAGACAGAAACAGAGAGACAGAGAGAGAGACAGAAAGAGACAGAGAGAGAGAGAGACAGACACAGAGAGAGAGGCGCCAGCAAGAGAAGAGGAGAAGAGAGAGACAGAAACAGAGGACAGAGAGACAGAAGAGACAGAGAGACAGAGAGAAGAACAGAGAGAGATAGAGAGAGGAGAGAGAGAGACACAGACACAGACAGAGAGAGAGACAGAGACAGAGAAAGAGAGAAAGAGAAGATTCTCAGTAGGGGGGAATGGAGACAGGCTGTTTTGCTAGTTCCCCAGCTCCGTGTTGTTGGAAGCGTTGTTCAAACAGTGCAGCCTGACATTTGGCGACACGTGTGCGATGTTGGCCATTGATAGACCACCGACACAGCGCCATTCCGCTCATTGGCACTCCGCGACCAACCTCAGAGACGCTCCCTCTACTTCTTCCCCCTGCCTAACCCCCATCCCACCCCACCCCCCAGAAAGTGGGGGGGGGGAGGGGGGGGGGAGAGAAATTGCATACATGTTCTCTCCAGTTCCTTTGCTATCTTGGGTGTCTGGTTTCTTCACCTCCCAGGCGCACGTTTCCCGTGACAGGTTTTTGTGGTTACGGTGGCGTAAACGTACACACCAAAGGAACATCGTGTGGTACCGCCATCAACACTATCATCAAAAAGAGGTGATCTTCGTCGTCATGGTCCTTTTTGTCACAATCCACTATTACTATTATGGTACCGCCATCATCACTATCATCAAAAAGAGGTGATCTTCGTCGTCATGGTCCTTTTTGTCACAATCCACTATTACTATTACTCTGCAACTAGTGTTGCAGCTGCTTCCACTGCAACACTACTACTATCATAGGAAAAAATTAATGTAGGTTGATTTATACCCCACGTGGGGATGCCGGTGGCTCTTTCAGTAGAAATAGTCTCCACGCCTTCTGGAAATTCTGTGCTAAAAATGTCCTTTCTTCTGTCACTCTCTAAGAAAAGACGAAGAAAAGAAAATCAATGCAGCAGAAATGTGGCTCTACAGACGACTTCTCAGAGTCAAATGGACAGACAGAAGAACGAACGATGGAGTACTAATGGAACTGAATGTCAAGCGCCAACTGTTGACACAGGTCAACATGCCATCAGAAACACCAAAAACAGATTCGATATCAACGGTTTTGCAAGGGAAAGTTGGGGCGAGGAGAAGAAAGGAACGACCGCACACCTCCTACTTCGCTGATGTCTGTGGTCTGGAGATCCAGGAGGTCGCCCACAGATGTCTCAGTTTGTTGACCTGGAGAAGACTTGTGACGTCGAGCGTGGCTCCTACCGCCGATCCCGGCGAGGGAGAGAGGTGGTGAGATGAGGAGAGGTGACTACCGCTGCAGCAACTACTACCACTACGTTGCTACTTCTGCTGTCGCAGCTACTACTACTATTTTAAATTTGATGGCAAGGTCGAGGTGGGAGATGGGGAATGGAGCTATTGACAAAGATGGACCAGAGGTGTGCTGGGTCCTTCGTCTACAAAAAATCCAACAAAGCCGAAGTATGAATGGATAAGGTTTATTGTTCAAGTCACGACAGAATAAACGCCCATGCTTCAGTGAGGGCTTTTTGACTGTGTACATACATGTCGGCTTTTATCGTCATGTTTTCAATGAGGGTCTGCCTAAAATGCTCCAGAACTTGTAACTTACTACTCCCCTTTCAATTCACTACACGCGCTTCACAACGCAAATACAGGACATTACATACACCGCCTTACAATGAACAAGACATTACACACACCGCCTTACAATGAACAGGACATTACACACACCACCTTACAATGGACAGGACATTACACAATCCACCTTATAATGGACAGGACATTACACACACCACCTTACAATGGACAGGCCACTACACAATCCACCTTACAATGGACAGGACATTACACACACCGCCTTACAATGGACAGGACATTACACACACCACCTTACAATGGACAGGCCATTACACACACCACCTTACAGTGAACAGGACATTACACACACCACCTTACAGTGAACATGACATTACACACACCACCTTACAGTGAACAGGACATTACACACACCACCTTACAGTGAACAGGACATTACACACACCACCTTACAGTGAACAGGACATTACACACACCACCTTACAGTGAACAGGACATTACACACACCGCTTTACAATGGACAGGACATTACACACACCACCTTACAGTGAACAGGACATTACACACACCACCTTACAGTGAACAGGACATTACACACACCGCCTTACAATGGACAGGACATTACACACACCACCTTACAGTGAACAGGACATTACACACACCACCTTACAGTGAACAGGACATTACACACACCACCTTACAGTGAACAGGACATTACACACACCGCTTTACAATGGACAGGACATTACACACACCACCATACAGTGAACAGGACATTACACACACCGCCTTACAGTGAACAGAACATTACACACACCGCCTTACAATGGATAGGACATTACACACACCACCTTACAGTGAACAGGACATTACACACACCACCTTACAGTGAACAGGACATTACACATACCGCCTTACAATGGACAGGACATTACACACACCACCTTACAGTGAACAGGACATTACACACACCACCTTACAGTGAACAGGACATTACACACACCACCTTACAATGGACAGGACATTACACACACCACCTTACAGTGAACATGACATTACACACACCACCTTACAGTGAACAGGACATTACACACACCACCTTACAATGGACAGGACATTACACACACCACCTTACAGTGAACAGGACATTACACACACCACCTTACAATGGACAGGACATTACACACACCACCTTGCAGTGAACAGGACATTACACACACCACCTTACAGTGAACAGGACATTACACATACCGCCATACAATGGACAGGACATTACACACACCACCTTACAATGGACAGGCCAATACCTTGAAGTAGGTTTTTACAGGTTTGGGGGAGGGGGAGCTAAAAACATTTTAAAAAATGAATACATGCAATCACCTATATGGAACCTCTCCTCTGTTGCTGCTGTTGCTGTTATTGTTGCTGCTGCTGCTGCTGCTGTTGTTGCTGTTGCTGCTGCTGCTTTTGTTGTTGTTGCTGTTACTGTTGTTGTTGTAGCTGCTGCTGCTGCTGTTGTTGTTGTTGTTGTTGTTGCTGTTGTTGTTGTTGCTGCTGCTGCTGCTTTTGTTGTTGCTGCTGTTGTTGTTGCTGCTGCTTTTGTTGTTGCTGCTGCTGTTGTTGTTGTTGCTGCTGCTGCTGTTCTTGTTGTTATTGACAGTTTACTTTTGATCACAAACTACGCCTGTTGCAGTTGTCAGTGTTCCTGTAGACCGATGCACTGCACTGTGGTGGTGGGGGTGGGGGGGCGATGGGGGGTGGGGGATGATTTTCTTACCGTGCCAACTATAAGGTCACCGTTATCAAACTGGTGGTTTTGCGTGGTTTGTGTTTGTTTGCTCGTTTGGTTTGGGGGCCGTCTCCCCTCCCTCCCCCTTCATCCACCCTCTTTTTGCCCCTTAATTTAAGTGATCTTTATAGCTGACGTGGTGATTATCTTCACCTCACTAAACCAGTTCCTTCAGCATATAGTCCTTTTTTGCTCGCCTGATGGTCAAGTACCGAAGAGATGGTGTGAAACTTGCTGCTCAGCAGTGGTACGCTCGTATGTACCGTGTACACACAGACGAGTGGTGTCGGGAGGTCGTCAGTTCCTTGGACCAGTCGGTGAGTGTTTGCTGTTGTGCTCCTCAATGACCTCAGCTTGACACACACGTTAGCACCACCACCACCCCCTCTCCTTCTCTTTCTACCTCTTTTGTATTAGACCACAGATGTGGTGCATGTCAAATGGCGTCTAGTGTGTTGGCTAGTGACCGCGTGCTTGTCACCTCTCACTTTCAGCCTGCACCGCTGGCTGGCACTGCTGCTTGCAGCTATGCGAAAAGGAGAGCAGATTGCGTAAGTCTCTCTCTGTCAGTACACAGCCTCTCCATCAGCAAGCCCTACGTTATGCCTCCTCGTGGCGACATGTGGTAACTGAACACCTCACGGACTCAGGCTAAAAAAATCGAGGGACTCAAAGGAGGTCTGGCCCCCAGACGTGCAGCACGCGCGCCCACCGGCGTATATGGTGCCCACGAACCAGACCGTAAAACAACTCGCTCAGACGCCCAGCTATGGGTAAATAGCACCACTGCCTAGTGGGTATCTCGGGAGAGAATAAGGCTATGGGAGTAAACCCTGAAAAAAATCACCCCTACTGCCTCGTAGGTTGTCGTGGGAACGACAAAGGCTAGCGGAGAGACCGTACACAAACCGATGGAAGGCAACGGGAAACCACCATCGTACTTTCCCAAGAAAAATTCACACACACACACACACACACACACACACACACACACACACACACACACACACACACACACACATACACACACACACACACACACACACACCACTATCATCACCACACCACACCACACACCACATACACCCCCAACATACATAACGAGCCTAGACGATCTAAATAAATCCTTTTTTTTTTTCTTTTCTTTTTTTTTTCTTCTCAATTTCGTGACTGTAAATTGTCAAAAGCAATAAGAGACGTTCCCAGAAGAGCGGGTTTAGAAACAAGTCTATCATGTCGTCTGTCTCCTATCTTCTCATCTGACATACTGGCATGCTCAGCAAACAGACACAGATATACCAATCTGTCTCATGTTCCTTGTCGTGTCATTAATACCGTTATTTCCAACAGGAATGGCTGAAGGCCTGAAAGACAATTTTCATCTGTTTGTTTTGGAAGGAGGGGCTCTAAATGACGACCTGAAGGAGAGCTCGAATTCAACAACAAGCAGACGTTCAGGTTTTAAAGCCACCCAGACATCAAGCCGTTTCCTCAGTCCAAGCAATGCATTTTGTGTGTGTGTATGTGTGTGTGTGTGTGTGTGTGTGTGTGTGTGTGTGTGTGTGTGTGTGTGTGTGTGAGTGTGTGTGTGTGTGTGTGTGTGTGTGTGTCTGTGTCTGTGTGTCTGTGTGTGTGAGTGTGTGTGTGTGTGTGTGTGTGTGTGTGTGTGTCTGCGTGTGTGTGTGTGTGTGTGTCTGTGTGTGTGTGTGTGTGTGTCTGTGTGTGTGTGTGTGTGTGTGTGTGTGTGTGTGTGTGTGTGTGTGTGTGTGTCTGTGTCTGTGTCTGTGTGTGTTTTGTTTTGTTTTGTTTCGTTTCGTTTCGTTTCGTTTTTACGTGTACGCGCGTTGTCTGGCCCTCCACTGTGCAGGCCTAATGTTGCTGCACAGTCTGCAAACTCCTCTTCGGTGTACGTGCATGATGGGTGTTTTCCGTATTTCTGTAAGCCACTGAAAACTAATATGCAGCGGGAAAAAAAGCTCCAGCTAGATAGATCTGGACCAGGAGAAACAAAACTGAATTCATAAGGCTTGAAATTCTCCCATATGTTGCTGGTGACCGATAGCCAAGTGGTTGAGACATCCGTCAACAAGGGTGACTTTGCCTTGAGAAACCTGACCACCTAGATGCGCGGGTTCGATTCCCGGAGGAGGACAAATTTCTATAAAAAAAATTTTAAAAGCGACAGAAGAGGGGTATGACCTGCATACGGCCCGGCCCCCTAAGAGTGTCAGGAGTTAAGGGCCGAAACACTTACTTGATGGGGGCTCCTCCTCTGAGGACCTTCTGCTGTCCAGCTCTCTCCAGAGTTTCTTACTATTGGCCATGCACATATGTTGACCTGGGAAACAAGAAATCTCTATCCTTCCATCCTTTACCTGTCAGGTGGGTTGACCTGAAAAACAAGACATCTCCATCCTTCCACTCTTTATCTAGATCTATCAGGTGAGTTGACCTGGGAAACAAGAAATCTCCATCCTTCCATCATTTACCAATCAGGTGGGTTGGCCTGGGAAACAAGACAGTCTCCATCCTTCCACCCTGTACCTATCAGGTGGGATGACCTGGGAAACAAGACATCCCCATCCTTCCACTCTTTACCTATCAGGTGGGTTGACCTGGGAAACAAGACATCTCCATCCTTCCACCCTGTACCTATCAGGTGGGCTGACCTGGGAAACAAGACACCTCCATCCTTCCACCCTGTACCTATCAGGTGGGCTGACCTGGGAAACAAGACACCTCCATCCTTCCACCCTGTACCTATCAGGTGGGCTGACCTGGGAAACAAGACATCTCCATCCTTCCACCCTGTACTATCAGGTGGGTTGACCTGGGAAACA
>CM060315.1:48191634-48199134 GCA_030674185.1 Monoplex corrugatus
TTACATAGCCTTCCAGTGAAACCAGTATCTGGGTGATAAAGATGAGTATTCCTACGAGAATGAACAGACAGATCACAGACTTGTTATATACTACTGAGACTCTATTAACACAAAACTCTTAGTGCCGCTAGATTACAGACTGCTGTTCTCAGATATTATCAACACAAAGTTTTAAGTACCGTCAGATTACAGAAGACTATGTTCTGTGGTGCTATTCGTGCCTCAAGTTCTGTGATACCATCCTCAACTTCTGTGATACCATCTACACAAAGTTCAATGGATACTGGCCAGCTCTACACTTTGATGGTATCTTTCTCCAGTCGGGATAAAAGACTGACTGAACTTACTCTGTTTATGAGTTCTTCTCACTGACCACCGGGTTGATTCGTGTGTCTTGAAACAGACAGACTTGATTGACCACGGTGCGAGGCTTAGACACCAACAGTAAAACACAGCGGTCACTCCGGTCAGCGTTCAATGAAAACACTGCTCGGTGGACCGTTGGGGTTTTATTTTCTAGACAAGACTGTAGTATTCATGGCTACCTGCTGTGGACCCTGTATGCGGAGGTCTGGTTCTAATAAGCCCCAGAGACTTGCGCAGGGACTTACGCTTGTATTATCACTCTACCGAATACCTTGGGAGACTTCATAAACGAAACAAAATTTCGAAAAGACGAAGGGACAGAGAGAGAGAGAGAGAGAGAGAGAGAGAGAGAGAGCGAGAGAGAGACAGACAGAGACAGAGACAGAGACAGACAGAGACAGAGACAAACAGACAGAGACAGATTGAGACAGAGAGGGGAGACAGACAGACAGACAGAGAAACAGACAGACACAGAGACAGAGAAGGGGGGAGAGAGTGACACAGAGAGACAGACAGACAGAGAGACACAGACAGACAGACATACATACAGGACACACACACACACACACACACACACACACACACACCACACACACACAACACACACACACACACACACACACACACACAGAAACACAGAGACAGACACAAAAACAGGGAAAGAGGGGAAGAGAGTGACTGAGAGAAACAGGCACAGACAGACAGAGACAGAAGGCGAGGGGGGGGGGGGGGGCGCGACATACAATCCTAGGTGACAAGAAAGGATTGTATATGTCTATATTCATTCAAACTTCTTGTGCGCTTACAAAAGTCATTCTACATCTGTTTTCTTGATTAAGTACCGTACACGTCGTTCTTGCTGTCTTTCCTGGTTTCTGTCTCATTTTAAAACTGATTATCATTCCTCTCGTATTTCTTGCAAGTGAATTAACACTGAACACCAGGTGTCCTCCTCCTTCTCCGTGTCCAGGAAACACCCAGCAATCTTTTCCTTCTTGTACATCTTCTTACATCTACACTGAGCAAGAAACACCCTCTTCCTCCATATTAACAACAAACATTCAACAGCTCAGGTTGATAGGTTTAAATATCTGGGAACGATCATCTCACCAGTCGGCAGATGCACATCAGACACCCTGAAGAATCGGCCAAGCCAAAATAGCATTCAAGAAGATGAAAAGCATTCTTACCAACAAATGCTTATCAATTAACACCAGGAAGACAGTTCTTGAATGTTATATAGAACCCATAATGTTATACGGTTGTGAGACGTGGACAGTCAACAAGCAAAGCCAGAACAAGATCGAGGCAGCCGAGATGTGGTTTCTAAAAAGAATGTTGACAGTTCCATGGACAGCAAAGAAAACAAACAAGACAGTCTTGATAGAGGCAGTCACAAGAAGATCATAAATAAGAGAGATTACGAAAAGACAGGCAACATTTATAGGCCATTTTATGAGGAAAGGGGAATTGGAGTACCTGGTCACTACAGGAAAGCTGGAGGGAAGGAAAACACCAGGTAGACACAGGGAGAAAATATTGGACAGATTTGCAGAGTAGCTGAAGACAGAGAGTGTGGAAGATGTGCTTGCAGCAACAAGGGACAGATGCATATGGAGGGCCATGATCGCCAACGCTATGTGGCAGGGCATTCGATGATGATGATGAATCAAAAGCTTATTCGTCCACTCACAGCTAGCACTCAGCACTGTCTTTCCCTGTTAACATGAAACGACGAATTCTCTTCCCCTATTAACATCCAACATTTTCTTTCTCCAACAATGTTAAAGATCCAACATCATCTGTTTTCGCTAACAATGAATATTATGTTCATCTTCTTCCATCTGTCCGCTAAATATCTTGTTCATCTTCTTTCATCTGTCTGCTAAATATCTTGTTCATCTTCTCTCATCTGTCTGCTAAATATCTTGTTGATCTTCTCTCATTTGTCTGCTAAATACTTATCTTCTCTGTCTGTAAATACTTGTCTTCTCATCTGTCTGCTAAATATCTTCTTGATCTTCTCTCATCTGTCTGCTAAATATCTTGTTGATCTTCTCTCATTGTCCGTTAAATATCTTGTTCATCTTCTTCATCTGTCCGTGTAAATATCTTTTGATCTTCTCTCATCTGTCCGTTAAATATCTTGTTCATCTTTCTTCATCTGTCCGCTTAAATATCTTTGTTATCTTCTCTCATCTGTCTGCTAAATATCTTTTGATCTTCTCTCATTGTCCGTTAAATATCTTGTTCATCTTTCTCATCTGCTAAATATCTTGTTCATCTTCTCTCATCTGTCCGTTAAATATCTTGTTCATCTTCTCTCATCTGTCCGTTAAATATCTTGTTCATCTTCTTCCATCTGTCCGCTAAATATCTTGTTGATCTTCTCTCATCTGTCCGTTAAATATCTTGTTGATCTTCTCCATCTGTCCGTAAATATCTTGTTGATCTTCTCTCATCTGTCGTTAAATATCTTGTTCATCTTGTTCCATCTGTCCGTTAAATATCTTGTTGATCTTCTCTCATCTGTCTGTTAAATATCTTGTTCATCTTCTTCCATCTGTCCGTTAAATATCTTGTTGATCTTCTTCCATCTGTCTGTAAATATCTTGTTGATCTTCTCTCCATCTGTCCGTTAAATATCTTGTTGATCTTCTTCCATCTGTCTGCTAAACATCTTTTGATCTTCTCTCATCTGTCCGTTAAATATCTTGTTATCTTCTTCCATCTGTCCGCTAAACATCTTCTTGATCTCTCATCTGTCCGTTAAATATTTTGTTCATCTTCTTCCATCTGTCCGCTAAATATTCTTGTTCATTCCGTTTTTGCTCTCATCTGTCCGTAAATATCTTGTTATCTTCTCATCCTCATTTTGTCCGTTAAATATTTTGTTCATCTTGTTCCATCTGTCCGCTAAATATCTTGTTCATCTTCTCTCATCCGTCCGTTAAATATCTTGTTGATCTTCTCTCATCTGTCCGTTAAATATCTTGTTCATCTTCTTCCATCTGTGCGCTAAACATCTTCTTGATCTCTCATCTGTCCGTTAAATATCTTGTTCATCTTTCATCTGTCCGCTAAATATTTTGTTCATCTTTCATTTGTTTATCTTTATTTAACTGTCCACTAAATATCTTGTTTATCTTTCATCTGTCTGCAAAATATCTTGTTCATCTTTATTTAACTGTCCGTTAAATATCTTGTTTATCTTTCATCTGTCCGCAAAATATCTTGTTCATCTTTATTTAACTGTCCGCTAAATATCTTGTTCATCTTCTTTGATCTGTCCGTTAAATATCTTATCTTTCATCTGTCCGCTAAATATCTTGTTCATCTTTATTTAACTGTCTGCTAAATATCTTGTTCATCTTTATTTAACTGTCTGCTAAATATCTTGTTCATCTTTATTTAACTGTCTGCTAAATATCTTGTTCATCTTTATTTAACTGTCCGCTAAATATCTTGTTCATCTTCTTTGATCTGTCCGTTAAATATCTTATCTTTCATTTGTCCGCTAAATATCTTGTTCATCTTTATTTAACTGTCTGCTAAATATCTTGTTCATCTTTATTTAACTGTCCGCCAAATATCTTGTTCATCTTCTTTCATCTGTCCGCTTGTACCATCAAGGGTGTTGCTGAAAGAAAACGTTCCGGTGAACAGGGTTATTGTTATTGTTTTAAGCCCAGCCATATCAGGGCTATAACCGTTCAAAACATACAAAGCTTCAACAGGAAAAAAAAAAAAAAAAAAAGGAAAAGAAAGTTAAGTACACATATCAATGCATTTGCGCACATAATCTAAGGACATGCCCCTGGCGTTGACCACCCCGTCCAATTTATCGCACAGGGGATTTAAAAAACACACCTGAATACAAATAAGCATACCAAAGGACACCAAAACAATATATAAAAACAGGCATGAATTACCTAAAATTGCTTCCGCATGTCTCACCTCCCTAGAGCCAAAAATGCACTTAATACATATACCCAATTATCAATCCTAAGAAAAAGTACGCAAGACTTTATCGAACACATACAGGTGAATGGACCAATAAGACAAAACGATAGGATGAAATGACAGAAAGCCAAGGAACAAGGCAGAAACAAAGAGAGTGACAGAAAAGAGGAAATTACTAGCAGAGAATTTCCAGAAGGTGGCGATACTACATGTATTTATACTGAAAGAGCCCCTGGCGTTCCCACGGGGAGGGGGGGGGGTGAACAGGGAGCTGGAAGGCCTGATGTGGAGAAATGTCGTGTGATATCAAGGTCTCATTCACTCCATCGATCCAGTCTTCCATGGTCAGCTTCTCGCTTTCAATCCAGATATCTTTTTGTTAGAGGCTTGGTGAGCCAGCACGACCAAAACACTTAATTTTGCGCTGATGAATATCATGGCGAATCTGATGAATATGATGGTGGACCTGATGAATACGATGGTGAACCTGATGAATATGATGGTGAGCCTGATGAATATGATGGTGAGCCTGATGAATATGATGGTGAACCTGATGAATATGATGGTGAACCTGATGAATATGATGGTGAGCCTGATGAATATGATGGTGGACTGGTGTTGTTCCCACCGTTTCTCTAATCTTAATGTTTCTGATCATAACATGCCTGCTCTTGATGGCAGCTTTTTTTGAAACAGCGCATTTCACAGGTGGAAATTTTCGCTCCAAGCACTTGGTCAGGATCTGAAACTGGTATGTCAGGGTTGGGATGAAAATGGAACTGATAAGTTTTGGATTTTGTTTCAACAGAAAAGTTGGGGTGTTTGGGGAATGAAATAAGCAGAAAATTGACACTGATCGTTTATTGGATTCTTCCATCACTAACCTTAAACATCATCTTTCTGCGTTAACATTCAACATTCTTCGCCTTCACGAACTTTAAATGTCTTCCTCTTTCACGAACATCAAACATTCCCTTCCTTCATTAATATATCACACATCCTCTCCCTATATCTGCATTCTGTTCCTTCGTTGATACTAAAACTCTATCTTCTTTAAGATTAACATCCTATCCCTTACTAACATCTCCTTCCTAAAACTACACGAAACATACATCTCTTTCTCTTGTTAAGCAATCTCCAGATTGTCTGGCTAAGAGATCCAACTCAATGAAGAAAGGAGACTACGTGGCACCCCCTCTCCCCCCCCCCCTCCATATTCCATCTCCAAAGTGATCAGAACTTGAAAAATGTCATTAATCGCTGAACAGGCATAATATTAGCATGGCTGGACCATCTTGGGTCAATCGGCCCTCTTCTATCAACACTAGATTTCTACGCTTGAAAACTGTTGCCGAGGCAACCAGGATATTCCCTCTTGTTCGACTTTCAGCTGTCAACGCTTCGAATTCTCTCTGACGTGTACAAAGCAAGAGGATAGAAGACAGACAGAAACACTTTAGTTCTTGCAGACTTTCAGATTCGTTCTGTAGTGCTAATTTTTCTGGTGTGCACACACGCACAAAGTGGTCTATGCTTATGTAACATAAAACTAAAGGGTACAGCGAAGAGGGAGGCAGGGAGGGAAAAGGGGAGAGAGAGAGAGAGAGAGAGAGAGCGTGTATGTAGCTGTATAAGAAAAACTGTGTGTAAGACAATGAGAGAGAGAGGGGGGGGGGGGAAGAAAGAGAGAGACAGGAAGTGAGAATGAGACAGAGAGACAGACAGTACAGACAGGCAGAAAGACAGACTGACAGACAGGCAGAAAGACAGACTGACAGACAGAGAGCCAGAGAGAGAACGCGCGTGCATGTATCTGTGTGAGAAAGTCAGTGTGTGTAAGACAGTGAGAGAGACAGGAGGGGGGAGAGAGAAAGAGAAAGACAGGAAGCGAGAGCGAGAGACAGACAGAAAGACAGACAGACAGGCAGAAAGACAGACTGAGAGAGAGAGAGAGAGAGAGAGAGAAATACAGATACAGACAGACTGACTGACTGACTGACAGAGAGAAAAAAAGAGAAAGAATGTAAATTTTTGTTTGTTTGACTACTTCACTAATTAGGAAAAGAAGCGCAGAAGGGATAACTAACGACAGCAAAGAGATTAAGAACCTCCACAAGGGTGTTTACTATGACGAGACCTGTTTGGCGTAGAGGTTGAGTCGCCTCCTACCTTCCAAGCTGACGTACGCGAGTTTCCACCAGTGCCATTCATAGTCAAGAAAATCTTAATGCGTGTGGTCTACATACAGTCTTACCAGTTGTGAAGAGACACCCGACTGTGTTCAACAGTTCGAGAAGGTAAAGAAACAAGCGGGCACCATCCTCATAAGAGTAGGTCCAGATAAAAGATGAGGTAGCTGTTACTGCACTCTCCTACGACCTGAAGACTTGTGGGACAATCTGTAGTTAACGTTCTATTCTCTTCACCCCTACACTGGTTATGAAAACTAGTGTATGTATGTCTCACTCGCTTAGTGACCCCCAAGACACCACCAGAACTGTCGCTGCTTTGACAGACCAAGAAGCCCGCAAAACCCCAGTGTGTACGCTGACCTCTTTCCCTGACCCTCACAACACACACAACGGCTCACATGACGGAAGCAAAGGATTGAATCCCAATCCAAACGCCGGCTCGTGTGACAGTGTTGTCTCTGCAAAGTTGAACAGCCCGCCAAACCAACACTTGCACAAACTCTACACTCTCGATCCGCCGATACCGCGCTCCTTCACGAGTAAGGATAACCCTTTTACTCCCTCATTCTATTCCGCGGGAAGCTGAGGGATAAGACGTGGGATTAGAAGGGTTAAATAACTTAAAACTCCCCAGTTCAATGACCACTTTGAGACCTGAGATGGAGATTAGCGAGAGGATACTGCTGATGTCTTTCGGTGATGACAGGCCTGACAATTCGCAAACTAGGGACGCTCACATGATCTTTCAACACCTGTAAACAATATCTATCAGGACGCATTCTTATTTCTCACAAAATATCCTTTTTTCAATACAGTGACAAATACCAATAAACGTATGAATTTGGCCGTTTGTTCGATTGTTTGTTTGTTTGTTTGTTTGTTCGTTCGTTTATTCGTTTGTTTGTTTGTTTGCTTGTTTTCCAGTTCCTGCCAGTTGCAATAGAGCTTGATGGTCAGAGTTAACGTTGGCCGCGTCTCC
>CM060315.1:48204134-48209134 GCA_030674185.1 Monoplex corrugatus
TTGTTGTTGTTTTTTTTATTGGGGGGGGGGGTGGAAATAGAATCTACAAAAAAGAAGAAGGAGAAGAAGAAGAAGAAGGAGAAGAAAAAGAAGAAGAAGAAGAAGAAGCCAGACCCGAATTAAAGATTGAAAAGACAAATAAATAAAAACGGTCAAAGGAGACACAGAGTGACAAAGAGGGTAAGCTATACACACACACACACACACACACCACACAACACACACACACACAGAGAGAGAGAGAAAGAGAGACAGACAGACACACACACACACTCACACGCACACGCACGCACACACACACACACATGCAGACAAACAAACAAAAACCCGCTAAATGACTGGCTAATAATTATACCTATCAAGACATTCTTGGGGGGGGGGGGGGGCAATGAAGACACCGAATAGGAACGTTTATTCAGACAGGCATTTTGATTCAGTCAAGGCACCGTCCGGATGGAACAGCTGTCAAGTGTACTTGATGGTCGTTTTCGTGGTATGATAATGCTAAAGGTTAAACCTCATAGTGAGTTGATTGGAATGCGTGTCTTCTTCGACTGCTTTACAGTGACAGAAGAACGAAGACACTGAGTTTTCAGATATACTGGAGGAGACGGGAGCTAGCTGTCGGGGCCACTCAGCAGGACGTCAGCTCTATCCATCAGCACCTATACAACCAGTGACAGCCCCCCTACTCCCGCTCCACACTCCCTGTCACCCTCACATAACAGAGAAAGAGAGGGGGAGAGAGAGAGAGAGAGGAGAGGGAGAGAGGAAAGAGACAGACAGACAGAGAGGGAGGGGGAGAGAGAGAGAGAGAGAGGAGAGAGAGAGAGAGAGAGAGAGAGAGAGAGAGAGAGAAGCAGTCAAATTACTCTTTACGGCAAAATCCCTTTTGGGGTATCATGAAAGAGTTGAGGAAAAAAAGGGGGGGGGGGGCGGGGGGGGGGGCGGGGGAGAGAGGAAGGGAAGCATGAATAATAAGAACGAACAGTAACACAAGGGGTGGGAGGTAAGGAGAGAAAGAGAAGGAGAAAAAAAAAAAGGAGAAAAAAAAACAAACTTCTGAGTGAAATTATTTCAAATTCAAAGTTTCTTTTGGGAAATAGAATCTACAAAGAAGAAGAAGAAGAAAAAGAAGAAGAAGAAGAAGAAGAAGAAGAAGAAACAGAAAAGAAGAAGAAGAAGAAGCCAGACCCGAATAACTGAAGGAAAATACAACAAAAAACAAAACAAAAAAGGGGGGGGGGGGGGTAAACGGTCACAGGAGACAGAGAGTGACAAAGAAGGGAAGCTGGATACAGACACACACACACACACACACACACACACACACACACACACACACACACACACACACACACACACACACACACACACACACACACACGCACGCACGCACGCACGAACATGCACGCGCGCACACAGAGAGACAGACAGACAGACAGAGAGAAAGAAAGAGAGACAAACAGACAGACAGAGAGAGAATATTTTAAATAAAGAATGTTTTACCTCCAAAAATATCCTTCTTGGGTACTCTGGATACAAACAAACAAAAACAGAAAAAAGGAAAAGAAAAGACAAGGCACGAATAACAAGAACGAAAAGACAGAAAAAAAGTCACAACAGATAGAGAGAAGGGGGGGAGGGGGGGGGGGGAAAGAAATTCTTCCCCCAAATCCCGATTCCTTTTTGGAATACAAAGAAGATAAATAACAAAGGTATGAATTAAGTAAATGATTAGAAAGATATACACGAGGAGAGAGAGTGTGTGTGTGTGAGAGAGAGAGAGACAGAGACAGAGAGACAGACAGACAGATAGACAGACAGACAGAAACATGGAGGGAGGGGGGAGGGAGACAGACAGTTGCTTAAAATCACAGTTGTCATGGGGAAATACAGACACAAATAAATCCTATTCAAAACCTTAGTTGTGCCAGAATTAGCTCATCCTTTGAGTTAATCAAAGCGTATTGCCCTTTTTGTATAATAACATATGTATCTTGCGCTCTTGCGTGTACTTTCTAGTTTCCCTCAAGACCATGTATGAAAAAAGAAAAAAGTCTTCCGCATGTCTGCCCTTGAACACAGCAGAAAATGGCAGCCGACGACCTGATTGGGTTAGACACGCACGAAAGTACAACTCGCGAGCGACACGATTCGGGTGTTTCCGTAACGAGACCTGATTGGCTGTGACACGTGCGTGAGATATCAGCGAGCACTGAGAATTTGCCGCTCCCGTAACGAGGTCTGATTGGCTGTGACAGGCGCGTGACATATTAGCGATTGGTGAAACAAGGTTTGGGAGGCTGGAATGGGAGTTAATTAGTTGCTTGGTTTCAAAGGCACAAGTCAGTAGGCACAGAAGAATTATGAATGGTCTGGTCGAATTTGAATGAGATGAAGGGGGGTGTGCTTTCGCAGTGAGTTGCACTGCCCTTTTCATGTTGTATGCTTGGAGATTTGGAAGTAAATGATTTGATTTCCAGATGACCATGTATGTTGTTGTCGACAGTATTAATGGGGACTATTCATTTATTTTTATACACACTTCCACACTCTTGAAAATCTGTATTTTTCCCCAGAAAATGTGCTCTCTTTTTTTTCTTTTTTTTCCAATGCTGTTCTTTAAAGATAAAAAAAACAAACATAATTTCACACTGTTTCTATGTTTGGATTGGTTATGAAAAACATATATCAAATTTAAATATAAAAAAAAGTGTTATCATTCAGAGTCTCCTCCAACCTTCGTCTTCATCCATGGAAATACTAAACCTAACCATTCACACTGCCTTGTGGGTAGTTGTGGGAACGACAAAGGCTATTGGAGAGTCCGTACAAAACCCAATGGAAGGAAACGGGAAACCACCATCGTATACTCCCGTGTAAACCATGGACAGCCAAACGAAAAGAAACCTAAACGACGTAAATAGGGGCTCCACTGGAGCATCTTCATCCGGTAGGAGATACCATGCTGTGCAAGTGACACCCGATCGTCATCAAGTTCCTCAGCGATCAGATTCAAAAATATGAAAATTGCAACTTGGAATCTTTAAAACATACTCCAAAAAGGAAAGTAAGAAAATGTCAACGATGAAACGATAAAATAATGTAAAGACTAAACATCAATATTTTAGGACTAGGGGAGGTGAGATGGAAGGGAGCAGACATGAAAGAGGGGTACGCATCATCATGGACACTGACAAGTCAAACGAGTTTTCTTAGATTTCCAAAGAAAGCAGGGGCTATAGAATGCTAACCCCATCGTGCAATCAGATTGATGAGTCATGTAACAAAGATGCTATTAAGAGTAATCATGATGAGGACGAGGAACAGAATAAAACAGAGATAGCAGAAGAACAATGTAGATTTGTTAAAGGAAAATGAACTATTAATGCCATATACATTCTAACTGCTCTCACAGAAAGACCAACTGAGTTGAATACGGATTTACGTTTATGTTTTGTTGATTATACCAAGGCGTTTCATCGAGTAAGACACGAAGAACTGATTAACCAATTGGAAAAGTTTAACATTGATGGAAAAGATATAAGAATAATAAGGAATACATACTGGGAACAAACAGCAGCAATGAGAGTAGAAAATTATGTAAGTAAGTTCTTTCCAAAATATCAAAAGATAGGTTAGGTAGGGATGTGTTCTCTCACCAGATTTGTTTTCACTTTACAGAGAAATCATCATCAAAAACTTAGAAAAATGCCCCGGATAAAGGCTGTAGGAAAAATGACAAATATTCTTCGTTATGCAGATGACACCATCCGAACTGCAGTAAATGAAAAAGACCTACAAAACCTTGTGAATATAATAGAAATAGAAAGCAGAAATAAAGGGCTA
Source organism: Monoplex corrugatus (assembly GCA_030674185.1). Classification (NCBI taxonomy): domain Eukaryota; kingdom Metazoa; phylum Mollusca; class Gastropoda; order Littorinimorpha; family Ranellidae; genus Monoplex; species Monoplex corrugatus. Next base: position 48,207,987 of record CM060315.1, read on the forward strand.
GAAGTAAACAGCAAGAAGACTGAAGTCATGGTAATCATTAGAAGAAAAAAAATCCCGTCATGTAAAATAGCAGCAAATAGCACAACACTGAGACAAGTTGACAAGTTTAAATATCTGGGAACAGTCATCTCACCAGACAGCAGATGCACATTAGAAATATCCAGCAGAACTGGCCAAGCTAAAACAACAATCAAGAAAATGAAAAGCGTTCTTACCAACAAACGCCTATCAATGATCATCAAAGAGAGTGATTCAATGTTATGTAGAACCAATACTGTAGTACAGATGCGAAGCGTAGATAGTCAACATGCAAACTCATAGAGATAGAGAGAGAGAGAGAGAGAAGGAGGGAGGGAGAGAGAGAGAGAGGGAGGGAGAGAGAGAGAGAGGGAGGGAGAGAGAGAGAGAGGAAGGATGGAAAAGAAATTCAACCTCTTATGGATTTCTTTCTGCCTCTCCTAAAATCAAGGCCTATTTATTTGCTTCTGGAGTTGTTGTTGTTTTTTACCCATCCATCCATCCTCCTCCCGTCCCAAAGCACCACTCGTTTTTCTTTTCGAACTTCTCATTTGAAAATAATATTTCTACTGTAATTATTGATTTTCTATTTACTGTCGTTAAACGGTGTGCCTCTTTACCGAAATAAACTACAACCTGTCGGTCAGCCAACCTAACCAGAGAAACTAAATTCGCAACATTGAATATCTTCAGGGAATCGACCCCAATACCAAAGAAAAGACATTACGTAGGTGACGTAAAACTGAAAAGATGACGTCAAGTGATAATATGTTAAAGAGAAATTGCGTAGGCGGGACGAGATATACATGTATAAGAGGAATTAAGTCAATAATAATGTTGAACACCTCATTGTGTTCCGTCTGCCGTATCGCTTATGTGGGTGCGGACATTGAACTCCAAACAAACAAAACATCAATAGTAAGATACAGAAAGCTGATAACAATTATGTCAAGAGGACGGGATGTAAAACAAAGAACAATGTACGATGTATAAAGCTAATAACAATCAAGTCAAGCGGATAATATGTGATAAAAAAAATAAATAAATAAATAAAAAAGGAACAATATACGATATTAAAGGTTGTTAAGAATCATGTCAAGAAGACCATATATATAAAACAAAGCCAAAAA
>CM060315.1:48214134-48254134 GCA_030674185.1 Monoplex corrugatus
TTTGTTTGTTTGGTCTGTTTGTTTGTCTGTTTGTTTGTTTGTTTGTTTGTTTTATTGTTTGTTTCATGATCGAAGGCCATTTGTGTGTCACGGTCTACATCCTCCTTCACCACACTCAGACAAGAGGTGTTAAACTTCAATGATACGACGCGTTCTCGAGTTAAAAACAAAAAAACAAAAAAGGATTCTTCAATAGAGAACAGCTAGCTGGTGTTGGCGGTGAATGGTTGCCGGGGAAGCTGACAGCTGTATGTATAAAGATGCTCGCTAAAATGTGATCTGACATGATAACCTATGTGATCTGATGTCATGTGCACAGACGTGATGTGACGTGCTAAACACCCCCCCCCCCCACACACACACATTTCTGCAAGGCAACCACTTACTCTCGTTACCGATGTAGACATCAGCACACAAACAGTGCTCACAAGAGTGCCAACAAAAGCGAAGCGAACTGACGTGAGATGGGGCGGGGTGAAGCCGGGGGGGGGGGGGGGGGGCACCATGTGGACTGGCCAGTCGCTTGCTTTGGCTGTACTGTGCCAGCCTGCCTGATGAAACAAACACCACACGACGGGTTGTCTACAGTCAACACCAGACCGCAAAAGCGTTAAGGATCTTAATTAATCTACAAGCATGAGACATTCTTGACTTGACAGAAGATAATAATTATTCGTACTTCCACTATACTGTTGCTGCTACGGTAGTACGAGGTTTGCTTCTACTCTACTGCTTGTCACCACCCGCCCAAACGGTTTCACATACACCACTCAATTCAGCCTTCCCTGTCCAACCCCCTGCGACAGTCTGCTCTTCACGCCATCATGGGGAAAACAGAAGCTGAACCACAACTCTTCCCCCCCACCCCTCCCCTCCCTTCAAGAACAACAACAGCACACACACACACACACACACACACAAAATCCAAACTATTCCTCACATCTTCATATTCGGGAGAGAAAAAAAAATTCAGCCGCGACTAGCATAAAGATGACCCTCACTGAGACATGATAAAACTTACACGACCTGACTAGAACTGCCGTGACTTGGTGGTCTCTTGTGCTATGTCTCTACTTCACAGTGTATATATGTACCGGTACTACGTGTTGTGCTGTAGTATTTGCACAAGACACCAGAGGTGTTGGCAACAGAGTGTAGACAGGATGGGGGGGGGGGGTGCAGGTGGGGTGCGATGTAAAGAAAACAGGAGGTAGTTGTCGCACCTAGCCTATCACTTCTAAGCACTGGCCAAATATTTACACATCTAGCACGCCACCGTGCCGCTGCCACTGAAACACATTGCAAAATGTCAAATTTGTCCTCTGTGGCTATCTTTCGGCTTTAAATTAAAAAAAAAAGAAAGACAATTGGATCAAAAATGAGCCGAGTAAAAGCTGTGTGTGTGTGTGTGTGTGTGTATGTGTGTGTGTGTGTGTGTGCGTGTGTGTGTGTGTGTCTGTATGTGTGTCTGTGTGTATGTCTGTGTGTGTCTGTGTGTGTGTCTGTGTGTGTGTGTGTGTGTGTGAGAGAGAGAGAGAGAGAGAGAGAGAGAGAGAGGGAGAGAGAGGCAGAGTAAACGTTTTCTGTTAACCTGACAATAAATGGCTTATAACGGTGATGATGATGGTGATGATGATGGTGGTGGTGGTGGTGGTGATGTGTATGTTTGTGTGTGTGCGTGTGTTTGTGTGTAAAGGAGAAAAAATCAGATGAGGGTGGAGGGGTGCAGGGCAGGAGAAGAAAGGTTAGGATTTTCTCAGCTGTTCATAGTAAACTGCTCATTATGCACACCAGTTTCCAAGAGACAGTCCAACAGCAGTTTGCAAATGGAAGCAAATACAGAAGTTTGAAAAAGTTTGAAAAAAAAAAAAAGAGCACTACTGAGTTTTGAGATCACAATGACCCGAAACATCCGCATGATCAAAGACCATTTCGTGCCGGTGGATGACGAGGGCGGTCGAACTTGTTTTTGAAGTCCTCTAGAATAATAAGTACAATCACATTTGGAACCTGAATCAAAGTAATAGCAGGCGTATATGCGTATGTGTATGTGTGTGTGTATGTATGTATATGTATATATGTGTGTATATGTATTGTGTGTGTATGTATGTTGTATGTTGTGTGTGTATGGTGTATTGTAGTATGATAGTATTTGTGATATGATATGTGTATATATATATTACATATATACAGACATATATATACATAAACATATATGTACATATATGTTATATTATATATATATATATATATATAGAGAGAGAGAGAGAGAGAGAGAGACGTCTAAATGTATATATATGTCTGTGTGTCTGTGTGTCTGTGTGTGTGTATGTATATGTATATGTGTATGTTCAGTGTGTATGTATTTGTGATATATGTACATGTATATGTATTCATATATATATCTTATATCTATATATATATACACACATACATATATATACACTTAGATATGTATATATACAAATATATATATATATAATTTTATATATAAACATGTATATATTATATACATGCGTGTGTGTGTATGTGTGTATGCATATTACAATCAATGCTTGTTTTTGTACAATTTGTTAGTTTGTTAGATCTCTCTCTCTCTCTCTCCCCTCTCCTCTCTCTCTCTCTCTCTTCTCTCTCTCTTTCTCTCTCTCGCCCTCTCTCTCCCTCTCTCTCGTTTGTAAATGGCATGTATTTAAAAATGAATAAGAAAAAAGTTAAACAAAAACGTAATAGCAAACGTTAATGCAAATAAGAACCAGAAACCCACGAAAGAATAACATAAGCATATAGTTAATGGAAGAAATAACCAAGGAGAAAATTTTCGGCCAACTGGCCTTTGTCAAGAGTGAATAAATAAGAAGAAGAAACACGAACACGCGAATAAGAGAAACCGAAACATCAGAAAGTTTATAGATTAATTCCCTGAATCCGTTGAAATGGTGACAGTAATTCGGACAGGAAATCGTAAGGAGTGCACCTGGGCCATTCCTTTCGATTAACGAGGATTTCCTCTCTCTCTCTCTCTCTCTCTCTCTCTCTCTCTCTCTCTCTCTCTCTCTCTCTCTCTCTCTCTCTCTCTCTCTCTCTCTCTCTCTCTCTCTCTCTCTCTCTGTGGTGTGTGTGGATTGCAACAATCCAAATCTCAAAAATCATGCAGGCAAACCCTTAGGAGACAGAGGCTGATACCATGGCTTGGGCATCAGTTTTGTTTGTTTTGTTTTGTTTTTCAGTTTCAGTTTCAGTTTCTGATCCGAAGTTCAGTTTCAGTTTCAGAACTGTAGCACTGGTGGTCTAGTGGAGTGGTAGAATACTCGCCTGCCACGCGGGTGACCCCGGTTCGATTCCCGGTCGATGCACTGTTTTTTGTTTTTTTGTTTTATTTTGTTTTTGTTTTTGTTTTCAACTTGTGAAATGGTTGCACTTGGCATGTCACACGCAGTGAACAAACTTCTTTTTCATTCCTGACGTTGCCCAAAGCAGGAGTTAATATACCGACTGCAAATAATGTCTGCCGAGCGCGATACAAGGGTTGTAGTTTTGCATCTGCCACACAACTCACGCCTGTAGTTCTTGTTATGGGGATTCCGGTGCTAACACTGTGGGTGGTTCTAGTTCTACCCCCCCCCCCCTAATTTCTCTCTCTCTCTCTCTCTCTCTCTCCCTCTCTCCCTCTCTCTGTGTTTGTCTGTGTCTTGTGTTTCTGTCTTTGTCTCTCTCTCTAAGTCTCTCTGTCCCTGACCCTGTCTCTCTGTCTCTGTCTGTCTGTCTCTCTCTCTCTCTCTCTCTCTCTCTCTTTGTATCTATCTGTCTCTGTCTCTCTCTCTCTCTTCTCTCTCTCTTGCGCGCGGGTGTGTGTGCATGTGTGTGTGTGTGTGTGTGTGTGTGTGTGTGTGTGTGTGTGTGTGTGTGTGTGTGCGTGTGCGTGTGTGTGTGTCTGTATGTATACGCGTGTGTCTGTGTCTGTGCGTGTGTCTGAGTCTGTGTGTGTATCTGTGTCTGTGTGTGTATGTTCATGCGCTTGCTTGCTGCTCATGACTGTGCTGTTGATGCGAGTGGATCTACCGCAAGTGTTAGCTCATTTCATTTGTTTTCATAATACTGATGGTTGTGATGCCGATTTCACTGAGGATGATTTCATCCTGAGTTGTTTGTTACTGATGCCGTTTTCATCTCTCTTCCCCTGTCTCATTTTTGTGCAAGAATTGTTTGTTACTGATGTTTTCATTTCTCTTCCCGTCTTCGTTTTTGTACGAAAATTGTTTGTTACTGATGTCGTTTTCATCTCTCTTCCCCTTGCTCGTTTTTGTACGAGAATTGTTTGTGTTATTGAATTTTTCTCTCTCTTCCCTTGCTCGTTTTTGTGCGAGAATTGTTTGTTACTGATGTTTTTATCTCTTTTCCCCTTCCTTGCTCGTTTTTGTGCGAAAAATTGTTACCGATGTTTTCATCTCTCTTCCCCTTGCTCGTTTTTGTACCAGAATTATTTGTTACTGATGTTTTCTATCTTCCCCTTGCTCGTTTTTGTACGAAAATTGTTTGTTACTGATGTCGTTTTCATCTCTCTTCCCCTTGCTCGTTTTTGTGCGAGAATTATTTGTTACTGAATTTTTTTCTCTATTTCCTTTGCTCGTTTTTGTGCGAGAATTGTTTGTTACTGATGTCGTTTTCATCTCTCTTTCCGTCTTCGTTTTTGTACGAGAATTGTTTGTTACTGATGTCGTTTTCATCTCTCTTTCCGTCTTCGTTTTTGTACGAGAATTGTTTGTTACTGATGTCGATTTCATCTCTCTTTCCGTCTTCGTTTTTGTACGAGAATTGTTTGTTACTGATGTCGATTTCATCTCTCTTTCCCTTGCTCGTTTTTGTACGAAAATTGTTTGTTACTGGTACTGATGTCGTTTTCATCTCTCTTCCCCTTGCTCGTTTTTGTACGAGAATTATTTGTTACTGATGTCGTTTTCATCTCTCTTTCCTTTGCTCGTTTTTGTATGAGAATTATTTGTTAGTGATGTTTTCTCTCTTTCCTTGCTCGTTTTGTACGAAAATTGTTTGTTACTGATGTCGTTTTCATCTCTCTTTCCCTTGCTCGTTTTTGTACGAGAATTGTTTGTTACTGATGTCGTTTTCATCTCTCTTTCCCTTGCTCGATTTTGTACGAGAATTGTTTGTTACTGATGTCGTTTCATCTCTCTTTCCGTCTTCGTTTTTGTACGAGAATTGTTTGTTACTGATGTCGATTTCATCTCTCTTCCCCTTGCTCGTTTTTGTATGAGAATTGTTTGTTACTGATGTTTTCTCTCTTTCCCTTGCTCGTTTTTGTACGAGAATTGTTTGTTACTGATGTCGTTTTCATCTCTCTTCCCCTTGCTCGTTTTTGTACGAGAATTGTTTGTTACTGATGTCGTTTTCATCTCTCTTCCCCTTGCTCGTTTTTGTAACGAGAATTGTTTGTTACTGATGTCGTTTTCATCTCTCTTTCCCCTTGCTAGTTTTTGTACGAGAATTGTTTGTTACTGATGTCGTTTTCATCTCTCTTCCCCTTGCTCGTTTTTGAACGAGAATTGTTTGTTACTGATGTGTTTCTCTCTCTTTCCTTGCTAGTTTTTGAACGAGAATTGTTTGTTACTGATGTCGTTTTCATCTCTCTTCCCCTTCCTTGCTCGTTTTTTTGTGCGAGAAATTGTTTGTTACTGATGTCGATTCGTCTCTCTTTCCCTTGCTCGTTTTTGTACGAGAATTGTTTGTTACTGATATCGTTTTCATCTCTCTTCCCGTCTCGTTTTTGTACGAGAATTGTTTGTTACTGATGTCGATTTCATCTCTCTCCTTCCGTTTCGTTTTTTGTTACGAGAATTGTTTGTTACTGTATATGTCGTTTTCATCTCTCTTTCCGTCTTCGTTTTTGTACGAGAATTGTTTGTTATAATGTCGTTTTCATCTCTCTTTCCCTTGCTCGTGTTTTGTACGAGAATTGTTTGTTACTGATGTCGATTTCATCTCTCTTTCCTTGCTCGTTTTTGTACGAGAATTGTTTGTTACTGATGTCGATTTCATCTCTCTTTCCCTTGCTCGTTTTTGTACGAGAATTGTTTGTTACTGATGTCGATTTCTTCTCTCTTTCCCTTGCTCGTTTTTGTAGAGAATTGTTTGTTACTGATGTCGATTTCATCTCTCTTTCCCTTGCTCGTTTTGTACGAGAATTGTTTGTTACGATGTCGTTTTCATCTCTCTTCCCCTTGCTCGTTTTTGTACGAGAATTGTTTGTTAGTAATGTCGTTTTCATCTCTCTTCCCTTGCTCGTGTTTGTACGAGAATTGTTTGTTACAGATGTCGTTTTCATCTCTCTTTCCCATCTTAGTTTTTGTACGAGAATTGTTTTATTACTGATGCCGTTTTCATCTCTCTTCCTCTTGCTCGTTTTTGAACGAGAATTGTAACTGATGTCGTTTTCATCTCTCTTTCCCTTGCTCGTTTTTGTACGAGAATTGTTTGTTACTGGTACTGATGTCGTTTTCATCTCTCTTCCCTTGCTCGTTTTTATGCGAGAATTGTTTGTTACTGATGTCGTTTTCATCTCTCTTTCCGTCTTCGTTTTTGTACGAGAATTGTTTGTTACTGATGTTTTTATCTCTCTTCCGTCTTCGTTTTTGTGCGAGAATTGTTTGTTACTGATGTCGTTTTCATCTCTCTTTCCGTCTTCGTTTTTGTACGAGAATTGTTTGTTACTGATGTTTTTATCTCTCTTTCCGTCTTCGTTTTTGTGCGAGAATTGTTTGTTACTGATGTCGTTTTCATCTCTCTTTCCGTCTTCGTTTTTGTACGAGAATTGTTTATTACTGATGTCGTTTTCATCTCTCTTTCCGTCTTCGTTTTTGTACGAAAATTGTTTGTTACTGATGTCGTTTTCATCTCTCTTTCCGTCTTCGTTTTTGTACGAGAATTGTTTGTTACTGAATTTTTCTCTCTCTTTCCCGTGCTCGTTTTTGTACGAGAATTGTTTGTTACTGAATTTTTCTCTCTCTTTCCCGTGCTCGTTTTTGTACGAGAATTGTTCGTTACTGAATTTTTCTCTCTCTTTCCCGTGCTCGTTTTTGTACGAAAACGGAGAAGTAAGACCACAGTTATGATTGCTGTTTGCCTTCTCGTAGTTTCACTTTCTGATAAAAAGCCATTTTCAAAAGAGAACCTTTTTCTGTTAGTGTTGTGGTTCGTTGTTGTTGTTCTTGTTTGTATGTTGTTGTTCTTGTTGTTGTTTTGTATATCGTTATTCTTGTTCTCGTTTGTATGTTGTTGTTTGTTGTCGATGCAATAGAGATCACCGACCATGGCGCAATGTAGGATGTGTGTGTGTGTGTGGGGGGGGGGGGTATCGGAGGAAATGGGAAGAGGGATCAGGATGAGAAGGGGAGAGGGGGGGGTGTGAGTGTGTTGCGGCTGGAGGCGAGGTTTAACGAACGTGCCAAGCAGGTGTTGTAGGGAGATAATTTGGGACAGGAATGTGGAAGATGACTGCGATGTTGTTGTTCATTTAGCCTGGTTGATTATCTTCTCTTCCACGGTGCGCCGACTAGCGCGCGCACAAGCGAGTGAGCGAGCGACAGAGAGAGAGAGAGAGAAACAGACAGACCGACAAAGAGACAGAGACAGAGAGACAGACAGAGAGACAGACAGACAGATAGAGAGACAGACAGACAGATAGACATATAGAGAGAGAGACAGAGAGACAGACAGACAGGGAGAGAAGAGGGGTGGAGGGAGGATCGGGGGTGGGTCGAGATCTGGGATGGGAGAAGACTAATACTGTGACTCTGTTGAGTGTGACCTGTGCACGTGCGAGCTGCGTACACCTTCACGTGCACACTGACCCAGTCTTGTACAAGCAGAATGCTTCATCAGCGTCATTCAGATCTCCGAACGATCACACATTCGAAGACTATACGAAATACGATGAAATACGATACAAACAGAATGTAATGAAAATATATATATATTTATCTAAATGATAGTGCTAGTCAGGAATGATTTATCAATATCATTATTATCATCATTATTATTATTATTATTATTATTAGTTGTTGTTGTTGTTATTGTTATTGTTATTATCATCATCATCATCATTATCACTATGATCATCATCGTCATCATCATCGTCGTCAACATCATCATCACCATCATCATAATCATCATCATTATCATCAAAATCATCATCATCACATTAAGATTCAGGCAGACTGACTGACAGACAGTGAAACTGAAAGACACTCAGCCAGCCAGCCAGTCAGCCAGCCAGTCAGTCAGCCAGCCAGCCAGCCAGCCAGCCAGTCAGCCAGCCAGCCAGTCAGCCAGTCAGCCAGCCAGCCAGTCAGCCAGCCAGCCAGCCAGCCAGTCAGCCAGCCAGCCAGTCGGCCAGCCAGCCAGCCAGCCAGCCAGTCAGCCAGCCAGACAGACAGAAGGGCTCAGAAACCCAGACATTTTAATTTTGACATGGGGCCATCGACCCACATGATTATGTGAGTTCACGGAAAAGATAACAATATAGGTCTAATACCTATTAAAGTATGACCAAGAACTGACAGACAACCGTAACATAACTTCAAACCTTATAAACGTTTAACAATGGAAAAGCAAAATTTGTAACAAAGCAAGTCTGTCTGTCTCTGTCTGTCTGTCTGTCTGTCTCTCTCTCTCTCTCTCTCTCTCTCTCTCTCTCTCTCTCTCTCTCTCTCTCTCTCTCTCTCTCTCTCTCTCTCTCTCTCTCTCTGAATTTCAAAGCATAAAAAATATGAAGGGTAACGTTTTCTACTTTCGGCATGTTTTTCCCATTTTGCGACTAATACAATAATATGGACGCGTTAAAACAACGAATATTACTAAACACTTTTTCTACGACATACTTTTTAAGATCAGTACAAATAAATTGAACAACGCTTGTATTTCATCTTCAAGGCAACTACAAATTTGATGATCACGTTTTATGTCACTGCTGTATGCAGAATCAAAACGAAACCAGCAGATAACATTTTATCAACACATTTTTATCAAATCGATGATTCACAAAGGGAGACCTCAGTTTACCGATCACGCGATGGAATATGTATTTTTGCGGCTTGCAATTAATTTTAAATGACCAGCAAGTTTTATGCCGATCATCTCTGTAATTAGTTTGTTTGAATGGTCTTGCCGGAAACAATCAATAATGTTCTGCTTAAACTAAGAAATCCTTTCTCTGTAGTGGTAAACGCAACGGACTACCGACTGGAAGGTTGTGGGTTCGAATCCCCATCAGTCCCTTCAAAAATCATTGTGGGATTTTTTTTTCGGCTCTAACCGGCGCCCACCCAGAGTTGGGCGTGCTATGGGCTCATTGGGAAGACTGGGACCACACAGTCGAGTCTCATCCACTTCACGGATGCGTCACTGAGGATGTTGCTCAAATCTTCTAACACCACAGATGTCTGTATCTCTCGGGCCTGGTTGACGCCAGGATATAATTATTATGACAGTAAGCGTAAAGTACAGCCCTGTCACGTAGTCTCAATCCTAGATGAAACTCCATAGCATCATGATTATCATCCTCATCGACACCATCATCATCACATTGTAAAAACTGTTCCAGCTTCTGTGGCCATTAAAGTGGCGTAGAAATTGGGACAAACACTAAAAACAAAAACAAAAACAAAAAAGAGGTGAGCACAAAGGTAGCCTCCCTGAGTGCAATGATCCTAATAAAAATAAAAATAAAATCCTTTCTCGTCAATTAATTATGAATCTTTTTGATGCAAGTGATGGGGAGGAGGGGGTGCTGTTTGTATTGTATATCTCTCATCATATAGCATATCATCACAAAGCATATTATCATGTATTATGCTTCACATAGCTTATTACTAAGTAGTGTGTTTCTCGGAGCATATTATGTATCGTGCAATTAACTCGTGAAATCTAAAACGATTGTGACTGCCCGCGTTTAAGCAAACAGAAACTAGAAACGCCTATTTTAATACAACAAGACAAGACAGGCCGCAAATTTTCGGCCAACTGGCTTTTATCAAGCGTAAGATCACAAACAAACAAACATCAAATACAAAAAAATTAGGAGAAAAAGACTCGTGAAAATCTTTTTGTTCTTGGTTTATCATTACTTTTTTTCTCTTGGTTTCTCTTTAAATCATCGCCAATCTGCATGACTGTCTTGTCTTCCAAGGTATTTAAAAATGATATTATGTTTGTGCTGCCTTCTTCGCCCACGTCGTGGACAAACTGAAGTGTCCTAAAGTTCACACGTCTGGGTCATTGTGACACTGTCAGTAAATCATACATGACAACTGCAGTTGTGCGTGTGCCATTACTACCCAAAACCAAATCAAAATTATTCTTACTCTTATTTCTAGTGGTCGTATATTATGCGATTGTCAAGGTAAAGAAAATAATATTTTAGAAATCATCTTTTAGGAGGAATGTCACATATATTCAGATTTCCGAGCGCGGAGACATCGTCTTGAGAAACTGAAACTGAAACTGAAAAATCTGGATGAAAAGAAAGTGAAACCACACACACACACTCTCTCTCTCTCACACACTCTCTCTCTCTCTCTCTTTCTCTCTCTCTCTCTCCCCTATCTCTCTCTCTCTTTCTCTCTCTCTCTCTCTCTCTCTCTCTCTCTCTCTCACACACACACACGTACACACATACACACACTCACACTCACACACACACACACACACACACACAGACTGTCACCAACACACACACACACACACACACACACACACACACACACTCACACACACACACAGACTGTCAGCAACACACACACACACACACACACACACACACACACACACACACACACACACACACACACACACACACACACACACACACACACACACTGGCACCAAGCACGGACGTAAGCACAAGTTCCCACAAGGTCCGTACACTGTACAAAGGTGACCGACAACTATAGAAGTTAGTTCCTCCACACAATTTTACCCAGAACAACCAGCGCGTGTGTAACAAGTTGTATGTCAGAATCAAATACAAAACAAAAACAAAACAAAACAAAAACAAAACAAACGCTAGGGGGGGGGGGGGGGGAGCAGCAAAAAAAAAAGACAAATACGTTTCCTGGCATCACAGCTAAACCAACAAAAATGTACCAGCTAGGAAACACGTTGCACTCAGTGATCAAATGTCTTTTAGTCAGAAATGGTAAAAAAAATAAAATTAAAATAAAAAAAAGTAATAAAGTTTAATTCTATGGTGTATGGCAGTTCAGTTCAGTTCGTATTGCTTACAACTCAGTCGACCACTTAGGCCATATCAGAATAACAACACTTTAAAAACAACTCCCAAGTCTGATTTGTAAGACGACAGTTAAAAAGAACAACAACAAAACATGCCCATGATCAGCCTTTCAAGCCTAAAAATGTAAAATGCGTTGGAACATCTTTCCCGTACATATGATCATTTAACCTTTTCATTCCCGCACCTTATCCACCAACTGCAAAAATTTAACCCTTTGAGTCCCTCACCCTATCCACCAGATTCCGGCTTGTTTGCTTGCTTGCTTGCTTGCTTGCTTGCATGCTTGTGTGTAACATGATATGACACTGACACGTGTGCAGGTTAAGTTTCATTTCCTTGCTGTTTTGTAAAGGACATCAGGAGTCAAAGGGTTAAGATGAAATCGACTAATCTCTTGTGAAAATTTGAAAATGACGTCAGGAAGAACATCTCTGAAGAGTTTCTTTAATGTGTCTGGTGTATAGTGTTTATGTTTCACGTCATGAAAGTCCCAGCTTTCGATAAGGTGTTTGATACTGAGTGGATCACCACACGGTATGCACCACGGCGTTTCGTACGCCGAGCCAGGAGCTCATCAATCTCCAATCCCAAACCAACAAAGCTGTTTTGAGAGTGAGAGATAAGAAGAAGAAAAAAAAGCCAAAGAAGAAAAAACAGGCTGGAAAAGACAGAGAGCAGTCAGTGAGCCAAGTGACGGGGCGTCCAGTGGAGCGTGTCTTGGCCCAAGCCTACAGCAACAGACATCGATCTGCATGCAGCCTGGTGGCTAGGCTACATCCATCACCAGCCCATTTTCACCCCCACACTACACCCCCCGTCTCTTCAATGAGCGAAGTCAGCACTACAGCTAAGCAGCACGCTTAGCACACAAACCAGCCCCTAGCAGCTTGTAGTGTGGTCACCTCAGCGGTCACCGAGCTTACAGCCAGCAGCACTCTAGCACACAACCAGCCCCTAGCATGAGCAGCTTGTAGTGTGGCCGAGCTTACAGCCAGCAGTATAGCTAGCTAACGGCAAGCTGTCACCGCTTTTGGTGTGGCCACCCACCGCTCCAAACAGCTGCAATGAGAATAGAACACGATATAAGCTCTTTCCAAAATTTCAAAAGAGGAGTCCGGCAAGGTTGTGTTTTGTCACCAGATCTGTTTTCACTTCACAGTGAAAACATCATGAAAAACCTAAAAGAATACCCTGGATTAAAGGTAGGAGGAAAAAGGATAAACAACATTCGATACGCAGATGACACCGTGCTAATCGCAGGAAATGAAAAGAACCTACAAAACCTTGTAAATATAGTAAAAATAGAAAGCAAAAGTAAAGGGTTGGAGCTAAATAGCAAGAAGACTGAAGTCATGGCAATCAGTAAAAAACATGAAATCCCCTCATGCAAAATAACAGGAAACGCCACAACCTTGAGACAGGTTGATAAGTTCAAATACCTAGGAACGATCATCTCACCAGATGGCAGATGCACATCACAAATAGCCAGCAGAATCGGCCAAGCCAAAACAGCATTCAAGAAGATGAAAAGCATTTTTACCAACAAATGCCTATCAGTTAACATCAAGAAGAGAGTTCTTGAATGTTATATAGAATCCATAATGTTACACGGTTGTGAGGCGTGGACAGTACAGTCAACAAGCAGAGCCAAAACAAGATCGAGGCAGCCGAGATGTGTTTTTTTTTAGAAGAATGTTGACAGTTCCATGGACAGCAAAGAAAAACGAGACAGTCTTGATGGAGGCAGACACAAGAAGATCATTCATAAGGAAGATTAGGAAAAGACAGGCAACATTTATAGGCCATTTTATGAGGAAAGGGGAATTAGATCACCTGGTCACAACAAGAAAGCTGGGGGGAAAGAGAGCACCAGGTAGACCCAGGGAAAAATATTGGACGGACTTGCAGAGTGGCTGAGGACAGAGAGGGTGGAAGATGTGCTCGCGGCAACAAGGGGTAGATACATAAGGAGGGTCATGATCGCCAACGCCATGCGGCAGGGCACTTGATGATGATGATGATGATGATGACCCACCGCTCACAGCTCAAAGCTCGCCTACCGCTACACCGCAGCCCAGCTCAAAGCGCCGCTCGTAGTGCGGCCGAGGGCTAAAGCTAAAAGCACGCGCGTGATGGACGAGCCCTACTTTGGGGGCGATTAGCGTCTGGACAGGTTAAGAAAACAGGGGGACAGCAAGGCAGCAGCAGTGCTGGTGGCAAGTGCCGGCAGGAGGTGGGCCAGGACCGTGGAGCCAGCTCGTGCCATGCGCGGCCAGTCAGGCGTGCTCTTTGTTTTCCCTCACTTGCCATCGATTCTCTCGAGCGACGACGACTCAAGTGTTTTTGCTTCTCCGATTTGGTTTGCTGCCGTGTTTTGCCTGCTGTCTGCGCTGTCAGAGCTGGCTGAGTGAGTGGTGGCAACTAATGGAATTAGATGCTCAGTGGGCTGGCAATGGGGGAGGAAGTTAACGTCGACTTCACCCTCCTGCTGGGACCTCAAAGATGAAAGTACCTTAAAGGCACGCGCCTATCTTATTGATCTTTAACGTCTTGTCAACCATGAAGGTTACCTCATGAGAAGTCCTCTGACACTCATTCCCAGTGATCTGCCATTGCTGCATAGGACGTCCTCTGACATTCATCTCCAGCCATCCACCATTACTACATAAGAAGTCCTCTGACACTCATTCCCAGTGATCCGCCATTACTACATAAGAAGTCCACACACACTCATTTCCAGTGATCCATCATTGCTACATAAGAAGTCCTCTGACACTCATTTCCCAGTGATCTGCTGTTGCTACATAAGAAGTCCTATGACACTCATTCCCGGCGATCCGCCATTGCTACATACCTCAGTCTGTAATATTACAGATATGCCATTGTTACATAGCCCAGTCTGTAATATTACACATCTGCCATTGTTACATACCCCAGTCTGTAATATTACAGATATGCCATTGTTACATAGCCCAGTGTGTAATATTACACATTGCCATTACTACATAGCCCAGTCTGTAATATTACAGATATGCCATTGTTACATAGCCCAGTCTGTAAAATTACAGATATGCCATTACTACATACCCCAGTCTGTAATATTACAGATATGCCATTGTTACATACCCCAGTCTGTAATATTACAGATATGCCATTACTACATACCCCAGTCTGTAATATTACAGATATGCCATTGTTACATACCCCAGTCTGTAAAATTACAGATATGCCATTGTTACATAGCCCAGTATGTAAAATTACAGATATGCCATTGTTACATAGCCCAATCTGTAATATTACAGATATGCCATTACTACATACCCCAGTCTGTAATATTACACATCTGCCATTACTACATACCCCAGCCTGTAAAATTACACATCTACCATTGCTACATACCCCAGTTTGTAAAATTACACATCTGCCATTGTTACATACCCCAGTCTGTAAAATTACACATCTGCCATTGTTACATACCCCAGTCTGTAAAATTACACATCTGCCATTGTTACATACCCCAGTCTGTAAAATTACACATCTGCTATTACTACATACCCCAGTCTGTAAAATTACACATCTGTCATTACTACATACCCCAGCCTGTAAAATTACACATCTGCCATTACTACATACCCCAGCCTGTAAAATTACACATCTGTCATTACTACATACCCCAGCCTGTAAAATTACAATATGCTATTGCTACATACCCAGTCTAATAATTACACATCTGTTATTGCTACATACCCCAGTTTGTAAAATTACACATCTGCCATTGTTACATACCCCAGTCTGTAAATTACACATCTGCCATTGTTACATACCCAGTCTGTAATAATTACAGCATTGCCATTACTACATACCCCAGTCTGTAAAATTACAATATGCATTGCTACATACCCAGTTTGTAAAATTACAGATCTGCCATTTACATACCCCAGTCTGTAATATTACAGATATGCCATTACTACATACCCCAGTCTGTAAATTACAGATATGCATTATTTACATACCCCAGTCTGTAAAATTACACATCTGCCTATTTACATACCCCAGTCTGTAAATTACAGATATGCCATTATTACATACCCCAGCTGTAAAATTACACATCTGCATTGTTACATACCCCAGTTTGTAAAATTACACATCTGCTATTTTACATACCCCAGTCTGTAAAATTACACATCTGCTATTACTAATACCCCAGTCTGTAAAATTACACATCTGCATTATACATACCCCAGTCTGTAAAATTACACATCTGCATTGTACATACCCCAGTTGTAAAATTCACATCTGCATTGTTACATACCCCAGTCTGTAAAATTACACATCTGCTATTGTACATACCCCAGTCTGTAAAATTACACATCTGCAATTACTACATACCCCAGTCTGTAATATTACAATCTGCCATTACTACATACCCCAGTCTGTAATATTACAATATGCAATTACTACATACCCCAGTCTGTAATATTACACATCTGCAATTACTACATACCCCAGTCTGTAAAATTACACATCTGCAATTACTAATACCCCAGTCTGTAAAATTACACATCTGCCATTGTTACATACCCCAGTCTGTAAAATTACACATCTGCAATTACTAATACCCCAGTCTGTAAAATTACACATCTGCAATTACTACATACCCCAGTCTGTAAAATTACACATCTGTAATTTACATACCCCAGTCTGTAAAATTACACATATGCAATTACTATATACCCCAGTCTGTAAAATTACACATCTGCTATTGTTACATACCCCAGTCTGTAAAATTACACATCTGCTATTGACATATACCCCAGTCATTAAAATTACACATCTGCTATTGCTACATACCCCAGTCTGTAAAATTACACATATGCCATTATAATACCCCAGTCTGTAAAATTACACATCTGCTATTGTTATATACCCCAGTCTGTAAAATTACACATCTGCTATTACTACATACCCCAGTCTGTAATATTACACATCTGCAATTACTACTATACCCCAGCTGTAAAATTACACATCTGCTATTGTTACATACCCCAGTCTGTAAAATTACACATCTGCTAATTTCTACATACCCCAGTCTGTAAAATTACACATCTGCAATTACTACATACCCCAGTCTGTAAAATCTACAAACACGTCAAACAGTGTAAACTTCTCTAGAAGCGACGTCGTGCCAACAATTTGTCTCGTAAAGCAGCTCATTACAAAGCTAAAAAAAAAATAAATAAACAAAAAACTAACGTGAAACAACGTGTGACTTGCAAACGATGGTCGTACCGCTGCTAACCACGGTATGCTATGATCACCGTACAAACAAACGATAGAAAACTTGAACGAAATGCTTCGCGTCTCGATCCTATACTTTCTACAGGCAAACAAAACAAGCAGACATGTAAAAAAACACGAGCAGGAATGGGGAAATGCTACCTGCATGTCAAAGTACCTCTTCTCCATCATACTTTTTTGACAAACCAGGTGGTACATGTATTTCTCTCCCCCCCCTGTTCTTTCTGTGTTTTTCTCATTCACTTTGCGGCTTGTTTGTTTGTTAAACGATAGTAGTAATTTGTGTGTGTGGGGGGGGGGGGGGGGTTGTGTGTGTGTGTAGTTTCTTCAAACTCTCTCTCTCTGTCTCTCTCGCTTCCTCTCTCTCCTCTCTATCTCTCCTCTCTTCTCTCTTTCTTTCTCGTCTAAAGCACATAATTATGTGAATAGACGTTAAAACAAATAACGAAACACGCGCGCACACACACATCAACACGCGCGCGCTCGCACACACGCACGCACGCACCACACCTACAATCACACAGACATACACACACAAACTCTCTCTCTCTCTTTTCTCTCTCCCTCTCTCCTCTCGTTTTAAAAAGCACAAATGTTTAATAGAAGTTAAAAGAAATAACGAACACACCACACACACACACACACACACACACCCCACACACACACACACACACACACACACCACACAAAAAAAAACAAACACACACACACCACACACCACAACCCCACACACACCACACACACACACACACAGCACGCCAACCACCCACGCACACACACACACACACAACGTCTGCGCCCGCGAGCACTAAAAGTAGTGTACATAAAACAAACTTAATTTTCACGCTATGTATTATAAAACAAAGCCAAACTGCCACGTTCTGTTAAACAACGAGAAAACTAAACATTGGGAAAACATTTACCTGAATGATTCAATTCATTCCAACCAGCCTAGTCTGTACAATCCCGCTGCGTTAGATTGAATGGAAGTTTACTCTTGTGTGTGTGTGTGTGTGTGTGTGTGTGTGTGTGTGTGTGTGTGTGTGTGTGTGTGTGTGTGTGTGTGTGTGTGTGTGTGTGTGTGTGTGTGTGTGCGTGTTCGTTCGTTCTTTGATTTAACGTCTTTTCACTATAAGTGATATTAGACGGAATGTGTGTGTGTGTGTGTGTGTGTGTGTGTGTGTGTGTGTGTGTGTGTGTGTGTGTGTGTGTGTGTGTGTCGTCTGTGTGTTTGTTGTGTATGTGTGTGATGTGTGTGTATGTGTGTGTGTTGTGTGTGTGTGGTGTGTGTGTGTGGTGGTACGGGTGTGTGTGGTGTGTGTGTGTGTGTTGTGTGTGTGTGTGTTTACGTCTCATAAGTGTATAGCAGTACTGTGTGTGTGTGTGTGTGCTGTGTGTGTGTGTGTGTGGTGTGTGTGGTGTGTGTGTGTGTGTGTGGTGTGTGTGATGTGTTGTGTGTGCGCCGCGCGCGCGTGCGCGTGTTCACACAGAATTTTCCCACTTGGAATGCGAGTTGGCCTCTTTGGGGAAAGCACGTCGCCACAGAATGGCGCTACCTACACATTCCCTCCCCCCCCCCCCCCCCCATTTTTTTCCTTGTATGTACGTATTTTTGTTTACTTGTGACAGTGGATTTTCTACAAAATTTCAGCCATGGGAACAACTGTCTAGTTGCTGTGGGATCTTTCACGTGCTCAAAGTGCATGCCGTACACAGGACCTGTAAGTATCGTCTCACTCCAAACACATGTACCCTGACCACCCCGAAGGATAGTGGTGGCTAAACTCCAGGTTCCAGGGTTCGCTCCCCGTACAGGCCTCGACTTTTCCCCTCAGTTTGACCAGAAAATCGAACTTAACAACTAGTCCTTCGTAAGGGGACAAAAAACGAGTCGGACCCGTCTACCTTCTGGCTGCGCACGCTAAAGATCCCACAGCAGTTGAAAATCGTGAAGAGTTAGGCATTGCCCGTCTGCCTTGGTACAAAACGTTGGAGAGGTAGGTTGATTTCCCAGGTCCCAACCCTTGAAGACCAGTTAGCCTTCTTCCCTTTCTGAAGTCTTGGTAAAAAGAAAAATGATAATATGAATACAACTTTGAAGCGAGGGGGAGGGGATGGGCGCCACCCTCGTGGTGCTGGCCCCGGGAAAAATTCAGGTCTCTGCCACTTCACTCTCCTACAATCCCAGGCTTATGGAACTGTCTAGGTAGGACCTCAGGATCTGGCCAGCTCGTGGGTTTATGTGCAGGCTTAAGGCTGGTGGCGTGATCATTCTGGATCTTCTCCATCACACGGCACCTGTGAGTTAGTGCATGTAATGGAATTCATTTCGAGCGCGGAGACGTCATCTTGAGAAACTGAAACTGAAACTGAAACTAGTGGGGTGGATGATGTCCAACAAGGAATCGAACACAGGTTTCTCGGGTCTCTGGCGAGTGCTTCATCCGCTAGGCCAAGCACTCTGCTGTTTTGTTCATTGGTCACACCAAACCACACACACTCCACTGTTTCAGTGATCACTGCAGAACATCGTGCAGTATGAAAACGATCAACAGCGAAACAGCAACTAATCATCAAATTATAAGACATTACCTTCCGCTGTTGGTTGGTTGGTTGGTTGGTTGGTTGGTTGGTTGTTGTTGGTTGATTGGTTGGTTGGTTGGTTGGTTGGTTGGTTGGTTGGTTGGCTGGTTATTTGGTTGGTGTTGCTTGCTTGCTTGCTTGCTTGCTTGGTTCCTTGGTTATTTGGTTGGTTGGTTGGTTGGTTGGTTGGTTGGTTAGTTGTTTAGTTGATTTGTTAATTGGTTGGTTGGTTGGTTAGTTGGTTGGTTGGTTGGTTGGTTGGTTGGTTGGTTGGTTGGTTGGTTGGTTGGTTGGTTGGTTGGATGGATGGTTGGTTGGGTTGGTTGGGTTGGGTTGGTCGGTTGGGTTGGTTGACTGGCTGGTTGTTTAGTGCTCTGAAAAAGAGCTGACAGCCAGACCAGTGATTTTTTGTCCCAGCCTCCTCCAACAAGTCGGATGGTGGTGAAACGCTGTTGTGCGCGCGCGCGCGCGGGGGTGTGGTTGTGTGTGTGTGTGTGTGTTGTGTGTGTGTGTGTGTGTGTGTGTGTGTGTGTGTTGTGTGTGTGTGTGTGTGGTGTTTTGTGGAGAGAGAGGGAGAGACCGGGTCAATGAGCGGCTTTGTGTCAGCTTGCTGTTCCACTTGTGACCCCTCTCCCGGGACAACGCACACCTCAATCAGCAGATGAAGGGCTCTTCCGCCCCGCTTTGGTGTCTAGGTTGGAGAGGGATAACTGGACTCTTAGAAAAAAGAAAAAAAAAAAGAAATCAATCGGGGTTCGATGTGGATGTGGACATAGACCACACTCAGGATTCTCGATGTCTAGCATTTTGCCAGAGACTAGGGTAAGGTAAGGAAGGACAAGGTCTGCCATACCGGTCTAACGCACTGTCTGTGTCTATCCGTCTAGATCTGTACCTCGTCATATGAAATTCGAGCAGCTGTTTACTAAGCCGGACAGCGCCTTGCCCATACAGCATAGCCACCTGTTTGTTCGCCCACTTAAACGTTTCTCTGTCTGTCTGCCTGTCTGTCTGTCTGTCTGTCTGTCTGTCTGTCTGTCTGTCCCGTCTGCCTGCCTGCCTATCTGCCTGCCTCTCTCTCTCTCTCTCTCTCTCTCTCTCTCTCTCTCTCTCTCTCTCTCGCTCGCTTTCGCTCTCTCCCCCTCCTGGAGAATTTTGTCCGGGTCAAGTCTTCTGTTGCCGTAGATTCATTTTTAATATGTGTTAATATGCATGTTTTATACAGATTATAAATTCACGTTGAAATGAGCCGATTTCTCATGTGTGTGTGTGTGTGTGTGTGTGTGTGTGTGTGTGTGTGTGTGTGTGTGTGTGTATATATATATATATATATATATATATATATATACATACACACACATATATACGTATGTATGTATGTATGTATGTATGTATATATGTATAATGTATGTACGTATGTATGTATGTATACACACACACATACATATATATATGAACAGTTCATGGTTTGTTTGGGTTTTTTTTTTTTCTTTTAACGGTCATTTGTGCTAAAATTTGCATGCAATGAATCTCGACTGCCTACTTGAACATAACAATAGCCTAAAATTTCCTAAGCTGTTCGAAATAAGGGCATTCTCTTCTTCCACTCTGCTGTGCCTGTCCAGCTGCAAGAAATTAAAAAAAAAAAAACTGGCTGATATGTGCTGCCTCAGCCGCAACATTTAACCCCACAACACAGAACAGCATTTTCTTCGCGAAAAAAAAAAAAAAAACATTTTAAGAGTTTGCACGCTCTGCTTCGACGTAGTCAACAGTTCCTAGTTAGACAATACTGAGTGACTGACCAGATCTAGTCATCCTCTCTTAGTCTCATGAAAATCTTGGACACCCATCCCCCCTCCCACCCTACCCTATTGGAGATCTTGGAGATATTTCAAGAGGGATTCATCGAACTCGGACAGCTCCATATACGCTCCACCCGAATCCGCCAGCAATTATCCGACAGATTTCCTGAGAAAGCACAACTATTATGTGCTTGGGAAAGGTCTCGAAACGAGGAAAGCTGGAGAATGGGTCTATGAAACATTAAGCTGACACCAACCTGAAGCATTAAATGGGCTTGATCTGATTGATTGATTTGATTCCGTTTTTACGTCGACAACCCAGGTAATATGGCCAATCCCAGGAAAGTGGGGGAATGGGGACTTATCTATCTAAATCCTAATCTGACACCACCAGAAAACAATGATTTTAAGATGGGACAGTGAGAAGTCCAGTTTTAATGCAGCGCACCCCGGGATTTGAACCCACAACCATTATTAGCATGTGAATCCGACGCTCAAGCCAGCTCAGTTACTGCGGCCCGCGAACAGGCCAGTTCTTTAATGTGCGGGCTGGGATTGAACTCGAGACATCAAATCTTGAATCCACGGCTCTACCAAGCCCCCCACCCCCTACCCTTACCCCATCCCTAACGTGGCATGTCACGGTTGATCAGGAATGTCTGGAAGCATTGGGGTCACAATGTCGGCCCGCTTCGAGATCAAAACCTGCTGCCGTTGCACGCTTCATTAGGTGAAGGTGTGTTCTGCCGACTGTCAAGCCCTACTCTGTCACTGTTTTCACACTCCGCTGATTGCCATGTCGGCTGCTTGACTGTCTGTGACAACTTGGTGAAATAGTCCACAAACAGTCAGGATAGCGGTGGGGAAGGCAGAGAGGGGAGGGGATGTGGATATATATATATAGAATGAAGAGAGAGAGAGAGAAGAGAGAGAGAGAGGGAGGGGAGAGAGAGAGAGAGGGAAAGAGAGAGAGAGATAAACCCAGAGTATGTGGGTACCGAGGGGCTGGGTTCGCGCGAGTGTCTGTGTGTGTGTGTGTGTGTGTGTGTGTGTGTGTGTGGTGTGTGTGTGTGTGTGTGTGTGTGTGTGTGTAGTGTGTGTGTGTGTTGTGTGTGTGTTGAGTGTGCGTGTGTGTTTGTGTGTGTGTTGTCTCTGTGTGTTGTGTGTGTGTGTGTGTGTGTGTGTGTGTACGTGGTGTGTGTGTGTGGGGTGTCTGTGTGTGTGTGTGTCATGTGTGTGCAGTGTGTGTGAGTGTGTGTTGTGTGTGTCTGCTGTGTGTGGGTGTCTGTATGTGTACGTGTGTGTGTGTTGTGTGTGGTGTGTGTGGGGTATCTGGTGTGTTGTGTTGTGTGTGGGTATCTGTGTGTGTGTTTGTGTGTCTATGTGTGTTGTCTGTGTGAATGTGTGTCTGTGTGATGTGTGTGTATGTGTGTGATGTGTGTGTATGTGTGTGTTTGTGTGTGTGTATGTGTATTTGTTGTGTGTAGTGTGTGTTGTGTGTGTTGCAGTGTGTGTTCGTATGTGTTCGTGGTTTGTGTGGTGCTCTGTGTGTGTTTGTGTGTGTGTTTGTGTGTGTGTGTTTGTATGTGTGTTTGTGTGTGTGTTGTGTGTGTGTAGTTCTATGTGTGTTTGTTTGTGTGTGTATGTGTGTGTTGTTTGTGTGTGTATGTGTGTGTATGTGTGTGTTTGTGTGTGTATGTGTGTGTTTGTGAGTGTGTGTGTGTGTGTGTGTGTGTGCTTGTGTGTGTATTTATCTCTTTAAAATGGGGGAAACAGCTTGGTGCTTTCGTGAGGATGGACATGGCGTGCAGACAAAATGATCTGTACACACTTACCTGACAATGAGAGTTCTCACAAAATCACTAACAAAGTGAAATTATTAAATAAGCTATCTTTCTCGGGTGTTTTTGTGTGAACTTCTCTCTCCTCTCTCTCTCTCCTCTCTCTCTCTCTCTCTCTCTCTCTCTCTCTTTGTCTCTGTCTCTGTCTCTGTCTCTCTCTCTCTCTATTCTCTCTGTCTCTGTCATCTTTGTCTTCTCTTTCTCTCTTCTCTCTCTCTCTCTCTCTCTCTCTCCTCTCTCTCTCTCTCTCCTCTCTCTCTCTCCTCTCCTCTCTCTCTCTCCTCTCTCTCTCTCCTCTCTCTCTCTCTCTCTCTCTCTCTCTCTCTCTCTTCTCTCTCTCTCTCTCTCCCCTCTCTCTGTCTGTCTGTCTTCTCTTCTCTCCTCTCTCTCTCTCTCTCTGTCTCCTCTCTTTGTCTGTCTGTCTGTCTCTCTCTCCTCTCCCCTCTCTCTCTCTCTGTCTGCCTGTCTCTCTTCCTCTGTCTCTCTTCTCTCTCCCTCTGTCTCTCTCTCTCTCTCTCTCTCTCTCTCTCTCTCTCTCTCTCTCTCTCCTCTCTTCTCTCTCCCTCCTCTCTGTATTAACATAGGTAATATGAGACTGCATTATCCAAAGTTTATACCGACGCGCGCGGTGGTCAAGTGGGGAGACATGGGACTTCAAGTCGGAAGGTCCCGGGTTCGATTCTGCACTAAACACCTCCACCTGCAGGGCAAAGCACGCAAGCAACGGCAATGTTGAAAAATGGCTTTTACCTAATGAATTCAACCGTCGGAATGTAAAGTATCCTTATCATTATCTTTCTCTCAGAGACTGACAGTGCAGACAGAGAGAAAGAGATAAACAAGAGATACATAAAGACCGAAGGAAAGAGAGAGAGAGAGAGAGAGGTGCGTGCGCAGACACACTCATAGAGAGAGGCGAAAACTGAATCCCCGTTTCAGCAGATAAAATATATAGGCCTATTTAAGATGAAAGAATCTTTCTACAAATAGTTCACTTCACAAGATTTGACTGGAATTTGGAAAGGACCCCCCTTCCCTTCCCAGTAAATTGATAATATATGCATTAACAGACGAGTGGTTCAGGAACGGAAGAAATTTGCAGAACTGCTCACCTTGATTCAATTTACGGCTGCTACTTTTAAAATGACGTTTATTGATATGATAAGAGGAGGGAAAAACATGAAAACAGACAAATAAGATAAAGGGGAAAAAACATTTAAAAGAACAACTTGCCAAGCCCTACAGACAAGCCTCCTTTATGCTGATAAATGCAGCCGTACGCACGCGTGCACACACACGCGCACACACACACGCGCGCGCGCGCGCGTGCACGCGCACACACACATATGCACACATACACACACACAAACACGCAAACACACACGCACACACACACACGCGCACACGCACACACACACACATACATACATACATACATACATACATACATACATACATACACACATAATATACATATCATACATACATACATACATACATACATAAACACATACATACATACACACATAGATACATACATACACACACGCACATACCATACATACATACATACATATACACACATACATACATACATACATACATACACACATACATACATACACACATACATACATACATACATACATACATACATACATACATACATACATACATACATACATACATACATACATACATACATACATACATACAACAACATAAACACAATCATCAGTACCACCACCACCAATAACAACAACAAAAATCTTCAAGTAATTGTGACATTAAAACTTGACATTTCCATTCCATGTGACTCGTCCTGACTAACTGACTAATACTGCTTACAAGACCTGTCAGCTCAAGAAGTCCTCCCGAGTTCAGGAGGACACTGCCGATATTATGAGGGTCTTACATGGAGAAGAGTGGAAGAATGGTTTAGACGTTCGCCTGCCAATCACTAAACTCGAGGTTCCAGGTTTCGCTCCCTGTAGAGACCTCGACTTCTCTCCTCAGTTTGACCACAAAAATCGAACTGAACGTGTAGTCCTTCGGATGGGGACGAAAAACAAGTCGGACCCGTGTGCCTTTTGGCTGCGCACGCTAAAGATGGCAGTTGAAAATCGTGAAGAGCAGGGCATTCCCGTCTGCCTTGGTATAAAACATTGGAGAAATAGGTTGATTTCCCAGGTCCCACCCCTTGTAGATTAGTTAGCCTTCTTGCCTTTCTGAAGTCTGGGTAAAAAAAAAAGAAATGTGAATACGAATGTGAATTGGAAGCGAGGGAGAGGGGATGGGCACCGCCCTCGTGGTGTGCGGGCCCCGGGAAAAGTTCAGGTCTCTGCCACCTCACTCCCCTACGATCCCAGGCTTATGGAACTATCTAGGTAGGACTTCAGGACCTGGCCAGCTCACGGGTTTATGTGCAGGATTAAGGCTTGTGCCGCGATCGTTCTGGATCTTCTCCATTACATGGCACCTGTGACGTTAGCGCAAATGGAATTCACTCCGAGCGCGGAGACGTTATCTTGAGAAACTGAAATTTACTGGCTTTTTCTACAAAAGTAGGCAAACTTCTGCAAACTGAAACACCTTATCAGATTTAGATAATTATGGCATCGGTGATTTGCAGATATACTGAAGATAGTCGACGAACAGTTGCAGAAATTTTTGTTCAATTTTTTCCGTTCATGTGAACTACCAAAATCTACGAATATCCAGCGACGGAAAAGTTGTGCGGACTCACTTTCGTCTTCTTCTCTCTCATTATCTTTTGCCGTTGGAAAATTAATGCTATCAAATGATTACTCTATCCTCCCCCTGTTATTTATCCCTCTGTTGTATAGAAGTACAATATCAAAGAGACGGGATATATACACACGGATTGAGCTGAATCGTGGTTATTTCAAAGTGACAAAGGGAAAAAAAAACAGTTTCTTTTCCCACGCCTTTAAACCCATTCTCCTCTAACTTTCATGGATACACATACAGAGAGAGAGAAGACAGACAGACAGACAGACGGACAGAGACAGAGAGACAGACAGGAGAGAGAGAAAGAGAGAGAGTGTGTGCGTGTGTATGTGTGTGTGTGTATGTGTGTGTGTCTGTGTCTGTGTGTGTGTATGTGTGTGTATGTGTGTGCATGTATGTATGTATGTGTGTGTATGCACATGTGTGTGTGTATGTACGTGTGTGCACGTGTGTATGTATGTGTGTATGTATGTATGTATGTATGTATGTATGTATGTATGTATGTATGTATGTGTGTGTGTGTGTATGTGTGTGAGTATGTACGTGTGTGTGTGTATGTGTGTGTGTATGTGTGTGTATGTAAGTGTGTGTGTATCTGTGTGTGTGTAAGTGTGTGTGTGTTGTGTGTGTGTGTGTGTGTGTGTATGTAAGTTGGTGTGTGTGTGTGTGTGTGTGTGTGTGTGTCTGTGTGTGTGTGTGTGTGTCTGTGTGCGCGCGCGCGCGCGCGTGTGTGTCTCTGAGTGTGTGTTTTAAATAAAAAAAAAAACAACCAGCGCTTCTATCGACGTTGCCTTATTCAGACTTTCCTCTCGTCAAAATCTCATTTTATGCCAAGCTAGTCTGCTGCGCTTCATCCCCCATTCGGCGTGCACGTACGCACCAAAAGTAGGGCTCCTGTTACCTGGCCTTATCTACAGCCTATACATTACCCGTTATCTGGCCACTGTCTTGCAAAGGTGTAATTTAAATTGCCGCTTTATCACACTGTGCCACGAGCGAGTAAGCGAGGTAGTAATTCAAGAGGGGCATGGACTGAAATCCTGCTATGTGAACACTGCCGGTAATTGGTCTCCCTTCACTGGGAATACTGTAACGTAATTAGGTTATCTGTGGCGGAGAGACCAGCCTCGCCCAGTTTAATAAGGTTTCTGATGGCAGCTTTTGTCACCGTAATGAGTTCATCGGGGACTGAAAAGGGGCATTCTGAGATTTAGACATTCTTTTCGTGTATGTTGTTTATTTATCAAAGCGCAGCTAGATTTTCACAGACGCGTTCGAGAAAACGTGATGAAGCGATTTATAGCACTTAGACAACACAAACACCATACGCCCTTGTGTGGGTTTTGTAGCGTTTCCTGGTACGTTATAATCCGCCATAGTTTCGAAGGGGGGGGGGGGGGGGTGAGCAGCGGGCAGACGAACATATCATTTGCTGTTCTCATTGTTGTTGTTGTTGTTGTTTTGTTGTTGTTGTATAAGGAGCAAGAAACACAGATGTTAAACACTCGCTGAAAGGTAACGCTTGCTTTAGCCTGGAGATGAGGATTTACAACGAAGATCACTGGCTGCAGTCAAGTCACAGAACATGCCGCCATCTTTGTTGGTGGAGTATGTCTTGTCCGCCTCCCAACAAACCGACACCATCATCATCGCCACTTATCTTCCAAAAAAACACGCACGGACGTACCCTTAGTAACGAAGGGAGCGACAGAATGGCTCTAACCCCATTTTCAACTATTGGGACTATCAGAAAGACGGTCGCGTCGGGGTTGTAATAAATCGTCACCGCGCTATCTGTACCACGACAGAAAATTTGCCAAAAACATGGCCAGAAGTTCGTTAGCTTGCCTGCATATGACAGGATCAGATGTAGGAGCGTGCCATCCCGCTGTCAGCTTATCCTCTCTCCCCCACTGATAGGGCTGACCATCAGCTGATTGGGACATACTGCCTTATCGCTACACTCCCGCCTCGCTCTCCGCCAGTCTCTCATGAAGAACACTCTGGTGAGCATATTATGCCTGCAGGTGTCAGTACTTGTTATCGTCTCCTCCTCCTCCTCCTCCTCTTCCTCTTTCCCCCGGCCCCCCACCCCCACCCCACTCCCACCATCCCTTCTTCTCCCACTTACACTTTTCACTAGTCCGTCCATCTTATCTTTCAGGGGTGGGATTGGAGGAAAGTCAAAAAAGAGTAAAAAATCAAGCCAATCTATGGGGGTCGGGCGACATGCTCCCCCGGAAAATTTTGAAATCAAAACACAAATCTGTGCTATCCGGCGCATTTTGGGGCTCTAAAATTTACTTCTGAATTGAGTTAGAAAATGATTAAACAATTTTTGTTTGAATTTCACATAAAAATTGCCTCACTGTTATTCCTCACATTAAAAGCTCACTGAAAGTATCCCCACGAGCGACAATGTCTTTCCGCGTGGCCATGTTGAATCCCAGAACGCACTGAGCAAATGGGAGGTAACTCTGAGAGCACTGATCTTACGAAGTCTGCACTTGATACCCATACGGGTTCGACCGATCAGACCATTCCGCTCGTTTTCCATTTTTTTTTTTTTTTTTTTTTTTTTTTTTTTTTTCTCCAATTTTTTTTTCTGCGGAAACGGCTATTGGAACACACGGATTTGAGATTTCGATCCGCGGAAACCCGCCCATACGCGGAAGAATCCCACCCTGATCTTTTTAAGATGTGTGACATCCTCTTCTTCGTTCGCGTCCTAACAAGATCAGTTGGTTTTCATTGCTGTGTAAGGATAGGACGGAGCATTTTGTTGATTACAGTTTCAGTTTCAGTTCAGTTTCAGTTTCACCTTCTCAAGATGACGTCTCCGAAAAAAAAAAGATGACGTCTCCGCGCTCGGAACGAGTTCCATATGCACTAACGTCACAGGTGCTATGTGTATGGTGATCATGGCACAAGCCTTAAGCCTGCACATAAACCCATGAGCTGGCCAGGTCCTGAGGCCCTACCTAGACTATGTTTTGCCTAGTCTGTATTTTATACTGGTATTTTATCAGCCTACCGCTGGAGTAATCTTGGTTACATGTAAATGACATGTGTATGTGTGTGTATCTTACCTTCAAAAAAGGAACATACATATTTTACCTTCAAAAAAGGGACATACGTATAAAGTAAATAAATAAATGATTAAAGGTCTGAATAACAACACAAGTAGCTATTCTGTATGTACTCGTCTCACATGAGAGAACCCCCCCCCCCCCCCCCAAGTCAATGCCCAAATGCTGAGCTGTCTATCAACTAGATGAAGACAATATTTTCTTAATCGTAGATAAGTATTAAGCAAGTGAATTAGTGAGTGAGTGAATGAGTGAGTGAGTGAGTGAGTGAGTGAGTGAGTGAGTGAGTGAGTGAGTGAGTGAGAGTGAGTGAGTGAGTGAGTGAGTGAGTGAATAAGAAGTGAGTAAGTAGGTGAATAAACAAACTGATTACAGTACGTGTTTCAACTTTTGGGAGATGATGTCGGAACGCGGTTGAAGACTAAGGACGTCAAAAATGCCACAGAACAACAACGATGCTGAGTTGGAACAGATACGCGGAACTAAAGGTAAAGGCAGGGAGACGCACACACGATCGAAACGTTGAATTGTTTGCATATGAGTTTTGATTGGTTGCTGGTCAGTTGATTGGCTAGTGAACTGGTTGGTTGATTGGCTAGTAAACTGGTTGATAGATAGGCTGTTGAACTGGCTGGTTGATTAGCTGACTGGTTGGTTGATTGGCTAGTGAACTGGCTGGTTGATTAACTGACTGGCTGGTTGATTGGCCAATGAACTGGCTGACTGATTAGCTATTGAACTGGCTGGTTGATTGGCTAGTAAACTGGCTGGTTCATTAGCTGTTGAACTGGCTGGTTGATTGGCTAGTGATCTGGCCGGTTGATTGGCTGACTGGCTGATTAATTGGCTAGTGAACTGGCTGGTTGATTAGCTGACTGGCTGCTTGATTGGCTAGTAAACTGGCTGGTCGATTGGCTAGTGAACTGGCCGGTTGATTGGCTAGTGAACTGGCCGGTTGATTGGCTAGTGGACTAGCTGGTTGATTGGCTAGTGTACTGGCTGGTCGATTGGCTAGTGAACTGGCTGGCTGATTGGCTAGTGGACTGGCTGGTTGATTGGCTAGTGAACTAGCTGGTTGATTGGCTAGTGAACTGGCTGGTCGATTGGCTAGTGAACTGGCAGGTTGATTGGCTAGTGGACTGGCTGGTTGATTAGCTGACCGGCTCATTGATTGGCTAGTGAACTGGCGGTTGATTGACTGACTGGTTGGTGTTGATTGGCTAGTAAACTGGATGGTTGGTTGACTTGTGGACTAGCTGGTTGATCAGCTGACTGGCTGGTTGATTGGTTAGTGGACTGGCTGGTTGATTAACTGACTGGCTGGCTGTTTCAGGTTGAACGGTCAAAGGATTGGTTGGTTTTGTTGGCTGGTGGCTTGTTCGTTCGTTTCTAGTTTTGCAGTTGGTTTTAATGCATGTGGATGTCAGACTATTGATTTGAGATAATCAGACAAGTACCGCCTTGAACCTATAGATACACACTGTGCACAACATCATCTAAGGAATAAATCGAACTCGGCTGTAACAACATGACAAACACGATAACACTGTGATCGCAATACCACACAGCATGACAAGCTCCAAGAAGAGACTAACAAATGGCAGCAGCGGCTTGCTGGAATCCAAGCAGAGGAACCTGACCCTACCCCACTGTTCTTTCTGTGGACACTGAAGTCTGTGGTCAGACGGACAGCTAGTCCTGTAACGACATTACATCGCCACAGATGACCATTAGTACGGCAGACGGGACAGTGACGGAGGTGTCGGGGGAGGGGGGGGGGAATATATCTCCAATTACTACTTTGTTAAGGGAGGTGGCTCTCCCTGAGGGGAGCAGGGGGGTGGCAAGGGGGGGGGGGAGGAGGTCATGGTGAGAGAGAAGTCGTGAGGAGTTTCCAGCAGTTCTAACTGAATAGTCTCATCTCTACACTGTCTCTTCTCCGCCTCAGCCTTTTCTTTTTCTTTGTATTTAATACAACCAGACAAGACACGCGCAAATTTGGCCTTTGTCAAGCGTAAATGTAAGATCACAAACGAACAAAGACCAAATACAACAATTAGAAGAAAAAGACTAAACCTTGCTGTTTCTTGGTGTTTGTTCGTTTGTGATCTTACGTTTACACTTGATAAACCGCTTGGCCGAAAATTTGAGCCTGTCTTGCCTGATTGCATTAAATACGCGTTCTGATTCTATTTTCGTGTTTTTGTTGTTGTTGTTGTTGTTGTTGTTTTTGTTTGTTTTTTGTTGTTGTTGTTTTTTCTGGTTCCTTTAACAAAAGTCGACAATCTTTTCCACAGCGACGGTAATTGGTGATGCTAAGGTTCGCGAAAACAACTTTTACTATTCAAGTGTGTGTGTGTGTGTGTGTGTGTGTGTGTGTGTGTGTGTGTGTGTGTGTGTGTGTGTGTGTGTGTGTGTGTGTTTGTGTGTGTGTGTGTGTGTGTGTGTGTGTGTGTGTGATGTATGTGTGTGTATGTAAGTGTATGTGTGTAGGTGTGTGTGTGTGTGTATGTGTGTGTGCTGTCCGTGTGTGTGCTGTCCGTGTGTGTATATGTGTGTGTGCGCGCGCGCACGTGTGTGTGTGTGTGTGTGTGTGTGTGTGTGTGTGTGTGTGTGTGTGTGTGTGTGTGTGTGTACGCATATACCCGTACAACTTAAGCACTTTGAGTCAATAGCCTCTTAGATATTTTTCGTATAAAGAAAATCATTTGCATCAGATCTTAAGGCTCAGAACCAACACACACACACACACACACACACACACACACACACACACACACACACACACACACACACACACACACACACACACACACACACACACACACACAAACACACACATACACACACACAAACACACACACACTCACACACACACACGCACGCACGTCAAACCTCCGCCCACACCGGCGGGCAAGCAAACACGCCAAAGTTCTCCCCTCTATTGAACGGACCGAGGGGGGCGGGGGCACGGGGGTCGCGCCGTGCTCCTCTTGTCCGTCCTTCTGAGTCCAACACACGGCCCTGGTAGATTTGAGGCCGACACAACGGGCTCCAAGCTCTCTCTGTCAAAGGCTTGCATTAAACGGGTGGACAAGAAACAGGAAATTGCCGGAGGCGTTACAAATCGGGTGGAAACATTAGTTTTGTCTGCTTACCTTTTCTGCTCTGTTTGCCCAGCCGTTCTGCCACAGAAAAGATGTGTCAAAAGCAAGTGTTCTGTACTCAGATACCTTGCCTTGCCTTTCCGCTTTTGGACGGTTTCGCGTCAGTGTTGGATGACTCTTAAAACCGTCCCTTTGCTTTTGAAATCAGCTTGAGGAATGTCATTATCATCAATAAATCGGTTTTGTGTTAGGTGTGAGGTTGTGTCAGTCTCGCCCATAAACTACACCCATCTCCCCTGCTCTCTCTCTCTCTCTCCGTGGAGCCACCGTCATGGTGTTAGAGGGTAGAGAAGGACGTCCACACAGAGGAGTAGAGAACTGACACTGCTGATCAATGGTCACAATGTCGCGGCCTTTGTGCGGTCGTCACTACGAATACTGTGAACACGGCTATTCAGCGTGGTTCACCCCCACCCCCCAACCCCCACCCCCAACCCCCACCCTCAATTTGTCCCCCCAAACCACAGACTATTTAATATATCTTTACTCCCACCGAGCGGCATGCCTGTGGTTTCTTAAGGTGCCATTGACCATCTCTTCTTTCTTGTCTTCTCGCGTTCTTTCTGTCGTCTGTTACTTCTAGCAGAATCTGTTTATCTAGCCTACCTGCCCATTCAGCTATTTCCAGACCCTCTCTTTGCGTCTCTCCTATTACCACGGCAGTAGACATGAAGCCTCCAATGAGTAACAAAGCAGGCACTGACATTACCCTTGCTGAACACACGAGTTGCTGCAATAATGTACGAATAGCTGTTTTGGTCCTGACTTATGACGTGATCATTTTTGGGTCTTCTCCATCACGTGGGTTCTGGGTAATGTTAGCGCATATGGGATTTATCCCATGCGCGGATGGAGACGTTGTATTGAGAAACAGAAACGGAGTACCCCACCCCCCGCCCTCTCTCTCTCTCTCTCTCTCTCTCTCTCTCTCTCTCTCTCTCTCTCTATCTCTCTCTCTCTCTCTCTCTCTCTCTCGCATACGGAATATATTCCGAGCGCGCGGAGATGCGATATTGAGAAACTGAAACTGAGACCCCGATCTGTCTCTCTCTCTCTTCCCTCTCTCTCTCTCGCATATATGTATATATATATATATATATAATATATATATATATATATATATATATATATATATATATATATATATATATATATATATATATATACATACACACGCTATTTTGACGCTATTTTGAGAAACTAAAACTGAGCCTGCCTCTCTCTCTCTCTCTCTCTCTCTCTCTCTCTCTCTCTCTCTCTCTCTCTCTGTATCTGTTTGTCTATCTATCTGCCTATCTGTCTGTCTGTCTGTCTGTCTGCCTGTCTGTCTGGTGCCTGTCTGTCTGGTGTCTGTCTGTATGCGGGCGCCTCCCCATCTCTCCCACCTTCCCTCCTCGTAACGTCTACTACGTAGGTAATCATGAAGCGTTAAAACAGTTTTGTTCGCCTCAAAGGACGACAAGTGCTTGCGGCTGTCAGTGGCTCCTAGCAGTGTCATGTCATGTCATGACACACGGCCCCTGTATATGTAGTATAGCTGTGTACAAGCCTGTCATGAACACCTCACACCCCGTTCTTGTCGAGGTGCCACTCCAAAGTCACGCTCTACCAATTCACCGTAACCACGCTCACCTTCACACACACGTACACACACGCACACACACACACGTACACACATACACACACACACGTGCACACAGATACGTACACACACACATACACACACAAACATACATACATACGTATACACACACACATACATACATACATACGTACACACACACATACACACACATACGTACACACACAAGCACACACACACACACATATACGTACGCACACAAGCACGCACACACACACACACACACACACGTACACACACATACACACACATACACACACATACACACACACAAACACGTACACGCACCCACACAACACGTACACACACACACACATACACACACACACACACACACACACACACACACACACACACACACACACACACACACACACACACACACACACACATTTAAAGTAATAAACAAAAAACACTTTTTACAATAACTTTTTTAGTTCGGCATTCGCCGAAAGCGACATCTGCCTGGTTGTTGTTACCACTGGTTTTGCTTCAGATGATTTCAGATATTTTGGGACGAAGCAGCAGAAGCAGGGAAGTTTCATTTTTTTTCCTCCTAATTTTGCATTTGGTGTTTGTTTGTGATCTTACATTCACGCTTGACTAAGGCCAGTTGGCCAAAACTTTGGGCCTGTCTTGTCTTGCCTTGTCTTTTTATATCAAATACGCGTTCTGATTCAGTAGTGTGAACTTTCTGATTCCTATTTGCTTAAACGATCGTGGTCACATTTTTTTTTTTTTTTTTTTTTTTTTGGTGGTGGTGGTGGTGGTGGTCAAATTCTGGCGAAAGCGTGTGTTAAAGAAAATCTATATCTCGCTCTTCTGAAACTGAGCTCCCTCTCTCTCTCTCTCTCTCTCTCTCTCTCTCTCTCTCTCTCTCTCTCTCTCTCTCTCTCTCTCTCTCTCTCTCTCTCTCTCTCTCTCTTCTCTCTGTGTCTCTCTCTCTCTCTCGTTTTATTCTGCAAGTTTCATCGAAAACGTTCAGGGTGAAAGTCACAATTACGCAAGACATACATACTAGCGTCAGCAAGAATTTCTCAATTGTTTATCACCCGAATTTGACCAACTGTTTGACCACAGAAAACTTATGGTGTAGAGTTGTGCATGATTCTCGATACATACGGTTGAAATAAATGTGGTCCAACATTCGAAAACTATGGTATTTTTCTTTTTAAATAATGAATACATATATCATGGATATCTGTAAACCGATCTGATTCAAATTTTAGTAACATGTTTGGTTTTAATGGAAAACCCACTTCTTAAAAAATCACTAAGATCAACTGATTGTCAAGGTAACTATTACACGAAATATAATGCTCGACAAAAGGGAAAATATAGTATGGCTTGACCGAACACTATTTTCTTCATACATCACTTTCACACAACACACACACGCACAGAGAGAGAGAGAGAGAGAGAAGAGAGACAGACAGAACAGACAAGAAACAGACAGACAGAGACAGAGACAGAGAGAGAAAACACACACACTCACACACAGATACACACACACACAACACACACACACTCACTCACGCACACAACACTCACACAACACACACCACACACAACACACACACACACACACACACACACACACACACACACACATCACACCACACAGTATCGATTCTGTAGGTTGGTGTCTTCCTCTCCTCCCCCTCCCTCCCCCCACCCCCCACTTCCTTGCTTATCGTGCGGTAAAAAGTGAGACATAAAAGCCTTGTCGTGTAAGCAGTGGCTCTATATGAGCCGGCACTTTGCGCAGTGCACCATGACCATGGCTGTTGGCAGAGGGAAGGGCCATGATGGGGATGAGGGGTGGGGTACTGTGAAGAAAGTAGTAAGGATGAGAAAGGTGCGAGAATGCGTGTGGGGGCGGGGACCGGGGGGGCGGGGCGGGGGCGGGGGCGGGGGCGGGGACGGGGGCGGACAGGCTGAATGTGAACACACACACACACTTACACACACACACACACACACACCACACACACACACACACACACACACACACACACACAAATATATATATATAGGTCTATATATATATATATATAATATATATATATAATATATATATATACATATATATATATATATATATGTGTGTGTGTGTACGTATATATGTATAGATAGATAGATAGATAGATAGATAGATAGATAGATAGATAGATAGATAGATAGAGTAGATAGATAGATAGATAGATAGATAGATAGATAGATAGATAGATAGATAGATAGATATAAACACACAACTTACACACACACACACACACACCACCACGCACCACACGCACGCACACACACACACACACATACACATGGACACGATGCACAAAAAAATATCCCTTTAACCCTTTGACTCCCGCACCCTCGCTATCCACCAAATGCAAAAACTAACCCCTTTGACTCCCTCACCCTATCCACCAGCTTCTTGCAGGTTAAGTTTTTTGTTTTGTTTTGCTAGCATGGTTGACAATGCAGGATGCTGGTGGACAGGGTGTGGGAGCCAAAGGGTTAATACTTCACAATGTTTGGCAGCACAGTGATGACAATAACGTACCACATCAGGACCAGGGTCACGCACCCACGTCGTCATCACACTTACATTGGTACCAATCGCTTACTTCGCAAGTCATACGAGCTCCTTTATGGAAAGTTACGCCCAAAATCCACTAGAAAGTCCCTTGGAACATTCAAAATAACTACCAGCATCTACGTCATCTAAAAATCCACGACAAAGTCCCTCAGAAAATTCAAAATAACGACTAGCATCTAAGTCATCTAAAAATCCATGAGAGAGAAAGTCTTAGAAATTTCAAAATAACGACTAGCATCTACGTCATCTAAAATCCACGAGAAAATCCCTTAGAAATTTCAAAACAACGACTAGCATTTACGTCATGTAAAAATCCACGAGAAAATCCTTTAGAAAATGCAAAACAACGACTAGTATCTACTGTCATCTAAAAATCCACGAGAAAGTCCATGAGAAAATTCAAACAACGACTAGCATCTACATCATCTAAAAATCCACGAGAAGTCCTCAGAAAATTCATAAATTAACGATAGCATCTAGAGTCGCAAAATCCACGACAAAGTCCCTGAAATTCAAAATAACGACTAGCATCTACGTCATCTCAAAATCCACGACAAAGCCCTGAGAAAATTCAAAATAACGACTAGCATCTACGTCATCCAAAAATCCACGAGAATGTCCCTTAGAAAATTCAAAATAAATACATTGCGATTTCATTTAATCCTCTTCTCCCACTGGACGAAGCAGCAGGGAAGTTTCATCGTTTTCTCCTAATGTTGTATTTGGTGTTTGTTTGTGATCATACATTCAGACTTGACAAAGGCCAATTGGCCGAAAATTTCTTCCTGTCTTGTCTGGTTGTATTAAATACGCGTTCTGATTCTATTTTCATGTTTTTCTGGTTCAAAATAACGACTAGCATCTACGTCATCTAAACAGTAAGGGAAAAAAAAAAAAGGGGGGGGGGGGGAAATAACCACACACACAACATCCTTTGAATCCCAGTTGTGAGTGCTTGATATCCGACGAGAATGAGACTTTTTTCTTTAATCTTTTTTTTTATTTTTTTTTTAATATATATATATAAACGTGAGGGTTATATTTGGTAAAGTGTTCCTGGGAGATGTGGTGCGGCAACATTGTTGGTGTGTTACACCATGATAGAAGACACCGGACACTTGTATACAGGTGTGTCTTATAACACCTGAGAACCTCGGACTTCTCTTCAGTCGTAGGGAAGAAAGCCGGAGAGAAGCTTCTACTAGTTCTAGCAAACCTGCCGCTGACAATGAAGCCGTGGATCAGGTGAGCCAGTGTCCGTGCCGACAGGTAATTTGGGCCACCTGGCGACCGTCTCCCTGTCCCACCTGATACCTACTGGTTTCACAGTGGACTGAGCAGGTTGTGGAGAAGGCCGAGGGGCTGGGAGGAGAAAAAAAGAGGATCTGATGCTTGTGGTTTCACCTGTCATGTCTCCTCCATTGTGTCACACACACACACACACACACACACACACACACACACACACACACACACACACACACACACACACACACACACAGCACGCGCACACACACACACACACACTACATAGTTGGACCCGCTTCTGTTTGACGTCTTCATGACAGAACACCCCTCGTTATTCGTGGATAGAGTTGTCAGCTACAGACCTGGGATTATGCTATCTGTCCCAATCCCCTTCACAGATATATATATATAATTATGTATACGAACACGTGCGCTCTCTCTCTCTCTCTCTCTCTCCTCTCTCTCTCTCTCTCTCTCTCTCTCTCTCTCTCTCCTCTCTCTCTCTCTCTCTCTCTCTCCTCTCAGCCGGCCCCAGTAGCTCAGTTGGTTTGAGCGTCAGATTCACGTGCTAATGGTTGTGGGTTCGAATCCGGAGTGCGCTACATCAAAACTGGCCTTCTCACTGTCCCATCTTAACATCATTGTTGTTCTGGTGATGTCAGTGTAGGATTAGATAAGTCCCCCTTCCCCCACTTCCCTGGGATGGTTATCCCTGTCGGCCATATCACCTGAGGTGGGTGTCGATGTAAAAACTGAACCAAGTCAATCAGTCAACCTCTCTCTCTCTCTCTCTCTCTCTCTCTCTCTCTCTCTCTCTCTCTCTCTCTCTCTCTCCTCTCTCTCTCTCTCTTCTCCCCCTCTCCCTCTCAAACATAAGCACACATAACACACTTGGCGGCAGTGGTGTGGTACATGTTGGATCTTCTGTGCGCGAAACTTGAGAACTGCGGACAAGCTGAGCTGTGAGGAAAAACGTCTTTAGCGGTCTATCTGTTCAGCAATGATTCAGTTACAAACTGTTACCTCAACTGTCAACAACATGTTTCTGTTTCGTCAGGCAGTTAAATTAACGTGGC
This sequence comes from Monoplex corrugatus, assembly GCA_030674185.1. Lineage (NCBI taxonomy): Eukaryota > Metazoa > Mollusca > Gastropoda > Littorinimorpha > Ranellidae > Monoplex > Monoplex corrugatus. Next base: position 48,252,539 of record CM060315.1, read on the forward strand.
ACTGAATACAAACCATCTTGCTGAATACGTCGGATGGACAATGTCTTTAGTTTCTGTTTGGTGTTTGCATTGCTCGTTTGCCAACACACACTCACTGCATCGGCTCTTGCAAATCCTTAACATATTGATGTAGGGGATGTTCGGATATCGGTAAGGAAAACGTCTCTCTAGGGAAAGAACACGCCCTACTTTCCTGGGGAGGATTTCCCGCGAGACTGAGAATGATACTAGTCTATGAACAAAGACGACGACCACAAACTACCCACACAAGGGACCACCCGAGTCAACCTTTAGCAGGCATTTGCCATTAATCACTCCTGACATACGCGTGGACATTTAATAAACAGAAAACGTATGAAAAATACCAGTGGTCATGGTGTAGTGGTTAACGCAACGGACTACTGACTGGAGATTGTGGGTTCGAATCCCCATCACTACCTTCAAAAAATCATTGTGGGATTTTTCGGCTCTAACCGGCTCCTACTCAGAGTTGGGCGTGCTATGGGCTCATTGGGAAGACTGGGACCACACAGTCGAGTCTCATCCACTTCACGGATGCGTCATTCATTTTCATTTATTCACCCATTCGATTGCCATCCAGGGTGGATCAGAGAACCGAATAAAGCATCGGTTTCTCACAATGCTTTAAAATTATTGAAGGCTTCTTCAAAAAATGTCTTCGCTAGTCCTCGTATACTCTAAGAGTGGTAGGACTTTAAAACTCACTCAACTAACTAACAAACGGATGCGTCATTGAGGGTGTTGCTCAAATCTTCTGACCAGCACCGCAGGAGTCTGTATCTCTCGGGCCTGGTTGACGCCAGGATATATTATGATAGTAAGCGTAGAGTACAGCCCTGTCACGCAGTCTCAATCCTAGATGGAACTCCATAGCATCATGATTATCATCCTCATCGACATCATCATCATCGTATTGTAAAAAAACAAAATTGTGCCAGCTTTTGTGGCCATTAAGGTGCCGAAAAAAAAAAAGATGAGGGCAAAGATAACCTCCCTGGGTGCAATCATCCTAAAAAAAAAATTTTTTTAAGTATGAAAAATGGTACATGAACTTTGAGATTAGCAAAACACCTACGCAGTTTCCTGCCAGCAGAATTATACAATCCCTTATGTATAGGCGGAAACTTGATGCATTCAAAAACAAAATACACCAGGAATATAGTGTGGCTGTAGTGAAAGAAGATAACATATAGTCATATTCTTTCATGCGTTCGGGTAAAACGACTTATTCCTACACTATCTTCGAAGACAGTTTCTGACATAGTTGCCTCACCATCCTTAACACATGAATGTTTTATCAGCCCGACAAAAAAGTCCTATAACGAATTATCTTTAACACGCCGTTATTTCACATGTTCACTGTTATGGTTAGCCTATTTTACTCTTTAAATCGTTAATCATGGTAACGTCATTTGTTAGTTTTTTCTTCCCGTCTTCGGTACAGTTGTTTTCTGGTTCAATTTTTTTTTCTGAAGATTGACTATCTTCAAGTATCCTCTTCACTCCTCATCTATCCTCACTTTTTTCCCCTGAAGATTGACTATTTTTCAAGTATCCTCTTCACTCCTCATCTAT
>CM060315.1:48259134-48266634 GCA_030674185.1 Monoplex corrugatus
TTGCTTGTTTGTTCGCTTGTTGTTTGTTGTTGTTGTTGTTGTTTTTTTACATTCCATGGTGTTCACCACAGGTGATGACTTTGGTCTTGCATCTTGGTACGTTCAGCGACAACCCTCTCCCAGTTGGTGACATGGAATGAGATAGGATGAAATGAGGGGGGGGGGGGGGTTGACGTTCATGAAAATCCAGCTGTTGTCTGTGCTCTTTCCCGCGCCCAAGTCATTTATCTGGGATCCATTGGCACTGGAATCCCTGATGGCAACAAATGGACAGTCCAAACTTTGACTTTGCAACCATGCTAAACGGAGTGTATTGACTGGAAAAAAAAAAACAACTTTTGTCCAACCTTGCTAAAATGATCCCTAGATGTTTTATTTACCAGTTACTTTTACATTTTTTGTTATCAGCACTTCTTATTGTCCTCTCTCTCTCTCTCTCTCTCTCTCTCTCTCTCTCTCTCTCTCTTTCTTTGTTGTGTGTTGTGTGTGTGTGTGTGTGTGTGTGTGTGTGTGTGTGTGTGTGTGTGTGTGTGTGTGTGTGTGTGTGTGTTCTGAATTCAAGCTTGGTCATATCTTACTGCTGATGTTTATATAGCTCTCTCTCTCTCTCTCTCTTCTCTCTCTCTCCTCTCTCTCTCTCTCTCTCTCTCTCTCTCTCTCTCTCTCTCAGTCTTGCAAATTCTCAATCTGCAGGAGACAAAATTCCACACATATTTTTATGGTACTTGTGTAGCACGAGACCGTAATTGTGTCTGGTCACAGACTTACGGGGGCAGGGGCATTAAACTCCGTTCTAGCAAGCTAAAGTGCAATTCGCAAGAATAATAGCGGATCGGCTGAAGGGACCGCGACATCTGATCTCCCCTATTAGCATCCACAAGAGGTCTGTATTAGAAAGTGAGAGCACGGGGCTTTCCTGATTCTAATAGGTTGATACGTTTCGGCGCTTCCGCAAATTGGTCATCGCGCTTGACAGCGTCGTTGATCTGGAGAATGTGATGACGTTTTTATGCGGAGGTAACGTGCAGATGCCTCGTGTGATGATGTTTGTACCGTGAGGGGTGGGGGGTAGGTGTGGGGGTGGGGGTTGGGGTTGGGGGTTAATAGGTAAACGTCTCGATGAGTTGAAGAATGTGATGATGGTCCGTACTCGTGGTAACGTTTCGGGTTGGTTTGAAGAATGTACATGTAACGGTGGTTTTTGTTTTGTTTTGTTTTGTTTTGTTTTGTTTTTTGTTTTGTTTTGTTTTGTTTTGTTTTTACATGGACATAATACAGACTCTTGGTTAATTTGAAAAAAAATATGATAAAAAAATTTCATATGGAAGTAACAGGCAAATGTCTTCGATGATTTCAAGGAAACGGAGAATTTTTTTTATAACATCGATGTAACATCGGTTTTTCTCTTTAATGTTATACTGCCATGTTTTTTACGCAAAATGTGCCGATAATATGCACTACCTTCAATGATTTCTTACATCAAAAATATAAGATGGTAGCTGTAGTAGATTCTGCATCAGAAATGCACTAACAATGGCGGCAATAGTCAGACCAAACAAAACGTGGCGAAGCAGCAGCAACAGCTACATCATCAATTGCCGACTGGACAAGTCTTTTGTAGTCTCCGTCTTCCCCTAAAGGGATGAAAATTAGACACTGCTTGCTGACTCGGAGAGAGGGAGAAGGAATCCAGGCCTCTGAAATGGAGGACCTGAGCAAGCTGCTTCCGGGCAACCACAAAGACAGGCCAACGAGTATGCATGAAACAAGATGAACAGTTACATCTTACGGTTATTGTTGTTCCAAGCCCAGCCGACCGCACACAGCCATATCAGGGCTATAACCATTCCAAAACATACAAAACTTCAACAGGAAAAATAAAGAAAGAGAAAATTACGTACACATATCGATGCATTCGCGCACATAATCTAAGGACATGCCCCTGGCGTCGACCACTCCGTCCAATTTATCGCACAGGGGATTTAAAAAACACACCTGAATACAAATTTAAGCATATCTAAGGACACCAAAACATATATAAAAGACATAAATTACCTAAAATTGCATCCGCATATCTCACCTCCCTATAGTCAAAAATGCACTTAATACATGCACCCAATTATCGATCCTAAGAAAAAGCGCACAAGACTTTATCGAACTCATACAGGTGAGCGTAACAGCAAGGCAGAAATGATAGGAAGAAATGACAGAAAGCAAAGGAACATGGCAGAAACAAAAAGAGTGACAGAAAAGAGGAAATTTCTAGCACAGACTTTCCAGAAGGTGGGGTACTGTTTATACTGAAACAGTCCCCGGTATCTCCACGGGGGAAAGTTACATCTACCTCGCAGAGTGGCCATACTGTGTAAGATACAGACAATGGTTTTTGTGTCTACACTGCAAACTTTGTGCTGAGTGACATCTATGCCAGACTAAAGTTGGTTCAACTGAGAATGTGACGAGCCGCCTGGCAAACAAAAAGTAGCTGAGATTTTAATTTTCTGGCAATCTGTTTCGCTTCATTACAATAAACCAGAAGACGTGCTTGCAGGGACAAGGGATAGATTCATATAGAGGGCCGTGATCGCCAACGCCATGCGGCAAAGCAGGTCTCCCTCATTAAATCACACAGGTATCAACTATGTTCAGACCAGGTTCCATACAATTATAGCCCAATAAAATATCATTAAATGTTGCTGTTGTTTTCTTTCCTTACGACTACAAAAACAAATCATCTCAGTCTTAACCTTCATGATGCATTGATTTCAGTAACAGGTAAAATACGTTTAGAAAATCTGTAACGCAGAAAATACGTGAAATGAGGGAGGGGGACAAAAAGGACAGTCAATAAGGCAATGCCAGTGTATCCCCACCTTCTGGAAATTCTGTGCTAGAAATTTCATGTTTTCTATCACTTTCTTTGTTTCTTTCTTCCTCGTTTGCTTTCCTATCATTTTCTGCCTTGTTGGTACATTCACCTGTATTTATTCGATAATCTTACGTGCTTTCTCTTAGGACTGATAATTGGGTACATGTATTAAGTGCATTTTTGGCTGTAGGGAAATTAGATCTATGCGGAAGCAATTTTAAGGTAACTTAGGCCTGTTTTTATATATGTTTAGGTGTCCTTAGGTGTGCTTAAATTTCTAGTCATGTGTGTTTTTTTATCCCCCTGTGCGATAAATTGGACAGAGTGGTCAACGTTGGGGCATGTCCTTAGATTATGTGCGCGAATGCAATTGATATGTGTCCTCAGTTTTGTTTTCAATTACTTTTCTTTTCCTGTTCAGGTTTTGTATGTTTTGAACTGGTTACAGCCCTGATATGGCTCTGCACAGTCGGCTGGACTTTAAACAACAATAACAACGCCAGTGTCACCCCTTCACCCCCCCCCCCCCCCCACCTTCACTTATTCCCTACCAGCAGACGGAGCTGAGTGAGGCGGTGGTGTAACGGTACAGACCAGACGCCAGCTCCATAAAGCATGACAAGACAGACACAAGTTTCAGTGAAGAAGACAGAGCAGGTCGGGTCACATAAACATGTGTTTTAAGGCACTAACTAGACACATGATCCTTAAGTGGTAAATATAATCCCAATGCAGTATTCTTCACGAAGTCCGTCATTGCTTAGCCGCTAGGATATCAGTGAAAGTTACAAGCTCCATGTTTGAAAAGCGAGACAGAGACAGAGACAGACAGACAGATAGACAGACAGACAGACAGAGAAAGAGAGAGAGAGCTGTTTGTATGTATTCACGCATGCATGCGTGCGCGTGAGAGAGAAAAGAGAAGAGGAGACAGACAGACAGACAGACTGAGACAGAGACACAGAGAGAGAAAGAGAGAGACAGACAGACAGAGAGACAGACAGACAGACAGAGAAACTGAGAGACAGAGAAAATGTTTTAAGGAAGTTCGCGTCGCTAATTAAGCCTACATTAGCGTAGTTGCCTGTTATGTCAAAAAATCCCATGTCCACTTCACAGACAGCATCCACTTTACCTTTAGGTCATAAGCGTGGCTGTCCAGTAAATAACGCCGGGTCAAGTAGCCCGGCCTGTCCACCTGCCGCTGATCGTTCACGCCTCAGCTGGCAGGCGAGATGAAAAAGGACTTATTACCTTGCCTGAAGGCAGGTCAGCGGACACTTCATCAAGCTTAAGTCCGGAAAAGAAGGCCAGGAAGGCACTGGGATTTGGAGTCTGGAGTTTGTTCAAGGGGATTCATCGCACTCGAGCAATTCCATATGCGATCCACCTAAATCTGCCAACAATTACTTGGCAGATTCCCCGAGCCTGCAGAAAACCCTACAACGCTGGCAAGATCTTGAAATTAGGATGCGGATGGTGTGTAGTGTGTGGGGGGGGGGGGCGGAGAAAGGACTATGAAAAAACTAAGCTGACATCACCAGAATGATGGAAATATAATGATGTACAGCGAACAGACCTGTTCTTAATGTTGTGGACTGGGATTGAACTCGAAATATCAGGCCTTGCGCAGTACGCTATCAAAAGAACTAACCAGCCCAGGAAAGACACTGAACATTTCCACCACACTCCTCTCGGACGAAACGAGATGGTAAAATAATCTCTCCTCTCTCTCTCTCTCTCTCTCTCTCTCTCTCTATATATATATATATATATATATATATATATATTGTGTGTGTTGTTGTGTGTGTGTGTGTGTGTGTGTGTGTGTGTTGTGTGGTGTGTGTGTGTGTATGTGTGTGTGTGTGTATATATATATATATCAATCTCTCTCTCTCTCTCTCTTCTCCCTACTCACACACACACACACACACACACACACACACACACACACACACACACACACACACACACACACACACACACACACACACACACAATGAGCCGTGAGCTCACAGTACTAGTCCTCACTAGTTTTTAATGACGAATGAAAAAAGTCCCCCGACAACGTCAGCACAGCTGGAAGAAGAAGAAGAAGACAGGTTTGTGAGTGCGTGTTGAGCCCAGAAAGCCGGAAAGCTACCAGGCGTATGTCTGTATGAAAGAAGCCATTTGTACTGGAGGTTTCCCAAAGCATGACGGTTGGTTGGGATGGGGACGGCCGGTACACCTGCATTTCACCCGTCGTCACCTCCTCAAGGAAAACACCTTGGTGACATTTCCATTCATCACATTTTGTCAACAAACGCATATAAGGTACATTTAAACACGATTTTTTTTAAACCAAGGTGATCAGTGGTTTTAAAACCACAGGTCAGTACCCTGTCTCCTCACTCTCTCCAAAATATGGGAGTCTGTGCACTGTCCTCAGTTTGGAGATAAAACAAAGAATTGGTATGGTATGGACTGCCAACATACATATCCAGAGAAACTGCATACTCAAATCAAAGGCCACCCCCGTTCTTGGAATCCAAGAACATTTCTTCTTCTTCAGTTTTTGTTCCTACTCTTTTTATTATTTTCATTCATATTACTTTAATTTTTTTCTAGACTCAAGGGGAATTGCTGAGTATGTACATCGGATCTAAGGACCACACAGGAAGATCTGGTATAAATGAGACTCACTTGGATCCAAATTTAATGACCATGATGAGCTGACAGCTGATAAGCAGGTATACCGATTGCCCCTCCCCCAGCTTGTCATCATAGAAACTTTAAATCCTTCCTCCTCCTCTTCCTCCTCCTCTCTCTCTCTCTCCTCTCTCTCTCTCTCTCTCTCTCTCTCTCTTCCATCATGTATATTTTTTTTTCTACCAATCACCTTGTCCACCCGTTTCCAAGACTGTTTCTTGCGTCTCTAAAATGCTCTTTGTAGTGAACACGGTTCGTCAAATCTCAGAAAACTCCCCTCTGTACAGATAAAAGATGTCATAGTAGTGAATGTCTAAAAACTGCTTTACAGTGTTTAAGTTAAAACAACTCTTTCTCGTTACCGTTTTATGAGAGCATTGAAAGTCCGTTTTATCCCCTAACTGTTGGAAAGTCCATCTGATCCCCTAACTCGCAAAATTCGTCTCTCCTCCAAGACATTCACATTTCGTTCCTTCCTGGTTCATGGCAGGTATGTGGCAGAGTTATGGGTTCTGACAAGAACGACCAGAAAACAAGAGGTCCGGAATGTTACCGCCTGCCCACTGTCCTGCTGGCTCCTAAATGGTCTGATTTATATCGTACACTTCTGTGAGGTCTTCACGTGGATCTGATGTATACCGAACATCTCTATGTGTATGTCAATTTATAGCCAATGTTTTCTGTGAGGTCTTCACGTGGATCTGATGTATACTGAACATCTCCTTTGTGTGTCAATGTATAGCCAATGTTTTCTGTGAGGTCTTCGCGTGGGTCTGATGTATACCGAACATCTCTATGTGTATGTCAATTTATAGCCAATGTTTTCTGTGAGGTCTTCACGTGGGTCTGATGTATACTGAACATCTCCATTTGTGTGTCAATGTATAGCCAATGTTTTCTGTGAGGTCTTCACGTGGGTCTGATGTATACCGAACATCTCCATTTGTGTGTCAATTTATAGCCAATGTTTTCTGTGAGGTCTTCACGTGGGTCTGATGTATACCGAATATCTCCATTTGTGTGTCAATGTTATAGCCAATGTTTTCTGTGAGGTCTTCACGTGGGTCTGATGTATACCGAACATCTCCATTTGTTGTCAATTTATAGCCAATGTTCCCGTATCTATCCAGCTGGGTCTGATGCTAACCGACCATCTGTCGCAATGTTGTATGTGTACCTTCTGCCAAGGTCATCTCGGTCGAGGTCTGAACGTGGAGGTTCTGTGGATTACGTCTAACATGCGCCCTGTGTGCCTGTCATCGGTCTCCTAAAGGACATGTTTTCTGTGAGGTCTTCGCGTGGGTCTGATGTATACCGAACATCTCTATGTGTATGTCAATTTATAGCCAATGTTTTCTGTGAGGTCTTCACGTGGGTCTGATGTATACTGAACATCTCCATTTGTGTGTCAATGTATAGCCAATGTTTTCTGTGAGGTCTTCACGTGGGTCTGATGTATACTGAACATCTCCATTTGTGTGTCAATGTATAGCCAATGTTTTCTGTGAGGTCTTCACGTGGGTCTGATGTATACCGAACATCTCCATTTGTGTGTCAATTTATAGCCAATGTTTTCTGTGAGGTCTTCACGTGGGTCTGATGTATACCGAACATCTCCATTTGTGTGTCAATTTATAGCCAATGTTTTCTGTGAGGTCTTCACGTGGGTCTGATGTATACCCAATATCTCCATTTGTGTGTCAATTTATAGCCAATGTTTTCTGTGAGGTCTTCACGTGGGTCTGATGTATACCGAACATCTCCATTTGTGTGTCAATTTATAGCCAATGTTCCCATCTGATCCAGGCTGGGTCTTGTTTATGCCTAACCGACCATCTGTACGCAAAACCTGGTTGTGTTGGTGGTAACCTGGTCCTGCAAGGTCCATCACCTCGGTACGAGGACTGAACGGGGAAGCTCAGGATCTCTGTGGATTAGCG
>CM060315.1:48269134-48274134 GCA_030674185.1 Monoplex corrugatus
CAAAAACCAATCTCCCTCTCCCTCACCTCCTTTTTTCTTTCTTTCTTTTTTTTTTTTTCTTTTTTTTCTTTTTTTTTTTTTTTAATATTTCATTCGTTTCATTAAAGCAGTCGGGGAGGGGGGGGGGGTGGGGGGGATGTGAAGGAAACGAGAGACAGCCTTGAGGTTTCAGACAGGAAAGAGACATCGAAACATATCCCCTGGCTTTTATCCAAGGTGGTAATAGGGACATAAAATCTGGTGTGCTAACTACATAGACATTCCTTTTCTCTCTCTCTCTCTCTCTCTCTCTCTCTCTCTCTCTCTCTCTCTCTCTCTCTCTCTCTCTCTCTCTCTCTCTCTCTCTCAGTTACTCAGCATCAGTTTCGGTACAGGAAACATTCTACCAAAGATTTAGAATGTCCATTGTGTAAAGACGGGAATAAAGATGAGTTGCAATTTGTTTTGTGTTGCCCTGTCTTGGGGCAATTAAGAACTCAGTCTATTCCGTTAAACTACTATAGATACCCTAGTCAGTTTCGACTATGTTTGCTTTTGACATCAACAAAAGAAACTACTGTCAGAAAGTTATCAATTTACTTATCTAAAGCATTTAACCTACGAGCAGCTTTAATGTCGTAAATTTGTGTGTTTATATGTTGCATGTTCTGTGTACATGAAATGCATATTCGATATGTCTTGTATACCGCACCCCTTCATGAGGGGCAATGACCTTAATATGAATAAATCATCGCATCCGCATCTCTCTCTCTCACTCTCTCTCTCTCATCTCTCCTCTCTCTCTCTCTCTCTCTCTCTCTCTCTCCTCTCTCTCTCTCTCTCTCTCTCTCTCTCTCTCTCTCTCTCTCTCTCTCTCTCTCTCCTCTCCCTTGTCCATTTGGGCGTGTCCGACAAGTTTGAGCGTTTGTAGTAAGCACATGGCAAGGAGATCTATTTTTGTCGCCTTCTGTGGCTTTGTCAATCACAGAGTTTGTTATGTCTGTCATCAACAAACGAGACCTAATTACTTCCCTTCCATCGAATTAATCTTCATCGATGTCACAGATAAAAAAAAAACCTAAAGGGTTTGTAGACATTCATGATCATGCGATAACAATGAACGGGATCAAGTGTAAATCTCTGACAAAGTTAACACAATTTTTTTTTTTTTTGAAACACACACACAGGTGAACAAAAACAACGTACGTCAACACACCTTCTTATAGTTGTCAAGCGTATTTAATGAACAAAACAGCATACATCAAATATCTCCTACTAGTGGTATAAATCAATAAAACAACATCATTTCCTACCAACGTTTCTCATAAATCTAACTCATATAAATGAACGAAAGCAGCATAATCCAACACCACCAATGTTATCTATGAACAATCTGTTGACACACTGCAGGCATCAAACGAATGTTCAGAGGCGATATCATCTGGTGTACATAAACCGTAAAGAAAATAAATATAAAGGTAAACCCCTGAGATCGTAGATTACAGAGACCTCAACTTCTGTTGGAGCCAGTAATATCAGGGTGGTGCCTATCCCCTCTCCCTTGTTGCTTTAACTTACTCAACATTAAAACAGGGTCAGCATCCATTCCAGCTGGGCTGGATTTTTTGTTGTTGTTGTTGTTGTTGTTGTTTTGTTTTTTTGTTTGTTTTGTTTTGTTTTGTTTTGTTTTGTTTTGTTTTTCTGCACCATTTACGCGAACCGTACCATTTTTAATCTGCTATCGATCTTTTTGACGTTTCTCTCTCTCTCTCTCTCTCTCTCTCTCTCTCTCTCTCTCTCTCTCTCTCTCTCTCTCTCTCTCTCCTCTGTTTTTTTAAAGGCTTAGTCTTCAGAGTGTGACATTCAGACAAAATAAAGAAAGGCTTCTGATTGACTAGCAACCGATGACATCGTCCATCAAATTGGTGGTAAATTCCTTGTTCTGTGTTACCTGACTCTCTCTTTCAATGATCCGCAGTTAAGTGAGTGAGACAGTACACACGTGTGTGTGTGTGTGTGTGTGTGTGTGTGTGTGTGTGTGTGTGTGTGTGTGTGTGTGTGTGTGTGTGTTTTGTCTGCATGGAAGGAGGACGGGGGGGGGGGAGAGAGAGAGGGAGGGACCGCGAGGAATTTTCTTTTCCGCCAGTTCAAAGTATCAAATCGATAGCTGTGGATTAGCACTGCTGCGAACGATGTGAAATCAGAAGTCCATTTGCATCCTTTCATGTGCTGGACGGCTGCAGGCACTAATGGCCGTGCATTTGGATGCCTGCCACAGCCCCTGGTCTGTATGGTAATGGCCGTATCCCTGATGACGAGCTTTTGAGCTCGCACGGATTCTGTTGTCCTCTACATATTATTCTGTACAGCTGGACGATCAGCTATGGAATGCTATTCGCTTTTGTCCTAGGCGTGTTAACGTGTACAATGTCGATGACGAGCTTTTAAGCGCCATGCGCGTTTGTCCGCTTACTGCTAATGGGTACAGTTAAGAGTCTCACTTAGACGGTAAGAGCGTTTAATAGGTTGGGTCGCCGGTAGATAGGACATTATGAATAAATGGTAAAGGGTGGGGGGGTGTGGGTGGGGTGAAGGTTTGCAGACAGTGGAAGGAAAGTGTTTTGAACCTCCATGACGGTCAGAAGGTTGCAGTCCCAAGTAAATGCATTAAACCAACCAACACAACTTTCTCCCGCTCTTTATTGTGCTCAACTCCGGGGCCTCTCAGTTCTGCTTGTCACCTCCCATGTTTTCGGCTGTCAACAAAATATGTCATTTTATGTGGACAGTCAAGTGGTTACTTGTCACGCTTCGGAGCTGATACAAAATTGCCTTTCAGGCCGTGGTATTAACCCTTTTCACTCCGCCAGGACGCTGGTGAAAATTCGTGGACGGGATGAGGCAGTGATAGGGTTAAGGCTACCTGGGCTATGAGATTTGTGAAAAACAGGGTTTCCCACTGTCAACGTGTCCACCTCCTGTGGGACGTTTGTATTATTGCCCCTAGCCCCGACAGAAACCCCAAAAACATGGCACACAGCTGGAGAAACTAGTTCCGAATACAATGCTTAGGAATGCTTCAGTATTTTTCTGGAAGAACTAGATCTAGTCCTGAGTATAATGTTTAACAATTTAGAAATTTTCAAAGTTCAAAACTCAAACTACTATTTTCTAACGGAGGTTTTGGAATTTCGACCACCAACGTGAGTTTGAAATGTTGAAATTTGTAAAAATCTGAGGCTTTGGGATTAAACGTTTCTAATTTGTTATAATCAAAACCGTTTTGTTAAATCCCCATCATAAAAGCTTCCAGTGAGTATGCATACGTGCGTGCGTGCTGTGCGAGTGTGCGTATAATTTCTGAACTTATGGTTTCCGTTTTCATAAAAAGCGTGTCACCACCAGCTTAGAATTACAACAGAAGAGTGCTGCTTTGTTTTTAATTGTGCAAATTTACATTCGGTTTTTCAACAAGAGTTTCTAGTGAGATTTAGCGGAGAATATCTGCAGCATAGGTATTTCAGGACAACGGCTCTGGATTTCAACCAGCACAACAGCTGCGGCACCGAGTTAGAAGTTTTGCTTTCAGGTTCCTTGCAAATCAGTTTTGATATGAAAGACAAAGAGAGAGAGAGAGAGAGAGGAGAGAGAGAGAGAGAGGAGAGAGAGAGAAGAGACAGACAGAGACAGACAGAGAGAGGAGAGAGACAGATAGAGAGACAGAAAGAGGTGAGATAGTGTATGTGTGAGCGAATAAGAGAGGGAGAGAGAAAAAGAGGAGACAAACAGAGAGAGAGGTGGAGATAGTGTATGTGTGAGTGAATGAGAGAGGGAGAGAGAAAAAGAGGGAGACGGACACAGAGAGAGAGAGAGAGAGAGAGAGGTGGAGATAGTGTGTGTGAGTGAAAGAGAGAGAGAGTGTGTGGTGTGTGTATGTGCGTGCGTGATGCGTGCGGCGTGGTGTGTGCGTGTGCGTGCGTGGTGTGTGGTGTGGTGTGCGTGTGCGTGTGCGTTGTGTCGTGTGCGTGTGCGGCGTGTGTGCGTGTGCGTGTGTTATCGCTCTGAAATCGTGGCGAGCCGAAGTTCGTTTTCCAATTTTCCAAACTACCCAGATGTTATCTTGATGACTGATATGACTGCTCTGCGTTCCTAGGACATATCTCACTCCTCCCTTCTCCCCTTCCACAAGACCTACTACACCTACCTGTATCTCTGCTGTCTTTACTGTCTCATCTTTTTGACCCCCCCCCCCCCCCCCCCCCCCCCCCCCCCCCCCCCCCGTGAGGATGCCGGGGGCTCTTTCAGTGTAAACAGTATCCCCACCTTCTGGAAAGTCTGTGCTAGAAATTTCCTCTTTTCTGTCACTCTCTGTTTCTGCCTTGTTTCTTTGCTTTCTGTCATTTCTTCCTATCATTTTCTGCCTTGCTGGTCCATTCACCTGTATGTGTTCGATAAAGTCTAACGTACTTTTTCTTAGGATCACTGGGTACATGTATTAAATGCATTTTTGGCTCTAGGGGGGTGAGATATGCGAAAGCAATTTCAGGTAATTTAAAAATTTTTTTTATAGATATGTGTTAGTGTCCTTATTTATGTTTAAATTTGTACTCAGGTTTGTGTTGTTTTTTAATCCCCATGTGCGATAAACTGGATGGAGTCGTCAACGCCAGGGGCATCTCCTTAGATTATGTGCGCAAATGCATTGGTGTGTGTACTTAATTTTCTTTTCTTTTTTCCTGTTTGAAGAATTGTGTATGTTTCGAAACATGTTAAAGCCCTGATGTGGCTCTACGCAGTCGGCTGGGCTTTAAACAACAATAACAATAACAATCTTTTTGATACGACACAATGGTCCTGATGCTACTTTTTCCCACTGTCCAACGACATGTTCTATGAGTCACATTCCTAACACCTACAGCCCACAAACAGAGTGGCTGTCTGTACCAGGTCGCCAACAGGTCGGCTAAAAGGCTCAATAACTTATATGATTAGTGGTGCTTGAGCGCAAGAATTAGCCAACA
>CM060315.1:48286634-48296634 GCA_030674185.1 Monoplex corrugatus
TGACGTGGTGTTAGTCCTGATATGGCTCTAGTCGTCGGCTGGGCTATAAGCAATGTAAACTTGAACTTGAACCTCGGTTTATTAGACTCCTGTTTCTGTTACCATCGTCTAAGAAAATTTGGCCTTTTTTTTTCCAGTTTTGTTTCACCCATTGACATTCGTTATCCGACAAATCTATTGACTGACTGACTGACTGACTGACTGACTGACTGACTGACTGACTGACTGACTGACTGATTAGTTGATGACTTAGTAATTGATTCACTGATTGATTGATTGATTGACATCTTATGTTTGTTTTATGATTGTACGGATGTAACAGGCAAGCAATTACGCTGAGAGAATGTCATCTTCATGTAACGAAAGTAACACGAAAACTGTTCAGCATAAAAATCTTCAAATCATTTACAGCCAGAGAGAGGGGAGGTTACCTGGAAGTATGAACCGGACGTTCCAAAAAAAAAACACAAAAAAAAGTATACTGGGCTGAACAAACTGTTTTCCTTTCTTTTTTTTCAAACGATACAACAGTACACGATTCTTTGTTACGCCCACAGTAAACTGTATGAAACTTCAAAGTCTGAAGGAAGTTAAAAATCGTTCCTGCCTTTATGTCTCGTCTCCACTCCTCCTGGCCCAAACACCCAATCTCCTCTCTGACAAGCACACAACAGCTGTACCCACTACTGTGCCACTCGCATCCCTCTTCACCTGGCTTCCCGCTTCCACCCGGCCACCCGCTTTACCTGTTCACATCAAAGACGCCGCCAGCTGTATCATAGCGCAAGGGTACATAAATGCAAGCCGTCACATTTCGTTAGAGCGGATGATAGCAGACATAAGAGGCGCGTGTTTGTCGTGAAGGTCTGTCTGTCTTTCCGGGGGGCTCACGCAATGCAATCGGTGTGGAAAGCTACCGACATTCCATTGCTTGTAATTGTATTACATAATTGTATTACATACTTTTTGGTGTTTCTTGCAGGTCTTTTTTTTTAAAGCCTATACATTGCATTTTACATCCTTAGCCCCACAGCAACAACGGGAGCTGCCTCTCCGTCCAGCTACGAAAATTTAACACCTTAGTCTTCAGAAACGAAGTTGTCTCTCGATCAAAGTGCATTTTTGTCATCCCCTTCTCCCTTCCCCTTCCCCCATCAAAGTAAAGACTAAATCTCTCTCACCTACCCCCCCTTCATCCCTCCCCCCTCCCCCCAAAGACAGATTGAAAGGTGTAGTTCTGTACGTGACGGCGCGTATCCTCCTTGATGAGAGAAGACGATTTCATATTCACTACATGTATATTCGTTGTGACGACGTAAAAGCAGTTCTCTACCTATATCATTGTACTTTCTGTTCTCTATCTACCTACATCATTCTACCTCCGTTCTCTATCTACCTACATCATTCTACCTCTGTTCTCTATCTCCCTACATCATTCTACCTCTGTTCTCTATCTACCTACATCATTCTACCTCTGTTCTCTATCTACCTACATCATTCTACCTCTGTTCTCTATCTACCTACATCATTCTACCTCTGTTCTCTATCTACCTACATCATTCTACCTCTGTTCTCTATCTACCTACATCATTCTACCTCTGTTCTCTATCTACCTACATCATTCTACCTCTGTTCTCTATCTACCTACATCATTCTACCTCTGTTCTCTGTCTACCTACATCATTCTACCTCTGTTCTCTCTCAACCTACACTACATAGTCTACAAGCAGTAAATCTGCGTTTTTCTTGCCGCTCCCTCATGACGACTGATACATACACAAGGTTTCAGTTTCGCAAGAAAGCATCTGCCTGTTCAGAATAAATTCCATATCCACTAACGTCACTGGTGCCATGTGATGGAGAAGATCATGACATACGCCGTAAGCCTACACTTAAACCCTTTGCGCTGGAAAGGTCTTGGAAGTCCTGCCTAGGTATGGGATTCATGTCTTCCTCAATTAGTCTCTAGTTGAAATATCCGCAGCTGTATTATTGTAAGGAAATGTATCTCCATCAGCAGTTTTTCAGAAAGAAAAACAAAGAACACACACCTGGAAAGGGATGAAAACGCAATCCCGTCTCCCCCATCCCATCTTCTATCCCCAATAAAAAGCGTGGAAACGGATGAAAAGATATATCTATTTATACTGAAAGAGCCCCCAGCATCCCTCTGGGGAACTGTACGGGGTAAAGCTATACCACGGAGTTGGTGTAGAAGACAGACAAGAGAAGTATCAAACTGGCTGAAAGCTGTAGTTTTCCACAAACCTGTTAGATTGTGGTTTTCATTCATCAGTGTGCTTTGTATAGTGTAGCATTATGACAGAGGCGACAAATGTGAAGTCGCCGTAACCATCGTTCTAATGGGGATTAGCGGCCACCATGAGCTTTCAGGATCATACACCTCTTGTCATTTAGCACATAATGTGACGGATGCTTTGTGGAAATATCGTGTAGTCTCTGTAACCCAGAAGCCTGCTTAATTAACCCTTTGGCTCCCGCACCCTATCCACCAAATGCAAAAACTGAACCCTTTGACTTCCTCACCCCTTTCCACCAGCTTCCTGCAGGAAGTCAAAGGGTTAAGTTTTAGCTTTGCTAGCGTGGTTGACAATGCAGGATACTGTTGGTAGAGGGTGCGGGAGTCAAAGGGTTAAGTAAACGATACAATTAACCCACTTAAATTCAACTTTTTCTCAGCCTCTATCTCTGTTATCAGAAGTCTTGTCTTAAACGGTATAACCACCACCTAAACTCTGTCTTCGCAAAGTATGTAATTGCGGTATTTTCTCCCTGTTGTTTTTAACTTATCTGTTCCCGCTATCAGTGGATTCTGCTCTGAACGTCTATTGACGGGTTATTGCCTTCCATCATAAGTAGCACACGAATGATGCCCATTTTTCGTCCTGTGTTGGTAGACAATCAACTGCCGATTTCAACCAATGGCGGCTTCCGTTTCACCGATAACTTTTGGCGTCTTCAGATGTGAGGTCTACAAGCGGGGACACGACAAGAACGTCTTGTGCACCATTCGCTTGGTGGTTGCTGTTACAAGCCACTCAGTTCTGTACCAGAAGTAGCCTGTTTCCTTTACATACTCATGATACTAGATGTCAAGGAGAGTAACAAAACGATGGCTCCGACCGTGCCAAGGTAATCTTTTGCGCCTGCACAAACACTGGCGTGGCCTGGCGCCATGTTGCCGTGTGGTTGGGCTTCCCGGGCAGACGACAACAATTGTAGGCATAACGGCTGGCTGTCTGTGCCCAGTCCCCTAGTCAGCTGCTCCCGATGGTTCTCGAGTGTTTGTGCCTGGGACTGTTCAGGTCTATCATCGCGTGATGTACCCTCCAAGATTTTGTATCCATAATTCTCTCTCTCTCTCTCTTTCTCTCTCTCTCTCTCTCTCTCTCTCTCTCTCTCCCTCCCTCCTTCCTCTTTCCCTCCCTCCCTTTTTCTCTCTCCTTCCTTTCTCTCTCCCCTCTCCTTCCCTCTCTCCCTCTCTCTGTCTCTCTCTCTGTCTCTCTCTCTCTCCTCATTCTTCTTCTTCCTCCTCCTCGTCTTCCTGCTTCTCCTCCTCCTCCTCCTCCTCTTCTTCTCTTCTCTTCTTCTTCTTCTTCTTCTTCTTCTTCTTCTTCTTCTTCTTCTTCTTCTTCTTTCTTCTTCTTCTTCTTCTTCTTCATCTTCTTCTTCTTCTTCTTCTTCTTCTTCTTCATCTTCTTCTTCTTCTCACAGACAGACCCATCAAATCTCCACTATCACCCCACACAGAGTAAACTATATCCGTCTTTTTCTTTTCTTTTTATTTTTTTTTTCCTTTTTTTTTTTTTTTTTTTTTTTTTGTCTTAAGATGTCTGTGGTGTCATGTAGTAGTCCTGCGTGTGCGAGTTTCTACTTTAAGCTTACGTTTCTGAGTGTGAATGTCGAGTGTTCCTCCTTACTGTTTGTGTGGAACAGATGGCCTGGACCACGATCTTACAGTTACCTCAAAAGCCAATCTCAAACAAAACGACAGCCAGAGTTCATGCAAACAGAAAAAAAAACACGTGAAAAGAATAATAACATGTATTTCATCAGTGACGAAGCTAAGACAGGCTAATTTTTTTCCCTACCAAATGGCCTTCATCAAACGTACTTAAAGTCAATGAAAAATAAAACCAAACTAATTTCACACGACTCAAGACAAAACAAGTGATATCTCCCTTCTTCATCTCAAAGGGAATAGGGAAGTCCATAAAATCTTTGTTCGGTTATTTTGTCCAAATTTTGGTTTAACAAATATCCATATAAAATATTAGAATAATTACCAAATTGTGCAAGCACACCATGTGATTGAATTCTGTTTAAAACAAGTTTTCGCTTCTTCAGGACACGCTATAAAAACAGCGGTGCACAATTAAAGATAACTTGTGATGACTTCTGTTCACTTTAAGTTTTAGCTGTAAGATGAGAGACTGAGAGAGAGAGAGAGGGGGGGGGAGGGGGGCGAAGAGAGGAAGAGTTGCCTCGTCATGTCACGTTTACATGGGAAAAAATCCATCATACCCTTGCGTATGCTGGTAGCATGCTACCGTGCTGTATAGGTATTTTTGGTCCTTTTCATCATTATGTCAAACGCAATTTCAGCAATATTTTTGTTTTGTTGTTGTTGTTGTTGTTGTTGTTGTTGTTGTTGTTGTGTGTGTGTATAAGAAATGTTGCAGTTCTACTTTATATGTGTAATGCTTTGACGAGAAATAATAAATTTAAAACTTTATTTACGCAATTTGTATGGCTGACAACAAATCACTGACCAGCTAAGTCCATGGTAGCCGACAAGAACTGAAAAAAAAAACCAAATAAATAAATAACTAAAAAAACGGCAAATTCTTCGCCAAATGTGGCCTGAACAATGTAAACCAATCAACGAAAAACGAAGAGAAGACAAAAAAAGGTTCGTGTAATAGTTTCACATTAAACACTAGGAAAATGACGAGTAAGAGAAGCGGTAGTTGAGGGTCAGTAAGTAATCCCACGTCCTCGACTTGTGTCATCAGACAAGGATCTATTGACTCTTCGGGTCCCTGCACTGTCCCCCCCCCCCCCGTCTGTATGTGGGCCAGGCGACAAGAGCGGGTATTGACACAGCGTTGAAATGAAGACAAGAACGTGTGTAGGTCGCCGGTGAAAGAGACCAGTGGAGGTGGCAACCCATGTTGACTCAAGACTCTGCCCCGTCCCTCTCCTTCCCTTCCACACACACACCACAGCCACAGAAGCCGCGCAGCAAATCGGGGGGGGGGGGGGGGAGGGGACCAGACTCCGGTAGAAAATGTATGCAGCCTCACGAGATGGTCGCCTAATGGCCTCGTCATGTCACGTTTAAGCAAACCAAATTTACCACGGGGATGATTCGGTTTCCGTTTCGCCGTTTGACATTTCTGTTATTTCACTGCCTTGACTTTGAGAACGGTTTGAAGGTAAACTAAGTACAGGCGACAGAAAAGCCAGGCATACAAACGTCGACCGTGCACTGTCCATTATCGTGCGGTAAAGGCAACCGAAACGCTGTTTAGTTCTTGGAGGTTTAATGTCCCAGTATCTACTGCAAATCAAACCAGAGACGAATCAATTATGGTCACCTCTGTTTGAACAGGCACAGTCGGGATGTACGCTCGTTAAATATAGATTTGAATTCCACAGACTAGTGCTGTCTGGAGTTCTCATTGTGCGCCACATTTTCCAAACCCCCAACCCTTCTATTCCACAGAGACCACCTCCTTAAAATGAAATACCAGATCCCACCCTCCACACCCTTCCTGTAATTGCTAGACCCCCACCCCACCCCGGTGCTGTTGGGATCTTGTTAAGTACCAGACACCCGAAACCTTAAACCGATACCCTGTCCATTTTCTAACATTTCATCGAATATAAACACACTCTTTCATGAGAAACCCCTGTACACACGCTGTAGAAGTAATTGTCCAATATTTTGGAAAAAATAAAGATTCCAGAAAAAGCAATCAAATTAATTCAACTTGGCGCGTCTATTACACGCGAGTGCAAATATAGTCACAGACAGAATGTAAAAAAAATAATGATGAGAAAAATGACAGTACGTGAATATAGTACATCTCTCTCTCTCTCTCTCTCTCTCTCTCTCTCTCTCTCTCTCTCTGAGGACAAAAGTATACTGTAACGTTTGTTCTCGGATGTGGAAACATTCTGTGATTCTGTTATGCATATTTAATCTACCCCTTCACGAGTCACTCTCTCTCTCTCTCTCTCTCTCTCTCTCTCTCTCTCTCTCTCTCTCTCTCTCCTCTCTTTCTCCCTCTCTCTCTCTCTCTCTCTCTCTCTCTCTCTCTCTTTCATTTCCACTCCTAGCTTTCACCTCTTCCCCAACCCACACCAACTCTACAACAACATTTCTGTTTTTTGTTCCACTCGTTTTCCAGAACTGTTTTTGTCGTTTCACGACAGCAGGACCGACAAGCCAAGGAGGCAGTGCAACACTTGCTAGTCTGTTGTAATGAGCTGTCGGAAGTCTCGATCAATCTTTTCCCATCGATGCGCACGAGCCAATTAGGACAGTGACACATGATTTGCTCAGCGGACCGTGACATTTTGCACGTGCTGGAGAAAGCAGCGCCAGTTTTATTTGTGCAGTCAGCGTGACAAGACTGTATCGATTGCTGGCAGTCGGCTTGACACACCTCTGAAGTGTTCAGTTTGTGAGGCAACGGTGCCGTGATAATTGCTAGTTACTGCCGTGTTAAAAGTTTTGTCAGGGGACTGAGGGGGAAAAAAAAAGAGACGGAGCAGGGAGCGAGGTGATTCCACTCTCAAGAAAAAGTTTCTCCATCCCTTCTTCTGCTCTTATCGTGACATCTACTGCCGAGTTTGAAATGTGTCGTTTAATACTAATTCGTAGGTCCACTAGGGTATCGACATGTGTCGTTACATACTATTTCCTAGGTCCACTAGGGTATCGAAATGTGTCGTTAAATACTACTTCTTAGGTCCACTAGGGTATCGAAATGTGTCGTTAATTACTATTTCCTAGGTCCACTAGGGTATCGAAATGCGTCGTTAAATACTACTTCTTAGGTCCACTAGGTATCGAAATGTGTCGTTAAATACTATTTCCTAGGTCCATTTGGGTATCGAAATGTGTCGTTAATCACTATTCCCTAGGTCCACTAAGGTATCGACATGTGTCGCTATTACTTTTTTCTAGGTCCACTAAGGTATCGATCGACATGTGTCGTTAATTATTATTTCCTAGGTCCACTAGGGTATCGACATGTGTCGTTAATTATTATTTCCTAGGTCCACTAGGGTATCAAAATGTGTCGTTAAATACTATTTCCTAGGTCCACTAGGGTATCGACATGTGTCGTTAAATACTTTTTCCTAGGTCCACTAGGGTATCAACATGTGTCGTTACATACTATTTCCTAAGTCCACTAGGGTATCAACATGTGTCGTTACATACTATTTCCTAAGTCCACTAGGGTATCAACATGTGTCGTTACATACTATTTCCTAAGTCCACTAGGGTATCAACATGTGTCGTTACATACTATTTCCTAAGTCCACTAGGGTATCAACATGTGTCGTTACATACTATTTCCTAAGTCCACTAGGGTATCAACATGTGTCGTTACATACTATTTCCTAAGTCCACTAGGGTATCAACATGTGTCGTTACATACTATTTCCTAAGTCCACTAGGGTATCGACATGTGTCGTTACATACTATTTCCTAAGTCCACTAGGGTATCGACATGTGTCGTTACATACTATTTCCTAAGTCCACTAGGGTATCGACATGTGTCGTTAAATACTATTTCCTATGTCCACTAGGGTATCGACATGTGTCGTTAATTACTATTTCCTAGGTCCAGTAGGGTCACGACATGTGTCGTTAAATACTATTTCCTATGTCCACTAGGGTATTGAAATGTGTCGTTAAATACTTTTTCCTAGGTCCACTAGGGTATCGAAAATGTGTCGTTAAATACTATTTCCTAGGTCCACTAGGGTACCGAAATGAGCCGTTAACTACTATTTCCTAGGTCCACCACGGTATCTCCTCCCTGGGAGGTGAATATGCGAAATTAGAAGACAGGCTGCGTGTGTGTGAATAAGAGACAAACCAAACAAAGCAGAGCTACACACTCTCAGGCAAGCAAATGAGAATCTGTGCACTACTGCAGTTTTACGCACCACCCTCTGTCTCATCATCATCATCATCAAGTGCCCTGCCACATGGCGTTGGCGATCATGGCCCTCCATATGCATCTATCCCTTGTTGCCGCAAGCACATCTTCCACACTCTGTGTCCTCAGCCACTCTGCAAGTCCGTCCGATATTTTTTCCCTGGGCCTACCTGGTGCTCTCTTTCCCTCCAGCTTTCCTGTTGTGACTAGGTGCTCTAATTCCCCTTTACCCACTGTCTCTCTCCCCTGAAATCGCTGAAAGGTGCCCACCACGACCGAAGAATTAATTCCAAGATCTCACCAACAGACCCGCTGACAATACAGCCACTCTGCAAGTCCGTCCAATATTTTCTGCCTGGGTCTACCTGGTGCTCTCTTTCCCTCCAGCTTTCCTGTTGTGACCAGGGGCTCTAATTCCCCTTTACCCACTGTCTCTCTCTCTGAAATCGCTAAAGGTGCCCACCACGACCGAAGAATTAATTCCAAGGTCTCACCAACAGACCCGTTGACAATATAACGAGGGGTCCGATGATGGACTGGTAGCCAGCAACGACATAAGCAAAGTATGGTAACACCACAATCAACAAGCAGTGCAGAAGAAGAGTACACGAATGACCTAGTATCTGGAAGAAGTCAACGGTAAAAAGCACTTTGAAGCTACGTCTGGTCCAAGATGGAAGAGCGCAGTATGGTTGCAACAGGAATGACCAGACTAAACAGAATCTGAGAAAGCAATCTCCCACCCCAAGTCTGTTCTTCCATCAAGTACAGTCAGTACAAGTCACTCGTAGTCTTCACCTTCCTCTCATCATCATCATCAAGTGCCCTGCCGCATGGTGTTGGCGATCATGGCCCTCCATATGCATCTATCCCTTGTTGCTGCAAGCACATCTTCCTTCCACCCTCTCTGTCCCCAGCCACTCTGCAAGTCCGTCCAATATTTTTTCCCTGGATCTACCTGGTGCTCTCCTTCCCTCCACCTTTCCTGTTGTGACCAGATGCTCTAATTCCCCTTTCCTCATAAAATGGCCTATAAATGTTGCCTGTCCTTTCCTAATCTTCCTTATCGATGATCTTCTTGTGTCTGCCTCCATCAAGACTGTCTCGTTTGTCTTCTTTGCTGTCCATGGAACTCTCAACATTCTTCTTAGAAACCACATCTCGGCTGCCTCAATTTTGTTCTAGCTTTGCGTGTTGACTGTCCACGCCTTACAACCGTATAACATTTTCGGTTCTACATAACATTCATGAACTCTCTTCCTGGTGTTAATTGATAGGCATTTGTTGGTAAGAATGCTTTTCATCTTCTTGAATGCTGTTTTAGGCTTGGCTGATTCTGCTGGCTATGTCTGATGTGCATCTGCCGTCTGGTGAGACGATATTTCCAAGATATTTAAACTCATCAACCTGTTTCAAGGTTGTGCCGTTTGCTGTTATTTTGCATGGGGGGGATTTCATATTGTTTACTGATTACCATGACTTCCGTCTAACCCTTTATTTTTGCTTTCTATTTCTATTACATTCACAAGGTTTTGTAGGTCCTTTTCATTTTCTACAATTAGCACGGTGTCATCTGTGTAACGAATGTTATTATTTTTCCTCCAACCTTTAATCCAGGGCATTCTTTTAGGTTTCTCATGATGGTTTCGCTATAAAGTGAAAACAAATCTGCGTGTGTGAAACTTGGACACTGCTCGTAATAAACCCATTTCTATAAGAGAAGAAAAATCAGGCCTACAGAACTTGTCCTGTTTTATAATATAAGATCAGCGGACATATGTAAGTGAAAAGACCAA
>CM060315.1:48304134-48311634 GCA_030674185.1 Monoplex corrugatus
GTCTGAAGATCGATCTGTATACGAACAAAGGCGTAAAGTTACGCGCAGTTTGTCGAATAATTGAATCGGTTGTAAGTGGCTGTGATCCTCTTTAACTTTGAAATTAATATATGGAAGCCGTGTGGCCTTTTCCCGTCTCATGTGCATTCACCATCCTTTCCTGTTTTAGTCTCGTCAAAAATGTACCAGTAATGTATAAAATGACTCATGTGGACTACGGCAACGTCAAGTTTTGCAACAGGCAATTCATCTTCTACGACGGCATCCGGACAACCTGCACCTGAAACCTGAATAATCCTGCATCACTCAGGGAGAGTAGCGTTAGGTCTTAATCGTCCTATCGTTTGAGTACAGCTCTTCTGATATTAGCAGAAGCTGCACATTGCTGTCAAATTGCTTCAAATTTAAAGTGGTATAATGTCACGTTTTCAGACGTAAGCGTTACGTGACTATCGCGTCCACATTGACGTAAAGTTAACTGACTGATTAGTTTGATTAGCAGTCAGAAATGCACAAAACAGCTGTGCTTAAAATCAGTTTCGTTCTAGTTTGTGCCACAAACAAAAATACGGAAGTCAAGAACGGATTCGCGGAAGCACTGTTATAGTAATTCAACTGTGTTTAGCGGCATGGCATTACAATGATGCAGACCACAGCAGACCTACAGTGTGTGTTGCAGTATGCGGTGCCTTCGTCTGAAAGCCGTTCCGGGCAGCAAGATAGCAATCATCAGTTTGAACTCAAAGGGAAACAAATTTCAAAACGTTAGACACGTTTGCTCCCACATAAGCTGCACGGATTTAGGTCATCCCTATATTCCCACCACTCGCAGCTAAGAAGACTTATCTTTGATGTTGACTTTCGGCATCTCTACTTTAAGTAAATGGTACTGCATTTTTCACAGACTATGTGCTGTATGAGTGAGCTTTAGAATGTAAACAGGGCTGGCTGGTACGACAGCAAAACAGTACAGTCAAACACGACACAGACGACAAACTGGGAAGAAACAGCACACAAAACAAGGCGATGACCGACACTTCACAGGACAATGAGAACATCGCCACCAAAGTACTCACCGGAGGATCCATATGCCCCACGCGCTGCGTGATTGGGTCAGCCATGACCACCTCCACGCGACAGTCCTCCCCCCTCCTGGTGCGGCCAATGTGCAGATCATCCCGTGACAGGTAGACGGACCTACCCACTTTGACACTCAACTCCCGCGTGTGCAGCACCAGGTCGCCACACACCGTGCTCCATAGCGCCACCAAACACAGCGCCAGCCACTGACAAGTCCTACCAGAGCACAACCATCCGCGCTCCAGCGTCATTGTGACCTTCGCCTCACCAATCGGGAAAAAAAAAAACAACAACAGTCTTTATGCAGTCGTCTGTTTGGTGTGGCTGTTCAAGTATACTTGTTGACACTACCAACGAGCACTAAATCTGACAAGCAGCTCCTCTTGTGATGAAAGGGAAACTGAAAACGTAGATGAAAGGAAAAAAACAACAACAATCAAGTCAAATGATGAGAAGAGGAGTCACCCGATAGTTGGCCCTGCATTGGAATGTGGGGTTCGGCTGAGAAAAGTCCTCGGCTGTCTCTTCTGCTGCATCCAGTGAACACGGAGCACAGGCTGTGAAGCTGATCACTCTGGCATCTGAAACAAAACAGAAGAGACGCTTTGCTGAGGGAAAACAAGTGGAGAATATCCATGCAAGTCTGGAAAGTTTTGTTAGGATAATTGCTGAACGGTTGTCATGGCGCACCCACGCGTGTATCATGTGTAGCCATTAACCATCAGCTTGATACAACAAGTCGTAAGAATACGAGACGGACAAAATACAAATAACAAACATGGAAACCCAGAGACAGGTTAACAGTTTGCCCCCCTCTCTCTCTCTCTCTCTCTCTCTCTCTCTCTCTCTCTCTCTCTCTCTCTCTCTCTCAAAGATTAATGTTTATGCTTTTGGAAACATATGATCATGGAATAAGACAGCGAGCTGATACGATGAAAAGGTTTTCTCGCGAAATCCAGGGTACACCATCATGGAAGACTTTGGTACCAATTTTTGTGTTAGTACAGGCGTTCGACAAAGTCGTTGGTGCAGACAGCGAGTAAGTACAGGCTTGATACAGATATCCAGTAAACATAGACACTTAAAAACAAATCTTTAGTAAAGAGTAAAATGTCTCAACCGGACTTTCTTCGATATCAGGACAATGTAATGCAGTTCATTGATTGGCGGTTTTCCCAGGTGCAGCACGAACTGCAGGTTCATTCTAATGGGTCACAAACGTTATAGGTGAAAAGTTTAAAAGATTACAAGACAACATTACAGAAATTCTGGACAAAATAAATGAACTGAAGCTTTGTGTTGATCGGCACAATGACGACATTGAAACTCTTAAAGAGGACAATTCGATTATCTTTGAGAGAGTTGACAAACTTGAAAAAAATCTACACTACATAGAAGAGGATGTCAAAGTGACAAATTTGAAATTTATGAACATTGAGGAGAGTGAAATGGAGGACAGAGCTACGACAGCTCTCCTGTGTCCTGTGACTGCGGTACCGGCTTCTATCATGGTCTTTCCGTTTGTTGTGTTGGACGTACGGCCAGTCTTCATTTTCCCAGCTCAGATCATCATTGATATTTTAAACTATCATGATCCGAACCCCAGGTGGCAACCACAAGATGTTGTGAGAGCGTTCCGCTTAGAGAAACCACGACGCCCCGGAAATAACCCGCGGCCTATCATCGCACAATTCTGCCGTTGGTCGGGCAAAATGGACATTTTGAGAGACAGACAGCTAAGACAGAACCTGAGACAAAGCGGCATAAAAGTGTCTGCTGACCTCACCACTAAGCAGAAGGGAATGCTGGATTTCTATAGGGGCCAAGGAAAAATTGCCTATTTCTACAACGGAAAGCTACAAGTGAGAGACAAGGAGAACTCCTTGTCACCTTTGTATGAAAACAACCATGGCCAACAACACGGCTGGGTAAATGAAGACTGGCCGTACGTCCAACACAACAAATGGAAAGACCATGACAGAAGCTGGTACCTCAGTCACAATCAACAGCCCAAAGATAATTATAGAAGCCAGCACCGCCAATACACCAGGACCTCCCTTACTGACAACGAACACCAATATCAACGTCCCAGGAACGTGTCAGAGAGGAGAGGACATTCCCATACAAACCCTACCTATAACAGAGACATCGCAAGTCACAGAAGTTGGAAGAGCCCGTTTCATTGCGGTTCCAACCAGGATACCGCCACACCTGTTGTTCCTGGAGACTTTTCTTATAGTGAAGTGACACAGAAGGGATGTCAGCGAGAACCGGTCATTACAGGACACAGGAGAATGGTGTTCCTTAAAGACAGTGACAACAGACGGCTCACTGTTAATACAGGCAGACACCGACAAAATGATACCAACAGTTACCGCCAAGAAGGCACTGCCGTCACCCATGAAAATGATTCACGACGAGCACGAGTCAATACCCAAATGATCCACAATAAAGATGTTGGCAGAAAAATAACCAGAGAGGAGTGCGCACATGATCATACTGATAGAGACAGTGATGACAATAACGGTAATGTTTCGTACACTGACGATAATTATGGCGAGAAAGACGATAATAAAATCGATGTGACTGATGATGACTTATCAGTTGTCACAGACGAGGTTCAGGGCCAGAAGATAGTAGAAAAAGACAATACTGAAATTGAAGCACCAAATGGTATTACAGATGTGAGAGTCGATGTTAGTGCCGCACAATATGATGAGCAAAACGATAGTGACCTAGTCGAGGTTAGTCGTGAAGACACTGACAAAACAATGACACAAGTCAATACAGCACTTAGGGCTGACACAGACAGAGAGTCAGATGGACACATTGACGAGTCCACTAGGCACACGCAAGCAACACCTGTAGAATCCCAGCAGGATTCTGCAGAGAAAGAACAGGACAGTCGTCCATCTTCACCGAAACAGCAGCGGCCAAAACGTACTGCCCCTCCTAAAAAGAGAAGCAGACAGATGCGCAGTACAACAGATAGGTCAGGCAGTCAGACCAGTATTCTGGACTCTATGAAAAGAACAGCTGATGATAGCTCAAAAGGCGATAAAAGTATGCAATGTAAGTCCAAAGCTAGCTCTAGTGGTGCCTCAGGCACTGATAAATAGGGCATCGGCCGGGCCACTACAGCAAGTAGTAAAAACAAAAGGATAAGTTCTTTACCAGGATCCCAAAATGTGGACGGATCCCAAACGAGATCGTGTCCATCAGTGGTGAATTTACATGTTCATAATGTTAATAATCCACAGATTAAATTTCTCACTTATAATGTGAATGGATTATTACCGAAACTGGATGATGAGGATTTCATTAATTTCATTTCGCAGCATGATCTCATTTGTCTCACTGAGACCTTTACAGCGAATGATTTTGATTCATCTTTGTTTCAAGAGTTTGTTGTATTTAAACTAAAAGCAAAGAAACTATCGCATCAAGGAAGGTATTCCGGCGGAATAATTGTTATGGTAAGAAAAACTTTAGAATCGTTTGTTAAACGAATTGAGGTTGGAAACGAAAATGCTATTATTATTGTTGAAATCAACAAAGATTTGTTTTCAACAAATAAACCTATAATGTTTGTATGTACATATATTCCCCCTCATGATTCCACATACTGGAATAATCAGCATGATGGGTTTGGTATGGAAGTGTTGGAACAATGTTTGTTAGATTTACAAGTTTCGCACGACGACTTTTATGTTTTGCTGACTGGTGATTTAAATGCGAGAACAGCTGATGGTAACTACTGTTCATTTGGATATGACAGTGGCAGTGTTTTAACTGATCTTTCGGTTAACAGTGATTTTTTTGAGACAGTCTCATGATTGCCGCACAAATGTTTTTGGAAACCAACTGCTCGAGCTATGCAGTATGTTTGACTGTATCATTTAAAATGGTCTGTGTAAACCGGACTTTGATGGTAGTTATACATACATTGGAGTTCAGGGTCGAGTGTAGTTGACTATTTCATCGTATCATGTGATTTGTTTTCATCAGTTAAAATTGCTACATTAGATGTTGACAGTCTCACAAAATCAGATCATTTACCGGTTATAATGAAAGTGGAGCGAAAACTTGAAACAGGAATAAAAGCTGAGGGAAAAGTATAAAAAAATAACATCACACAAAAGTTAGATTTGATTTTATCAAGATTTTGCGCTATACAAATAAAATATTGTATTGTATTGTAATTTGTATTGTATTGTATTGTATATGGCAAGAAAATAAGAAAGACGATTATACAAACAAATTACAAAGTAATTACATTCAGAGTAGACTTACATTGGCTTCGGATACTCTAGACACTAATGTAGATAACGCTTTAACCATATTTGTTGAATGTCTCAAAGAAGCTTGTGCTTGTATGTACCGTAAAAAATGTACAGAGAAGAGAAAAAGATCTGATTGGTTTGATGGTGAATGTGAGAAAGCAAAAGCAGAAAGCAGAAAAACTCTCAAACACTACAGAAAAACAAAAGATGAGGATGATAGGGTTGTGTATTGTGAAGCACGGAAGAAGTATAAAAAATTATTAAAGACTAAAAAACAGCAGTTCAATAAACAAAAAGTAGAATGCTTAGCCAGAAATATTTCAAATTCATCGCAGTTCTGGACTGAGTTAAGAAATACAGGGTATGGTACCAAAAACAAACTTACTAACAATATAAGTATTGATGAATGATTCAGTCATTTTAAAAACGTATTTCAAGATAACAGATCAACAAATGATGAGCGCTGCATTGTCGAAGTAGATTTAAATGAATCAACAGAACACCCATTAAATTCTAAGATAGCTATAGAAGAAGTCAGAGAATCCATCAGAAAATTGAGGATAGGTAAAGCCAGTGGAATAGACGGTGTTACAACCGAGATGTTAAAAAATGGTAACACAAATATCCATAATTTTCTTTTGAAGCTGTTTAACACTTTATTCGACCGAGGAATTTATCCTCAAGATTGGTCAAAAGCTATTATCATACCAATATTTAAGAAAGGAGATCCTGATAAAGTGGACAAGTACAGGGGTGTGTCGTTATTAAGCATTGTTTCAAAATGTTACACATCAATATTGAATACTAGACTGTATGCTTGGTTAGAAAACAATAATTTAATATCAGAAAGTCAGGCAGGTTTTAGGAAAAAATATTCTACAGTGGATCAAATTTTCAGTCTGTACGCTATGGTTCAGAAAACTATGCGCAAGAAAGGTAGAAAACTATATGTTGTTTTTGTAGACTTTAAGAAAGCCTTTGATTCGGTTCAGCATGACAAACTCTTAAAGTGTATTCAAAATCAAGGAGTAAAAGGGAAGTTTTTGGCTTCGCTAAAAGCAATGTATGAATCATTATGCTCATGTATTCGGGCAAACTGGGAATTATCTGAAATATTCGATAACCTCATAAGCGTGAGACAAGGATGTGTCTTAAGCCCTACTTTATTTTCAGTATTAATAAATCAATTAGTCAATTGTATGGATGAAAAGGGGCGACATGGCATCCAGTTGATGCCAGGTTTAATGGAAATATTCATTCTTCTTTTTGCAGATGATGTAGCCCTTCTGTCAACAACACCAAATGATTTGCAAAACCAGTTAAGAGTCTTGCAGACATACTGTGCCAACATGAAACTGGAAGTTAATCTTGAAAAAACTAAGGTTATGGTTTTCAGAAGAGGGGGCTTCTTAGGACGACATGAACAATGGTTTTACAAAGGGACAAAATTGGAAGTAGTAAGTAAATATTGTTATCTGGGTTTCAATTTCACGACAGTGATTAGCACCAAGGCCGCCACAGAACATTTGGTGACAAAAGGTAAAAAAGCAACTTTGCTATTAAACAGGACTTTTCAAAAATATAAAGACATGACTATAGAAACTTTCTTCAAGTTGTTTGATGCAGAAATTCAACCTATTTTGTTGTATTCTTCTGAGATATGGGGACTTAACAGACTCGAGCATATAGAGAAAGTACATTTGGTATCGTGCAAAAGACTGTTGGGTGTTCCAGTCAGGACACCTAACAAGATGGTATATGGGGATTTGGGAAGATATCCTCTTTATGTCAACTCCTCAACTACCTGTCTTAGATATTGGTTTAAATTACTGGAAATGAATCCAAATAGGTTACCTTATAAGGCTTACCAAATGTTAGTGGAATTTGACAGGGCTGGGAAAGAATGCTGGGCTTCAAAAATAAAGGAAATTTTGTGTGAAACGAGATTTAATATCGTGTGGCTGCAACAAGGTGTTGGTGATGTAAAGGCCTTTTTGCGTGTATTTAAACAGAGACTTGTAGACTTATATATTCAAGAATGGTCTGGGTCACTCAGAGACAGAGATAGGTATGAAAGCTACAGATCATTTAAGACTATCTTTGAAAAAGAGAAGTACATTGACTCTATTGATATATA
>CM060315.1:48316634-48334134 GCA_030674185.1 Monoplex corrugatus
AACAAAAAGTCTCTGGCTTTACATATATTTTTTTTGTTTTGTTTCACGAACACATAGTTATATTAATGTAATTGAAACCCCAAACGTGGGTTAGTCTCCTTGGACTTCAAAGGAACAGACTACAATAATTCACAAAAGCAAAGTTTGCAACAAATCAACAAAATAAGTTACTAAATCGTAAGAATAAACTGGGCGTAAACTGATACAAATCATTTCGAAGTTTGTAAAGCAAAATGTAAAGAACATTCATTAATATGGGTAAGTGATTCCACAAACCTCTCTCAAGTGACCTATTATAATTATTATATCATTCCTTAATACAAGGAAATGACTCCGCAGACCTCTCTCAAGTGACCTATTATAATTATTATATCATTCCTTAATACAAGGAAATGATTCCACAGACCTCTCTCAAGTGACCTATTATAATTATTATATCATTCCTTAATACAAGGAAATGATTCCGCAGACCTTTCAAGTGACCTATTATAATTATTACATCAGATTTGTTTAGATGAAACATTTAATAAATTCATTCGTATTACACACAAAAATCCACAGTTCAAACAAAACAACAACAACAACAACAAAAACAATATAAAAAAAAAGCAACTATCAATCTTCATCTAAAACTAAACATCCAGAGAATAACTTCCCTTATCGATCATTTCAATGTCCAAAAGATGTTGACCAATGACCGTACAAACTAACAATGACTCATGGAGTCGAAAAATCACCAAAGGCTTGGAGCAGACTACTTTGTTACACAACAGATACCCCCGCTCTCTCCAGGGAAAAAAAAAAGAAACCCGCACCAGTTCGTATCAATCAAGCAATCAGCGCCAAGTCTGCTCAAGATCCTGTGAGCGTGTGCAAGGTCAGAAGGGAGAGGTGGAAACTACAAGGAAACCAGTGATCTGAGCTGTGTCGGTCTTCATTGCCCATCTCCCTGGCTGACGGGAAAGAAGCAGATAAGAAAAGAGTAAATTCCCTTGTTCTGGCAGAATTTTGGCTACGGGGGTCCCGCAGGACGAACCAATCTGCAATTCCCTATCAGAGCTCACGCTACAGTGATTAGTACGTCTTACATCGGCTTGGATTCTCTCTGCAACGAAACACTTTTTCTTACATTGTTTCTTTCTTTACCTTACACCAGGAGAGCCATCATTTTTTTCCCTCCCTTTCTTCCCCCTCTTCCTTTCCTTCTTCCTTTTCTTTCTTTTTTTTCTGTCTCTTCTTTACCTTCCTTCTTTTTCTCTATTGTTTCTTTCAGTATTTTACATGATATATACGGATAGTATTCTTTGCGAAAACTGATGCATGTGGAAGTGCATACTTTTTTTAACAGTTGCCGCGATTGTTGTAAGTGTTGCTATTCTAGGGGAGATGAGAGTAACAGCGGTGCAAGATGAAGATGGGTGCATTGTACAACGTCTAACACGAAAGGGAAAACTGGAGGGAGACAAACAAAAAACAAACAAAAAACGACTGAAGAACATTTGTTGTTACTGTTGCTAGTGTTTTGTTTTAAAGAAGAATAAGATATCGGTGTTGCTGTCGGGAGAGAAGAGGGAGAGAGAGAGAGAGAGAGAGAGAGAGAGAGAGAGAGAGAGAGAGAAAGAGAAAGAGAGAGAGAGAGGTGTGTGTGTGTGTGTGTGTGTGTGTGTGTGTGTGTGTGTGTGTGTGTGTGTATGTGTGTGTGTGTGTGTGTGTGTGTGTGAGTGTGTGTGTGAGTGAGTGTAGTGTTGTGTGTGTGTGTGTGTGTGTGTGTGTGTGTGTGTGTGTGTGTGTGTGTGTGTGTGTGTGTGTGTGTGCGTGCGTGTGATGTATTGGGTTGTTTTCTTTTGTTTTGTTGTTTGTAGTTTTCGGCGGAGAAAGAGTGATGGCAGCAAGACATGTCTGTGAAGTGTACCGTTCATCTTCTAATACAAACAAGCATATCGACATGTCAAACAAACACAGCCCTGAGTACACCATGTTTTGTATCGCATCTCATCATCAAAGAGCGTCACAGGACTGACAATAAAACGCTAATCATCATTTGGAATATGAGAGAGAGGAGGGGGGGGAGAGACAAAGAGAGACAGAGAGAGACAGAGACAGACAGAGACAGACAGACAGACAGAGACAGAGACAGACAGAGACAGACAGACAGACAGACAGAGACAGACAGACAGAGACACAGAGACAGACAGAGACAGACAGACAGAGACAGAGACAGACAGACAGACAGACAGACGAATAGACAGAGAGTAAAAAGAGCGGCGCCGTACAATGGCGACTGACATGCTGTCCACGAGAAGAACAACTTGCCCTTCACGTTGCCATAACAAAATCCACTCCAATCCAATCCAGTCCAGACCACTACCGCGCTATATGGGATGAACAGAAGCCATCACTGTTTGTTTGTTGTAGGTTAACCCTTTGACTCCAGCACCCTGTTTACTTGCATCCTGCATTGTCAATCATGTAAGCAAAACAAAAACTTAACCCTTTGACTCCTGCACCCTGTTTACCTGCATCCTGCACTGTCAATCATGTAAGCAAAACAAAAACTTAACCCTTTGACTCCTGCACCCTGTTTACCAGCATCCTGCATTGTCAATCATGTAAGCAAAACAAAAACTTAACCCTTTGACTCCCTCACACTATCAGGAAGCTGGTGGACAGAGGGGAGGGAGTCAAAGGGTTAAGATCTTGCAGTTGGCGGATAGGGTGCGGGAGTCAAAGGGTTAAACAACGTTCAAGTCAGGAGAATGCTCTTATCAGTTTATAGCACAATGTGGGTTCTCTACTATCACGGATATAACCATCGCCTGAAGAGCCCCCGTTGGGATGCCTTGACTTTGACTGGTTCAGTTTTTACGTCGATACCCACCTCAGGTGATATGGCCGACAGGTATAACCATCCCAGGGAAGTGGGGTAAGTGGGACTTATCTAATGCTACACCGACACCACAAGAACAACAATGATGTTAAGATGGGACAGTCAGAAGGCCAGTTTTAATGTAGCCAACACCGGGAATCGAACCCACAACCATTAGCATGTGAATTCGACGCTCATCCAACTGAACTACTGCGACCCGCTGAAGTCAGGAGAATGCGCATCAATATATAGCACAATGTGGGTTCTGTACTATTATGGAAATATCACACAGCCATCGCCTGAACAGCACCCGTGGGGGATGCCTGGGGCTCTCTCAGTATAAATAGTATCCC
Organism: Monoplex corrugatus; assembly: GCA_030674185.1. Lineage (NCBI taxonomy): Eukaryota > Metazoa > Mollusca > Gastropoda > Littorinimorpha > Ranellidae > Monoplex > Monoplex corrugatus. The sequence goes on from CM060315.1 coordinate 48,319,854, forward strand.
CACCATCTGAAAATTATGTGCTAGAAATTTCCTCTTTTCTGTCACTCTCTTCGTTTCTGCCTTGTTGCTTTGCTTTCTGTTATTTTTTCCTATCATTTCCTGCCTTGTTGGTCCATGCACCTGTACGTGTTGATAAAGTCTTACATACATTCTCTTGGGATTGATAATTGGGTACATGTATTCAGTGCATTTTTGGCTTTAGGAAAATGAGATACACGAAAGCAATTTTAGGTAATTTAGTCCCATTTACACACACACACAACACACACACACACACACACACACACACACACACACACACACACACACACACACACACACAGATATATTAGTGTCCTTAGCTATGTTTAAATTTGTATTCAGGTGTGTTTTTTAAATCCTCTGTGCGATAAATTGGACAGAATGGTCAACGCCAGGGCCATCTCCTTATATTATGTGCGCGAATGCATTGATATGTTTACTTAATTTTCTTTACCCTCCTCCCCCCCCCCCCCCCCCCCCCCCCCTGTTGAAGTATTGTATTTGTTTTGAAACGGTTATAGCCCTGATATGGCACTACGCAGTCGGCATGGCTTTAAACAAAAACAACAGTAACAGTAATCACCTGAAGAGTGTTATCCGGCTGTGTGTTTGCCACGCGCTTATTCCACGACGTGTTCTAAAATGGGCATTTGTGCCAGTGGTTACCACCAAATGCCAAGACCAGTCGATTTACACACAATTTCAAAGTTTAACTTATCTTTTAACCACAAGTGGGGTAACACAAGTAAACCAGACTCCAGCGGAATTCACATACAAAGTCCAACAGAAAGAATACACAACAGTCTAACAAAAAGAAGTACACGTAAAATTATCTTTGCATAATTCAACTGTTCAAAATATAACTATACAATTTCAGAAAACTTTTGGTACATTTTGTTCATTACAATTGAATTTTTCCCTTCCAGACACAATGAAAACATGACAGGCTTTTTAAGAAATGTACTTCAGTCGGTTACTTCGGAATTTATTAAATCCGAAAATAATATGAAACTCCTCAGTTAAAGTACTGTCTACTAAACCCAACGTGAGTTTATGACAAAGAAACACGTAATGAAGGTAACACATTTAAAGACAGACAGACAAAGTGATAGAGGGGGGGGGGGAACAGAGGGTGAGACAGACAGACAAAGAGAGACAGACAGACAGACAGAAAGACAGAGAGAACATACAGCGAGAAGAGACAGACAGACAGAGATCAAAACTCAAAGAGACTGACTGAGACAAACGCACCGACTTAGAGGCAGACGGACAGACAGACAGACAGACAAACAGACAGAAAGTGAATAACAATGGGCTGCGAACAGCCAAAGACATGCAAGGAAAGGCTGGCTATCCTGCATGATGAAACAAAACACAGGGAAAATAATAACAAAACACACTCGACGCACGAGCGAAACGAGGGAGAAGAAAAACAAAAACAAAAATGTTCCCGGTGCAACAAAGTTGCCATGCATATTTCAGTAACACACTCTGACATTTGTGGTGTGTGTGTGTGTGTGTGTGTGTGTGTGCAAATCTAGTGGAAAGACAACACACATTCGGGCCATTCGGGAGAGAGGAAGGGTAGAGATAATGAGTAGGCCGCTGGGGAGGGGGGTGGGTGGGGGTGGATAACGCATGTGCAAGCTGGGGGGGGGGGTGGAGGGTGAGAGAATGACAGGGGAAAAGACTAGTACAGAAAATCCGGAGAAAGCTCGAGCAACTTTATACAAGGTACAATGAGCAGGGTACGCAAGCGTTCGTAAGTGAGCTCACGCACGCGCGCGCGCGCGCACGCACGCACGCACGCACGCACGCACGCACACACACACACACACACACACACACACACACACACACACACACACGCATTTACTGCAGCCGTAAAATATACAATATAAACAGACGTAAGAGAAACAAGATCTGCGCGTGATCACAAAAAGGGGTGAAAAAAAAAAAAAAAGCGAGAGAGAATGAGACAGATACACACACTCACACAGGCACACAGACAGACAGACAAACAGCCAGCCAGCAAGACAGACAGACAGAGAGCACTGACAAGTAATGAAATGATGAATAAATCTGCCAAATTAAAAGCAATCTGACCAACGTGTGTGCCAATGATTACATGCACGGCAACGCTAACTTCAACTCAAGTCTGGCCGGGTTTGTTTTTTTTTAAATTTTTTTTTCTTTTTTTTTTCTTTTCTTTTTTTACTCCAAGTTTCTTGTCTCTGATCTCCATGTTTCTGTAAGAAATCATGCAAGTTCAAATCTCAGATCAACTGTTTCACGCCTTTTTTGACATTAACCTTTATTATCATTATTAGTATTATTCATGTATTCATTTATTCATTTATTCATTCATTCATATATTTATTTATTTATTATTTATATATTTATTTGTTTGTTTGTTTGTTTACTTGTTTATTTATTTGTTTACCACATCATCATTATCATTATTGTTATTATTATTATTATTATTACTATTATTATTGTTATCATCCAGTCCCGTGGTCGACAGGAGGACTGACAGGACGCTACTGCAGCAAACATTGTCTATCCATATCTCCAGGGTGCAATAGGTTGTTCACGTCCTAATATGCCGGCAATAGGTTGTTCACGTCCTAATATGCCGGCAATAGGTTGTTCACGTCTTAATAAGCCGGTGATATGTTGTTCACGTCTTAATATGCCGGTGATAGGTTGTTCACGTCTTAATATGCCGGTGATAGGTTGTTCACGTCTTAATATGCCGGTGATAGGTTGTTCACGTCTTAATATGCCGGTGATAGGTTGTTCACGTCTTAATATGCCGGTGATAGGTTGTTCACGTCTTAATATGCCGGTGATAGGTTGTTCACGTCTTAATATGCCGGTGATAGGTTGTTCACGTCTTAATATGCCGGTGATAGGTTGTTCACGTCTTAATATGCCGGTGATAGGTTGTTCACGTCTTAATATGCCGGTGATAGGTTGTTCACGTCTTAATATGCCGGTGATAGGTTGTTCACGTCTTAATGTGCCGGCGATAAGTTGTTCACGTCTTAATATGCCGGTGATAGGTTGTTCACGTCTTAATATGCCGGTGATAGGTTGTTCACGTCTTAATATGCCGGTGATAGGTTGTTCACGTCTTAATATGCCGGTGATAGGTTGTTCACGTCTTAATATGCCGGTGATAGGTTGTTCACGTCTTAATATGCCGGTGGTAGCTTGTTCACGTCTTAATATGCCGGTGATAGGTTGTTCACATCTTAAAATACCGGCGATAGGTTGTTCACGTCTTAATATGCCGGCGATAGGTTGTTCACGTCTTAATATACCAGCGACAGGTTGTTCACGTCTTAATGTGCCGGCGATAAGTTGTTCACGTCTTAATATGCCGGTGATAGGTTGTTCACGTCTTAATGTGCCGGCAATAGGTTGTTCACATCTTAAAATGCCGGCGATAGCTTGTTCACGTCTGAATGCGCCGGCAATAAGTTATTCACATCTTAAAATGCCGGCGATAGCTTGTTCACGTCTAAGTATGCCGGCGACAGATTGTTCACGTCTTAATATGCCGGTGATAGGTTGTTCACGTCTTAATGTGCCGGCAATAGGTTGTTCACATCTTAATATGCTGGCGATTGCCTGTTCACGTCTAAATATGCCGGCGACAGGTTGTTCACGTCTTAATATGCCGGCAAAAGGTTATTCACGTCTTAATATGCCAGTGATAGGTTGTTCACGTCTTAATATGCCAGTGATAGGTTGTTCACGTCTTAATATGCCGGCAATAGTTTGTTCACATTTAAAATGCCGGCGACAGCTTCTTCACGTCTTAATATGCCGGCAATAAGTTGTTCACGTCTTAATATGCCGGCAATAAGTTGTTCACATCTTAATATGCCGGCGACAGGTTGTTCACGTCTAAATATGCCGGCAATAGGTTGTTCACGTCTTAATACGCCGGCGATAGGTTGTTCACGTCTTAATATGCCAGCAAAAGGTTGTTCACATCTAAATATGCCGGAGACAGGTTGTTCACGTCTTAATATGCCGGCGACAGGATGTTCACGTCTTAATATGCCGGCGACAGGTTGTTCACGTCTTAATATGCCGGCAAAAGGTTGTTCACGTCTTAATATTCCGGCAAAAGGTTGTTCACGTCTTAATATGCCGGCAAAAGGTTGTTCACGTCTTAATATGTCGGCGACAAGTTGTTCACGTCTTAATATGCCGGCAAAAGGTTGTTCACGTCTTAATATGCCGGTGATAGGTTGTTCACGTCGTAATATACCGCTGATAGGTTGTTCACGTCTTAATATGCCGGTGATAGGTTGTTCACGTCGTAATATACCGCTGATAGGTTGTTCACGTCGTAATATACCGGTGATAGGTTGTTCACGTCTTAATATGCCGGGGACACGTTGTTCACGTCTTAATATGCCGGGGACACGTTGTTCACGTCTTAATATGCCGGGGACACGTTGTTCACGTCTTAATATGCCGGGGACACGTTGTTCACGTCTTAATATGCCGGCAACAGCTTGTTCACGTCTTAATATGCCGGCAACAGCTTGTTCACGTCTTAATATGCCGGCAATAGCTTGCTCACGTCTTAACATGCTGGCAATTTGTCTAGGAGCCTGTATATGCACTGATCTTGTAGGAAAATCTGAATCGGCACTTACAGTCTTCAAAACTTACCACAAAAGAACCAGTTACAGTCTAAGATGGAGAAAAAAAAGAAAGAAAGAAAAGAAAGAAAAGGAAAAAAAAAAAAAAAAAGAAAAAAGCTCAACAGCTCGAAATATTTCGGGTTTTTTTTTCCTTTTTTTTTTTTTTTACTTACAGATTTGTATGTATGAATCGTGTTACGAAACTTCAACCAAATCGAGATTTATATAAAACACCGACATAAAAAACATTCAAAGTACGAATGACTCACACGCTCTCTCACACGCTCTCTCACACGCTCTCTCTCTCTCTCTCTCTCTCTCTCTCTCTCCTCTCTCTCTCTCTCTCTCTCTCTCTCTCTCTCTCTCTCTCTCTCTCTCTCTCTCCCCACCATGCTGCATGGCACGGCGAAGTCATTACAGTTGCATGGATCAAAGACAGACTGCCTGGTCCAGGCTCGCAAGAGTCGATAGCTAATCTGACACGCACAAGGCCACTGAAAAATTGACAAGAACACCATCATGTGATGTCTTTGGACTCGACACACACAGTGCCTGACAAGAACAACACGATGCCAGAGACATTTCACGCCGTTCCCGCTCTTGTTCCCAGGGGACGGTTTTGAACCAGACCACAAAACACTACAAACATGCCGGTTCATGGAGACGCAAAAGTTTACACAGTTTACGTCAAACGTTCCTCCACACCGGGTCCCCTCACATCTCCCCCATAGTCCGTCTTCCCAACCACACCAATTTTTCACCGTTCGTCAAACTGACAACGTCGGGCCCGGTTAGTACTTGGATGGATGACCGCCTGGGAACATCAGGTACTGTTGGTAAATCTAATATTCCAGTGGTAGGCTGATAAAATACCAGTATAAAATATAGTCTAGGTTGGGCCTCAGGACCTGGCCAGCTCATGGGTTTATGTCCAGGCTTAAGGCTTGTGCCATGGTCACCATACACGTGGCACCTGTGACGTTAGTGCATATGGAATTTGTTCAGAGCGCAGAGACGTCATCTTGAGAAACTGAAACTGAATTGGGCATTGACTGGGGGTACTTTATATATATGTTCTTTTTTTGAAAGTAAGATACACACATACACGTCATTTACATGTAACCAAGATTATTCCAGTGGTAGACTGATAAAATACCAGTATAAAATATAGACTAGGTAAAACATAGTCTAGGTAGGGCCTCAGGACCTGGCCAGCTCATGGGTTTATATGCAGGCTTAAGGCTTGTGCCATGGTCACCATACACGTGGCACCTGTGACGTTAGTGCATATGGAATTCATTCCGAGCGCGGAGACGTTATCATGAGAAATTGAAACTGAAACTGACTTCGAAGACTCCAAACACAGTTCCAACGCATGCGACATTTGTGTTCGAGTAGGTCTTGTCATCCATCCAAAAGACGAAGCTATCAACATGGATGCTGATCAGAATGAGGAACGTGGTAAAAAAAAAATGTACCCTGCCCACTGAATCAGAAGCGAACGCTTTTCAGTTCCCAAGACGACCTACGTGTGGCGTTAGCAGTGTGGAGATTACTTCTGGTAGTCAGAATCATGGCCATCTTGACACCGATAGTTCCTACGGCGGTCTTGACACAGACATTTCTTTGTCTACTGTAGAACTGAGACTGCAACAAAATGACTATAACTTGACATGGTTACGAGTTTACAAATGCACTTAAGTGATGTGCGAGTACTGTCACAGACACAGACAGCGCCACCAAAATCGAACAACCTGATTGACATCCAAAACAAATGTGACTGCCCGCGTTAAAGCAAACAGAAACCAGAAAAGAACGAAAAAAGAATCAGAATGCGTATTTAATACAACGAGACAAGACAGGCACAAATTTTCGGCCAACTGGCCTTTGTCAAGTGTAAGATCACTCACAAACACCAAATACACACATTAGGAGAAAAAGACTAAAATTTCGCTGCTGCTTCGTCCAGTGTGAGAAAAGGACTAAACTGACTGATTGACATTGTGCACTGTCCCATTTAAGGCTAGTATAATCTGATTTTGCACATCACGTTGTCCTCAAGTATCTCAGCTAAAACGAAAAGTCTTATCTACAGAACCACTGTACTGGACGTTCATTGTTTGTTTGTTTATGCATATGTGTGTGTGTGTATATATATATATATAATATATATATATGTGTGTGTGTGTGTGTGTGCGTGTGTGTGTGTGTTGTGTGTGTGTGTGTGTGTGTTGGTTTTCTTTTGTTCTGTTTGTTTGTTTGTTTGTTTGTTTGTTTGTTTGTTTGTTTGTTTGTTTGTTTGTTTGTTTTGTATTAGACCTCCTTAGGCGCAGTGAACGCCACAACGTACATTCGACGATCAACATCGCTGCTCACGTCAGGTGATGTATATCTTGCTCATTCGTTTTGGGGAATTTCATATTTTTTTTTTTTTTTAGATGTGTCAGATATAAACACCGGCACCTATCCTGCAATATTCGCTCTCATCTGCAGTGGAACACGATTCTGACTTGGTCAGACATCCATTCCTATTTGGCAATCACGTTGGGCCATGCTGAAACTAACAGCTTTAGGAAGCGAAGGCTCCGACCATTACATTTACCGTCCATTCCAGACATTACCAAATACACACCAAAAATAATATATTTAGTCACAATGAATGCAGTATCGCTACTTAATTAGCCTATGGTTGACCAACGCAATCATTTCTCACTTCATCATCTATTTTATCCTAATTCTGACCTTCAATCCCTGTCTTTCTTTCTACTTTTCTTTTTTATTCAGTCAGTTTGTATTGTTTATTTTTTCCTCTTTTCACCGTTTCTTGTTACGTCTTTTTACTGACAACACGACAAATTTACAGACGAACGCCTAGTTAATTCGCATGACAAAACCAGATGCAAGTGAATCTGTCTAGCAGTTACAACAAAACCAAAATACCCAATTTAAGACCCAAAAAATGTCAATAATAAGTTTTACCTCCCTCTGTTCAAAAGTCAATCGTTTGCTTATTTGATTGACTGAGCGACTAAAAAATAATCCATTTTCTTTATTTGACATTGATTTATTCGTTCATGAATGTTGCTTATTCTCCCCCCCCCCCCCCCCCACCCCACCCCCAAGTTTATTTCTTTATTAATTTGATTTTCATCATGTGAAAAACTCACCTTCAGAGATTGATGCTGGCGACAGTTACGTTACGCAGAACTCTTCATTCATTAATTAATAATAAGTTCGCGGGTACACGAAAGACTTCTACGTTGTATTCAGATTCATCCCAATAATCTGGCACTAATCATCACAGACGTGTGTAAGCTATCCGAGGCTCTTGTGTTTCTCTCCATGCCCCTTGCTCTTGTGGCGGGTGGGTGACCTTAGTATCGGTTTCTCCTGCTACGTCCATGCCTGGGGGGAAGTTCACGTCAAGGTCTTGGTGTGTACGTACCGGTTTTAATGGGGACCGTCGCTAGAGGCACGTAGTGGCGGTTTCCACGCGGGGAGAAGGGTGCGACTAGGGTGGGAGGTGATGGGAAAACCGCTCACTCAGTCTGGCTCCGAGACAAAGCAATTATTGTCCTCAGTAGGGGGTAAAGTAGGTACTGTCTGGATATGTTCAAGCAGAACTGCCACTTCTAAACAAAAATTGGAGAGAGAGAGAAGAGAGTAAAAAAGAAAAAAGAAAAAAAAACAACATCAGCGATGCGAGACTTTAAGCACGAAAGCTGCAATGGATACAACTTGATCATGCCTGATAAAAAGATAAGACTGGCACTGTGGCAGTCACACTCACCATCAACTTATCAGACACAGACAGAAGGGGAAGACAGGAGGAGGAGATACCAAAAGTTTATATAAATACGGATAAAACAGAGAGACGAGGTAAGATAGTAGAGCGGTGAAACGAAAGATACATAACAGTACTGACAACACAAGCAGACGGGCTTTTTTTTTTTTAACCTTTTCACGCCTGCACCTTGTCCACCAGCATCCTGTATAGTCAACCACACTAGCAAAGCAAAAACTTAACCCTTCCCACTCCCTCACCCTATCTACCAGCTTTCTGCAGGAAGCTGTTGGATAGGGTGAGGGAGTCGAAGGGTTAAGTTTTTGCAAGTAGTGGATACCGTGCAGGAGTCAAAGGGTTAGGGGAAAAACAAATAGTCATTGTCCTCCTGTTTCTCCCGTAAAACTAATGCGTAAAATGAGCGATTAACACAGCGTAAAATGAAGCTAGGACCGGCAGCGAGTGTCGGTCAGTACAGCTAGCAGACTCTCTGTGTAAGGACACCCCGGAGAAACACAAGGCCGGCAGCCGGCACACGGGGTAAGGAAATCAGGCGTACACCCATGTACCCCCAATCGACTAAACAAGGTTAATCAAGCCTGCATCCCATTAGATGCCCACAGCTGTCACGGCCGTTTTACACAATGCACAACTCACTCTGTTCATTTAACGCCTCGTTGATCTGTAAACGAATCATAAAAGAATGACACAACGTTCCATAGTGTGACAGGAGGAGCTCGACAGCCGACCTGACAGGGGGTTGAGGATTTACCCGTGTTGTGAATGTTTGACAGTCAAGTCTAGACTCCCACATGCCTGGTTGAGTCGGGGTGTTGTGTTCATTAAAGCACTGATGCGCGGTGTCTCTGTCTGCCTGTCCTTGCCCCCCCCCCTCCCCCACCGTCTACTGCACCGCCGTCCCAATGCATCTTCCAAGGACGGTGGTCAAGACGAACGTGTATAATACATGTGTGAGCTAAGTTTTTGCGGCTATATAATGCGGGTGAATCTTGACCAAATTTGGACCTGCAGCTCTGACCCAATGGAAAGTCAAGAATACCAGTCGCCGTGGTGTAGTGGTTAACGCAACAGACTACTGACTGGGAGGTTGTGGGTTCGAATCCTCATCAGTACCTTCAAAAATTATTGTGGGATTTTTCGGATCTAACGGGCTCTTACCCAGAGTTGGGCGTGGTATGGGCTCATTGGGAAGACTGGGACCACACAGTCGAGTCTCATCCACTTCACGGATACGTCATTGAGGGTGTTGATCAAACCTTCTGACCATGCACCGCAGGTGTCTGTATCTCTTGCGTCTGGTTGACACCAGGATATGTTATGATAGTAAGCGTAGAGTACAGCCCTGTCACACAGTCTCGATCCTAGATGGAACTCCATAGCATCATGATTATCATCCTCATCGACATCATCATCATTGCATTGTAAAACAGTGTGCCAGCTTCTGTGGCCATTAAGGTGGCGCAGAAAATGGATCGAAAACAAAAAAGGTGAGCGCAAAGATAACCTCACTGAGTGCGATGATCCTTAAAAAAAAATTTTAAAAGTAAAGAATGTTTAACTTCGACGGAGTGTGGCCAATAATTTAACTTGTAATGATTCGTATTCAAATTACGCCACAATGAGGCGTGGTTCTCTACGAGTACACCCTCCACTTCCCTCTAGTCTGACTGCCCGACTTCGAGCCAAGATCTAGAAAAACTGCGTGCGGCCTCCAGCCCACCCAGTTGTGAATGTGTACCTAACCCTGTTCAGTGCAGAAACGTTAAAGCAACACAAGATGAGGATATGATATGAGCGCCGTCCTAACGATGGATGCTGGCCTTGTGAAAAGTTGAGGTCTCAAGCACCTTATGCATCTATGACGTCAGGATTACCGGACAGCTTTTACCGTCACGTTACTTGTTACAACCGATTTTCCATCCCCCACCCACCACTTTACCCTTTTTTGCTGCTGTGGGTTGTTCTGCTAACGCTAAACGCATACTGCTCACAAGACTTCGGTTTACTGTCGTCTAAACCGAAATCCAGATTGGTCATCACTCAAGTTCTAGGAGAGGAAGAGATATTCGTGTCTCAACACAGCTTCGAATCTGGATCTTTTCGTTTCCTAAGCGATCTCTCTGTCCACTGGGTCACGGGGACTGGAAATGTGAACCCCTTTCAGAATTGTCCTTGTTTCTTTACAAATGGCCTTTGTTTGTTTCTTTGTTTTAAACGCATGGTCTCACGACACAAAGCAACTTGCCAATACACACGTTTTGTTTAAATTTTAATTTCGACTTCAAGAATACGCATGAAAAAGAGGTAATTGTTATCGTGGCATGTGAATTTCTCTTTCGTACATTTGACAATGCATTTCCTCTTCAGATATGCAATATCCATGACGACCCCCTTCAACTACCTCCCTCCGGCATGCTCTGGCCAAAGAATCTGTCCATCTATCCCTGACGTTAGTTCCTTCAGTCTCATACTTTCGTCTGCACCATTTCCCCCAATTCTTTTAATGATAAAAAGCAGGAAAAGGACAATAAAAGAAAGCCGACTGATTAATCAAGGACAGAGCAATGAGGGCAAAGCTCCCAAGCATGTAACGCCTTACCCTTTGGAAACATGATTGATAAAGAAAATTGGAGAACAGCCTCCTCCCCTGCACTGAAAACCCCGTATCGTTCATCATCATCATCATCATGTGCCCTACCGCACGGCGTTGGTGATCATGGCCCTCCCTCCATACGAATCTATCCCTTGTCGCTGCAAGTACATCTCCATTCCTCTTTGTCCTCAGCCATTCTGCAAGCCCGTCCAGTAATTTCTCCCTGGGTCGACCTGATGCTCTCTTTCCCTCCAGCTTTCCTGTTGTAACCAGGTGCTCTAAGTTCTCTTGCCTCATAAACAGTGATGTGTGTTTATGTATAACTTAACACTATCAGACTCATTTTTATTGTCATGAAAACCATCAAAGGAATTATGGACATCACAGAATTAAAAAACAATGAACAAAATCAAAAAACAGACCTGATCATTTTGCAGACTGGGGAGTGTATATAATAAATGTACTTATGAGAAACATACTTTAAAACAATTATACACATATCTGGCTGATTCAGCCTGAGCATGGTCCAATGGTATAAGAGAATTTGGTTTACGAAGGCTAGGTATGTTACTAATGTCAGCTGGTGAAGGAGTTAATGACTGCGAATCAAACCGTTTCTTATCGGCCAAAATGAGAAATATCTCATACACACACACACACACACACACACACACACACACACACACACACACACACACACACACACACACACACACACACACACACACACACACACACACACACACTCGCACATGTCGCTCAGTAACTAATGGGTGAATTGTTCAATGGGTAAAAGATGTCACCTAATGGTTGAACAAACGGTTAAAGATTAATTGCATAGAAAGCGTAGTTCATCCACTTCGGTATATTTGTATGCGCATAGGGACGAAGCCCTCATTCGCTTGTGGAGCCATTCCTGTGATCTCAATGGGTCTTTAACGAACAAAAAACAAAAAAAACTTTCATGTCTGCCTACTGGTGAGTAATTACGCTTAATCCGTCTTATCTAGAACTCACAGGCTTCCCCATATGTCTGTCTTTGTCGCAAATACAAACATTGATAATTATGATTATTGTGTTTCTCTGTCAGTCTTTCTGTTTTCTTGTCTACCTGGCTGTTTGTTGCGTACCACAGCCAAACAATATGGCCAGCTGGTATGTAAAAACCTGTCTCTGGACATCTACACACACACACACACACACACACACACACACACACACACACACACACACACACACACACACACACACACTCGCACCTGCGTGCAGTAACTAATGGGTAAAAAGATGTCACCTCCTATTGGTTGAACAAACTTACTTTCTAGAATTGCTCAATGGGTAAAAAGATGTCACCTCCTGCTGGTTGAACAAAGAAACTTTCTAGAATTGTCAATGGGTAAAAAGATGTCACATCCTAACAGTTTGAACAAACGTACTTTCTAGAATTGTTCAATGGGTAAACAGATGTCACCTCCTAACAGTTGAACAAACTTACTTTCGAGAATTCTTCAATGGGTAAACAGATGTCACCTCCTAACAGTTGAACAAACTTACTTTCTAGAATTGTTCAATGGGTAAACAGATGTCACCTCCTAACAGTTGAACAAACTTACTTTCTAGAATTGTTCAATGGGTAAAAAGATGTCACCTTCTACTGGTTGAACAAACTTACTTTCTAGAATTCTTCAATGGGTAAAAAGATGTCACCTCCTACTGGTTGAACAAACTTACTTTCTAGAATTTTTCAATGGATAAAAAGATGTCACCTCCTACTGGTTGAACAAACTTTACTTTCCCTAGAATTTTTTTCAATGGATAAAAAGATGTAACCTCCTACTGGTTGAACAAACTTACTTTCTAGAATTTTTCAATGGATAAAAAGATGTCACCTCGCGTACACTACTTTCTAGAATTCTGGATAAATGCAACCCTCTGTGAACAACTTACTTTCTAGAATTTTTCAGTGGATAAAAAGATGTCACCTCCTACTGGTTGAACAAACTTACTTTCTAGAATTTTTCAATGGATAAAAAGATGTCACCTCCTACTGGTTGAACAAACTTACTTTCTAGAATTTTTCAATGGATAAAAAGATGTCACCTCCTACTGGTTGAACAAACTTACTTTCTAGAATTTTTCAGTGGATAAAAAGATGTCACCTCCTGCTGGTTAAACAAACTCACTTTCTAGAATTGTTTTCCTTAGGTAAGAGATAAAGGTGGGGATGTGGTGGGTGTCTGAGAAATCGACCGTACGTTAGAAGATGGCATACACCGTTTGAAACTGTTACCTCTGTGCCCCAGATCTTTTCAGAACAGACTTCGTGTCCCAGTTCTGGAAAAATGGTTAATAAACAGCTGGGTAATTGTAGCTGACGCTGTATTGCGTTACTCTGGTGTGTGTGTGTGTGTGTGTGTGTGTGTGTGGGGTGTGTGTTGTTTGTGCGTGTGTGTGTGTGTGGTTGTATGTGTGTATTTGTATGTATGTGTGCGCGTGTGTATGTGTGTTTGTGTGTGTATGTGTGAGTGTATGTGTGTGTGTGTATGTGTCTTTGCATGTGTGCACGTGTGTGTGTGAGTGAGTGTGTGTGTGTGCGCTCGCGCGCGCCCATGCGTTTGTATGTTTATGTTTATGTGTATGTGTGTCTGTGAGTGCTCACGCGCGCGCGTGTGTTGTATATGTGTGTGTGCACGCGCACGTGTGTATGTTTATGTGTGTGTGTATGCGCACGCGCACTTGTGTATGTTTCTGTGTGTGTGTATGTATATGTGTGCGTGTGTGTGTGCGTGTGTGTGCGTGTGTGTGTGTGCGTGTGTGTGCGTGTGTGTGCGTGTGTGTGTGTGTGTACATGTGTAAGTGCACGTGTGTGTGCTCGCACGCGCACGCGCACGCGCACGTGCGCGCCCCGCGTGTGTACGTGTGATATCGTAGGTAGACGTAACTTCTGCAAGTAATAGCTTCCCCACCCCACCCTACCCCTTAAAAATCTCTCTTTTCCACGTTAAATGACTACAGCTAAAGGCTGTTCTGCTCGCGCTGTTCAACGTCTGTGCGGGATGATAATAACCATCGTTTCTGCCTGCAAGACCTCACGTGTCACGAGGACAAGGAAACACTTCAACATTTTGTTCTCCCCTTTGTTACATGAATCTTTCTTCAGTGACGGGCTGATCTGTAAATAATGAATCACAGCTC
>CM060315.1:48341634-48354134 GCA_030674185.1 Monoplex corrugatus
TTCAGTGAATCTAGACATTTCATTCTACGATTGATAAATACGTCACGTTTCAAATTTATTACGTAAATACGATGTTTACGTGTCGAACTAACGTCATATGTTATGACGACATAGTTTCCACGTTAGTTTCAGAACTTTTCCTTCCGATCCCCGACACCCCCCCACCTTTTTTTTTTTTCTTCCTTTTTTTCATCTCCCCCCCCCCCCCCCCCCCCCCCCCCCCCCCAATTCTACTCTTTAAACAGACTAGCCATACTTTTTGCGGCCCAGTTATAGAGAAGTCAGTTAAACGTACTAGAGAAGGTTTATGCTGATGACACTAACATTTTATACACAGGACAGAGAGACTGTATAAGCTGTATATTACGCCAGCGTTCGAGGACACTTCGGACATTCTTTGCTGGAGTTAGCTGCCGTTCCTGTTGGTAAATAAATTAGATCTTCAATTCCTCGAATTATCGACGTCTTCTAGTTTTCGGGTGTGAGATGTCTACAGAGAAATCATACGAAGCTAGGCTTCGCCCTTTTCGTGCTAATGAGTGAATAACTTGTGAAACGCTCCTCTCTCTCTCCTCTCTCTCTCTCTCTCTCTCTCTCTCTCTCTCTCTCTCTCTCTCTCTCTCTCTCTCTCTCTCTCCTCTCTCCTCCTCTTCTCGCTTTTCTCTATAATGTATATGTCTGTTTCTATCATATTTTGATAGGCTTCTACCCTGGCAGACTGCAGCACCAAAATTTATAACATCTGGAAGATTCTTTTGCAGACATTAACCCTTCGACTGCGACACTCTATCCACCAACTGCAAAACCCTAACCCTTTTACTCCATCACCCTATCCGCCAGCTTCAAACTTAACCCTCTGACTCCCTCATCCTATCCGCCAGCTTCCTGCAGGAAGCTGGTGGACAGAGTGAGGGAATCAAAGGGTTAAGTTTTTCCTTTACTAGTATGGTCGACAATGCAGGATGCTGGTGGACAGGGTGCCGGAGACAAAGGGTTAAAAGATTTCAGTTTGCTTTGACAGTACATTCGACTGTTCAAGTTTTTAATCCGTTGGTTGAATTTTCAGTCCAGGACAACTAGCCAACAGTTACTCCCAAATAGTTATGTTCAACAAATCCACCCTGGATTTCAGGCGGATTTTCTTTCCCCTGAAGTCGATTATAAATTCTCAGTCACGACCTCATAATTTAGTGGCAACAATTTACAAATCAGTCAATTTCATGCTTGTGTTCAGAGTGGTTTTCGTCCGTAATCAGTCCACTTACTCAAGAATCACCGACAAATTTATTAAGACTCCTGCACCCTTCTGTGTATAATATGAATCAAAATGGCGACAGCACAGTTCCCTGGAGCTGAGTGCACCAACGTTAGTATACAAGACAGTGGAAGATTTTTAGGCTTTACCACCTGGAATCTCTTTGTGAGGTGATTCCAAATCCAGATGATAGTTGGGTCATTAACTTTCATGCGCATACATTTTTTTTTTCTTTTCTGAAAGGTGTGGTTGAATCGTACAGAAGGCATCATAAACGTCAAAGAGTATCAATGGCACAAAAAAATACCAGATTTTTTAGTGTCCATATATCATAAGTCAATTTCGTAGGTCAATCATCACAACACCACAAAAGTATATATTGTTAGAGTTATGAAGGCCTGTTTGTGCCGTTTTACATAAGCGCTGTTTTCTAACTCCAGATTGTTCAAAATTTATTTTCATTCAAGTGATAAATGACATGTCTCTGTGCGTTTCTAAAGAGGTTTTCAGCGGACTGATGGCACTGAAATCAGAGAGACAGAGAGATGGACAGATAAAATCACAAGCCAGAAGTTTTAAAAAAGCCGCTGACAGGAGAGATTCTTTAAAGGAAGGAGGGGGAGGGGGGGGGGGTTGCAGAAAATCGGGCTTATGATTGACGAGGGTGTAACTGTCAGCTTTTCGAGACATTCCGTCAGAATTGGAACCCTGACTCTACGGATTACTAGCACACCACCCCCACCCCCACCCCCACCCCCACTCCCCACCCTGCACCGCACCGCACCCTTACTTCCATCTTCCCCTCTCTGTCTCTCTGTTTTCAGTTTTTTTTCCCATTCAAACTTCAACACTCGGCAACTTCTCGCAAGCAAGGAGTAGATATGCAGACTTTTAACAGCTGTTCACAGGCCTGCTTTGCGTCCTTGTTTCTTCCATGCTTTGCACCTGTTTTTACCGAATAGAAAAAGTCTCGTTTCCTGTTGTTCTGGAAGTCTCTCTCTCTCTCTCTCTCTCTCTCTCTCTCTCTCTCTCTCTCTCTCTCTCTCTCTCACACACACACACACACACACAGACACAGACACACACACACACACACACACACACACACACACACACACACACACACACACACACACACACACACACACAAATACATGAACACACGCACATTTTCCATAGTATTTTGGACCCGAAGAAGCCAAAAATACCCCCCTCTCTCTCTCTCTCTCTCTCTCTCTCTCTCTCTCTCTCTCTCTCTCTCTCTCTCTCTTATGTATATTTAGTCGTTGCGTATTTGTGTGTGGGTGCGTGGGTATGTATGTATGTATGTAAGCCCCGCACTGCGCGATCCTGTCGTGGTGGACGTCTCCACCGACTTTGGCACAATCTGCCTCCTGCTGTGCCAGTCCGACACCACTCTTCTGCTTCTTCGTCTCCTCCACTGCCCCTGCACTCGACCTTGCTGCTGCAAACTTCGTCTCCTCCTCTGCCGTCTTCGCCTTCGTCTTCTGTCCCGCCGGTGCCGCCTTCACCTTCTGTCCCACCGGTGCCGCTTTCGTCTTCTGTCCCGCCGGCGCTGCCCTCGTCTTCTGTCCCGCTGGTGCTGCCTTTGTCTTCTGTCCCGCTGGTGCCTCCTTCGTCTTCTGTCCCGTCGTTGCTGCCTTCGTCTTCTGCCCCGCTGGTGTCTCCTTCGTCTTCTGTCCCGTCGGTGCTGCCTTCGTCTCCACCTCGGCCGCCGCATTGTGATAAACTAAAACTATGCCTTTTTAAACGCTCAGTCAACATGCACTGATGGCAAAGCTGATGTCATTGCTGACTTTATCGCAGATGAGCATGTTGACATTGCTTTTATCACCGAAACATGGCTTAACCCCCTTGGTCATGAACCTATACATGTGAGTCTCACTCCGAGTGGTTACAGGCTTGCTTCTTTCCATCGCTCATCCCGAGGTGGTGGTATCGCCATCCTCTACAACGACTCACTCCATTCCCGCCTGTCTTTCTCGCAGTCTCTGCCTTTCTCCCATCCTTCTTTCGAGCACGTTGAAGTATCCTTCCAATCCACCCCTCACCCCATCACCTTCTCCTGTGTCTATCGACCTCCACCTAGCTCTGCCAACAAGCTCACCACATCCATGTTTCTCTCTGACTTTGATCAACTTCTTGATTACTACTGTCTCTTACCTGGAAATCTCATCATTCTAGGTGACATCAATGTCCACTATGACAACACTCACCGTTATGACACAAGACATATCATCAACTCTCTGTCCAATCACAATATGACTCAACACATTTCTGAACCAACCCATCAAAAAGGTCACATTCTTGACTGGATCATTTCTCGTGATCACCAAAATTCCGCTACTGACAACTGCTTAGTTCTTTCTACCCGTCTAACTTCAGCCCTTCCATCTGACCACTCTGCAATTCTCTGTTCTCTCGACATTTCTCCTCCTTCCCGTACCATGCGCACAGTGACTCGACGCAATCTCAAATCTATCGACCTCTCCACATTTTCATCTGATGCCTCCCGTCTCCTTTCTGAAAAGTCACATAACCTTGCCGATGAATTCTATACTACTCTCCACCATCTTCTGGACACTCATGCTCCAGCCACAACCCGTCTTTTACCTGACCGCCCCCCTACCCCCTGGCTCACTCATGAGATCGCCTGTGCAAAACGTGCCCGCCGCAGAGCAGAGCGCCGCTGGTGCAAATCCAAACTCACTGTACACAGGCAAATTTTCCAAGCCTCTAAAACAAAAGTATCCACCCTCATTGCATCAGCAAAAACAAGCTATTTCCAAACCAAAATCCTGAATGCCTCTTCTTCAAAAGAACTCTTTACAACCATGAATCATCTCCTTGGCACACGAAAAGATTTACCTCTCCCAACAAAACATACAAATGAAGAACTCCCATCTGTATTCTCCAACTATTTCACCACCAAAATACAAACTCTTCGTGACAGGCTTGACAGGACACCCTGTCAACCATGCCCACCTGACCCTTCCTTCTCTGGCACACCTCTTACTACTTTTACCCCAGTCTCACAAGAAGAAATTCTCAACACAATCAGATCCATGTCGTTCAAAACCTGCGAACTAGATCCTCTTCCAGGTTCTCTCTACGCCGACTGTCTCCCTACTCTCCTCCCATTCATCACTGACATCATCAACACTTCTCTTCAAACTGGAACTGTCCCTGATTCTTTCAAGTCTGCTATTGTTCACCCTCTCCTCAAGAAACACAATTTAGATCCAAATGAACTGAAAAATTACCGGCCTATCTCTAATCTCTCTTTCTTGTCAAAACTCCTTGAAAAAGTCGTCCTCAACCAGCTGAACTCTCACCTGTCTGCCAACAATCTCCTCAATCCTTTCCAGTCAGCCTACCGCCAGTGCCATAGCACTGAAACTGCCCTACTACACATTCTCAACAATCTCCTCCTTGCAACTGATACTGGCAAAGTCTCTCTCCTCACACTCCTTGATCTGTCTGCAGCCTTTGATACCATTGATCATGGTATTCTCCTTTCTAGACTTCATCATACTTTTGGCATCTCTGACATTGCTCTGTCTTGGTTCACTTCATACCTATCCAACAGAAAACAAACCGTTCTCATCAATGGCACTTACTCTCAACCTGCATACCTGACCTGTGGTGTTCCACAAGGATCTGTCCTTGGCCCTGTTCTTTTCACTCTTTACACCTCCCCCCTGTCCACCATCATCAACTCCCATTCTATAAAACACCACTTCTATGCTGATGACACCCAACTTCAAGACAGTGACTCACCTGATAATATACAGCGCCTGTTGACTCGCACCACTGAGTGTTACTCGGACATTAAGAACTGGATGACACACAATAGACTTCAGCTTAATGACGACAAAACAGAAGCTATCCTCATTGGCACCCGTCAGAAACTTTCTCAGCTGCCTCCTCTTTCTCTCCCATTATGTAACACATCAGTCCCAATTTCTGATTCAGCTAAAAACCTTGGTGTCTGCATTGACTCTACCCTCTCCATGAACAACTTTGTTTCTCAAACTGCCAGATCTTGCTACTATCATCTCCATCGTATAAGGCTGATCAGGAAGTATCTCTCTGTCGAAACAACTGCAAAACTCGTTCTCTCCTTCATAATGTCTCGCATTGACTATTGCAATTCACTCCTGTCTGGTCTTCCTGCCTCCACCATTCACATCCTACAGCGCATTCAAAACAATGCTGTACGCCTTGTACTCAAAAAGAAAAAAGCTGACCACATATCTCCTCTCCTGGCACAACTTCACTGGCTCCCTGTATCAAAGCGCATACAGTACAAACTAGACACCATGTGCTACAAAAGCCTCAATAACGCAGCCCCCGATTACCTGTCAAGCCTACTTGAGATCTATCTTCCCTCACGTACCCTCCGCTCTGCCTCCGATCCTCTGACTTTTCGCTTTCCACGCACTAAGCTCAATACCTATGGTCCACGAGCCTTCTCTGTTTCTGGTCCACTCTCCTGGAACAAACTTCCTCTCTCAGTCCGTCAGCAACCTACTTTTGTCTCCTTCAAGTCCGCTCTCAAAACTCACCTTTTCTCCTCCGCATAAAATCCTAACCCCCCTCTGCAGCCTGTCTCCGCTCGGAGGGGAATCACATGGTTATAATATATAATTGTATATGCTATGCTCTCTATAATTTTCCATTGCTTTTATTCTTGCTTTTATTGCTTTTATTCTTTCTCCCCATTTATAGCCATGCGTGTGTGTGTGTGTGTATGTGTGTGTGTGTGTGTGCGTGCGTGTGTGTGCGTGCGTGCGTGCGTGCGTGCTTGCGTGTGTGTCTGCTTCAGCGCTTAGATTTGATTTTATCAAGATTTTGCGCTATATAAATATTGTAATTATTATTATTATTATGTATGTGTGTGTGTGAAGGGGGTGGTGGGAGGGTGAATGCATGCCCGAGAGTATATGTTTATGTGTACGTGCGCGCGGCGGCACGTGTGTGTGTGTGTGTGTGTTGTGTGTGTGTGTGTGTGTGTGTGTGTGTGTGTGTGTGTGTGTGGTGTGTGTGTAGGTGCTTTGCGTGCCTGTGTGTATGTGTGTACATGTGTGCACGTAGAAGTATTCTTTGCTTTTAGTCTACATACGATGGGCCACCAAAAAAACAAAAAACAAAAAGTGAGACAGATGTGCCGCGGATACAGAGGGGAGCCCTGCAGGGCTGAGGAGGAGACATTAACATTGCATGCTGAGTCAATACAGAAGCGCACAGGATTAATTGCATGCAACGATTACAGCAGTGCCGAGACAACATTGACAGGAAGGCAGGGCATGGATAATGCATGCAAGATTACAGGCCCACAGTGGCGTGTCAGTGTGATGGTGCTGGCTGTTTTGACGTGTGTGTGTGTGTGTGTGTGTGTGTGTGTGTGTGTGTGTGTGTGTGTTGTGTGTGTGTGTGTGTGTGTGTGTGTGTGTGTGTGTGTTGTGTGTGTGTTGTGTGTGTTGTGTGTTGTGTTGTGTGTGTGTGTGTGTGTGTGTTGTGTTGTGTGTGTGTGTTGTGTGTGTGTGTGTGTGTGTGTTGTGTGTGTGTGAGTGTGTGTGTGTGTGGTGTGTGGTGTGTGTTGTGTGTGTGTGTGTGTGTGTGGTGTGTGTGTGTGTGTGTGTGGTGTGTGAGTGGTGATGTGTGTGTGTGTGTGTGTGTGTGTGCGTGTGCGTGCGTATGTGTGCGTGTGGCGTGCGTTATGTGTGTAAATGTGAGTGGTGCGTGTTTCAGAGTGTGTGTGTGTGTGTGTGTGTGTGTGTGTGTGTGTGTGTGTGTGTGTGTGTGTGTGTGTGTGTGTGTGCATGTGCGTGTATAAATGTAAGTGGTGCGTGTTTCGGGGGGATGTGTGTGTGGTGTGTGTGTCTGTGTGTGAGAGAGAGAGAGAGAGAGAGAGAGAAAATGAGTGATGAGTGTGTGTGTATGTGTGTGTGTTTTGTGTGTGTACGTGTGTGTATGTGGCGGTGTGTGCGGCGCGTGCACGCGCGCGCGTATGCGGGTTTGAGTGAGGTTTTGATGCTGGATGAGTCTGATTGTTCTGCAAAGCCACATCAACAATTTCCTATAATTATTTATTTACTGGTTAATTACACCTTCCATCAGAAAGCAGATAAACGCAAAAAGCACACAACAAATACAAAACTAAGGAGATAGGGGAAGAAGGGGAGGGGGAGGACAAAAGAAAGACAAAAAAGAAAAAAAAAAGAAGAAGAAAAAAACGAATGAGTGTAAAGAAAAGATAGACACTGACATGTAATCGAGAAGAAAAAAAAAAGACATAAACAAAACACAGAGACAAAGGGAGAAAAAAACTCGACTCGAAATGCGTGCTTGTGTGCACGCGTATGTGTGTCCTTAATTGTGTACGTGCGTGTGTACATGTATTTCAACCGCTGCAACAGGGCAGATTTTACAGAAAAAAAGACATGAACAAAAGACAGAGACAAAGGGGAAAAAACTCGACTCGAAAAGCTGCGCGTGCATCGCGTGCTTGTGTGCACGCGTATGTGTGTGCTTGAATGTGTGCGTGCGTGCGTGCGTACATGTATTTCAACCGCTGCAACAGGGCAGTATTTTGCAGAGACCACGGTGAAATCTGACAAATATGCAAGTGATAGCATCATATATTATTCAGTTTGGATCGTCCGCCTACATTATCCAAAGTTCAATCTGTTCTCTTTGTCATCCAAATAAATGCACCTTTTTTTTTTTTCTTTTTTTTTTTTCATTTCTTGGGTAATCATCACAGATGAACTTGCAAATGTGTTCGAGACATGAAATCATAATACTGCTGTAAAAAAAATCTCTGCATGCGATACGACGACAGTACATAGAAAGAGAGACTGAGAGTCTCACCAGAACAGTACAGCATACGATAAAACATTACATGGGGAAGGCAGAGTGGGGTGTACCATCAAAAAATTGTATCACACAAAGAAGACGAAATAAATTGGGCAGATAACTAC
The DNA here is from genome assembly GCA_030674185.1 of Monoplex corrugatus. NCBI lineage: Eukaryota > Metazoa > Mollusca > Gastropoda > Littorinimorpha > Ranellidae > Monoplex > Monoplex corrugatus. The sequence continues at coordinate 48,349,897 of CM060315.1, forward strand.
TCTGGCAAAAACGTTCTCTTTAGAATGAATTTACGAAAACAACAAGAAGAGCAAACAACCAACCAAAGAAAACACCAACACACACAGGAACCAGAAAAAACACGAAAGAAGAATATGAACGCGTATTTAATAGTCTACATCAAAACAAGACAGGCGCAAATTTTCGGCCAACTGGCCTTTGTCAAGCGTAAGATTACAAACAAACACTAGATACAAAAAAATTGAGAAAAAGACTGAAACTTCCCCGCTGCTGTCTTCAATGAGAGAAAAGGAACAAAGAGTAAATACGCGTTCATATTCTTCTTTCGTGTTTTTTCTGATTCCTGTTTGCTTGAACGCGGGCAGTCACACTTGTTTTGTTTTTTTACCAACACACACAAACAAAAAGAGCAAATTCCCTTCCGAGTACATGCTGGTGGGTTCAACTCTGCGTTTATTTCGCCTGACACCTTAGTCTAAATGCACATATAATTATGGTACCAATCCGATACTGATATGATCATATAGGACTGTAATGTTATTGGCATTCACAATTTGTCAGTTGTGATTCATTCTTATTGTAAAACTCGTGAAACGCACATACCCTAACAGACAGGAACCGGAATATTGTTGCTTTGCTAACTGAAAATGAACATAGAATGCAGCAAGTTACGTACATATGCACATATTCGGAAAAGACATAACACACACACACACACACACACACACACACCACCACACACACACACACACACACACACACACACACGCACGCACGCACGCACACACACACACGAACGCACACACGCACACACACATACACATACATACACACACACATAAAACACACACACATGCACACACATTCGTCTAAAAGCACGTATGTGAATAGACGTTAAAAGAAATAACATACGAACGAAAAAAACCCACACACACACACACACACACACACACACACACATACACACACACACACACACACACACACACACACACACACATTCATCGAAAAGCACGTATGTGAATAGACGTTAAAAGAAATAACGAACGAACACACAGACACACACACACACACACACACACACACACACACACACACACACACACACACACACGCACAGCACGCACGCACTCACGCACACACGCACGCACGCACCACACACACACACACACACACACACACACACACACACACACACACACACACACCACGCCACACACATCACCATCAACCAAAAGACAGAAAAAACAGAAAGAAAAGAAAGACAGACAGACATACTCCTAGCACACCAAGACTGGAAAAAAAAAATCCTACTTACAGCCTCAAACAACCAACTCCACCACCCCAACCCCTCAAACACCAAAACACCCAACACACACACACACACACACAAAGAGAAGAGCCATTTATCAATCTTTCAGACAAAAGCCATTCCACAGTTCATGTCGTCTTACCCAGTACAGAGAGACCTGACGGGAACCAGCCACCACCGCACTTGACTTCGGCACACGAACGAGCGAGAGCCACTCGGATCTGAAGTATCGACAACGCTTAAAACTTGACGAGCAAACACATTACATCTTAAAAGACCCTGCAGTGTGGACGATGGTTTAAGTGGGATGAGCTAAACACAATCGACGCTATAGGTTTAAAACTGGACGGGCAAATACCACTGACGTTTAAAACCCTTAGACTTCCCGCACCCTGTCCACTACTAGCACTGACGTTTATACACAATCGACACTATAGGTTAAAACTGGACGGGCAAATACCACTGACGTTTATACACAATCGACACTGTAGGTTAAAACTGGACGGGCATATACCACTGATGTTTATACACAATCGACACTATAGGTTTAAAACTGGACGGGAATCCCACTGGTTATACACAATCGACCTATAGTAACTGACAGCAAATACCACTACGTTATACACAATCGACACTATAGGTTAAAACTGGACGGCAAATACCACTGACGTTTATACACAATCGACACTAGATTATGGTTAAAACTGGACGGCAAATACCACTGACGTTTATACACAATCGACACTATAGGTTAAAACTGGACAGGCAAATACCACTGACGTTTATACACAATCGACACTATAGGTTAAAACTGGACGGGCAAATAACCACTGACGTTTATACACAATCGACACTAGATCTATAGGTTAAAACTGGACGGGCAAATACCACTGACGTTTATACACAATCGACACTATAGTTAAAACTGGACAGGCAAATACCACTGACGTTTATACACAATCGACACTATAGGTTAAAACTGGACGGGCAAATAACCACTGACGTTTATACACAATCGACACTAGATCTATAGGTTAAAACTGGACGGGCAAATACCACTGACGTTTATACACAATCGACACTATAGGTTAAAACTGGACGGGCAAATAACCACTGACGTTTATACACAATCGACACTATAGGTTTAAAACTGGACGGGCAAATACCACTGACGTTTATACACAATCAACATTATAGGTTTAAAACTGGACGGGCAAATACCACTGACGTTTAAAACCCTTAGACTTCCCGCACCCTGTCCACTACTAGCATCCAGCATTGTCAGCTCAGCCATACTAGCAAAGCAAAAACTTAACCTTTGATTCCCTCACTCTATTCACCAGCTTCCCGCGAGGGTGAGGGAATCAAAGGGTTAATTTTTTTGCTGTTGGTGGACAGAGTGCGGGAGTCAAAAGGTTAAAACTGCATCAGCAAACATATTCTGCTTGCCCACTAACATCACTCTAAATGAACAAAAAATCGTGTTATGTGCAAATGGTACGAGGCTTGTTGAGTTTGAACATTGGATTATACATACACACACATACCGATACATTTACACACACACACACACACACACACACACACACACACACACACACACACACACACACACACACACACCACGCACACACACACACACACACACACACACACACACACACACACACAACACACACACACACACACACACACGCACACACACCACACACACACCACACACACACACACACGCACACACACACACGCACACACACACACACACCACACACACACACACACCACGCACACACACACACCACACACACACACACACACACAACCACACACACATCTTTTGTGTACTTTGGAAGGGGGGGGGGTTCAGGGCTTTTTTTTTTTTTTTCACAGTTTGTTTCAGTCTGGTCACAACGGAAATTCCCCGTGTGAAGGGTGGGTTGTTCTCGTGAAGGGTGGGTTGTTCTCTCTAGAACAAAAAACAAACAAACAAACAAACAAAAAAAGCCATATACAATGTAATTATTTTCCTCTTCTTCTTCTGTAAAAGTGCACTTTTTTTCTACACTACCAGAGCGGATTTTCATTCAGTGATATGTTTGTTACCGTGGGTTCTTTAATGTGTGTTAAATGCACGCCGCACACGAGACCTCGGCTTATCATTTCAACGGAAAGACTAGCACCCAGACCACAATTCAAGTGCCAATGGAAGAGAGGAGAAAGCAAAATCCTTGCCCAACCAGGACTCGATTCCTCGACTTCTCGTTTCTGTTTCACAGGGAGCTTTATCTACTGGGATTCCAATCCATAATTATGGTACGTGGTCTTTCCACAGACATCTTTTAGGATAATTACTTCTGTTGGACTTCGCCATCGAATGCTACGTTAAGGTTACTTCTCCATAAATGACCGTGTTTTTGTTTTGTTTTGTTTTTAACGGCTTAACAATAAAACGGTTTTTGTTGCTGTGGTGTTGTTGTTGTTGCTGTTTTATCAGTTCCATACTGTGTAGGCATAATCGCGCCTACGGCAGATTCACCAAGCATAGATTTGCCGTGCTTATAACTGGATTAGAATTTGACTTAGGTGGGAAACGTCAAATGCTCACACGGAAAATCTTCCCACTCTACGAACAGAAAAAAATTCGACCCATTTGTCCACAGCACGGCAGCAGTGGCTGTAGCTTCAGACGGCAAACGGCATGTTTTTTCATATATGAAATCACCCGTTACGTCTTTCACATTAAAATGTATAATTAGGCGTTCCCCCCCCCCCCCCTCCCCCCCCCCCCCCCCCCCCCACCTTTACAGACAGAGTAACGATATACATTCACACACGTGTGTGCTTGCGCATATACTGAGAAACGCAGACAGAGAGACAGACAACGAAGAAAAAGATTTGAATGGCAGGCAATCAGACCAAAAAAACAAAAACAAACAAACAAACAAA
>CM060315.1:48361634-48401634 GCA_030674185.1 Monoplex corrugatus
ACCCTCTCTGTCCTCTGCCATCCTGCAAGGCCGTCCAGTATTTTCTCCCTGTGTCTACCTGGTGCTCTCTTTCCCTCCAGCTTTCCTGTCGTAACCAGGTGCTCTAATTCGCCTCATAAAATGACCTATAAATGTTGCCTGTCCTTTCCTCATCTTCCTTATCAATGATATTCTTGTGTCTGCCTTCATCAAGACTGTCTCGTTTGTTTTCTTTGCTGTCCATGGAACTCTCAACATTCTCGGCTGCCTCAATCTTGTTCTGGCTTTGCGTATTGCGGTAACATGTGGAAACACTAAAACATCAAGCACGCATACCCCCCCCCCACCACACACACACACACACACACACACACACACACACACACACACACACACACACACACACACACACACACACACACACACACAAACTAGATGGCGTTGTTAAAAAACAAGCAAACAAACAGCCACTCACGTACAATCCCACTCAAGTGAACATGAAAACTGCAGCCCACCAATCCAAGAAATATACTAATCAAAAATAATCATAATCATATCATCATAATCATCATCATCTTCATCATAATTATGTAATCATAGCAATCATAATAATGAAAATAATGTTTGAATATTCTGCTTTGTGTGGTTCCTTTGGCTCAAAAAAAAAAAAAAAAAAAAAGAAATGCCAAAGTAAACTATGAAAATGGTTTCATACCTCACCGAAGAAAAGAAAAAGAAAAAGGAAAGTATGAAAATGGCTTCATACCTCACCGACTTTTACCTTGCTGAAAGAGGCAGACTTTGTAGTGGAAGTGCTGTTGCACATGATGTCCGTTTATTCCTGGCTTCTTCTTCTGTTAGTGTTTCTTGATATATATATATATATATATATATATATATATATATATATATATACATATATATATATATATATATATATATATATATATATATATATATATATATATATTGTCCCCACATATAACCTGACATTATTTCCTTGTCTATGTCACATTACAGCGCAGATCATCGTTATCATCAGTGCTTATCGAAAAGTTAATATGACTTTTTTGTTCTTTTCCGAAGTACATTAATGTCACTGTTATTTTTTGTTTAAAGCACAGCCGATAGCGTAGAGTCATATCAGGGCTATAACCCGTTTCAAAGCATACACAATATTTCAACTGAAAAAAAAAAGAAAAGAAACTACACACATCAATACATTCGCGCACATAATCTAAGGAGATGCCCCTGGCGTTGACCATTCCGTCCAATTCAAATATATTTAAACAAATTTAAACATAACTAAGGACAATAAAACATGTTTAAAAACGGGGCTAAATTACCTAATATCTCATTTCCTTAGAGCCAAAAATGCACTTAATACATGTACCCAATTATCAATCCTAGGGAAAAGTACGAAAGACTTTTTTATCAAACACAAGCAGGTGAATGGAGCAGCAAGGCAGAAAGTGATACGAAGAAATTACATAAAGCAAAGTAAATAACACTATACCATTATACACCAAAAACAAAGTAACAGTCATTTTCAGCGCCGTTGTCCTACTCTGCAGGGTTGTTTTTTATCCTCAAAATAGCTCGTCCATATTCGTAACTGTTTATCGTCTGAAACAACAAACATCTATACAAACAAACGTAACTAAATAATCTGGTGAAGATCTTTCTATCCACTGACCACACTTTGTTTAAACATTCAGCATTTGTTGTTATTGTGACCTAAATATTGGCGCATGGCATGCACAGCCTTGAAATCATACCAAATATCTGGCTTCTGATGATAATATGTCAATAAAACGACGAAAAGGAGCATGCTTGAGAGAGTCTACTTATTCAGGTTCATATTGCTTATAGCCCAGCCGACTACTAAAGCCATATCAGGGCTAAGTCTATTAATTTTTTTTTAATAAGCGAACAATATTTCGTTCATTTTATGTCCCCGTTATGATGTCATAAGTTTATAACTTCCTTTTTTTTTTTTTAAGTTCCCATCCCCAAACTTCCAATCCCAGAAGCGGTAAAGGACAATAAGTACATTATGACAGTGAATTAACTACGCATTTCATGCCTGCGCCCGTCACTGCATCTGTCTGCGTGTTCTATATCTGACGTGTAAGTGTCGTTAAAAGCACGAAAACGGAATTTTAACTAAAGCCCTGGCTTAACCCAGACATCTGACACCAAAAAGCAGTGAATGGATACAAAGAGTGATTGCAAACAAAGAGAAGGGGGGTACAGCAGGAGGTGTGGGGGAAGGGAGGAGGGGGTCTATACAGGTGTTGACCCTTGCGATGTGGTCTGGGACCTCCTGGGTGCGAGGTGTGTTCACCTCACAGGTGCAAAGCTCAAAATATGTTGTGGTGGCGTGAGGAGCAGCCATTAACAGCTAGGGTGGTCTGGCTTTCACACGCCAACAAAACCCTGTTGATATTATCTTCCCCACACATCTTGCAAACTTTTTTTTTTATTAAAAAAAAAAAAAAAAAAAAAATTACGTGTGCTCGGAATGGGCGTCTTATCAGATTAAAAAGTAATGCTCGCCTAAAATGATCGTATAGCGTTCTATGATGTGATTTTATTTTCAAATAAAAATCTTCACCCAAGCAATTAGTTATCTGCAACTCGTCAAGCACACTTTGTGCGAATAATAGTGCAGGTGTATACAAAGGCTTGGTGTACAGATGCAGCTACACTTAGCTTATCGTGAGTATCCGGGAGGTAGTTATTACCTATGCAGTCTTTATAGTTCCGACCTTTTCTCCATTCTTAGCCAGGTTTGCGTTTGTTCTCAGACGAAAGGCTTCTTCCACGAGGGAAATTTAATCCGGAAGTGAAACCGACTTCCGGGAAGATGTCCCGCTTTCTGTGTCCTTCTCGTAGTTACGGGTATGTGACTGGACTAAACGTGAAGAATATCTACATAAACTACAGGATCTAATAGCGTCTTGAAGCACCAACTCTGTCAGATAAACAACTGACTCACGAAGAAGAGAAGATGAAAACAGAAAAGAAAAGAAAAGCAAGCAGGCATCTTGACCCGCTGGCTCCTTGCCATAACAGGGAAAACCCAATCTTAAAAAATTTTTAAAAATTTAAAAAAAGCAATGTGGTGAAAAAACAACAAACAGGCAATCGAAACATGGAAGTGTCCACACTGATCCTCCATCTCCCCGAATCAGCAGCTGTTATCGCTGACAGACTAAATACTGCCGCTAATGGAATCTGATTTCTCTTTCTGCCCCTCGTTCTTGTTTGTCTTGGAGTCAGGCCGCAAACGTAATGAAGGGACTTGGGAATTCCATCTGCTCTCGCTTGGCAATCTTTAACTCAAGTTCTTGGGCAATGATTGTCATCTGGGACTTGGAAATTCCATCTGCTCTCGGTTAGAATCATTAAAACCAGTTCTTAGGCACTGATTGTCATATGTTGTGTTTTGAGAAGGCGGGGGGAGGAAGGAAGGGGGGGGGGGGGCAGGGGAATGAACGCTTGGCGGTAAAGGCTGTCGTCGATGATGCGTAGTGTTCATCTCTCAGCCTTACCGTCATTTGCGGCTCAGTATAGAGAAAACTGACTATTATGAATGATTACGCTGACTCTTGATGTAGGCCTACTTACTGATATTCAACACCAGAAAGAAAGGCGTAACATTCAATATACATGTAATCATATCCATAACACAGAAGTACAATCAGGAGGACAGTCGAGCCGTAATATTCAATATATATATATATATATATATATATATATGTATCCATAACACACAAGTAAGTTCAGGAGGACAGTCGAGCCGCAATATTCAATATAAATATCCATAACACACAAGCAAAATCAGGAGGACCTTGTGTTGAATGCTAAACTAGAAATATCATAAAAATGACTTGCGATGATTTGACAAAGGTTACGCTAATGGAACAACAGTAAGAACGCTAAACACCAAAGGAAATCAAGAACACTTGGGAACTCACAGATCCTCTCTGACAGCAACGATGGCAACATTGCAGGGACGACGGTCACAAGATCTCTTTTGAAAAAAAATCGAAATTCTCGCCACGGAGAACAGTAGTTCAAGGAGGAAAACCAGGGAAGCTTGGGAGATTATACAGTTCAGTCCACCTTTGACCCGACACACTGGGTGCTAACTAACATGTATCCAGCAAAGCTTACATCACGGGACACAGGACACACACGTCACTTCCGGTTCCAACCCTTTGACTCCCGCACACTGTTCACCAACTGCAAAAACTTAACTCTTTGACTCTCTCACCCTATCCACCAGTTTCCTGTAGGGAATTAAAGGGTTAAGTTTTTGCTTTGCAAGAATGATTGACAATGCAGGATGCTGGCGGACAGGATGCAGGAGTCAGAGGGTTAAAAGAGTGCCCTTCACTCCACCAGCAGAAACTCAAACTGACGCTGTCACCAACCTGCCCCTGCGGTTAAGAGGACCGAACAGGTAATATACATCTTGCAGCAATGTCAACTTTACCAAATGGAGTGACAGAAGGCATGGCCGACTTGAACTCACCACCAAGTTCCACGACAGCCGGCAGGAACAGAGGGTGGGGGTGGGGGGAAGGGGGAAACGGCCACATTCATAGCTAGGTGTTGCTTAACTGTGTAGCCGGCGAACGATAGAAGAATTCCACCAGAAAAACAGCTCTTGAAAAAGGTGAACACTTGTGGTGGCGCCAGCTGGTCGACCTTCAATTCAGATGAGAAATTTCTTCATCACCTCGAAATGTGAGATCGAGTTTGGGATATTAGATGAGGTTCTTTCATATGTTCTTCTTACGAAAATAAGTTAAGTAATTCTGTTTTACACAGCGATAAAGAAACGTAGGGATGACGAAATTTTAATGAATTTACAATCTAAAACTAAATCTTTAGAAACAAAGAGAGACAACGTGAACGAAAGAGAGATAGAGAGACAGACATGTTTACAGGAACATAAAACTAAACTATCTCAAATCAAATACAAATACTATCGATAATGTTTGAGACAAAACAAAAACCAAATATGTCTGTCAAACAGGAATAAAATCCTCGTACACCGAAAAATCATTGATCAAAAACGTACCAAAAATATTAATATATGCGTGAATATTATACAGATACATAAGCAAAACAATATCATGTTGGTATAACGCCTGATTTTCTTTCCTCGTATGCTTGTCACCCATGGTGGACAAGACAAATTGCAAATCTGGGTAACTTACAGACTTATATGAAGAGCGTGTATTGTCTCTGTATCAATTTGTTGTACTGCAGTCTGGTTTCAGGTAGAAAAGAAAACTACTGGCCTGGTGAAGAAAAGGTGATTTTCAAACAGTCGTATAAGTGTTACATAAAGGACAGGATTTTAATGAAAAGAAACGTCTATATAAGTAAAAACGCTGAAGTAATAGCGTTCTAAAGCGATGTCAGTAAAAAAAAAAATGAAAGCAGCATACCTTCTAGTCTTTTTTTATTTCTTTTTTTAATCGAATTTCGACTTGCATACCAATCTGATGTTAAAGATGAGAGTCAGAACAGTGCTGCTTCTGTTTTTATCTATACGTACCAATCTGTCTCAAGAGCCCCAAAATAACCGATCTCTCACTAAAGACTAACATTTTTCTGTACCTTCGTTCTTTGTGTTTTCCATTCCCAGCACACACACCCCTCTCCTACTTTACCCTCTCTCCCGTTCCCGCTCTCTCCATCTCCGCCAGTACCCAATCTTCGTCCTTCCTCCTCTTGTCTTTTTTCCTACCTCTTTCTTTTTCCCTCTCATCAAATAGTGTCCCTGAATCAGGGTAGCTCTTTGCAGTTCTTCTTTTGAATAAACCTTTTCCGTTCTTTGATGGTATGCAATGAAACCCGTGTTATTTTTTTTTTTTTTTTTTACCAGCCGGCCTTTGGGTAGTGTTTTAACTGTGTGCCGTACCGTTCGACAGTACATACTGCATCATTCTATCAGGATTACCGTCTAGAGAATTGGCGATGAATGGCTTTGCCGATATACAGCAAGAAAGACCAATTACGATTGAGACGTTTGACTGAGTTTTATGGCTTCTGTACTGCCAGAGTAGGTGGATTCTAAAAGTGAGGCTCTCTTTTTTTCTGTCTTAGACTGCAGAGAAAGTAGGAAGGAATCGTTCTGCTTTAGTGATGGATTCCTGATTGTTTTGTTAGAATGTGCTTAATCTTGTTCGAGACAGCATCAGTCTTAGCGCGCGACTTTCAATTAGTTATGTATCACTGGCTGCTCTAAAGTAATCTGTAAGTTTTTATTCAAAAAAGGGTGGGAGTGGGGGTGGGGGGTGGAGTTCAAAGCTGGTGGAAGCCCAATCCTTCCAAATATGGCCTTTTCAATTATTTAAATAATTAATTGTCAAAAGCACCAAGAGAGCTTTTTTTTTTTTCTGATTCTTTGACGTACAGAGCCGAGTTCTAAAATAGCACACGGACCATGACAGTCACTACGGAAACTTACTAGCACTATGATTCTATGCCGCTGACATTTGATACATCTCCTGACAAATCAAGACAGGCCACGTGAAAAATACCGGTCTGACGAGGAACTGCCCATCCAGTGACCTCTTTAGACGATAAGTAAAAAAAAAAAAAAGGGGGGGGGGGGGGGGACAATACGACCAAACTGGTTAACCAATATGACTTCTGTAGGCACTATGCTCCATATGATTACCTCTCCACGGACATCTCTTCAGTTCAGTTCAGTTCATATTGCTTATAGCCCAGCCGACTACTAGAGCCATATCAGGGCTAACACCACGTCAAAAAATAGAGGACAACCCGTTAAGATAAAAGACAACAGTTAAAAACCATGCTCACTGTTAACCAAATCTAAAATGCGATTAAAGAAAACCAGAGGTAAAATCTGATCAGGTGAAATCTATTGATCTCTTGTAAACACCGGAAAATTGAATCAGGAGGGCGTCTCAGAAGAGGTTCTTTAAGGAGTCCGCCGTGTAGTGTTTTTGTCTCACATCACATCGTACAAGTCACAGCAATCGAGGAGGTGTCTGATGCTCAACGGCTCATCACACAATGGTGCTTCTTCATTTTTTAAAAGGTACGAATCAGTGTAGGATGTGTGACCCGTGTGTAACCTACATAACACTGTCTCTTTCTTACGGTTTCCTGCAGCAGATGGGAGAATTTCTTTCAGGTTAGAGCGGATTTGGAAAAGTTTGTTATCTGTCTGTTCATTGCAGTCCTCTTGCCACACATTTTCTCGCGTAACTATGTACTTTCGATTTCACATATGTGTAAGGAATCAAGGATTTAGGCATCTTTTCCCTAATGGCCTTGTTGGCCAGAGTGTCAGCCTTTTCACTGCCTCCAATACCAACATGGCCAGGAAACGGATATCTCTTCATAACAATGTAAGCTGGATGTACTTGTGGATGATAGTGTCAAACAGAACACTGGTCTAGTTCAATGGCAGTTCCTGCCCGACAATTTTGGCATTGTTGTTGCCAGGGTTGTTGGTTGGTTTGGTTCAGTTTTTACGTCGACACCCACCTCAGGTGATATGGCCGACGGGGATAACCATCCCAGGGATGTGGGGAAAGGGGGACCTATCTAATCCTATACTGACACCACCACAACAACAATGATGTTAAAGATGGGACAGTGAGAAGGCCTCCCGGGATTCGAACCCACAACCATTAGTGTGTGACTGAGTTACTGGGGCCCGCATTTGCCAGGGTATCGTTTGTTTGTTTGTTTGTTTGGAGTTTAACGTCCGCACCCACATAAGCGATACGGCAGACGGAGCCAGAGTATCGTGAGGGCCGGGATTATATAAGGGACACCTCTCTCTCTCTCTCTCTCTCTGCGGGCCCCAGTAACTCAGCAGGTCCCCCTTCCCCAACTTCCCTGGGATGGTTATCCCCGTCGGCCATATCACCTGAGGTGGGTGCCGACGTAAAAACTGAACCAAATCAAAATCAATCTCTCCTCTCTCTCCTCTCTCTCCTCTCTCTCTCTCTCTCTCTCTCTCTCTCTCTCTCTCTCTCTCTCTCTCTCAGGCTTAACAGCTAACGATGCAGCATCGATAGGTTTTTAACCTACTGAAGTCTCTACTGGCCTTTCGAAGACTGCCAAGATGGGAACATACAGTCATATATGCGTGACGTGGCGTTTTTAAGCTCTACATAATCACGAGACAGAGCTCTTACAATGAAACTGCAGAGCTATGGACTAGGACTTGGATGTGCAGAAGAAAGCCATGTCTGTTTACACTTCCCTAACTCAAAGTGAAGATAGTTTGAAGCATGACTGCCCCTCATCACTCCTCCCCTATCCATCGGTCTCAATCGTAAAAGAAGACATCCAATCACATTTCCTAGTCACAAGCGGAAGTGCAGATATTCACACACACACACACCTTTCTCATTCCATTCAACGACCAGGCACAGTAGGCATGACGTTGATTATTCCTCTCGTAAAGTTCCTGTTTAATAGTATTTGAAGCCTTCAATTGCCTTTGTGAGAGAGGGAGAGAGAGACGAAGAGAGAAAGAAAGAGAGAGAGAGAGAGAGAGACGAAGAGAGAGAGAGAGAAAAAGAGAGAGAAAGAATGACAGGGGGGAGCGAGAGAATGAGACAGAGGGGAGAGAGTGAGTGAGAGAGAGGAGAGAGAAAGGGGAGGGAGAGAGAGAGAGAGAGAGATAGAATGACAGAGGGGAGAGTGAGAGGGGAGAGAGTGAGAGAGGGGAGAGAGAGGGGGGGACAGAAAGGGTGGGGAGAGAGTGAGAGAGAGGGTAGAGAAAGGGGAGGGAGAGAGCGTGAGACAGAGAGAGAGAGAGAGAAAATGAGACAGAAGTGAGAGAGTGATAGGGGGGAGAGAGAGAGAGACAAAGGACATAAAAAGGGGAGGGAGAGAGTGAGAGAGAATGAGACAGAGGGGAAAGAGAGTGAGCGGAGAGAGAGGGGGGAGAGACAGGGGAGGGAGAGACAGAGAGAGAGAGAGGGGGGAGAGAAAGGGGAGGGAGAGAGCGTGAGAGAGAGACAGAGAAAGAGAGACAGAGAGGGGGAGATTTTGCAAATGTTTGTCACGAAGACAGAGAAAGAGAGAGTTGAGACACGTCTTTATTTATTCAGAAAGTTTTCCGTTTCCTCAATACGGAAGCAGCAGCGGCAGCGAACAGAGTAATGACAGATCGATATGGCAAAGACAGTTGGTCCGTATACAGGCCGCTCATTTGCCTCTCTCCTCTCCACGTAACACGAGGACGAAACTGCAAGTTACTGCAAAAGGATTCAGATCATAACAATAAGAAATACCATTCAGCCATTTCCCCCTCCTTTCCCCCACTTTTTTTTTCTTGTTCTTACAAAGTAATTCAGTTCAAGTCCTTATTGTAAGATGACCAAAATTATATAAAAACATTGCAGGTGGTAACAGATTTGTTTCCTTGAGCCATTTAAACATTCTGTTATTATCATCATCATCATCATCGTTATTATTATCATTATCATCATCATCATCATTATTATTATTATTATTATTATTATTATTATTATTATTATTATTATTATATTATTGTTGTTGTTGTTGTTGTGTTGTTGTTGTTGTTTCGTCGTCGTCGTCGTCGTCGTCGTCGTCGTCGTCGTTGTAATTGTTGTTATTTTATCCGTACGAGTTGTATTTCGTAGACGATGTACATTGAATACGTATTTTTTATCGAAATAAACAGGAAACTAAAGACGTTAGAATTTTCCTTATTTTCCTTCCTTCATTCAATCATTCTTGCTTGCTTGCTTGCTTGCTTGCTTGCTTTCGGCTGTACAATTTCAGCACATTGCCCAGCGCTGAAAAGCGACAAGAAAGTGATTCATGGGATATTATCACTGAAGTCTTTTGAGTCTGCGAAATGTCAGAAGGGCGACTATCATGGCTGTGCAGTATCAAAGCGTGCGGTTCTCACTGATGTTGATAGGAACAATCCGTCTGCTGTCATCTCTCTGCTCACTTGGGCCTCCTTTTACATTGTCTGTACTTCTGGCATGTTCTACCCTAACCTGTCAACACGGCAATAGACTGGCTGTAACCCTTCTTCAATCTCTTATGGAGGAGTAGAGAAGAAAAGAAAGAAAGAAAAAGAAAAATACGATAAGCAGGATCATCAAGCCATACTAATTTAACCCTTTCTTCCGAAGAAGTCGCGTATTTCAGGAAAAGGGGCGTAATCATAAAACTGCTGGAGATACGTGCGCTACGTCTGTCAGGTCATACACGGCGTAATAATGACGTACAGATGTCTGATGTTTACGAATCTCTCATATTTACGTTTGTTGAAAACGAAGGATGAAATTGTAATTTTGAAAAAAAGAAAAAGTCACTGATAAACACAGTTTTGTGCTCAAGGACTTTCCACACACAAGGTCCGAGTGAAAAAAGAACTTCCGCACACTGAGTCATAGATCTAGTAGTAGAAAAGAAAAATCTAACCATTTAAACTTGACCATTTGAATAGGCACTGGAACGGGTTTGTTGTCCAATTTTTTTTTAGTGATAGTTTCCCAGTACCATCAAACATGCTAAACAATTTTGATCTAAGCCTGTGTGTAAGTAACTGAGATATGGGCATTTTTGTCTTTTAAAAATCTTACCTCTAGCCGTCCAAATACCGGGCCATGTTTGTTTAGACCTTAAGTATCGTCGTCGTCTTCTCTCGTTCGCCATCAGGACCACTGAGGTGTATGGTCAGGCCACATCTGGCAAAGTACACTGCCTTTTTCTTCAGTTTTTACCTGACACCATGGAGCTTGATGATCACTTCAGTTTGTTTGGGTCCGTTGTTGGACATAAGACTTCCTCATCGTACGCCACTGTTGCCGGTTAACTGCTGCTCTGGTCCATTGTTTGTCGAACTTTTCTACATCGTCTCGCCATCTGGTTCTCTGGCGACCTCTGTTCCTTTTTTGGCTTCGAGGGATCCAGTGCGTCACTTTGGTGGTCCATCTGTTGTCAGATCTCCTAATGACATGACCAGCCCAGTTCCACTTTCTTTCACAAACTGTGTCTATTATGTCCTAGACCGTCGTTTTTCCTCTTACCCATGCCGCCTTTTTCTGGTCCTTCCAGGTGATTCCCATCATGATCCGTTCGTGGGCTTTTTGCGTGGTTCGCAGTTTTAGAAGTTGACGTTTAGTCAGGTTCCATGTTTCGGCTCCATATGTCACAGTCGGCGCTATGCACGCGTCGTACACTCGGTGTTTTAATACAATACAGTTTGATGATCAGACGACCAGAACTCCTGTCGCCCCACTTGACAGAAGTAACACCGCTGCAATACGTGTTCTCTGTCTGGTCCTCTTTGGCTGCTGAGAAATGCTGAACTTGCGGCTCGTGTCCGACCTTATTTATGGATCTACGATTATGTGGTCTACTCGTGTTATATATACAGACAAACATTCCTCCCTGTCGACATCGGAAAAAATAATAAAATGTGACCATATTATGCCACAGCTCAATGAATTCTTTTGGTCCCGTTCAAAATTCAGTTCGTGGTTTGCTTACTTGCCTTCTTTCGTTGTTTCTCTTGAACGTCTATTCATGTAAGTCCTTTTATACAACTGACAAGTCTCCTTCGTCTCTTTAACAATTTTTCCACCCTATCTTTTCTATCTTCTCCTCTTACTAACTTCTACCAACCCTCTCCTTCGTACCAATCCAGTTTTAAAAGCACAACGTGATCAAAATACACACAAAACACCTATGGCCAGGCACTACGTGTGCTTCATAAACTGCTGGACTTCATAAAGCTAAAGCTCTGGCACAGCCCTTTTTTTTCCACTTAATATGAGAAAGATTTAAATATCTACAAGAGGAACTGGGTGCAACATATTCCAAACACAAACAGTGTATTCCACAATATTTGACATTACGAAATACACGCAATACACGTTTCTATAATAGCACTTATTCAATTTCCACGTTTTGCACACACAGCTGCCCATCACCCTCTCTGTCCCAGTCATTTGCATGGCGTAAACCTGATGAAAATAAAATCAACAGTGCACTTTACAAATAAACTGAGAAGTAACAGCATAGTATTATGTTCTGTACTTACGCAAGCCATGCGTAAATCATAAAGCCCCTGGGCAATGTTCTGGCTATTTCTTAGCACAGAACTATACAATAGATACTGATGAATCGTGTGTATCGAAATAGATCTCTCTCTCTCTCTCTCTCTCTCTCTCTCTCTCTCTCTCTCTCTCTCTCTCTCTCTCTCTCTCTTCATTTATGGTGAGCTGTTGCTATCCCTATCAGTTCTGTCTGATGTATTTGGACTCTTTACTGAATGATTTTCATTATTTGTCATTCTCTTATGTCCACAACGAATTTGGATTCCCATTATACATGAAAGACTATTTGAGTGATGGTGGTGGTGGTTGTGATGAAGAAGATGATGATGATGATGATGATGATGATGATTGATGATGATGATGATGATGATGATGATGATGATGACGGCGACGACGACGACGACGATGACGATGATGATGATAGTCATCATCATAATAACAATCATAACAATAACAATAAATAATTAGTTCCAAGTATCATTATTACTAAAAGTGTCATTATATAATTAAACAAACTAAAGAAAGATAATTGGACTCAAACCACAACTGCCAGTATTCCTACAGGCAAACAATCAGTGCACTAACTACCAAGCAGAAACAGGCATTCATGCAAGCAGCCTCCGTGAGAGATTCTAACACAGATGACACATCCTATCCAGTGGTCTTCCTCTCAGATCTCTTCTCTGTTCTTCACAGCCTGGAGAATGACAAGTACCTCCACTTGTCAGAGATCTTGCAGCAAGTCAGAAGAACGAGAAGAGAGGTCCTCCAGTGGATCCCGAGTCACTGTGGGACACGAGGAAATCGAGAAACTAGACGAGCCAGCAAAAAGAGGAACACAGGAAGACCATGAGACAAAAGCGTTAGTAAACGGAGGAAAACAGTACGATCCTCAGATCACTCATTCAGCGACAGACAGAAAGGGGCGAATATTACCTTCTGTGCAGAAAGCAGCGAAATGATCCTGATGAAACTCGGCACTGGCCATAAACCGGCTGAACTGAACGCTTAGAAGAACCGCAAGTTCAAACTGATGCCTTCATCGGCCCCGCCTTGCGTGTAAGAAGACCAGACATCCAAACAGATTTTGCCGCGATACCGCTTTTATCAAACCGAGCAACAGGAGACTACAACTTCTCCGATCACCAAGTACACATATCAATGCTTTCGCGCACATAATCTAAAGATATGCCCCCTGACGTTGACCATTCCGTCCAATTTATCGCACAGGGGATTTAAAAAAACACACCTGAACACAAATTTAAGCGTACCTAAGGACACCAAAACATATATAAAAACGGGTATAAATCAACTAAAATTACTTCCGCATATCTCACCTCCCTAGAGCCAAAAATGCATTTAATACATGTACCCAATTACCAATCCTAAGAAAAAGTAGGTAAGATTTTATCGAAGCATTCAAGTGAATCGACCAGCAAAGCAGAAAATGATAGGAAGAAATGACAGAAAGCAAAGGATGAAGAAAGAAAGAGAGTGACAGAAAAGAGGAAATTTCAAGCACAGAATTTCCAGAAGGGCGGGATACTATTTATACTGAAAAGAGCCCCGGCATCCCCACGGGGAACTCTACTGGGAAAACTCCGGAGTATTCAACTTTGAGAACAGAATCGTCCTGTTTGACGTTGGCAAGAGGAGAATTTGGTGTCCCTGACAGAAAGATACAGACTGATCGTAGTACCTGGGAAAATGGACAGTGCTAAGTAAACTACTGATTAACCAAGATTCTCAACTCTGAAAACTAACTGGTCATCAAGGATAATGTTCCCAAAATGTTCTGAAGATACAGGAAATGTCTTGTAGTACCAACAGCTGCAAGACTTGACACAAGAACAGTGTACTGCATCACACAGAAAATTATCACCTCCAAGGCTTCAAAGTGTGCACAGTCAAAGGCAGAGACGGCACTCGCTTTTGAACCGATTAAGTGTAAATGGGCGGACCACTTACGTGACTGAAATACTTAACAGGCCCCAGGCACGTCACTTTAGTGCAGAGTGAAAAACGGTGAAATATTACTTCCTGCAGCACAAAGAACTTCACTGAAGTCGTGCGGAATCCCACAGGGGGGAAAAATGCAGAAAAAAATTGTCTTGAATGGATGGCACCTCTGTAGCAATGCTTAATGCAGATGGTGATTTAACAGTACTCCAGATGTACAGAAAAAAAATCAAACATGGAATTCTGCAGTAGTGCATGCAAAGACGGTGCCATCATCTGCATCCTGATTAATGCAGTTTTGCACAAGAACAACAGGGAGCGAGCACCAACTTCCTCGTGATTCGTCTGATGACACGGAAGACAGCGAGCGAGCGCGACAAAGAGAGAGAGAGAGAGAGAGAGAGAGAAGCTCAGCACCCTATCCCCCTCCCGAGACCCTCCTCCCCCTCATTTAAAAAAAAAAAGAAAAAAAAGAAAATGAAAAAGAAAAATAGCGCGCATATTTCCGGCCGAATATTAATTCTGTTCTTATCAATGCCAGACTTCTGACATCCTGTCTTTGTCTCCGTGGTGCGCATGTGCAGTGTGCGATTGCCAAAAACGACAAGTATCACGTGCAGAGAGGTAATTAATAACCTTTCAAGTCACACAGCGGGACCGATGAGGCGCTTTCCACACCGACGTCTCAATGTGCGTGTCAGATGATCACAAATTGCCCCAGGTCTGCTCGGCCCAGACCTTGATCATTTTGACAGACTAACAGGATTTTCTGACTCACAGTTTGCGGCTCTTCGCTACTGCCACCATCTGTCAGAACCTCGCAAAACCGCCATCCTAGAAAAAAAAATCGTGTTGTTTTTAAGGGAGAGGGAGAGAAGTGGGAAGGGGAAGCATGAAGTTGGAGAAGCTAGCCAGATGTTTCCACGGGGAAAAAATCGTTGCCATATGTCTTAAAACTCCTCTCTCTCTCTCTCTCTCTCTCTCTCTCTCTCTCTCTCTCGTCTTCTCTCTCTCTGTCATCTCGTATTCTCGTCCAGAGAAAACGTACAGTTCTAGATCTACAGAGTAATCAAGACTATGCATACTCACGCACATAGAACTAGAATAACCTCTCTCTCTCTCTCTCTCTCTCTCTCTCTCTCTCTCTCTCTCTCTCTCTCTCTCTCCCCACACACACACACACACACATCTCTCTCTCTCTCTCATACACACACACGCGCACACACACACACACACACTATCTCTCTCTCTCTCATCCCCCACTCACACACACACACACACACACACACACACACACACACACACACACAACACAACAACACAACACCACGCCACAACACACACTGAAACGACACAGTCCCACACACTCCCGTCAAAAGATAATGACTCCACCTTTAATAGGAAGATGGATTTAAACAAAATACTACACCGTACCTCCCAACCACTTTGGAGAAAAGGAAGCATAGACATTAAGGGTCATAAAAGCCCAGCCCGACCGGCGAAGCCCAAAGCAGTGATAGCGGCCAAGGTGATTCAGGCGTGTATCCCCTAGTCATTAAAAATCTGGCAAGTGTCACAGACTGCCAGCATCGGTTTTGTTCGGCCTCGTATCAAAGCTTGGCCTTGCTTAATACCCGCCAGTTTTCTCCCGCGCTCACTTCTACTCGACTCTGACACATAGGCAGGTTTTTCAAAGCGACCTCCTTCAATGTCTATGACGGCACCAGTCGCCGTGGAGCAGTGGTTAGTGCAAAGGACTACCGACTGGAAGGTTTTGGGTTCGAATCCCTATCAGTCCCTTCGGCTCTAACCGGCTCCTACCCAGAGTTGGGCGTGCTATGGGCTCATTGGGAAGACTGGGACCACACAGTCGGGTCTCATCCACTTCACGGTTGCGTCACTGACGGTGTATGCTCAAATCTTCTGACCAGCACTGCAGGTGCCTGTATCTCTCGGGCCTGGTTGACGCCAGGATATATTATGATAGTAAACATAGAGTACAGCCCTATCACAAAGTCTCAATCCTGGATGGAACTCCATAAGCATCATGATTATCATGATTATCATCATCATCGACATCATCATCATTGCATTGTAAAAAAAAACTGTTTCAGCTTCTGTGGCCATTGAGGCGACGTAGAAAATGGGACGAAAAAAAGTGAGCACAAAGGTAACCTCCCTGAGTGCAATGATTCTTTTAAAAAAAAATGTCTATGAGGGCTGTTTGAAAAGAGGCGTAGTTTGGTACTTTTTCCTTTTCATTTTTGCCTTCTTCCATCATATACTTTATTTACCTATTTATTTTGTTTGTTTATTTATTTATTTATTCATTCATTTATTCATTTATTTATATATTTTTAATCATTTATTTATTTGTTTGTTTATTTGCTTATCCATTTATTTATTTATTTATTCATTTATTTATGTATCTATTTGTTTGTTTGTTTATGATTGTGAGGTGGGTAGTACGTTAAGAAACCGTTGTTTTGGGGGTGGGTTTTTTTTAGGATGTTTGGGCGCGCTTTTTTGAGGGGGCGGGGGCAGGAGGGTTTGTTTGGTTGGTTGGTTGGTTTGTTGGTTTGCTGGTTTGTTGGTTGGTCGGTTGGTTGGCTGGTTTAATGAAAGTGACTGGCAGTGTTCGAAAAAATACAAACCAGAAATCATTAAAAACAAATCAGATATACATAAAAATCAATCAGACAAGAAAAGACATGACAGAGCTGAAATATAAATACATGCACAAGACGAATACGAAGATTGGACATAAAAACGGAGCATCATACGAAAATGGCGTAATTGTCTTGTTTTGTCTTCTTATATCAAATACGCTCTGTCTTGTCTTGTCTTGTCTTGTCTTGTCTTGTCTTGTCTTGTCTTGCCAAATACGCGTTCTGATCCATTTTTGTGTATTTCTGGTTTCTGGTTTTGGTTGGTTGGTTGGTTGGTTTTGGTTTGTTTGTTTTGTTTTGTTTTGTTTGTTGTTGGTTTTTGTTTGGCTGTGTGCTTGCTTGCTGCTTGCTTGCTTGCTTGGTTTGTCTAACCAAACGTCTGCGCTGCTTCAGTGATATGGATCCCACCCCATTTATTCCGGCTCCACACCACACCACCAGCCCAAAGATCATTCAGTCCAACTCCCAGTGCATGGTAGCCTAAGGCAGTCACCGATGTCAAGCCGCCATTGCTGGGTCACTGCGGTGGAGTTCAACAGTACCTTTGTGATCCAACTTACTCAGGACACTTGCCCACAAAGTCTTACCTGTTGTGATCCAACTTACTCAGGACACTTGCCCACAAAGTCTTACCTGTTGTGATCCAACTTACTCAGGACACTTGCCCACAAAGTCTTACCTGTTGTGATCCAACTTACTCAGGACACTTGCCCACAAAGTCTTACCTGTTGTGATCCAACTTACTCAGGACACTTGCCAACAAAGTCTTACCTGTTGTGATCCAACTTACTCAGGACACTGTCAACAAAGTCTTACCTGTTTGATCCAACTACTCAGGACACTGCCAACAAGTCTTACCTGTTGTGATCCAACTTACTCAGGACACTGCTCATAATGTCCCCTAGTCAGGACGGTAATGGTTCAGTCGCGGAACCAGACACATTGAGAGGACCCCCCCCCCCCCCACGGTAAGGAAGCCCCCAGCACCACGGTACGGGCCTCCATGGACAGCCCTCATGAACCACTGACATCCCAGACCCCAACCTGAATTTACCTAAGACCTAGAAGCGGTAAAGGAATCCCAAACTGGGTCACCACGAGATCGAGATATGGTGGGCCTCAGAACCAGGAACAATTTTCACAATAATAATTCCATCTTTTCATCTTTTCGCAGGTCAGAAAGATTCCATCTAATTCTAAGTCGAATAGTTTGCTTACGTTAAGTATATCTAGAAACGAATAAGAACAGCAAATGGATTTGTATAAGGTCCCGCACACCAATAATTTAATACATAAGTAATTCTTTATTTACTACCGATCGTGTAAAATCTGATCAGGAGGGCACAAAAGTGTTGGTCGGACAAACAGAAGAACGAAAAAAATTAGCTTCTAGTTATCACAGCTTGGTTAGCCACTGCGACGAAACAGCACAGCAAAACAAAATGTTACAAACAAATGTGTCTTGTGAGCAAACCTAACCCCTCTATACACTGAAACGAGAAGCCTGATTCAGCCGAAGAATTGCAATAAGAGCACAGGGCTGATTAACCGCATAATTAAAAAGAAACATGAAGCAGACGCAGACACAGGCCCAAGGACGACCTCAAATGTCGACTACCCCCAACTCTTAATCCTTTAACTACGTCTCGAGAACGCTAGCCTGTATCTTATTCCCTGACGTACTTTCATTTTTGTGTTATAGGCGGCAAAGACCGCCAATTGGGTGGTGACAGGAGAGAGCAATTGGCCATGACAAGTTGGTGAACAAAATGAAGAACGGCGTGTGATGGTGTCACGATGACTCAGCGCCAAGATTCTTCCCCCTACTCCGATAGCGCGCTGTTTCACACTTGAAGGTGAAAAGCCCACGCTGTGAGAGGATTAGCAAACTCAAAACATAGCGCTTTCTACAAGCTGCCTTACATCATTCCCAGAGAGACAGAGACAACATTTTTTTTAAGAAGCGTATTAGTGCGTTCTCCTTCAGAGTTACGAAAACGAAGCCAGAAAAAAGACGAAGAGAAGAAGAACAAAACAGAAAGTAAGAAAAACTCTCTTTTTTTTTTTTATCCTGCTTTGCTCTATCTGTACTTCTAGCAGGGATAGAGTTTCAGAGCGCTTTACGCAACCTCCCTACTTTACCTATAACTTTAAGTCGGTAATAGTGAAGTAGCGTGACAGTAATGATCACAACTTGAAAGAACTGAAGACAAAATAAAGATAAAACAAATTTCAGTAACACTGTACAAAATACGCTATACATCATGAAGTCATTTTCATACAAAACTTCTATTTATCTGCCCGATCCTTCAATTTCCGCAACATGTGAACATTCCTAAGTACAGGTTTCCTGATATCGCAGATGGGTATTTCACTGACAATACATGACTTGGCTTCAATACAACCACCAGTTTAAATGTCTTTCACTCTTTTCCTGCTTAGCAACAGGAACTGTGCAAAGAGTAATATACACAAATGGAGCATTGCCAAAGTTAGGCGATAAACTGCGTTGTATTTCTTGATTACAAAGCTCGATTGCACTGAGATGCAAAAGCTTTCAAGCCCAACTTGAATTTGCGCAGGAAAAAACTGTGAAAACCCTGGTTCGGTTGTTGATTTACCTATCTCTCTATGCTAAACAATCGAGGAGGCCGGAGAAACAGCATGCCAAGAAACTATCTGAGATTCTTTCAGTTGTTTATTCCAGCTGAAATAGGAACTGGTGGGAAATCGTGAATCAGAGATGATGTAGCAAAATAACGATTTTCTCCTGCAAGTTCACTCCTTGGCAGTGTTCCAGACTTAGCGTGGCTGTGTTCTTATCTAGAAATAACAATAAACACACACAATGTGCTCGTACCCCGGTGATAGTTGTCATCGTCTTTACAAATATAAGGTGGGTTTTTTTTTTTTTCCATTTCAAGATGCCATTCACATTTGACCCCGACAGAATTAATTCATCTGGTTTCAACAGGCAAATAACACTTATTTGTTGTATATTCCCAGTGCGAGAAATACGCAAGTCTCGATCTAGGCCAAATTTTTGTTTTTGTTCATTATCACCGATCTGTAATGTTGCTGTAGATAGGTCTCCCCCCTCCCCTCCCCTCCCCAAAGCTTTAGTAATTTATTGAGGAATCAGTGCTTCTCTGTGTTTCCCGTAGAAATGACTTGCAGGCGCTAAAAATTAAATCATTCCATGAATAAACAAAACGAGTCATACTTGTTCTTCTTTAAATTCCATGATGAAATGAAACAATAAAGAAAACATCCACTTATAAATAAACGTTCATATCTGGATCCCGCCAGTCTGTCTTCTGCTGGGGTACAGTCTCCCTTTTTTTTTTATTCTATTCATTAATTTATTTATTTATTCATGAGTACAACTGCCAATCTAAATTAAATCGTCTTGTTGCAAAATAACAGATCACCACATAACATAAGAATGAAATAGGAAAAGCAGGTCAAGACTTAGTCATACCCTCACCAAAAATAAACAAACAAAAATGAAAAACTCTCCGACTTTCAACGCGTGTGTGTATGGTGGTGTGTGTGTGAGTGTGTAAGGGAGAGACAGACAGAGACAGACACACAGAGAGGACTGCTTGAAGAGAAAGAAAGAGTCAAAACGATAGGCAAGCCATAATCATGATGTTAATCTCTCCTTGTCATATCATACAAATAAAACGATAAAAGTAACACATGGGAACACTTGGGACTACGTCTAAAACAACAACAGAAGTAATATTTAGCGAAAGAAGTCACACAGTAAAGGAACTGTTGGGTTGTGATCTTATAAAGTTACGGTATATAGACATTAGCTTACTAAGACACAGAAGGGACGTAACTCCTGTGAAATAAACAACACCAGTCGGACGTGATCGTTGTCACATCTTTTATATTCGTTTTCTTCCTCTTCATTATGGCGAGTCTCTTTTACTCAACAGTAACTATCCTTATGGGGAGCGAAAATCCTCCGCAAAGGAATCTAACCTTATGGTGACATTCCATCAACAGACTGGACTGTTTCTGCCTCTTCGCATGTCGCAATTGAAGCGCTGACTCGCAATGCGATAATCATAATGAACGTCAGCCGTTGTTCCCACTCATTTTACATCTTCTTCCACCCTTTCCGTGCTTCTAAAAGTGAAGGGGTGGGGTGGGGGCTAGAGAGACTGTGCTATTCAAGCATCTGCATAAGACTGTGCTATTCAAGCATCTGCATATCCCAGGAATCCTTGCCCCACATTTTGTTTAAAAACATACTGATTCGATGGAATCAGTCTCTTCTTTTTATAGAATGTAAACTATCTGACATCGCAATCGGCATCCTGAATAGCTGTTGACGGATTTTAAAAAGTAAATAGCATAGTGTGTGTGTGTGTTTCTGTGTGTGTGTGTTTGTGTGTGTGTGTGTGTTTCTCTCTGTGTGTAGGTGCCTTTTTTTAAGTGTGAGTCTGCATCTGGTGTGTGCGTGTGTGTGTGTGTGTGTGTGTGTAGCATGTATTATATACGTATACGTCTATAAGTGTACGTGTATATTATTACATTCTCTGCTAATGTAAAAGACGCCAAACAAATTTTATGAACGTAACAGCATGTAGGAGATATCATTTTGTAGATACATTTACATCGAAACCACATAAACAGTCTGTAATTTACAACATACTGTATGCTGCAGTCCGTACTGTTACAACCTACTGTTTGCTGATGTCTGTACTGTTACAACCTACTGCATACTGCAGTCTAGTACTGTTACAACCTACTGCATGCTGCAGTCTGTACTGTTACAACCTACTGTATACTGCAGTCTAGTGCTGTTACAACCTACTGCATGCTGCAGTCTGTACTGTTACAACCTACTGCGTGCTGCAGTCTGTATGCTGCAGTCTGTACTGTTACAACCTACTGTACGATGCAGTTTTCCTTTCACTTTAAAAACAGTAGTGGTGATTTAAGTGTGGCCTGGAACCAAGCTGAAGATATCATCATTAGAGCCTACAAGCTGGCCGAGATGGATGCATCACCAAGGACACCAGACGGTGGCCCAGGGATTTCTATGTAAAGTTAACGAGCGGCCACTTCTCCCCAGCGATAGGACACAAAGACCAGGATCATGAACAGATACGCAGATTGCAATCGATCTGAGAAACCTGTTATCTCCTGGGTCTCGATCACTCTAACACCTCTTTCCCCCTTCGTTCCCCCCCTTCACCCCCCCCCCCCCCACCCCCTCCACCACCCCCAATCTCTGTCATCCCACCTGTTCAGTGTCATTGTCACTTCTATCACCATCGCACACATCTTGGATTCGACTGTTTGAAACTAGCGATGCTAGATTTACTAAGATTCCTGTAGAGTAGACGAGCCGTTTAGTTACAAAGACTTGCTGAACTGCTGCTATTTCAAACTGTGTGTTGTTTGGGTTTTGTTTGTGTGTGTGTGTGTGTGTGTGTGTGTGTGTGTGTGTGTGTGTGTGTGTGTGTGTTGTGTGTCTGTGTGTCTGTCTGTGTGTGTGTGTGTGTGTGTGCTGTGTGTGTGTGTGTGTGTGTGTGTGTGTGTGTGTGTGTATGTGTGTGTTTTCACGCGCGCGCGTGTGTGTGTGTGTTAGTACAACTTTTACATTAACCTGACAACAAATGTTTATGATGATTATGATAGGGTGTGGGGGGGGGAGGGAGAGAGAAGTGCCATGGCCCTTCCTTTGAAAGCAAAATGAATTAAAATGAATTCACACACACACACACACACACACACACACACACACACACACACACACACACACACACACACACACACACACACAAACACACATACAAAACACAACGCAAAACACGCAACGCAACAACAACGCAACCAACACAACGCAACGCAACACAACCACAGCACACACACACACAGCACACGCAACAGCACAGCACAGCACAACAGAACACAACGCACTACCCAAGGGAAAAAAAGCATTGCAATAGCTTTTTCTTATAGGGACGGGACGGGGAGGAGTGAAAAGTTAGCTTTATCGCGGAATAAGTCTTCTGGGACCTTGACTTAACTTTGGAGGACCTAGCTCCTATAACTGATGTTAAAAATTCACTGTATTTAGCCAAGACGTGGTTGCCGATATCAATAGCATGTCTCTGACTTTCATCCTGCTGTATGTTGCAGTCTAATACTATTACAACCTATGTTGCAGTCTAGTACTATTACAACCTATGTTGCAGTCTAGTACTATTACAACCTATGTTGCAGTCTAGTACTATTACAACCCATGTTGTTGTCTAGTACCATTACAACCCATGTTGCAGTCTAGTACTATTACAACCCACGTTGCAGTCTAGTACTATTACAACCCATGTTGTTGTCTAGTACTATTACAACCCATGTTGTTGTCTAGTACTATTACAACCCATGTTTTTGTCTAGTACTATTACAACCCATGTTACAGTCTAGTACTATTACAACCATGTTGTTGTCTAGTACTATTACAACCCATGTTGTTGTCTAGTACTATTACAACCCATGTTACAGTCTAGTACTATTACAACCCATGTTTACAGTCTAGTACTATTACAACCCATGTTGTTGTCTAGTACTATTACAACCCATTGTTTCTAACTATTCAACCATGTTACAGTCAGTACTATTACAACCCATGTTCAGTCTAGTACTATTACAACCCATGTTGTTGTCTAGTACTATTACAACCCATGTTCAGTCTAGTACTATTACAACCCATGTTACAGTCTAGTACTATTACAACCCATGTTGTTGTCTAGTACTATACAACCCATGTTGTTGTCTAGTACTATTACAACCCATGTTACAGTCCAGTACTATTACAACCCATGTTACAGTCTAGTACTATTACAACCCATGTTGTTGTCTAGTACTATTACAACCCATGTTTGTCTAGTACTATTACAACCCATGTTACCAGTCTAGTACTATTACAACCCATGTTACAGTCTAGTACTATTACAACCCATGTTGTTGTCTAGTACTATTACAACCCATGTTACAGTCTAGTACTATTACAACCCATGTTGTTGTCTAGTACTATTACAACCCATGTTGATTGTCTAGTACTATTACAACCTATGTTCAGTCTAGTACTATTACAACCCACGTTCAGTCTAGAACTATTACAACCCATGTGTTGTCTAGTACTATTACAACCCATGTTACAGTCTAGTACTATTACAACCCATGTTGTCTAGTACTATTACAACCCATGTTACAGTCTAGTACTATTAAACCCATGTTACAGTCTAGTACTATTACAACCCATGTTACAGTCTAGTACTATTACAACCCATGTTGCAGTCTAGTACTATTACAACCCATGTTACAGTCTATACTTTACAACCCATGTTCGTCTAGTACTATTAACCATGTTACAACCCATGTCAACAACTCATGTTGTTGTCTAGTACTATACAACCATGTTTGCAGTCTGTACTGTACAACCTACTGTATGCTGCAATATGTACTGTACAACCTACTGTATGCTGCAGTCTGTACTGTTACAACCTACTGTATGCTGCAGTCTGAACTGTCATAACCTACTGTATGCTGCAGTCTGTACTGTAACAACCGACTGTATGCTGCGTCTGCACTGTAAAACCGACGACTATATGCTGCAGTCTGTACTGTTAAACCTACTGTATGCTCCAGTCTGTACTGTAACAACACACGTATGCTGCAGTCTGTTCTGTTACAACCTACTGTATGCTGCAGTCTGTGCTGTTAACAACCTACTGTATGCTGCAGTCTGTACTGTAACAACCTACTGTATGCTGCAGTCTATACTGTACAACCTACTGTATGCTGCAGTCTGTACTGTTACAACTACTGTATGCTGCAGTCTATTACTGTAACAACCTACTGTATGCTGCATCTGTACTGTTACAACCTACTGTATGCTGCAGTCTATTCTGTACAACCTACTGTATGCTGCTGTCTGTTCTGTTACAACCTATTATATGCTACAATCTGTACTGTAACAACTACTGTATGCTGCAGTCTATTCTGTTACAACCTACTGTATGCTGCGTCTGTTCTGTTACAACCTATGTATGCTCAATCTGTACTGTAACAACCTACTGTATGCTGCAGTCTATTCTGTTCACTATGTATGTGCAGTCTGTATGCTATTGCTGCAGTCTGTACTGTTACAACCTACTGTATGCTGCATCTGTTGTCTGTATTATCCATGTTGTGTGTAGTTTGTTGTCCATGTTGTACATGTTGCTGTCTAGTATTATATCGTCCTAGCAAACGTCTAGTCTTATTTATCCCAGTACACGTCTAGTTTTATTTCATCCTAACACTGTTGCTGTCTAGTATTTTCATCCCAGTACGTGTTGCTGTCTAGTATTTTCATCCCAGTACATGTTGCTGTCTAGTATTGTTTCATCCCAGTACATGTTGCTGTCTAGTATTGTTTCATCTCAGTACATGTTGCTGTCTAGTATTGTTTCATCCCAGTACATGTTACTGTCTAGTATTGTTT
Source organism: Monoplex corrugatus (assembly GCA_030674185.1). NCBI lineage: Eukaryota > Metazoa > Mollusca > Gastropoda > Littorinimorpha > Ranellidae > Monoplex > Monoplex corrugatus. The sequence goes on from CM060315.1 coordinate 48,386,873, forward strand.
CATCCCAGTACATGTTGCTGTCTAGTATTGTTTCATCTCAGTACATGTTGCTGTCTAGTATTGTTTCATCCCAGTACATGTTACTGTCTAGTATTGTTTCATCCCAGTACATGTTGCTGTCTAGTATTGTTTCATCCCAGTACATGTTGCTGTCTAGTATTGTTTCATCCCAGTACATGTTGCTGTCTAGTATTGTTTCATCCCAGTACATGTTGCTCTCAAGTATTATTTCATTTCAGTACGTGTTGCTGCATGGTATTATTTCATCTCAGTACATGTTGCTGTTTAGTATCATTTTATGCTAATGTGTTGCTGTCTACTATAATTTCATTCTAGTGCATGTTGCTGTCTAGTATTATTCCATCTTAGTATATATTGCCTAGTATTATTTTTGCTAGGACATGTTGCTGTCTAGTATTATTCCATCTTAGTATATATTGCCTAGTATTATTTTTGCTAGGACATGTTGCTGTCTAGTATTATTTCGTCCTAGTACACGTTGTCTATTTTTATTTCATCCTAACACATGTTGCTGTCTAGTATTGTTTCATCCCAGTACATGTTGCTGTCTAGTAGTGTTTCATCCCAGTACATGTTGCTGTCTAGTATTTTCATCCCAGTACATGTTGCTGTCTAGTATTGTTTCATCCCAGTACATGTTGCTGTCTAGTATTGTTTCATCCCAGTACATGTTGCTGTCTAGTAGTGTTTCATCTCAGTACATGTTGCTGTCTAGTAGTGTTTCATCTCAGTACATGTTGCTGTCTAGTATTGTTTCATCCCAGTACATGTTGCTGTCTAGTATTGTTTCATCCCAGTACATGTTGCTGTCTAGTATTGTTTCATCTCAGTACATGTTGCTGTCTAGTATTGTTTCATCCCAGTACATGTTGCTGTCTAGTATTGTTTCATCCCAGTACATGTTGCTGTCTAGTATTGTTTCATCTCAGTACATGTTGCTGTCTAGTATTGTTTCATCCCAGTACATGTTACTGTCTAGTATTGTTTCATCCCAGTACATGTTGCTGTCTAGTATTGTTTCATCCCAGTACATGTTGCTGTCTAGTATTGTTTCATCCCAGTACATGTTGCTGTCTAGTATTGTTTCATCCCAGTACATGTTGCTCTCAAGTATTATTTCATTTCAGTACGTGTTGCTGCATGGTATTATTTCATCTCAGTACATGTTGCTGTTTAGTATCATTTTATGCTAATGTGTTGCTGTCTACTATAATTTCATTCTAGTGCATGTTGCTGTCTAGTATTATTCCATCTTAGTATATATTGCCTAGTATTATTTTTGCTAGGACATGTTGCTGTCTAGTATTATTCCATCTTAGTATATATTGCCTAGTATTATTTTTGCTAGGACATGTTGCTGTCTAGTATTATTTCGTCCTAGTACACGTTGTCTATTTTTATTTCATCCTAACACATGTTGCTGTCTAGTATTGTTTCATCCCAGTACATGTTGCTGTCTAGTAGTGTTTCATCCCAGTACATGTTGCTGTCTAGTATTTTCATCCCAGTACATGTTGCTGTCTAGTATTGTTTCATCCCAGTACATGTTGCTGTCTAGTATTGTTTCATCCCAGTACATGTTGCTGTCTAGTATTGTTTCATCCCAGTACATGTTGCTGTCTAGTATTGTTTCATCTCAGTACATGTTGCTGTCTAGTATTGTTTCATCCCAGTACATGTTGCTGTCTAATATTGTTTCATCCCAGTACATGTTGCTGTCTAGTATTGTTTCATCCCAGTACATGTTGCTGTCTAGTATTGTTTCATCCCAGTACATGTTGCTGTCCAGTACTGTTTCATCCCAGTACATGTTGCTGTCTAGTATTTTCATCCCAGTATATGTTGCTGTCTAATATTGTTTCATCCCAGTACATGTTGCATGCTGTCTATCATAATTTCGTCTTCGTACATATTGTTGTCCACTATTATTTCATTCCAACAGATCCCAACTGTCTATTATCACTGCATCCAATTAGACATTTGAAATTACTGCAACATAGCATAGGCTACTGTCTATATCATTTTGTCCTAGATGTTGCTGTCTAGCACAATTTCAACGTTTCATGTTAAAAAGGTGACGTCAACATTACACTATGATACATATTATTACCCCCCCGAGGATGCCAGTTGCTGTCTAGTCAAGGTAATATCATACTATGTTATCTAAGCATGTTACAGTCGATTACACTTTTTTCACCTTAAGAAAATGTTGATGTCTAATATGAAACTGTTACCATTGCGGATCTTGTCGTCTAGTAATATCACACAGTTTATTCTAAAGGAAATGTTAATATCTAATAATTACTCTGTTACCATAGCGGATCTTGTCTTCTGGTAATACCATACATACTTCTTTTAAAGGAAATTATATGTCTAACATAACACTGTTACCACTGCGGATCTTGTCATCTAGTAATATCATACAATTTATTTTAAGGAAATGTTCATGTCTGATATCACACTATGATACCTCAGTGTGTGTTGCTGTCTCGTAATAATGCATATTTCACCTTACTTAATGTTGATATCTCTCACTATACCATGCCATCAAAGCCAACGTTGCCGTCTATTAATCTCATACTACTGTTTCATCCCAGGAATGTTAATGTTTAATATTATATTGTGTTACCCAAACGGATATTTGCCTCCAAGTAATATTATTTTTGCCTTAACCCTTTGACTCCCACATCCTTCTCACCAGCACCCTGCATTGTCAACCATAGTAGCAAAGTACAAACTCGATCCTTTGACTCCCTCACCCTATGTCCTGCAGGAAGTAGTGAATAGTGTAAGAGAGTCAAAAGAGTAAGTTTATTGCAGCTGGTGGATAGGGTACGGGAGTCAAAAGATTAAATAAGTAAAGGTAATGTCTACTACGAAGCTTTGTTAACTAAGCAGATGCTAACTTACAGTAATGTTACACTATTTCACTCTATGTTATTCGTGTTGATATTTTATTTCACAACAGTGTGTTTTCTAAGCGGACAGTAACACTTCACTATTTCCTCTCATGAAATGTTAACTAGTGTCTAGCGTTAACATTTACGCTATACTATGTTATCCTAGCAGATGTTACTGTCTACTATCATAACGCTATTTCATCCTGTGGAATGCTAATGTCTAATGTGACATTACGTTTATCGTAGCGGATGTACCCGTCAAGTAATATTATACCGTTTCGTGCAGCCAATACAGGGTGATGGTGGTGTAACACTGGCGACACGGAATGTATGTCGGCACAACGCATTGTAGCAGTCTGCACCATCACCATATAGCTGGGGCATGAAGTTTCTGCCTCTCCATGTTCTGCGCTGACAGAGGCAGCGAGGGGGAAACGATGCACACCTCTTCCACGTCAGCCCCCTGTTCTCACCATCTGGAAACAAACATGTCTACAGGGAGCTGTCAAAAGTGGATCCTGCAGCTTGCCAGTGGTTTTTATCTCCTGCCGCCAACGTCTGTTTTGGTCCTCTGCTTTTTGTCTGTTCACAGAATGGGTTTCCTGGGTGTTAGGGCAAATGTTTTTTGTTTGGTTTGGTTTGCTTTGCTTTTGTTTTGTTTGGTTTGGTTTGGTTTGGTTTGTATTGGTTGCTTGGTTGTTGCTTGCTTGCTTGCTTGCTTGTTCGTTTGTTGGCTTGCTTCTTGTTTGTTTGCTTGCTTGTTTGTTTGTTTGTTTGTTTGTTTTCTTTTTTTTCTTTGGGGAAGGGGGGGGGGGGGACTATGCTGCTGTTTGCCTGCGTATTTCTGCCGATCGATTGTATTTCTCTTCTTGGCTGCTCGATTGTGGTTTTCTTTTTTCTTTTTTTTTTTTTTAGTTAAAGAGCCAAACTTCGTTCTGCGTAGATAATAAATCTGACGATTAATAGAACGCAAACATCTGCAAAGCCCTGACGTAATGGAAGTTAATCTTCACGGTGAGCTAAGTCATCACACTCACGTGCGCCTTCCTTTACAACTTCAATCCCAGACTTCCTCCTACATAACGGTCAAAAAATACCCCCCCCCTCCCCATCCCACACTTCACACCCTTCTCCACCCCCAACCCCTACCCCTACCCCTACCCCACGCCTCCCCAATCACCCTCACTAACTCACCCACCACCTTCATCCTTTCCTCCCCCATCTTTCGTTCAAACGGTTCGCTCAATTGTTTGGACACCCTGTAGGATAAAAAAAAAAAAACGGGAACGGTTTTCACATCGGCGCTGCAAGACGCAAAAGACTGCAGTAAACCAGGATAGAGCCGAGCACATCCACACGGAATTTGTGTGCACGCCTTACAATCAAAACTCTCTGAAGTGTTGCCAGAAGCGTTATTGTCCCAGAGATCACGTTTCGGAGGGAAAATCAACCAGGGGGGGGACTATGATCGCATCAATCACTCTGAATAAATGTTCCTATTTATTTGAATATGAAATCCCTGGAGGTGACGTGTTGGTTTTAGGCTTGACGAATATTCCGCAGCGTAGCTGTTTTAGATCAATAGAACACGAGCATGAAAGATGCGCAAATGCAAGCGCGGACGCGGGCGCGGGCGCGGGAGCGGGAGCGGGCGTGCGTGTGTGTGCCCGCGTGCCACACACACACACACACAAACAGACACACACACATAAACACGGCACAAACATTGAAGTACCCACACACACACACACACACACACACACACACACACAGTTTGCTCGAAATTTCTCTCGGGTCGCTATGGCACCATTCACCTACAAAATGAGATTTAAAAATTTTAAAAGTAAAAGTTGTTGAGCAGAAAGAAACTGTTTCATTTCGCTGAAATGATAATGTTGATGAAGAAAAAGAGAAGAAGATTGATGGTATGAGGTGTGTGTGTGTGGTGTGTGTGTGTGTGTGTGTGTGTTGTGTGTGTGTGTGTGTGTGTGTGTGTGTGTGGTGTGTGTGTGTGTGTGTGGCGGCGCTGGGTGTGTGTGTGCGTACCCTATCAAAATCAAATTTTAGGCACGTTTTAAAAATATTAAAATATCTAAAAACTGAATAGTTAAACGGATTTTCTAGGTCACTATTCCGTAAAACGTGTATGACTGTAGAGAAAGTAACTGTCTTTTAACCTATCTTGTGTAACACGCTTCTTGTCCTAGTTTGTGTAATTTCTTAAATGTGGTTCGACATATCAATTCCTCTCCTTCCCCTATATTTTTCATGTTTTAATTCCTGAAACTCACAGAGGTTAATATGACTATTTCTGAACCTGAGTGGAGTACATGACAATTGCTGACAAAGCGATGACCGAATACTGGATGATGGCAGACGTAATGAAGCAGTGGTGATCCTTTACGAGCTGACACAAGTTTTGACAGGGTTGTATTTCACTCTCCCCGCCTTCTGTCATATTCTCTCCTGGCGTGTATTCCTCAAATCAACACTAGCATCGCATTCGTAATCAAACGCCCTTCCCTGGCACAGTGAATAAGACTCGCCTGTACAACATCTTGCTTGCTCATGTTTTGGTTTGTTTGGTTGGTTGGTTGGTTGGTTGGTTTTTTGGTTGGTTGGTTGGTTGGTTGGTTGGTTGGTTGTGGTTGGTTGGTTGGTTGGTTGGGTTGGTTTGGTTTGGTGTGGTTTGTTTTGGTGTAGTGTGGTGTGTTTGTTGTGTTCTTGTGTTGTTGTTGTTGTTTGTTGTTGTTGTTGTTGTTGTTCTGTTCTGTTCTGTTCTTTCTGTTCTGTTCTGTTCTGTTCTGTTCTGTTCTGCTCTGCTCTGTTCTGTTGTGTTCTGCTGTACTTTATCCTATCTTCTCTTACACTTCACCACAACATGAAGAAGGAGTTCACTTGCAGTTTAGGCGTACGTCTCTTACGCGTTAGATTTCATGTACGCGAAGCTTGCAGACGAGCGTAGCGCGGTGACGCTATTTTTAACAGATCAGATCAGAGAGTAGTACTAGCAGTCGGTCTCGTAAGTAACAAAGAACAGTTTTCTACACTGTTAGTGTTATCACAATTTATCTAAATCTATATTTAGCCCACTAGAATTACTTTAAATCCTAGTCAACTGACCGGCAAGTTTTATAGACCTGTGGAAATTAACAATTAACGAATGGTCCAAGTCACAAGTATATATATATATATATCACAGGCTGTTCTGGTAAATGATTATTTCTGGCGAAGTTTATCAAATCTCTCTCTCTCTCTCTCTCTCTCTCTCTCTCTCTCACACACACACACACACACACACACACCACACACCACACACACACACCACCACCACCACCACCACCACCACAACCACCACCACCGTCACCACCATCATCATTACCACCTCCAACAGAATAACTAAAACATCACTGAACACACTGAAAATACTGGAAAGGGCGAAATATTAAGAATCAAACCCACAGCACTCAGCCGTGACTCTGTGGCCTATCTGGCATCTCATCTGTTTGGAAACGATACGAAAGCTTCGATCGAACTTCACTAGATCTAACAGTTAAACATTGTTTGAAAAAGTTGATTTGCTTCAGCATACATAATATTAAAACATTCATTAAAAAAAAAAAAAAATTGTATCAACAAAAGCTCGCTTCATAAACCAGTTTAACCTTGCAAGAAAAGTGCGAACCAACAATAAATGTAATTAATTGTAAGGTCGATAAAAATGAAGTAACGGATGAATATTTTTCAAAAAATGATAACTGCTGAAATAAAACGGCAGAAAAGACAGACAAAAAAGAAAGAGAGAAAAAATCCCAACATGTATTTCGTACATTTTACGGTTATTTACATAGCACGAAAAGACTGCTGGGAGTTTTCACACCAGGACGAACACTGACAAATAACGCATAAATCCAGTGACGTAACCGTAACGGACAAACACGGACGGTTAGAATTTGGGGCCTCTTGAGTTTTGTTCCCCCTCATGCTAAAAAAAACCACACACACACACAACTGATTATAGCAAAATTCAAACACTAGCTGGTGATGGATAAAATTGAATCTGACATCCAACATATACACACACCAACCTCTCAGACACACGTTTGACTTACGCCATGATCCAAAATCTAATGTCTTGCCTCTTCAATTTCTTCCAAGCTGTCACTGTGACTATCGTCTGCTTGTCGTCTGCATTGTTTCCTGTGAATGTGTTGTGGCTACGGTACAAACAAGCGGATGAACTCGCGCGATAACACGGCGTGGTTGTGGTTCTTGATTCTAAACAAATGCTGTTAAAGTGTCCAGCGTAGTAAAACTAAAAGGCAAGGTGGGAAGCCAACCCACAAAGCCCGCAGATCTAGTCTTTCCCAGTGACAACAGCAGAAGGGCATCCAGGAGTCATGACCTGGATGTGGCCCGGCCCCCCGAGAGTGTAAGGAATTCAGGGCCGAAACACTTGTCTAAAGGGGGTTACTTCTCTGAAGACCTTCTGTTGTCTAGCTCTCCCTAGAGTTTCTTTCTACCTGCACATGGTCAATCCATTGACTTCCGGGAATAGTTCGGAGGACATTCGGGAAAGACCGAAGGACACTGGGAAAGACTAGATCTGCGGGCTTTGTGGGTTGGCTTCCCACCTTGCCTTTGATAACATGCCACGAGTTCTTTAAATGAAAGATGCTCCCAGGATTCACCGAAAGGGGAGAGAATGATGAATCCATCGGCACTGACTCCATCACGACTGGAAACGCACAACGGATCATGATTAATGACCAGATGGAATTTCCGTGTGCGTGTGGAAGGAGATTCACCACCAAACGCGGCATGAAGATCCACAGGACAAAAATGGGCTGTTTGAAGACACATACGAACCAGCAGCAGCGCACTGCGATAGCAGGTGAGACGTTGGATGACCAAGGCCAGGATTTAAACCATAGTGCCAAGGACATCCACGCTGACGGTTCTGATGCGGATTTTGCACAAGCTCTTAACGCCAAACGTGGAAAACTCAATTTGCCGCCTGCCGGTGCAAAAGAACAATGGGAGAAATTAGATGAGGAACTTGTCCTTAAGCTGAATGCGCTAATAGGGAACAGTACGCTGGAACACAAACTTGACACATACGGAGACATCATATACTCTATCTGCAGGGACACTTATGGAGTGAAGCAGCCAAAGACAAAAACGCCTCCCCAGAAATCCAGAAGACAGCAACAGATGGAGAGCATCCGGAGGGAGAAAAGGAAGCTTAAAAAGCGAATGAAAACTGCCTCAGAATTCGAGAAGCAAGGGCTCCTGGAACTCTGGAAAGATCTGAAGGCCAAACACAATGCTCTCAGCAAAGTGGAATCAGCAAGGCGAAGAAAGAGCAAAAAGAAGAAGACTCAAGATCGTTTCTTCAAAGATCCCTTTGACTTTGCAAGAAAGCTGTTTGAACAACCCAAATCAGGGACTCTCACAGTGGGCAAGGAAACCCTAGAGCAGCATCTCAGGGAAACATATTCCGATTCTCAGCGCGAGGCACCACTTGAAATCCAGAATCTGGTTTGGCCTGCAGCGCCAGAAGGAAAATTCAATAACAAACCACCAACACTGGATGAAGTGAAGAACGTAGTAAAGAAAGCCAGAGCCAAGTCAGCACCTGGACCAAACGGAATACCATACCTGCTCTACAAGAAATGCCCAAAAGTGCTCGAGTGGCTCCACAAGATGATTCGATCAGCATGGAGGAACCAGAAGATCAGCGACCAATGGATGAGAGCTGAAGGAGTGTACATTCCGAAGGAGCAGAACTCCAGCAGCATCAATCAGTTCAGGCCAATATCACTTCTGAACGTCGAGGGGAAAATCTTCTTCTCTGTTATGGCAGCAAGATTGACAAAATACCTGACTGAAAACAAGTATCTGGATATGTCAGTCCAAAAGGGAGGCATACCAGGAATGCCTGGATGCTTGGAACATGCCACGTTGATTTGGGATGCCATCCAAAAAGCAAGAACAGAGAAGAGAGACATTGACGTAGTTTGGCTTGATCTGGCGAATGCATATGGATCAGTTCCACACGATATGATCCAGCTGGCTCTTAAAATGTATCACATCCCAGAAAACATCCGAACAATGCTGAGGAAGTATTTCCAAGGGTTCTCAATGCGGTTCTCTACCAAAGAATACACCACGGACTGGATAGACCTAGAGGTGGGCATTGCAATGGGCTGTGCAATCTCTCCCATACTGTTCGTGTTGGCAATGGAAGTCATCTTGAAAGCTGCAATGAAGAATTCAGGTCCAGTGAATCTGGGAGATGGATACCAAATGCCTCCTCTGAAAGCTTTCATGGATGACACAACAGTCTTGTCCACGGATGAGGAAGAGACACACCAAATCTTAAAGCAGCTGGATGAGCTGGTGGCCTCTTCAAGAATGAGGTTCAAACCTAAGAAATCCCGAAGTCTCTCACTGCGAAAAGGAAAAGTGGCAGATTCAGTCAAATTCATGGTAGCCAACCAAGCCATCCCCACTGTCACAGAAGAGCCAGTAAAAAGTCTCGGAAGATGGTATGATGACTCCCTGAAAGACACACAAAGGGGATGTGAAACCAAGCAAACAGCAGAAGAAGGCCTGAAGAAAATAGATAACTGCGGACTGCCAGGCAAATACAAAGTCTGGTGTCTACAGTTCATGCTGATACCAAAGCTGCTGTGGCCACTGCTAATCTATGACATTTGCACCAGCACAGTCGAAGCAATGGAAGCCAAAATCAACAAATACACAAGAAAATGGCTCGGTGTCCCACCTGGTCTCACTGATGTTGCATTCTACTGTCGTCAAGCAATGCTGAAGCTACCTCTCAAATCCATAGTGGAGGAATACAAAGTTGGAAAAGCAAGACTGTTGAGCATGCTGGAGGAATCGGAAGACAATATCGTGAGATCAGTTCATCCAAAGCTGAGAACTGGCAGAAAGTGGAAAGTCCAAGAGGCTGTAAACAATGCCAAGAGAAACCTCAGCATCAAAGAAATAATTGGGCACACGCAAACCAACAGACAGGGACTGGGAACAACAAAAATGCAGTGGTGGTCCAAAGCCAAAGGGAAGGAAAAAAGAGACATGATCATACAGGAGTTGAAGGAAGAAGAAGATGTCAAAAGAGTGCAGAAGGCAGTCCAGCAAGGTCAACAGGGGCAATGGACAACATGGGACAGTGCACTCCAAAGAAGTCTCAGCTGGAACGATATGTGGCACATGGCTCCTCTAAGGATAAGCTTCCTCCTCAGATCTGTATATGACCTGCTCCCCTCGAATGCAAACTTAGTGAAATGGGGGAAATCAGACGACCCAGCATGTACGCTCTGTCAGAAGAAACAAACAGTGGAACATGTCCTAAGCTCTTGCAAAGTAGCGCTAGCCCAAGGAAGGTATACATGGAGGCACAACCAAGTTCTGAAAGTGATCACAGAGGTGGTTAGCGAAAAAACCATGACCCCAAACGCACCAATTGCTATGACAACGTTCTACAAAGCAGGAGGGAAACAGGTCTGGCCCGAAAGTGCTATGACAACCAGCACATTGCCAAAGGGTCTTCTGGATGGAGCAGTCGACTGGGAGTGTACAGCAGACGTCCCAGAGTGGAGAAATTACCCAGATGTCATCAGCAAGACAGGCATGAGACCAGACATCGCTCTCCACTCTGACTCCTCGAAACAAGTGATTCTGATAGAACTCACTGTGCCATACGAAAGCAGAATGGAAGAAGCACATATCTACAAGACCGAAAAATACGCCGGTCTTGCCAGCACCCTGAAGAAAGCAGGTCTGCGGGTCAAAATCTTCGCCATAGAGGTCGGGGCAAGAGGGTTTGTGGGCACCTCCGCTTATGATCTCATGAAACAACTCGCCATTTCTGGGAAGAAGAGGACTAGAGCCCTTAAAGCGATGGCAGAGGCAGCAGAAAGGAGCTCAAGCTGGATCTGGGCAAGGAGGAACCAAAAGTGAACTTCATAAGGATTAAATTCCCTACAGATGATGTGTGCCCCGTTAGCACATTGGTAAAACCGCGTACCGCAGTTCTGAAGCGCAGAATCGCCCAGGTTCGCTCCCGGCGTGGGAAAATAAAAATAAAAATAGACAACAGCAGAAGGGCATCCAGGAGTCATGACCTGGATGTGGCCCGGCCCCCCGAGAGTGTAAGGAATTCAGGGCCGAAACACTTGTCTAAAGGGGGTTACTTCTCTGAAGACCTTCTGTTGTCTAGCTCTCCCTAGAGTTTCTTTCTACCTAAAAGCTTTTCTTTCCTTGCTGTTTGCTTGTTGATAAGTTTTGTCCTTGTTAATGACAAAAACAAGAGAAAAGAAAGAAGTAAAAGGGGAAGTGTCAGAGTGAAGATGAATTAACTGACTGGTTGATCGTACTATAACAATAATGATGATGATGTCAATAATACTGTTGTTAATAAAAATCATCATCATCATCGTCGTCGTCGTCGTAATGCATCATCATCATCATAAGTAGTATCAGTACTTTTGTGTTTGTTGTTGTTGTTGTTGTCACTGGGAAACAATATGCATGCTTTGATAATAATTATCATCACCATCAGTGCCATCAAAAAAAACAAAAAAAAACGATTAAGAGAAACTGACAATCTATTGTTTGTTAATTGGTTGGCTGTTATGTGGTTGTTAATTGGTTGGCTGTTATGTGGTTGGTTGGTTGGTTGGCTGTTATGTGGTTGTTAATTGGTTGGCTGTTATATGGTTGGTTGGTTGGTTGGCTGTTATGTGGTTGTTAATTGGTTGGCTGTTATGTGGTTGGTTGGCCGTTACGTGGTTGTTTGGTAGCTGAATGGTTGGTTGGCTGCTTGGTCTGTCGGTTGTTACGTAGTTGGTTGGTTGGTTGTTACATATTGATTGGTTGTTGCACAGCTGGTTCATGGTTTAATAATTATGTGGTCGGCGGTCATGTGGTATTTTTGGTTGGCTGGTCGGGTTGCTGTGTGATTTTTGGTTGCTATGTGGTTGGGTTTCACGTAATTTGTTGGTGGTTGGTTGGTTGTTACAAGGCTGGTTAGTTGATACAAGGTTGGTTGGTTGTTACAAGGCTGGTTGGTTGTTACAAGGTTGGTTGGTTGTTATCTCGTGGTTGGTTGTTACAAGGTTGGTTGGTTGTTATCTCGTGGTTGGTTGTTACAAGGTTGGTTATGGTTGGGATGGTTGGTTGTTATGTAGTTGGTTAGTTGGCTGGCTAGCTGTTATTTATATGTGTTTGAAAATGGGCTACAGGCCTGCAAGTTTAAACTCGTTGTGGATTTTGCATCCAATTGTCTTGTATTCATAATGACCCATCCAAAAATAAAATCTCTCATGATCTGTTTTCGTCATCCTGATAAGTTTCAAATGTCCATTTGAATATCCTTGCATCTTTTTTTTTTTTTTTCGTGTCTAAGCAGTTTTGTTCAAATCCGTACGAACACAACAGAAAGGTCGTTCAGTCATACGCTCCAGTATTACGGCCCATAAACATAGTTTTTAATCAGTCTTATGCATTATGATAAATCTGTTAGAATGTGCCTACCATCCGATTCTATAAACTCCTGTCAGTGTCTGGTAAACAGCTGTTTCTTCCTCTTGATTTCTTTTAAGACACACACGAAACACATAACATAAGCAGACAAGCCTACGAATATTAAAGGTCGGTCTGAACCAATCTCTCTCTCTCTCTCTCTCTCTCTCTCTTCTCTCTCTCTCTCTCTCTCTCTCTCTCTCTCTCTCTCGTCTCTCTCTCTCTCTCTTTCTCTCTCTCTCTCTCTCTCTCTTCTTTTTTTTTTTTTTTTTTAAGAAAACAGTGAAGTCAGTATGTACAACCTCATTTCCGGCTCCAACCTCTTCAAACAGAGTAAGACACGATGAGACAAGACAACTCAAGTTGACGCTTTCCAAGTGTTTTTACTCTCTGAAAATAGTCTCCACAGCTCTCTTTGGTCCTCCACATTCAAGGAGTATATGCGTTTTGTTTTTTGTTTTGTTTTGTTTTGTTTTGTTTTGCTTTGTTTTGTTTGGTTTGGTTTGGTTTGGTTTGGTTTATTTGCTTTGTTTTGCTTTGCTTTGCTCTCTTTTATTTTCCTTTGCTTTGCTTTGTTTTGGTTTTGTTTGCTTTGCTTTGTTTTGTTTTGTTTGCGTTGTTTTGATTTGTTTTGTTCTGTTTTGATTGCTTTTGTTTTGTTTTGTTTTGTTTGCTTTGTTCTTGTTTTGTTTTATTCGCTTTTTCTTTTGTTTTGTTTTGCTGTGCTTTGTTTTGTTTTGTTTGCTTTGTTTTCTTTGCTTTGCTTTGTTTTGTTTTGTGTACCGATTTTATAAAACCGGTCCGATCCAGCAAAAAAGTTAGAAGTTTTTGCGTGACAGTGATGCAAAGGGTGAAAATATTCAAGGATTCGAGGAAGAATTTCTCAGCTAGTTAACACGAGAACTCAGATCTTATTTGTCATGAAAACCCAAAAGCAACGCTGTAAGGCACGGATTAGTTATTATAAGTCGAGAGAAATATCACAGTTAACGATTTTTCGTGTCGTCGTCGACATCAGTTTATTTTACAGAATTTTGTTTTTACCAGTTTCAGTCTTACGGTATCTTTGTATATGGAACAGCTTGGAAAGTGTACATATTTTACTGAGTTTTGTTTGTTTGTTTGTTTGTTTGTTTGTTTATTTGTTTGTTTGTTTGTTTGTTTGTTTTGTTCGTTCGTTTGTTTGTTCGTTCGTTTGTTTGTTTGTTTTGTATTCAGTTTCAATCTTACGATTTCTTTGCATAATGCACAGCCATGTAGCAAATGTAGTTCATCTTCAACTAATCACACCACAAACAGTACATTTTCAATCTTCTCTGGGAATGTTTGTGTATCTGTATCTTTCAATCTGCAGGTCATGTGCGCTGACCTATATTCTGCCTACCGGAAATGTGTTCCGGGAGTGAGACTTTTTAATGTCAATTAGGTGTGGTTCTAAGCGTTAGTTTGTTGTTATTGTTCTCTGCGTGTGTGTTGTGTGATGATTGTTTCCTGACTTGTTTGTATTAACCATAATTATTTCGTTCGTCTATAAAGCATATTCAAACATTTTAATTGCTGAAGCTCAAGGACACTGAACAATTTTCTAAAGTTACTGTTACGAGAAAGTCATTTCTACATGATCGTATCGAAAAAGTCTGCTACTGGCGTGTTCGTGTGCCTGTACGTGTGTGTGTGTGTGTGTTTTGTTGGTTTTGTTTTTTGTTTGTTTGTTTGTTTCTGTTTATTTTGTTTTCAAACATCAAAGAGAGAGCTGTTCATCTTTTTAATAGCCCCCCCCCCCCCCCCCGGGGGATGCCGGGGGCTCTTTCAGTACGAATAGTATTCCCCACCTTCTGGAAATTCTGTGCTAGAAATTTCCTCTTTTCTGCCACTCTCTTTGTTTCTTTCTTCCCTCTTTTGCTTTCTTCATTTCTTCCTATCATTTCTTCCTGCTCTTGCTGGTTCCATTCACCACAATGTATAGGTGTTCCATAAAGTTTGTCATTTCACGTATGTTCTCTTGGGATTTATAATTGGGTACATATGTTTAGTGCATTTTTGGCTCTAGGGAATATGGAGATATGCGGAAGCAATTTGTATTGTAATTTAGGCCCGTTTTTATATATGTTTTAGTGTCCTTAGCTATGTTTAAAATTTGTATTCAGGTTGTTTTTTAAATCCCCTGTCCGATAGATTGGACGGATGGTCAAAGCCAAGGGCATCTCCTTAGATCATGTGCGCGAATGCATTGATATGTGTACTTAATTTCGTTTTCCTCCCCCCCCCCCCCCCCCCCCCCCCTGTTGA
>CM060315.1:48409134-48424134 GCA_030674185.1 Monoplex corrugatus
TATACTTAATTTTCTTTCTTTTTTTTTTTTTTCTTTTTTTTTTTTCTTGTTGAAGTATTGTGTATGTTTTGAGACGGTAGAAGCCCTCCCTGATATGGCTCTGCGCAGTCGGCTGGGCTTTAAACAAAAATAACAATAACAATCCTAATGGATTCGTCTACTGACTGTTTTTCCAGGAACAGCCTCCTTGTTGCTGTGGACTCTTTTACGTGCGCTAATTGCATGCAGCACAACGGACCCCGGCTCACTGTTTCATCCAAAAGACTAGCGCCCATGTCACCCGTCAAAGTCAAGTGGGAGGGGGAGACCAATTTTCTGACCAGCCGGTAATCAGTCGGGGACTATCTCTTCCCGGAAAGGTGTTTTAACCGCTAGGCCACAACTCCACTTAAAAACTGACTGAATCATACTGGGATTAAAGCCTGACATCTGTACATTCATACATATTTCCCCGTCCCCTTCTCTCTCTGTTTTCAGTCTGTTTTTTCTGTCTGGTTTGTCTTGTCTGTCTGTCTGTCTGTCTGTCTGTCTGTCTATCTGTCTGTCTATCTGTCTGTCTCTGTTCCTCTCTCTGTTTCTCTGTCTCTCTCTTTCTTTCTCTCTCTGAATATATTATATACATATATATATATATATATATATATATATATATATATATATATGTGTGTGTGTGTGTGTGTGTGTGTGTGTGTGTGTGTGTGTGTGTGTGTGTGTGTATGTATATATATACAATATATATGTATATATATATATTATACATGTATATATATATTGTGTTTGTGTGTAGATAATAGATAGATAAATAGACAGACCAACAGACAGGCAGACAGACAGACAGACAGACAGACAGATAGATAGATAGATAGATAGATAGATAGATAGATAGATAGATAGATAGATAGATAGATCGATAGATAGATAGATAGATAGATAGATAGATGGATGGATGGATGGATGGATGGATGGATAGATAGATAGATAGATGTAGATAGATAGATAGATTGATAGATAGATAGATAGATAGATAGATAGATAGACACATACATAAATACATACATACATACATATATACATACATATACATACATACATACATGCATACATACATATATACATACATACATGCATACATACATACATACATACATCATGCATATACATAATACATACATACATACATACATACATACATACATACATACATACATATGGCCTTGCATGTGTATCTTGCACCTCGTCTGGTATTGTGTACTACTGGCTCTGCTGTTTGCTTTAATCAGTGATACTTTATCTTCAAGAAACAAAACGCCTGAACGGCATAATGCGATACAGGAATA
Source organism: Monoplex corrugatus (assembly GCA_030674185.1). Taxonomy (NCBI): domain Eukaryota; kingdom Metazoa; phylum Mollusca; class Gastropoda; order Littorinimorpha; family Ranellidae; genus Monoplex; species Monoplex corrugatus. Next base: position 48,410,472 of record CM060315.1, read on the forward strand.
AAGGACGCACAAAGACAAGAGTGTGCTGTTCACAATGGAACAGTGGGTGTCTTTGAACAGCATTTGGTTTGTATGCTTAAATCAAGGAAACGCTGTCCATGATCAAAATACTGGGTCAAAATGCTGGGGGTCCATGCTAGATCTGTGCTTACCTCAACCAGCCTGGCTACAGCCAAAGATCATGGCCGCAAGTTGGTCAATTCGGTCAAAACACAGGCTGACAACTCCACCTCACAGAAGGCAGATTTTGACAGTTCGGATGTTATTGGATGCATGATTAACACAGCTCTTGCAAACTGAGGAGCTGTGAATGTACTGATTATTGTTCGATCTAATAATCAGTTTACTGATCAGCTCACTCAAACAAGCATTATGGTTGACAGCTGTGTTATTATCATTATTGTTCAATCTAATAATCAGTTTACTGATTAGCTCACTCACATTATGGCTGAAAGCTGTGTGTTATGATTGTTATTCAATCTAATAATCAGTTTAAGGATCAGCTCACTCACATTATGACTGAAAGCTGTGTTATAATTATTATTCAATCTAATAATCAGTTTAAGGATCAGCTCACTCACATTATGACTGAAAACTGTGTTATAATTATTGTTCAATCTAATAATCAGTTTACTGATTAGCTCACTCACATATATGACTGAAAGCTGTGTTTACTGATTAGCTCACTCACATTATGACTGAAAGCTGTGTGTTATAATTATTGTTCAATCTAATAATCAGTTTAATGATCAGCTCACTCACATTTTGGCTGAAACTTTATTATGATTATTGTTCAATCTAATAATCAGTTTACTGATCAGCTCGCTCACATTATGGCTGAAAGCTGTGTGTTATGATTATTGTTCAATCTAATAATCAGTTTACTGATCAGCTCGCTCACATTATAGCTGAAAGCTGTGTTATGATTATTGTTCAAGCTAATAATCAGTTCAATGATCAGCTCACTCACGTTATGACTGAAAGCTGTGTGTTATGATTATTGTTCAATTTAACAATCAATTTACTTATCAGCTCGCTCACATTATGACCGAAAGCTGTGTGTTATGATTATTGTTCAATTTAACAATCAGTTTACTTATCAGCTCGCTCACATTATGACTGAAAGCTGTGTGTTATGATTATTGTTCAATCTAACAATCAGTTTACTGATCAGCTCACTCACATTAACATTACGACTGAAAGCTGTGTGTTATGATTATTGTTCAATTTAACAATCAGTTTACTGATCAGCTCACTCACATTAACATTACGACTGAAAGCTGTGTGTTATGATTATTGTTCAATTTAACAATCAGTTTACTTATCAGCTCACTCACATTAACATTACGACTGAAAGCTGTGTGTTATGATTATTGTTCAATTTAACAATCAGTTTACTGATCAGCTCACTCACATTAACATTACGACTGAAAGCTGTGTGTTATGATTATTGTTCAATCTAACAATCAGTTTACTGATCAGCTCACTCACATTAACATTACGACTGAAAGCTGTGTGTTATGATTATTGTTCAATTTAACAATCAGTTTACTGATCAGCTCACTCACATTAACATTACGACTGAAAGCTGTGTGTTATGATTATTGTTCAATCTAACAATCAGTTTACTGATCAGCTCACTCACATTAACATTACGACTGAAAGCTGTGTGTTATGATTATTGTTCAATTTAACAATCAGTTTACTGATCAGCTCACTCACATTAACATTACGACTGAAAGCTGTGTGTTATGATTATTGTTCAATCTAATAATCAGTTTACTTATCAGCTCGCTCACATTATGACCGAAAGCTGTGTGTTATGACTATTGTTCAATTTAACAATCAGTTTACTTATCAGCTAGCTCACATTAACATTATGACTGAAAGCTGTGTGTTATGATTATTGTTCAATTTAACAATCAGTTTACTTATCAGCTCGCTCACATTAACATTATGACTGAAAGCTGTGTGTTATGATTATTGTTCAATCTAATAATCAATTTAAGGATTAGATCACTCACATTAACATTATGACTGAAAGCTGTGTGTTATGATTATTGTTCAATCTAATAATCAGTTTACTGATTAGCTCACTCACATTAACATTATGACTGAAAGCTGTGTGTTATGATTATTGTTCAATCTAACAATCAGTTTACTGATTAGCTCACTCACATTAACATTATGACTGAAAGCTGTGTGTTATGATTATTGTTCAATCTAATAATCAGTTTACTGATTAGCTCACTCACGTTATGGCTGAAAGCTGTGTTATGATTATTGTTCAATCTAATAATCAGTTTACTGATTAGCTCACTCACGTTATGGCTGAAAGCTGAGTTGTGGCCTGACGTTCCGATTAAAACCCATTCGTTAGTCAACAGTATCGTTAATATAGAAATGTCATTAGGAACGTACATGAGCCCAGTGTTGAACGTTTGAACGTAAATTTACTCTAGCTGTGTAACATGATTGTAGATACAGATACTTATGCTACATAACTTACTGTAACAGAGCCTTACTGATCGTGAATAACATTTCATAACACAAGCCTACTTATGCTACATAACTTACTGTAACAGAGCCTTACTGATCGTGAATAACATTTCATAACACAAGCCTTCTCATGTTACATAACTTACTCCATAACACAACCTTACTGAACGTGAATAACATTTCATGACACAGGCCTACTCATGCTAGATAACTTATTATAAGACAGCCTTACTGTTCATAAATAACATTTTATAACACAGGCCTACTCATGCTACATAACTTGCTCCATAACACAACCTTACTGATCATGAATAACATTTCATAACAAGGCCTACTCATGTTACATGACTTACTCCATAACACAACTTTACTGATCATGAATAACATTTTATAACACAGGCTACTCATGCTACATAACATACTATAACACAGGCCTACTGATGCCTCATAACTTACTATAACACAGGCCTACTGATGCCTCATAACTTACTATAACACAAGCCTACTGATGCCTCATAATTACTATAACACAGGCTACTGATGCCTCATAACTTACTATAACACAGGCCTACTGATGCCTCATAACATACTATAACACAGGCCTACTGATGCCTCATAACTTACTATAACACAGGCCTACTCATGCTACATAAACTACTATAACACAGGCCTACTGATGCCTCATAACTTACTATAACACAGGACCTACTGATGCCTCATAACTTACTATAACACAGGCCTACTGATGCCTCATAACTTACTATAACACAGGCCTACTCATGCTACATAACATACTATAACACAGGCCTACTGATGCCTCATAACTTACTATAACACAGGCCTACTGGTGTCCAATAACGTACTACAACACAGGCCTACTGATGGCTTATAACTTACTATAACGAAAGCCTGTGATGGCCATTCCTTTAGCATAACACAGACCATTTATGGGTATTACCATAACACAGGCCTACTGATAACCATTAACTTACCATAACACAGGCCTACTGATGACCATTAACTTACCATAACACAGGCCTACTGATAACCATTAACTTACCATAACACAGGCCTACTGATAACCATTAACTTACCATAACACAGGCCTACTGATAACCATTAACTTACCATAACACAGGCCTACTGATGGCCATTAACTTACCATAACACAGGCCTACTGATGGCCATTAACTTACCATAACACAGGCCTACTGATGGCCATTAACTTACCATAATACAGGCCTACTGATGGCCATTAACTTACCATAACACAGGCCTACTGATGACCATTAACTTACCATATCACAGGCCTACTGATAACCATTAACTTACCATAACACAGGCCTACTGATAACCATTAACTTACCATAACACAGGCCTATTGATAACCATTAACTTACCATAACACAGGCCTACTGATAACCATTAACTTACCATAACACAGGCCTACTGATGATCATTAACTTACCATAACACAGGCCTACTGATGACCATTAATTTACCATAACACAGGCCTACTGATGACCATTAACTTACCATAACACAGGCCTACCTACTGATGGCCATTAACTCATCATAACACAGGCCTACTGATGGCCATTAACGTACCATAACACAGGCCTACTGGTGGCCATTAACTTACTATAACACAGGCCTACTGATGGCCATTAACTTATCATAACACAGGCCTACTGTTAGCCATTAAATTATCATAACACAGGCCTACTGATGGCCATTAACTTATCATAACACAGGCCTACTGATGGCCATTAATTTATCATAACACAGGCCTACTGATGAGCATTAACTTACCATAACACAGGCATACCTACTGATGGCCCTTAACTTACCATAACACAGGCCTACTGATGGCCATTAACTTACCATAACACAGGCCTACTGATGGCCATTAACTTACCATAACACAGGCCTACTGATAACCATTAACTTATCATAACACAGGCCTACTGATGGCCATTAACTCATCATAACACAGGCCTACTGATGACCATTAACTTACCATAACACAGGCCTACTGATGACCATTAACTTATCATAACACAGGCCTACTGATGGCCATTAACTCATCATAACACAGGCCTACTGATAACCATTAACTTATCATAACACAGGCCTACTGATAACCATTAACTTATCATAACACAGGCCTACTGATAACCATTAACTCATCATAACACAGGCCTACTGATGGCCATTAACTCATCATAACACAGGCCTACTGATGGCCATTAACTCATCATAACACAGGCCTACTAATAACCATTAACTTTACTATCACACAGGCCTACTGATGACACGTAACTATAAAACGGGCATATTGATGGCCTATAACTTACTATGACATACCCTTATTGGTGTCCATAACTTACTATGACATACCCTTATTGGTGTCCATAACTTAACCATAACATACAGACGTTGACGCTCTTTAGCTTACTCTAACACGAGTTTCCAATCTACCCAGTTACCAGGGTGCTTGACACTGTTCGTGTTTGGGCAAGGTAGAGCAATGAGAGAGGGGAGACTGAAACCACCCTCATAATGCTGGCCCCAAGAATAGTTGAGGTCTCTATCACCTCATTCCCTTACCACTTCAGGGTTGTGAAATGACGTTTATCTTTTCACTGATGGCCGATAACTTACAGTAACGCAGGCCTCTAACTTACCAATAACAGAACCCTACTCATGGCCCCAAAGCTTACAGTAACATCGACACAACGCTGGCTAAAATTACCAAACCCAAGATGGCCCAGAGAGGGATGAAAAACGCGAGTTTTAACACGCCACTCACCTGCAGCAAAGTGAGGTTCAAATCCCCAAGCATTGACGGCGGGGCGGGCAGTAATCAGCAAAGTGCCAAGCTGTGCATGCAGCCCTGGCTAGCAGGAGCCATGTCACACACAGTCCCCCCTCATCACACTGTTTCCACTCCAGTGCTACACACTCACTGTGTCGCCTCCAGTCTGGCACCAAATGTTGATGACAGGAAAACTGCAATTTTCACCACTCACAGTAATTACTCCACCAAAGATGGAACTGTATCCACTGGTCGGAAATCCAACAAGAAACTTCGTGTCGCGTTTATTAATTCACTATGTGGAATTGTTTTCCTCGGAACTGAATTGCTGTTCCAATACTCAAAATACTGCTTTAACTTACAGCAACCAACGCTAGCACTGAGTCGGGTCGTTTGTCAATCTAACTTTTTGTATGTGAACCCAAACACCACTCACAGTCTCACTAATGTAACAACGTTACACTAGGCTAGACATGTATTATGGTTGACAGTGCTGAGAAACTCACAAAACTCTTCCAGTATCATGAACATGGAAACGCATGAAAGCAATCGTAGTCTGCAAACAACCTTTAGGTACTTGCGTCTGTCAGGTATACGAGACAGTTGTAGTCGTGGTGCAAGCGATGTCAGGTAGCGGGGTGGAATCTCTTGGAGTACGGTACCTGAGTGTCCAGCCCTTGCTTAGTGAGCTGGGAACTGGGGGCTGGGCCCATAAACCACAAGAGCAGACGTGGCGAAGGGCACACACGAACAGTCGACTTAGACTGGCGAGACTTGCTATACTTTGCAACAACCCTCACTGACTTTGCCTTCACTGCGGGACGAGCGGGCCGCTCTGGTAGCATTGGACGTGGCGTCCCCCGTTCGCTTCTGCCTTCCTTAGTCTCTCCTTTCAATGGTCTCGCTTTCCTTTCCTTGCCTTTCCTTTCCTTTCGCTTTACCTGGCGCTTGGCTGTCGCGGGGTTGGGGTCTCTCTCTCTCTCTCTGTCTCTGCGTCCCACCCACGAGTTGTATAGCAGTGTTCCTTCACTGTAGTCAGGCTGTCCGTTGACTGACGGACGCAACTCCCGCTACGACACTCTGTTCCATTCCCCCTCCCCCTCTTCTCTCTCTCTCTTTCTCTGTCTGTGTGTCTGTGTCTGTCTGTGTGGCTGTGTCTGTCTCACTGTCTGTCTGTCTGTCTGTTCTCTCTCTCTCTCTTATATATATATATATATATGTATTCTGTCTGTCTGTCTGTCGGTCTGTCTGTCTGTCTGTCTGTAAGAGAAATCTTAAATACTCTCTGTCTGTCTGTCTGTCTGTCTCTCTCTCTCCTCTCTCTGGCTGTCTCTCTCTTCTCTGTATACATATATCTCTGTCTGTCTGTCTGTCTGTCTGTCTGTCCTCTCTTCTCTCTCTCTCTCTCTCTCTCTCTCTCTCTCTCCCCCCTCTCTTTTCTCTTTTCTCTTTCTTTCCAACTGAAGTCGCAACCAGACGCGATCAGACGGCCCAGCCAAGATGAAGGAAGAGATGAGAAGGTACAGGGAGAGGGAGGGGGAGAGACAGAAAGGGGGGAGGGAGGGTACAGAAAGAACTGACATTATACATACAGAACGGGGGGCAGAGAGACAGACAGAGAGAGAGAGAAAAAAAAAAGGACTGAAAAAAAAAAGAAGAGAAAAGAAAAGGAATAGCAAAGAAACGAGAGAAGAGTGAAGAGCACGCGGGTCCGACGTTATGTTACCCTGGGCCAGCCGGTGTGGGTGTTGGTGGGATGATTAAAGAGCAATCTACCGTCTCTCTTCTCTCTCTCTCTCTCTCTCTCTCTCTCTCTCTCTCTCTCTCTCTCTCTCTCTCTCTCTCTCTTTCATTGCTTGTACATACCCGATTTCATTCCCGTCTGCAAGATTGTGACCCTGTTTCAGTTTCAGTTCAGTTGTTTTTTTTAAACTCCCCACCCCCCCACCCCACCGGTTTCTTTGAATAAAAAGAAAAGGAGACTGTTTTCTATCGACCAAGGATGTAACTGTGTGCACCTGTACGTATGTGTGCATGTGTGTGGGTGAGCGTGTATTTGTGTATTTGTATCTGTACATTGTCCGTCTGTCTGTGTGTCTGTCTGTCTGTCTATCTGTATGTATTGTATGTATGTATGTATGTATGTATGTATGTATGTGATAAAATGTGTAAACAAGATTTTCTCAGCTCTTTAACTATCTTTATCAAATTTTGATCATAGATGTGGACCAGACAGTTGATGAATCGCGATACATAGAGTTTGAAATGTAAAGCTCGAACGTTGGAGTCTCGGGTTTGAAAAACAGTGTCGAAAATCATAACACTGCTTGAGGAGGTCATGTGAACGTCGATTTCTCAAGAACTTAACCATAACACATGGGTCAATAAGGTCTTGAGGTTCTATTAACCATAGTTTTCTTTATACTTTTAATTTTATCTTTAAAAAATGTAAGTTTTTAGAGAGGGAGAATAATTCATTTTACAATGCAGAGCATTTTCGTTAGTTAATTTGTATCTGCTCGTTTTTTATCTATGAAAATAGATATTTCGAGAGAATTTTGCCAGGTGGGATAAATATTTTCCTTCGTTTTATTTGTTTGTTTGCTTGTTTGTTTGTTCGGTTTTTTTGTTTGTTTGTTTGTTGTTTGTTTCTTTGCTTGTTTGTTGTTTGTTTATTTGTTTGTTTGTTTTTATTGTTTGTTTTTTGCTGGTGCTAACTGCATGCTGCTCACGGGACATCTGTTGATCATCTCATTCTAAAGATAACAGCAGACAAGAAATTCTCTGTCCGGCTGGGAGACTGTGACCTCTCGCTTCCCGGAAAAATCCCTGTCCCGCCTGGAACCAATCCCACGACTTTTCACTTCTTCGTGAGTGTTTTCATTGTATGTTCGTATAAGAAAGATTTGTATAATTATGGTTCTAATTTTGTACATTTGTCTTGCTTATATATATATATGGGTAATATATATATATATATATATATATATATATATATATATATATTATATATAATTTATTGGTTTATCTGCAATAGATAGATAGATAGATAGATAGATAGATAGATAGATAGATAGATAGATAGATAGATAGATAGATAGATAGATAGATAGAAAGATAGATAGATAGATAGATAGATAGATAGATAGATAGATAGATAGATAGATAGATAGATAGATAGATAGATAGATAGACAGACAGATAGATAGATGCACTTGCGGTATTATTACCTATTTGTAATTTCATGTTATTATTTGTTGTTATTTTTGATGAACTATACTCACTCGCCAGTATCATAAAGTTCAATGGCAGCAGTCGCGGCAGACATCACGACAGCACGTCTCCAGGAACTCCGGTCTTGACTTCTCTGTGCTGTTTGTAGACCTTCAAACCGCTGGTGTTGGTTATGTTGTTCACACAGAAGGTGGGGTGGTCTGCCCAGATTTCTATTGGCCTCAAGTTTTCCTTGTAAAAAGCGTTGTCATTACGTTCGTGTTGGTGTTGCCGGTTGAAAAATGGAATTGCCGAGCTTGGGCATTTGTTTCAATAGGAATGTTGCAGTGTTTCAGAAATGGTGCAAATTGATAACTGACATTTTTTGCTTTCTGGATTTTGGTTTCGATCTCTTTGTTGAATCTTCCTGCTTCCATGAAAATGCTGCCAAACTATTTGAATTTATGATCAATGTTGATGTAAGTATGTTTGGTTCACTCTGTATTGATTTCGAAAAAGCTTTTGATTTTTTGACGAGGGGTTTATGCTCAAAGATTTTGAGAGCCTATGCCTTTGAAATTAGTGTTTGTGGTTGTATTGAAACCTTCTATAAAATTTTAAAATCAACTGTTATGATTAACGGTCAGACTACATAATGGTTTAGTGAGGGGATGCAGGCAAAGAGATCCAATCTCACCCTACCTTTTCATTCTTTGCACAGATGATAAGGGAGGACGACTCATTAAAAGGAATCCAGGTTCATGGTGTTGAACACAAAATCTCTCAGTTTGCTGATGATACCTAATTAATAATTACAGGAGATAAAACCTCTTTTCAAAGATATGTGCGTATATTGACAGGTGCGAAACAGTTTCAGGCTTGTTTATGAGCAGAAAAAAATCCGCTAGTTATATGGCTAAGGAGTGAGACAAAATCACAAAAAATATACCGTCCCCATTTAAAAAATGATATGGAATCTGCTTAAGTTTAAAATAGTTGACATTTCGTTTACTCAAAACCTAAAATAAATGTGAAACTGTCAATTAAAAGACAAATTGTCAGAAGTAATACCGTATTGTACAACTTGGTCACAAAGAATCATCACACCAACTGGTAAAGTCGCAATTCTACAATCTCTTGTGCTGTCTAAGCTTATACATTTATAGATATTGTTGCCGGATCCACCTGATCACTTTACACAAAATTTATAAAAGCTATGTTTTCAATTTGTATGGAATGGAAAACAGGATAAAATCAGCAGAATCATACGATACGATACGATACGATACGATACGATATGATATGACATGACATGAATAAAAATAATATAGATATGAATGATATGATATGATATGATATGATATGATATGATATGATAGATATGATATGATATGATATGATATGATATGATATGATATGATATGATTATGATATGATTGATATGATATGAATATATGATATGATATGATATGATATGATATGATATGATATGATATGATATGATATGACATGATATCATATCATATCATATCATATCATATCATATCATATTATTAGGTCGGTATTACTTCTGACAATTTGTCTTTTAATTGACAGTTTCACATTTATTTTAGGTTTTGAGTAAACGAAATGTCAACTATTTTAAACTTAAGCAGATTCCATATAATTTTTAAATGGGGACGGTATATTTTTGTGATATGAAATGATATATATGATATGTTGATAAATATGGGTGATGGATATATGTTGTGATTGTGAAGTATGAAATGATATATATGAATGATGTTATAGATGATTGAAGATATTATGGTGTGTTAACTGCCTTAAACGTCAGGGGTATAACACACCTAAACTTTTCAGGCTAAGCATTATTAGGTCGGTGTCCCACTTCTCACCTCACGGCTTGCTTAACCAGCCCTGGACAGACCTCTGTTCCCCTTTCACATAGACGGACTGAAGGGCGCACGAAGGGTTTTCTTCAGCCAGACTCGAACCCATACAGTGAAGTAGAAAGAGGAGCTGGATGTCCACGTCAACAGACCAAAAGCCCTGTCTTAATGACAAGCTGGCACTCTGTTGTCTCGATTCGAATCGTTTTCGCCTGGGTTTGTTTGTTTTTTTTTACAGAGTTTCTCCTCCCAGTCATTAGCACCCTCTCATCCACATCCGTGACCTCGTTCAAGACAGAATGAATTTATTGTCAAGTGTCTGCGGCTGATGTTTTCCGGTGTTAATAAGCGCATGAAATAAACTAGAAGCTTTTTGCTTTCAAAGCAAACCAAAAAACAATAAACAAAACAATACAAACAAATAAAACAGTTAACGCGGCGAAGCGGTTAGCACAACGGCTGACTACTGACTGAGAGGCCGTGGGTTCGAATACCCTTCAGTCCAAAAAAAAATTCGATTCATTGTAAAAAAAAAAAAAAGTAAAAAAAAAAAGCGGGGAGGGGGGGGGGGGGGGGGGGAGGGCGGTAGTATTCGGCTCCAACCGGCTTCTACCCAAAGTACGGCGTGCAGTGGGCTTGTTGGGAGGATTGGAACCACGCAGTTGAGTCTTGTTCACTTTAGTGATGCGCTACTGACGAGGCTGGTGTTCAAATCCTCTGACCAACAGCGCAGGTGGACCCAGGATATATAATGAAAGAAAGCGCAGAGCACAGTCCTGTCACGCAGAGTACAGTCCTGTTACGTAGAGTACAATCCTGTCACATACAGTACAATCCTGTCATGCAGAGTACAGTCCTGTCACGCAGTGTACAGTCCTGTACCGCAGAGTGCAATCCCGTCACGCAGAGCACAGTTCTGTCACGCAAAGTGCAGTCCTGTCACACAGAGTACAATCCTGTCCTGTCACACAGAGTACAATTCTGTCCTGTCACACAGAGTACAATCCTGTCACACAGAGTACAATCCTGTCATGCAGAGTGCAGTCCTGTCACACAGAGTACAATCCTGTCACACAGAGTACAATCCTGTCCTGTCACGCAGAGTACAATCCTGTCATGCAGAATACAATCCCGTCACGCAGAGTACAGTCCTGTCACACAGAGTACAGTCCTGTCACACAGAGTACAGTCCTGTCACACAGAGTACAGTCCTGTCACACAGAGTACAGTCCTGTCACACAGAGTACAATCCGTCACGCAGAGTGCAGTCTTGTCACACAGTGTACAGTCCTGTCACACAGAGTACAGTCCTGTCACACAGAGTACAGTCCTGTCACACAGATACAATCCGTCACGCAGAGTGCAGTCTTGTCACACAGTGTACAGTCCTGTCACACAGAGTACAGTCTTGTCACACAGAGTGCAGTCTTGTCACACAGAGTACAGTCCTGTCACACAGAGTACAGTCCGTCACACAGAGTGCAGTCTTGTCAACAGAGTGCAGTCTTGTCACACAGAGTACAGTCCTGTCACACAGAGTACAGTCTTGTCACACAGAGTGCAGTCTTGTCACACAGAGTACAGTCCTGTCACACAGAGTACAGTCTGTCACGCAGAGTGCATCCTTGTCACACAGAGTACAGTCCTGTCACACAGAGTACAGTCTTGTCACACAGAGTGCAGTCTTGTCACACAGAGTACAGTCCTGTCACACAGAGTACAGTCCTGTCACACAGAGTGCAGTCTTGTCACACAGAGTGCAGTCTTGTCACACAGAGTACAGTCCTGTCACACAGAGTGCAGTCTTGTCACACAGAGTACAGTCCTGTCACACAGAGTACAGTCCTGTCACGCAGAGTACAGTCTTGTCACACAGAGTACAGTCCTGTCACACAGAGTACAGTCCTGTCACCAGAGTGCAGTCCTGTCACGCAGAGTACAGTCTTGTCACACAGAGTACAGTCCTGTCACACAGAGTACAGTCCTGTCACACAGAGTACAGTCCTGTCACACAGAGTACAGTCCTGTCACACAGAGTACAGTCCTGTCACACAGAGTACAGTCCTGTCACCAGAGTACAATCCTGTCACACAGAGTACAGTCCTGTCACCCAGAGTACAATCCTGTCACACAGAGTACAGTCCTGTCACCAGAGTACAGTCCTGTCACACAGAGTACAGTCCTGTCACCCAGAGTACAATCCTGTCACACAGAGTACAGTCCTGTCACCAGAGTACATCCTGTCACACAGAGTACATCCTGTCACACAGAGTACAATCCTGTCACACAGAGTACAGTCCCTGTCACACAGAGTACAGTCCTGTCACACAGAGTACAATCCTGTCCACAGAGTACAATCCTGTCACACAGAGTACAGTCTGTCACCCAGAGTTTCAATCCTGTCACACAGGTACAGTCTTGTCACACAGAGTCCAGTCCTGTCACCTCAGAGTACAGTCTGTCACACAGAGTACAATCTGTCCTGTCACGCATGAGTACAATCCTGTCACGCAGTCTCAATCTTCGATGGAATCCATAGCATTCATTGTCATCCTTTAATAACGTATGTGTGAATAAAAACTGTCTCGGATTTTATGGCCCTTCATGTACTTGTGATCATCTATGAAAGTGGATTTTCTGCAGATTTTTTTTCCATGACAGCTCCTTGTTGCACTTAGGGTGACATCAGTTTCCATGGTGATGGAGGCGTGCTGGACAACCCATTGAGCGTTGTGGAGTAATGTCGCAGAAGCGGAGCAGTGATGGAACAGAAATGATTACTTCATTTTATGCGTGGTCTTACGAGTATCAAAATGAAACGAAGGGACTGGTGATAGACGGGAAATGTGTGGCGTTTAGGAAGAGGTGGAAAGGAGTTCAGTTGATGGCTGCATCTCATACAATGAGTCTTAATCGCTCTGTTGATTTCAAATGGATTGGTTGGGATTACGTTGGATTGGTTGAATTTGATTTTGTTTGTTTGTTTTGTTTTGTTTTGTTTTGTTTCGTTCGTTTGTTTTGTTTGGTTTGTTTGGTTTGGTTTGCTTTGGTTTGTTTTGTTTTGTTTTGTTTTGTTTTGCTTTGCTTTATTTCATTTTGTTTTGCTTTGTTTGGTTGGATTGATTTTGCTTTGCTTTGCTTTGTTTTGTTTTGTTTTGTCTTGTTTTGCTTTGCTTTGTTTGGCTTTGTTTTCTTTTGCTTTGTTTTGTTTTGTTTTGTTTTCTTTTGTTTTCTTGTCTTGTCT
>CM060315.1:48426634-48436634 GCA_030674185.1 Monoplex corrugatus
GTAGCCCTACGGAAAAATCCCACAATGATCTTTGAAGGGACTGACGGGGATTCGAACCCACAACCTTCCAGTCTGTTGCGTTAACTTGCATATGGAATTTATTCCGAGCGTGGAGACGCCATCTTGAGAAACTGAAACGGAAACTAAAACTTTCTCTTTTTTCTTTTATTTTGCTGGATTAAAAAAAAAAAGTATTAGTATGCTTACACCACAACCCTCGAAAATAAAGATGTTCTTCTTTTAAAAACTCAATGAGTCCCGTGCGCGACAAATTGTCGTGCGTGACCAATCCCCTCTCAGCTCCTGAGCCCGACAAATTGTCAGGCAGTGTCAGGCAGTTACACCTACTCACTCTCGGTATAACCTGTATGAATATGCATAAGGGAAGCTTACTCTGTCGCTTTTTCTGTTCTAGTCACTTGCAAACTTTCCAAAGCGATTTTGAAGCAATTTTACGCGGGAGTTGGGAAGGGGGAGGATTTCGTGATTTTGTTTTGGTTTGGTTTGGTTGTCTTTTTATGTTTCATTTATTTCATTGGAGGAAGAGTTTCGTGTTTTTGTTTTGTTTTGTTTTGTTTTGATTTGTTTGTTTGTTGTTGTTGTTGTTGTTTTGGTTTGGTTTTCGTTTTGGTGGGGTTTTTTTTGGTTGTTTTTTGTTTTGTTTTGTTTTTCATTTATTTTATTCTATTTCATTTCATTTTGTTCTATCTATTCATTCATTCATGTCTTTTTTTTGTCTTTTTTTTTTTTTTTTTTTTTTTTTTTTGCATTTTGGGTCAAGATAAGCAAACAGCCTTGGTTTATTTAGAAACAAGTTTTAGATGAAATCTTTCTCGATGAAAACTGGTGATTTGGAGCCCTGAAACGGAAGAATCAGCCTTTGCGTCCAGTGAATCTTCGTCGATCGTCACTCCACTGATTGTCTAAACAATGAGCCCTCACAGAGCCCAGAAAGAGGTGAAACAGATTAAAAAAAGAAATGGAGGTAGAAAATCGACCGTCAACATCAACTGAATTCTGAAACTGGTAGTGAAACTGTCTAAAGTTATTTTTCTCTCGACATACGACACTGTTGAAGCATTGTTGGTGTTATCAGTCTCGATGTTGTTGTCGTTGTCATTGCCTTTATTGTTGTTGTTGTTTGTTTGTTTGTTTTGTTTTGTTTTGTTTTTGTTTTGTTTTGTTTTGTTTGTTTTTAGTCTTACCGTGAGCGGGTAGCCATTTTGATGAAATCCAGGATAACTGAAAAAAAATCAACCCACCAAAACTACTCTGCCGCATGTAGAAAGAATATCTCTGTTCTGACTCTGCTTGATTTGTCGGCCGCATTTGATACCATTACTCGATTTTTCTTCTCTCCAGACTGCGTACTATCCAAGATTCTGTTCTTGGCTGCTTTTCTTCCTATCTATCCTCCCGCATTCAACAAGTCGTTGCTAACCACCATTTCTCTAAACCTTTCCTCTCAAGTATGGTGTGCCACAGGTTCCATTCCATGGCAGGTTCCATTCTGGCTCCCCTACTGCTCACACTACTGTTTGTCAGTCTCAGATGTAATGCTGATTACGACGTAGAACACCATAAATATGTGGAAGACACAAAGCTATAGCCCCTAAAAATCTATCATTCCGTCAGTCATCTCAAACATGGAATACTTTGTTAACTCTGTTAACCCTCTAACTCTCGCACCCTATCCACCAACTGCGAAAACAACTCTTTGACTCCCTCACCCTATCCACCAGCCTCGCACAGGAAGCTGGTGGATAGGGTGAGGGGGCCAAAGGGTTAAATGTTTGCTTTGCTAGCATGGTTGACAATGCAGGATGTTGGTGGACAGGGTCAGGAGTCAAAGGGTTAAACAATGGATGGCTTGCAATAGATTGAAATTCGGGGGAGACAAGACAGAGGTCTTGGTTTCTGGACTTACACTCGCTTTGTCCCTCCTTGTGTAAAGATCTGGCTTTGAAATAATGTAGTGTCAGAGATCCTGGGATCTGTAGTGGCTGAATGTAGTTTCAGAGATCCTGGGAACTGTCTTGACTCCACCCTTCCCATGCATTAACATATCTTACTGGTCTGCAAGAATACCTACTTAAAACAGCAACGAAAATCTTTTCTTAGTTCTTTCTCTCATACTGTCTGCTACTGTCCAGCATGTTTCTACTCTTGTCCTGAATCACCTCGACTACTGAAACTCTCTTGGATAGACTTGCTGCTGATTAGTTATCACGTCTTTAAACGCTTCGAAATAACGCTGTCAGACTCATTCCATGGCAGATATTGTGTACTAAAACCCATTTTCAGGAAATAAACAAATACACACGCAGACAGCAAAAAGGGAAAAAAATGAAGAATTGACTGGTGCTACACTGCAGCAACATGTTTTTGCCTGGGAAAGCAGGCTGAATTTCACTCGGCGAATCTACAGTGACAAAGAAAGAGAGAGAGAGAGAGAGCGAGAATGAGAGAAAGAGAGAATGAGAGAGACCGAGAGAGAGAGAGAGAGAGAGAATGAGAGAGACAGAGAGACAGAGAGAGTGAATGAATAATACCACATGCCAACAGTAAGTCGTATATCGTGCATAATTTCCACAATATTTGTTTGGCATACACCAACGCTATCCAAGGTCTTGTCAGTGCCGGACGAAGTTTTAAAAAAACCCTAAAAAAGTGGGAGACAGATGTAGCCTGGGGGATCTTCTGTGTGGGCTTACCACTGTCACGTTATCACCCAGTACGTCTATTGGTGATCAGTCAAACGTGACACGAGGTCGTGACCTTGACACTAAAGGCTATCGACCTGTGACACTGATCAGCCAGCTCCTGTCAATCACTCACACAGCGCACAGCAGGACCATCCCCATGCAAACTGGGTCACATAGCGCCGCCATCCGCGCACGTGGTAGGCCTATGTGCGATTTGCATGTATGGATACGTGTGTGTGTGTGTGTGTGTGTGTGTGTGTGTGTGTGTGTGTGTGTGTGTGTGTGTGTGTGTGTGTGTGTGTGTGTGTGTGAGTGTGTGTGTGTGTGTGTGTGTGTGTGTGTGTGAGTGTGTGTGTGTGTGTGTGTGTGTGTGTTGTGTGTGTGTGTGTATGTGTGTGTGTGTGTGTGTGTGTACTAAAAATATTGTTTAATTTGTCGAAAGACTCTAAACAAAGCTATAAGACATTGTGTGTGGGACCTGCGCTTAGCGACTCGCGTTGAAGTGGTCATTGTGATTGACATCCGCTGTTGGTGGAATGGTCCAATATCCTTCATGTAACTGAATATCTCAATTGAAAAACACACTCCTCATTACAAACACAGCGATATATCTTTGAGAAAGGAGATCAAAGATCAGGCGTCGAAGATTAAAGATATGGGGGATGTATCATAATCCTTCGCTCTTTCCCTGAAACCACCACTATGTAACTGAATATATCAATTGGAAGAACGCTCCTCATTACTAATACAGTGATATGTCCTTGAAGAAGGAGATCAAAGATCAGGTGTTGAAGATTAACCCTTTGACTCCTGCCGCCTGTCCACCAGCATCCTGCATTGCCAACCTTGAAAGCAAAGCAAAAAAACTTAACCCTTTGACTCCCTCACCTATCCACCAGCTTCCTGCACACCAGCTTCCTGCAGGAAGCTGGTGGATAGGGTGAGGGAGTCAAAGGGTTAAGTTTTTGCAATTGGTGGACAGGGTAGGGGAGTCAAAAGGTTAAAGATATGGGGGGATGTATCGTAATCCTTCGCTCTTTCTCTGAAACCGCCCACTGCTGACGTTTAGCTGCGTGTTTTACCTTGCTCCTGTCTTGATTGGTCAATTTGATACGCGTTCTTGTTCTGTTTTCATGTGTTTTTGGTTTCTGTAAACTTCTCCTCCACAAAGAGTACTTTGTAAGCTGATTGCTTACATCTTATGTTTGTTTGTTGTTGTTGTTTTTTTTCTAAAAGCAGAAATTTACAACAAATTTGAATTGAAGCAAATGGAATGTTAACACCATCTGTTGTTGTTGTTGTTGTTGTTGTTGTTGTTGTTGTTGTTGTTGTTGTTGTTTTTTGTTTTTTTTCTAAATGCAGAAATTTGCTACAAATGTGAATTGAAGCTAGTGGAATGTTACTTAACAATGTTACTTAGCTGAGGTACGCTTGCAACTCCCGTAACGGGTTCGTAGCGAGGTGACGGCAGCACAGTTTGCGACAGACCTAGTTGCCTGTCTCCCTAGCCATGTCTGTGGATAGCCAAACAGGAGTACCTTTCTGTGGATAGCCAAACAGGAGTACCTTTCCGTGGATAGCCAAACAGGAGTACCTTTCTGTGGATAACCAAACAGGAGTACCTTTCTGTGGATAGCCAAACAAGAGTACCTTTCCGTGGATAGCCAAATATGAATACCTTTCCGTGGATAACCAAACAGAACTACCTTTCTTTGGATAGCTAAACAAGAGTACCTTTCTGTGGATAGCTAAACAAGAGTACCTTTCTGTGGATAGCTAAACAAGAGTAACTTTTTCAGGATAGCTAAACAAGAGTACTGATACAGTGTCTGTTGGGCGCTAGTCACGAAGCACCAAACACCGTCACATCAGGAAGTTTGAATGACAGCCTAAGAATCAGTAACTGGATAATGGCATTCAGGTCAAGTCGTTACCACACTGATCAGAGAATTGCTAAAGAATAATTCAATTTCTCTGATTCAATTTCTCTGGACACAGCAGGCTAGCTAGTGGACGCTAGTGTGGCTAATTAAAGCCAAGGGTGAAGAAAGTCACATAATTCGGTTCTGTTCTCACAGGCAGGGCTTTTGTAGTGGACGCTCCGTCGTCAAAGCCGAAGATGATTAAAGTCACTTAATTTGGCCATCGCCTTTGTAAACAGGGTCGATACAAGGGGGGTTTGTGTTATGAGGACAAAGGATTGGTGTTATAACAGAAAGAGTGACAGGTGTAGGTTACCCTGTTACCCTGCGATTCCCTCATTAAACCTTTGACTCCCTCGCCCCATCCACCAACTTTTTTTCAGAAAGCCGACGGACGCTGGACGGGTAGGGTAGTCATAGGTTAACAGGAAGTTGGTAGATAGTATGAGGTTATCTACGATCGAAATGTTCACAGTCCTTTATCCTGACAATGATTACCATCCACACTGGGGCGTACTTACCTCTGCTGGTGTGTGAGACCTAAGATTTCGCACAATAGAAGAGAAGATGTGTGGTGTGATCGGCAGCAGCTAACGACGATGACAGTTACAACAGACTACTGGACTTCCACAGTTGGTTAGTGTGTTGCAGAGCACTCAAAAAATTATCTTTAAATGATCACATCTTTCATCCAGACTGCTGGACTGACCATTCGAGAGGTGGCTGTGCTCGAACTGAAAAGAAGATAGATGAAACTGCTGTGGTATAAACACACACTGAAAATAAGATAGAGGAAACTGCTGTGATGTAAACACACACTGAAAATAAGATAGAGGAAACTGCTGTGATGTAAACACACACTGAAAATAAGATAGAGGAAACTGTTGTGGTGTAAACACACACTGAAAATAAGATAGAGGAAACTGTTGTGATGTAAACAGACACTGAAAATAAGATAGAGGAAACTGCTGTGGTGTAAACAGACACTGAAAATAAGATAGAGGAAACTGCTGTGATGTAAACACACACTGAAAATAAGATAGAGGAAACTGCTGTGGTGTAAACAGACACTGAAAATAAGATAGAGGAAACTGTTGTGGTGTAAACAGACACTGAAAATAAGATAGAGGAAACTGTTGTGGTGTAAACAGACACTGAAAAGAAGATAGAGGAAACTGTTGTGGTGTAAACAGACACTGAAAAGAAGATAGAGAAAACTGTTGTGGTGTAAACAGACACTGAAAATAAGATAGAGGAAACTGTTGTGGTGTAAACAGACACTGAAAAGAAGATAGAGGAAACTGTTGTGGTGTAAACAGACACTGAAAAGAAGATAGAGAAAACTGTTGTGGTGTAAACAGACACTGAAAATAAGATAGAGGAAACTGTTGTGGTGTAAACAGACACTGAAAATAAGATAGAGGAAACTGTTGTGGTGTAAACAGACACTGAAAAGAAGATAGAGAAAACTGCTGTGGTGTAAACAGACTGAAACAGGCATACGGCTATGAACACAAGCTGGAGCCCGATATTGAACAACGTTAGAAATCTTCTCTCTCTCTCTCTCTCTCTCTCTCTCTCTCTCTCTCTCTCTCTCTCACACACACACACACACACACACACACACACACACACACACACACATACACACACGCACACACACACGCACACACACATATATATATATATATATATATATATATATATAATACATACATATATATACATAGAGAGAGAAGAATAGATACATGGATATGTATGTACGTATACACACACACACACATATATATATATATATATATATATATATATATATATATATATATATATATATATATATATATATATATATATATATTGTAGATAAACCAAAGAAACAAGACAACAAACTAGAGTTTTGAGCCCAGTACTTCGGCCAGTGGCCTTCCTTAGGGGACTGTATTTTCAGGAATGAACACACACATCAAACATTTTTTAATGAAAACTGAGTAATCCAATCTTTTTTCTTTTCAACATGTACAATATGTACATACATATATAAAAAGATATATATATATCTTTCTCTGTTATGGCAGCGAGAGTGTAAGGAATTCAGGGCCGAAACACTTGTCTAAAGGGGGTTACTTCTCTGAAGACCTTCTGTTGTCTAGCTCTCCCTAGAGTTTCTTTCTACCTGCACATGGTCAGTCCATTGACTTCCGGGAATAGTTCGGAGGACATTCGGGAAAGACCGAAGGACACTGGGAAAGACTAGATCTGCGGGCTTTGTGGGTTGGCTTCCCACCTTGCCTTTGATAACATGCCACGAGTTTTCCAAATGAAAGATGCTCCCAGGATTCACCGAAAGGGGGAGAGAATGATGAATCCATCGGCACTGACTCCATCACGACTGGAAACGCACAACGGACCATGATTGATGACCAGTTGGAATTTCCGTGTGCGTGTGGAAGGAGATTCACCACCAAACGCGGCATGAAGATCCACAGGACAAAAATGGGCTGTTTGAAGACACATACGAACCAGCAGCAGCGCACTGCGATAGCAGGTGAGACGTTGGATGACCAAGGCCAGGAATTAAACCATAGTGCCAAGGACATCCACGCTGACGGTTCTGATGCGGATTTTGCACAAGCTCTTAACGCCAAACGTGGAAAACTCAATTTGCCGCCTGCCGGTGCAAAAGAACAATGGGAGAAATTAGATGAGGAACTTGTCCTTAAGCTGAATGCGCTAATAGGGAACAGTACGCTGGAACACAAACTTGACACATACGGAGACATCATATACTCTATCTGCAGGGACACTTATGGAGTGAAGCAGCCAAAGACAAAAACGCCTCCCCAGAAATCCAGAAGACAGCAACAGATGGAGAGCATCCGGAGGGAGAAAAGGAAGCTTAAAAAGCGAATGAAAACTGCCTCAGAATTCGAGAAGCAAGGGCTCCTGGAACTCTGGAAAGATCTGAAGGCCAAACACAATGCTCTCAGCAAAGTGGAATCAGCAAGGCGAAGAAAGAGCAAAAAGAAGAAGACTCAAGATCGTTTCTTCAAAGATCCCTTTGACTTTGCAAGAAAGCTGTTTGAACAACCCAAATCAGGGACTCTCACAGTGGGCAAGGAAACCCTAGAGCAGCATCTCAGGGAAACATATTCCGATTCTCAGCGCGAGGCACCACTTGAAATCCAAAATCTGGTTTGGCCTGCAGCGCCAGAAGGAAAATTCAATAACAAACCACCAACACTGGATGAAGTGAAGAACGTAGTAAAGAAAGCCAGAGCCAAGTCAGCACCTGGACCAAACGGAATACCATACCTGCTCTACAAGAAATGCCCAAAAGTGCTCGAGTGGCTCCACAAGATGATTCGATCAGCATGGAGGAACCAGAAGATCAGCGACCAATGGATGAGAGCTGAAGGAGTGTACATTCCGAAGGAGCAGAACTCCAGCAGCATCAATCAGTTCAGGCCAATATCACTTCTGAACGTCGAGGGGAAAATCTTCTTCTCTGTTATGGCAGCAAGATTGACAAAATACCTGACTGAAAACAAGTATCTGGATATGTCAGTCCAAAAGGGAGGCATACCAGGAATGCCTGGATGCTTGGAACATGCCACGTTGATTTGGGATGCCATCCAAAAAGCAAGAACAGAGAAGAGAGACATTGACGTAGTTTGGCTTGATCTGGCCAATGCATATGGATCAGTTCCACACGATATGATCCAGCTGGCTCTTGAAATGTATCACATCCCAGAAAACATCCGAACAATGCTGAGGAAGTATTTCCAAGGGTTCTCAATGCGGTTCTCTACCAAAGAATACACCACGGACTGGATAGACCTAGAGGTGGGCATTGCAATGGGCTGTGCAATCTCTCCCATACTGTTCGTGTTGGCAATGGAAGTCATCTTGAAAGCTGCAATGAAGAGTTCAGGTCCAGTGAATCTGGGAGATGGATACCAGATGCCTCCTCTGAAAGCTTTCATGGATGACACAACAGTCTTGTCCACGGATGAGGAAGAGACACACCAAATCTTAAAGCAGCTGGATGAGCTGGTGGCCTCTTCAAGAATGAGGTTCAAACCTAAGAAATCCCGAAGTCTCTCACTGCGAAAAGGAAAAGTGGCAGATTCAGTCAAATTCATGGTAGCCAACCAAGCCATCCCCACTGTCACAGAAGAGCCAGTAAAAAGTCTCGGAAGATGGTATGATGACTCCTGAAAGACACACAAAGGGGATGTGAAACCAAGCAAACAGCAGAAGAAGGCCTGAAGAAAATAGATAACTGCGGACTGCCAGGCAAATACAAAGTCTGGTGTCTACAGTTCATGCTGATACCAAAGCTGCTGTGGCCACTGCTAATCTATGACATTTGCACCAGCACAGTCGAAGCAATGGAAGCCAAAATCAACAAATACACAAGAAAATGGCTCGGTGTCCCACCTGGTCTCACTGATGTTGCATTCTACTGTCGTCAAGCAATGCTGAAGCTACCTCTGAAATCCATAGTGGAGGAATACAAAGTTGGAAAAGCAAGACTGTTGAGCATGCTGGAGGAATCGGAGGACAATATCGTGAGAGCAGTTCATCCAAAGCTGAGAACTGGCAGAAAGTGGAAAGTCCAAGAGGCTGTAAACAATGCCAAGAGAAACCTCAGCATCAAAGAAATAATTGGACACACGCAAACCAACAGACAGGGACTGGGAGCAACAAAAATGCAGTGGTGGTCCAAAGCCAAAGGGAAGGAAAAAAGAGACATGATCATACAGGAGTTGAAGGAAGAAGAAGATGTCAAAAGAGTGCAGAAGGCAGTCCAGCAAGGTCAACAGGGGCAATGGACAACATGGGACAGTGCACTCCAAAGAAGTCTCAGCTGGAACGATATGTGGCACATGGCTCCTCTAAGGATAAGCTTCCTCCTCAGATCTGTATATGACCTGCTCCCCTCGAATGCAAACTTAGTGAAATGGGGGAAAGCAGACGACCCAGCATGTCCGCTCTGTCAGAAGAAACAAACAGTGGAACATGTCCTAAGCTCTTGCAAAGTAGCGCTAGCCCAAGGAAGGTATACATGGAGGCACAACCAAGTTCTGAAAGTGATCACAGATGTGGTTAGCGAAAAAACCATGACCCCAAACGCACCAATTGCTATGACAACGTTCTACAAAGCAGGAGGGAAACAGGTCTGGCCCGAAAGGGCTATGACAACCAGCACATTGCCAAAGGGTCTTCTGGATGGAGCAGTCGACTGGGAGTGTACAGCAGACCTCCCAGAGTGGAGAAATTACCCAGATGTCATCAGCAAGACAGGCATGAGACCAGACATCGCTCTCCACTCTGACTCCTCGAAACAAGTGATTCTGATAGAACTCACTG
>CM060315.1:48439134-48446634 GCA_030674185.1 Monoplex corrugatus
GTGTATTCAGACGCTAAAACAGATGGTCTTCATCAACATCAGCAGTATCAAAACAGAAACACAAAAGGAGAGATCAGACAATACGAATGAGAAGAGGAGGAAGAAGAAGTGGGGAACTGAGCAAAGGATTGTGACGAAAGAAAGACAGGGAGGTATAGTAATGATTCCGCTGGAGAGAAGGGGAAAGACAGCCAGTTAAAAAAGCACACACACAAAACACGAAATTGTCCATTACAGAAAGCGAAGAGAGAGAGAGAGGGAGGGAGACAGACAGACAGACAGACAGACAGACAGAAAGAAAGAAAAAGAGAGAGAGAGAGAGGAAATGTCAGATTTGTCCGTTTCACAGACTACAAGCTTTTTTGTACAATCGAACATGTTTTAAATATGTGAAACAGAGAGGACAGACAGGGTGGAAGTGTGCTTGCAGCAACAAGGAATGGATGCATATGGAGGGCCATGATTGTCAACGCCATGTGGCAAGGCATTTGATGATGATGATGATGATGATGATGATGATGAGATGATGATGATGATGGTAACAAACATACTATATGGAAGATGTGTTGGGGGAAAAAGCGTCAAAAAGACAAAGCGAAAAGAAAAAAGAAGGAAAGAAAAAAGACCAGTGAAGAAGAACATGTGCATCACTCTAAAAAGAGAAAGGGAACAAAAGAAAAAAAGGTGCTTCGTGTATCTGCGCGCGACCAAGTTCTATAGGGAAAAAAATTGAAAAACAAATAAATGTACTTCCCTTTTTTCATTACTTACCAAATGAGTTATCGTGCTTAGCCAGTTTTATTGTGCCCACATGGGCTTTTTTTTTTCAACTGTCCCATTTTCTACACCACTTTTAACAGCACAGAAGTTGGGCAATTTTTCACAACACAGTGATATTGACGGCAGATGCACATCAGAAATAGCCAGCAGAATCGGCCAAGCCAAAACAACATTCAAGAAGATGGAAAGCATTCTTACCAACGAATGCCTATCAATTAACATCAGGAAGAGAATTCTTGAGTGTTATATAGAACCAATACTGTTGTACGGTTGTGAGGCGTGGACAGTCAACAAGCAAAGCCAGAACAAGATTGAGGCAGCCGAGATGTGGTTTCTAAGAAGGATGTTGAGAGTTCCATGGACAGCGAAGAAAACAAACGAGACAGTCTTGATGGAGGCAGACACAAGTAGATCATTCATAAGGAAGATTAGGAAAAGGCAGGCAACATTCATAGGCCATTTTATGAGGAAAGGGGAATTGGAACACCTGGTCACAACAGGAAAGCTGGAGGGAAAGAGAGCACCGGGTAGACCCAGGGAGAAGATAGTACACGGACTTGCAGAGTGGCTGAAGATAGGGAGGGTGGAAGAGATGCTTGAGGCAACAAGAGATAGAGACAGATGGAAGTCCATCATCGCCAACGCCATGCGGCAAGGCACCTGATGATGATGATGATGATGATGAGTGATATTGACGATGGGGATGATAATCATGGTGCTTTGGAGTTACAGTTTGAGACTGCATGACAGGGCTGAACCCTATGCTCACTATTATAACTTATCCTAGTGTTAATCAGGTCTGAGAGATACTGACACCCTGCGATGTTGGTCAGGAAGGCTGAGCAACACTCTCAATGATATATCTGTGAAGTGCGTGAGACTTGACAGTGTGGTCCCAGTCTTCCCAATGAGCCCATAGCAAACCTAACTCTATGTAGGAGCCGGTTTGGGCTGAAAAGTCCCACAATGATTTTTGATAGCACTGATAGGATTGGAACCTTCAGCCTTTCTGTCATATACTTCTTCCATAGTTAGCGTGAAATGGATAGTCATAATAATGCTTTTACTTTGAGAATGATTATGATCCAGTAACTGATTTTTGTCTTCGACGTATCGTATTCAAGAATCAGCAAGAATTGATACAGTAACCTGCACTGTATAACAAGCACATGCAAACATATGATCGAAAAGGAAAACACCAACAAGCATATGGCTGTGTAATGCTCATTTATAATCAGATGCGTGCTCACACACATGCGTGTGCACACGCATACAAACACGCACAAGAGAAAGAAAAATATCGGTAGCATATTGTAAAATGTACACAAATATAGGTATCTTTAAGAATATTAATTGGACAATAGCATGTCCACACCACTTTGTATTTATTTCTGTGTCATCATGCTCAGCTCTTGATTGTATAGTTCAGGGTAATATCTCCGTTAATTGAACTGTAAACTATTTTCTGTTTTCGATTAAAAATGTGATCAAGTGAATCTGGCAGCCAGAGCCATAAATGAACTTAGTCTAATAACACGAGTTTTAAAAAAGGCAACTCTGTCTAGAGGGATTATTAACAAACTTTGGAGGGAAGGTTAAGAGGAAATGGTGGACAGAGGACAAAAAATTATTGTTATCGTGGCGTTGATGGTGGTGGCGGCGGTTTTTCATGACCAGAATTCTGGCAAAGGATATTGACTGCACTACTTGAACATCCTAGTCTGTTTTTCTTCTTTATGCTCTTTTTCCTTTCTTTCTCACTTTTCCTCGCTTTCTCTTCTCTCTCTCTCTCTCTCTCTCTCTCTCTCTCTCTCTCTCTCTCTCTCTCTCTCTCTCTCTCTCTCTCTCTCTCTCTCTCTCTCCATCATTTCCTTTTCTGATTCAGTCTTTCATTGTTTAAATAAATCACAGCCCACCATCGACTGCCCGATTAGCTTGATTTTCCGGTCTTTTTTTTTTTTTTTTTTTTTTTAAATCTCTTCTGGCCAGTTCGATTTATCTTGTACGAGCTGCAGACTTTTTCCTAAAAATGGACAGATTGATCGTATTGATGCCGACAAATTAGTTACATAGGCTCAGGTGTGATTACGTAATGGTGTGGCCGAGTTCAGTCTGGCAGCAGTTTCAAGGGAAAGTCAAAGGTGAGGAAAGACGTCTACACTTGACAAGGGGAAAAACCATAGTAACAGTCTCTCTTCTTCTCTGACCGTTAAGCACATTATTGCTTTATTCTGACTTCAAAATGGACGGTACCTTTCAGAAAAGAAGAAAA
Organism: Monoplex corrugatus; assembly: GCA_030674185.1. Classification (NCBI taxonomy): domain Eukaryota; kingdom Metazoa; phylum Mollusca; class Gastropoda; order Littorinimorpha; family Ranellidae; genus Monoplex; species Monoplex corrugatus. The sequence goes on from CM060315.1 coordinate 48,442,187, forward strand.
AGAAATTTAGTTCATGAAGGTATCAAATAGGTAAACCATAATGATATTTTTTATGTCCACTCCTCGCGAAAAGTGGACCTTCAATACACATAAAACATTCATGTATCAGTAACATAAATGTTTCAGCAAAGTAAATTGTGAGACATCAGTTACATTAAAGCTCAAACGAACATATTTTCAGTTGCCATAGTAAATTGTTCAACCTGTATATAATGTCCGTGATTGATCTAATCGTTGGATAATAGATGAAGTAATCAGTTCTCTACTTAAATATTGTGACACCGAGATGCTGTCCCAGGTTTCCTGGTCTTGTGTTCCTGAGGATAGCTCTTGAATACGTAGGCTGGATCGAAAGAGTTGAATTCTTGGGATAGGGAACTTTATTTTTCCAGTGTTACCTGTGTGATTTACATTTAACAGATTGGCTATGCCATCTGCACATCTGGAGCATGTCTATTTATCATTCTATTCATTGGTATTCCTTTGCTATGCTGAAGCCTAAGTTTCAATGATAAAATGTTTAGTTCGTTATGATAAGTTTCAATGATAAAATGTTTAGTTCGTTATGATGGACTTTTCCGTCGAGTTGACGGATGAGCATGCATATTGATCCCGTGTAGCTTTGTGTGGGTCTTCACATGGGATGCAAGACTGGTCCTTTGTTCTTCTGCAAGTGCTCCATAGGAAGGAGTCCTGCTGCCTTGGGATTTGCTTCCACCTGTCCCTCTTCTGCTGAACAGTGCTGTCTTCTGCTGTTCAAATGTGATCATGCAATGTGCTCATTGCTGTCGCCAGCTTACGCTTTGTGTCTTCCCAGTTGGTGGCGGTGAGGCCGTAGAAATAATGACGCTGGCCTTCAGACCACCTTCATATCTTTCCAATATATTGACTGGTTCTTCTGTCACTGTCAGAATGGCTTAAATGGCCACAATGAACGTTACTTCTGCAGTGAGAGATTCCATGATTGCTTTTGTTTGAAACTTGTCCTGGAGGAGGCGACTAACTCGTGTAACTGCTTCAGTATTTTTATGTTTCATTGTCCTGTGTGAAAAAGATGATGCGTCATCCATAAGGGCTTTTAGAGGAGGCGTTCGATATCCATTTCCGAGGTCTGGTGGACCTGAACTGCTCACTGCTGCCTTCAAGATGATCTCTATTGCTGACACGAACAGTATTGGAGCCTATATATATATATATACTCCTAATCATAATTTAAGGGCCACTTCTTCCTTCCTCTCTAATTTTAAGTTGAAATAATTGACAATGTTTAGAATTGATTCTATGTTTTATTTCATCATTTCCACACCTGTTTTGGAAAAAGAAATTAGCACAATGACCCATTAGTGAACAGCACATGCATTTAAAGGAACATCCCCCCCTTTTCAAAAAACAGAAAGTGTCAGATTTGGCCAATCTGTTTTCAATATCGCGTGTGTCCGCCCCGAGCCTGGATGCATGCTTCACAGCGCCGATGCATCGACCCCACAAGGGTACGGAGTGTGTCCTGAGGGATGGCCGCCCACTCGATCTGCAGGATGTCGACCAGCCTGGCCAGGGTGCCCGGTGGGGGGTGGTTGTCCCTGATGCGCCTCCCGAGCACATCCCAGATGTGTTCAATTGGGTTCAGGTCAGGTGAGCACGCTGGCCAGGCCATACGGACGACTTCATGCTGCTCCAGGAAGTCGGTCACAAGGCGTGCTCGATGCGCAGGTGCATTGTCGTCCTGGAAGATGGCGCCTTGACCAAGGTCCACAAGCGCAGGCAGTGCCACGGCCGCCAGAACCTCGTCCCGGTACCGGACCCCGTTCAGGATGCCGTCAATGGGGAGCAGGGGGGTCCGGGTACCACGGCTCATGCCACCCCACACCATCACCGACCCGCCGCCGTACCGGTTATGCTCTTGGACAGTGGCGTCAGCGAACCTCTCCCCTTGACGTCGCCACACCCGAGCCCGGCCATCGTTAAAGGTCAGGGTGAACCTGGACTCATCCGAAAACAAGACCCGGGCCCACTGTTGCCTTGTCTAGGTCACGTGCTCCCTGGCCCAGGTCATGCGGCGCACTCTGTTGACCGGTGACAGCACGGGTCGGACGGCCGGTCTCCGTGACCTCAAGTTTGCCTCATGTAGCCGTCTTCTCACCGTGCTGCAGCTGATGTTAGCACCTGTTGCGTCCCTCAGCTGACCCCTCAAGGTCACCGCAGTGGATGCCCTTTCCCTCAGGACGGAGAGGGCAAGGTAGCGGTCTTGCTGTTACTCTGGGTCGACCCGTGTGACGCCTTTCCTGGACTGCTCCAGTCTCATTGAAGCGCTCCAGCAGTCTCTGGATTGTGGAATGCGACACTTCAAGTCGTCTAGCAACTTCACGCTGCGCTAGGCCTTCATCAAGCAGAGCGAGGGCTCTCCCCCGCTGCTCATCCGTCATCCGTCGTCTTGCAAGCATGGTTAAAACGAACCAAGAACGGGTCCTTTTTATCCTCGTCTGCGGGCAACTTTGGCTGGAGTAGTGTTCAAAAAGGGCTTGCCTTGCACGTGCAAAGCGAATTTTGTCGCTACCTTGCCTGCGTCGTCAGAGAGACCCTGCTGAAGATTCGACAATTTCGTGTGGAAATTGTCTTCCTTGGGCCGCCCATTGCAAATCGGCAAATCCCCAAACACGTGCCAAAAGGAAACTGCAATGTTGTCTGAGCTCTTATCCATTCAGTTACGGCAACGAATTGGAGAAAAGAGTAAGAGAAAATAGGTTATTTCTCCTTTCAAAAATTGACTCAAAAACGTTCCTGGCCCTTCAATAATGACGTGTAGTATATATATTCGTATATATATATATATATATATATATATATATATATATATATATATATATATATATATATATATGCTGACGAAGCATCGAGAAATCTATGCTCAGAGGTTTTCAATATGTTAAGTCTTTGTGACCAATCAAATGGGTCATTCCCATTTGAGTAATTACGGTTTTGTTGTTGTTTTTTTTTTTGTTTGTTTGTTTGTTTTGTTTTGTTTTGTTTGTGTTTTTTGTTTGTTTGTTTGTTTGTTTGTTCGCTTGCTTGTTTGTTTGTTTGGGTTTTGTTTGTTTGTTTGTTTGTTTGTTTTGGTTTCCCATTGGGTTGAGCTGTTATTCAATTTTGGTAATGATTCATCCATAAATGGTTGTTGGTTGATGACATTTTTTCCATACGTACACACACACACACACACACGCATACACACACACTCACACTCTCACTCTAACTCATACACACACACACACACACACACGCACGCACGCACGCACGCACGCCGCACGCAAGCACGCACGCAAGCACACACACACACACGACGCACGCAAGCACGCACGCAAGCACACACACACACACACACACACACACACACACACACACACACACACCACACACACAATTTCATACAAAACAAATAACACATCGCTTCAGTCAGCCACAACCATTCTTTTTTTTTTCTAGGGTGTGCAGTGATCAGTTTCCAGTGAAAGGTGGCGCAACCACGGGGGATAATCCCCCGGGTCATGGGAGGTAAACCAGGGACAGACACGCCACAGACGGGGAGAGAAGCAAGGCGTCAGGTAGAGGTGTCAGGTTCCTTCCAGACCTAGGCCCCATTGTGAGTGGCGGCCCAAGGCATGCATAAAAGGCTGATAAAGTGGAATGGTTTGACACTGTGGCCGCTGACTGCAAGACGCCATGCAATTCTTTCCTTACGCCCTGTGCAGGGATTGCATTACACTCAGTCAGCTCCCCTTATGACACAGCCTGCGATCTGTTTGTGAATGTGTAAACAACAAATACCTCCGTGGAGTTGCCTTTCTTACTTTCTTCTTCTTTTTTTTTTTAACCCTCATTCTACAAATAACGATCACCTCCTTTGGTGAAATTGTCCCAATCCCGTGCAAATTAACCCTTTGGCTCCTGCATACCGTCCATCAGCATTCTGCATTGCCAACTATGCTATTATAAAAGCAAAAATCTAATCCTTTGATTCCCTCACCCTACCCACCCAGCTTTCTCCAGGAAGCGTATGGACAGGGTGAGGGAATCAAAGAAATAAGTGTTTGCAGTTGGTGGTTAGGGTGCGGGAGTCAAAGGGTTAAACAACAAGGAAATGAGGGTTAAAATCAACGCCACAATGATGCAGAAGAAACACACGTGAAAATGTTCATGTGACATACTACTCGCCTTACTGGCAAATACACTGTATGCTCGTCGTTAACGTACACATCATGTTTCTTTATGTTAGGGCAAATACACACCATGTCTACTTAGGTTAGGGCAAATACACATCATGTCTCTTTACGTTAGGGCAAATACACATCATGTCTCGTTACGTTAGGGCAAATACACATCATGTCTCGTTACGTTAGGGCAAATACACATCATGTCTCGTTACGTTAGGGCAAATACACATCATGTCTCGT
>CM060315.1:48451634-48466634 GCA_030674185.1 Monoplex corrugatus
CCCACCCACACACACACACACACACACACACACACACACACACACACACACACACACACACGCGCGCGCGCGCATACGCAAATACACACATCACACACAAAACTTATAAATCAATCTGCTCTACTCCGTATTTTCCAGATTAGACTAGGCGTATAGCAAAACATTTTTTCTAATTTTGTTTCATTCATTTTTGTTTTATTAAAAAAAAATCAAGCACAGACGATTAACTTTTTTTTATTCCATTTTTGTTTTATACGATTAACATCAAGCACAAACAAAAATGAAATGACATACAAGAAACAGAATTATCACACAAGCAATAGAGAACATTTATAAACAGTTATGATATAAGTTTTGTCTAGCCATGAATTTTTTCTTGAGAAAGTACGATGGTGGTTTCCCGTTGCCTTCCATCGGTTTGTTTACGGTCTCTCCAATAGCCTTTGTCGTTCCCACGACAACCTACAAGGCGTGAGGCGTGGACAGTCAACAAGCAAAGCCAGAACAAGATTGAGGCAACCGAGATGTAGTTTCTAAGAAGAATGGTGAGAGTTCCGTGCACAGCAAAGAAAACAAACGAGACAGTCTTGGTGGAGGCAGACACAAGGAGATCATTCATAAGAAAGATTAGATAAAACAGGCAACATTCATAGGCCCTATTACGAAGAAAGGGGAATTAGAGCACCTGGTCACAACGAGAAAGCTGGAGGGAAAGAGAGCACCAGGTAGACCCAGGGAAAAAATATTGGACGGACTTGCAGAGTGGCTGAGGACAGAGAGGGTGAGATGTGCTTGCGGCAATAAAGGATAGATGCATATGGAGGGCCATGATCGCCAATGCCATGTGGCAGGGCACTTGATGATGATGATGATGATGATGATTATATGATATAAGTCCAAATATTTATAAACGAACAGCAAAAAAAAACAGTTATGAATAAAATAAAATCCAAGAAGAAAATTGAATGCATGTCATGAGAATAATACATTAATTTCTATTCTCTGTTGAAAAACACTGGCCACAGACAAGTTGATTCAAAGATGCTGTACTTTCCATATAGGAAGGTCTGAGTTTTCCCTTCCCTGAGTAGCACCTTGTGGGTAAAAAATGACGTTTCCAATCTCTCAGATCAACATGTGCAGACCCACTAGCGCCTAACCCCCTTCGCTAAACATCTAGTCAGCCATGTCCAGTGACTTATGGAAACACAAACAATATTTCATTTTTCTTGTATTCAGTTTCAAGTCAGTTTCAATTTCTGAAGTTGACGTCTCCGCGCTCGGAATGAATTCCATATGCACTAACGTCACAGGTGCCATGTGATGGAGAGAAGATCCAGAATGATCACGGCACAAGCCTTAAGTCTGCCCATAAACCCATGAGCTGGCCAGGTCCTGAGGTCCTACCTAGATAGTTCCATAACCCTGGGGTCGTAGTGGAGTGAGGTGGCAGAGACCTCAACTTTTCCCGGGGCCACCACCACGAGGGATGCGCCCATCCCCTCTCTGTCGATTCAAATTCATATTCATGTTCACAAATCTTATATCAAGACTTCAGAAAAGCAAGAAGGCTAATTGGTCTTCAAGAGGTGGGACCTGGGAAATCAACCTATCTCTCCAATGTGTTATACCAAGGAAGCCGGGCTATGCCCTGCTCTTCACGATTTTCAACTTCCGTGGGATCTATAGCGTGCGCAGGCAGAAGGTACACGGATCTGTCTCGTTCATTGTCCCCGTCCAAAGGATTTTCCGGTCAAACTGAGGAGAAAAGTCGAGGCCTCTACGGGGAGCGAACCCTGGAACCTCGAGTTTAGTTATTGGCAGGCAAACATCTGAACCATTCTACTACTCTTCTCCCAAATGGAGAGGCTAGTATTGATTCGCACTAGTCTCTCCATTGGTTCACAACGTTTATATAAACTTGTTGATGACTTTTGATGTTACAGAAACGCGTGGATAACGTTCATGTTATAGAAACGCGTAGATACCTTTGATGTTATGGAAAGTTGTAGATAATTTGGATGTTATACAAACTTGTAGATTATATGGATCTTACCGTTAAACGGAAACTGAATGACTTTTTAACTATTGATGACGTGAATATGTGTAGGACAAGTAAAAATATCTACTTTCATAGTGCTGAATTCCTCTTCAGAATCATTCATTTCGCGTTCAAAAAACCAGTATCAATAATAACGAATGACAGAAATGAACTGGTGGGTATAGCATCAGACTTCCAAACGTCAGAGGGTCACGGTTCAGTCTTAGTGGATACCTATCACCTGCTGAATATAGGGTGGAGAGTTTCTCAATCTCTCAAATGAAAACCTGTGCAGACCTGTTAGTGTCTAAGCCCCCTTCGTGTGTACACGCACGCAGAGCATCAAATATGCACGGTAAAGATCTTACTGTTACTGTCCGATAGCTTTTGGAAACCTGAAAACACCCAACATATCATCATCATCATCATCAGGTGCCCTGCCGCATGGCGTTGGCGATCATGGACTTCCATCTGTCTCTATCTCTCGTTGCCCCTAGCATCTCCCCCACCCTCCTCGTCCCCAGCCACTCTGCAAGTCTGTCCAGCATTTTCTCCCTGGGTCTACCCGGTGCTCTCTTTCCATCCAGCTTTCCCGTTGTGACTAGGTGCTCCAAATCCCCCTTCCTCATAAAATGGCTTATAAATGTTGCCTGTCTTTTCCTAATCTTCCTTATGAGTGATCTACTTGTGTCTGCCTCCATCAAGACTGTCTCGTTTGTTTTCTTTGCTGTCCATGGAACTCTCAACATTCTTCTTAGAAACCACATCTCGGCTGCCTCAATCTTGTTCTGGCTTTGTTTGTTTACTGTCCACGCCTCGCATCCGTACAACAGTATTGGTTCTATATAACATTCAATAACTCTCTTCCTGATGTTAATTGACAGACATTTGTTGGTAAGAATATATATGCCAACAAACATATGCCCACCAAAGTCGGATATTCAGATTGTACTACAACATATTGCCTGCGCATTGTGATCAAAACAACTTGAACACACACATCTGGGAAAACAATAGGAGAGTGTAAGTATTTTCTCGAAAAGAAACCATTGTTTAAAAACAAACAAACGAACAAACAACCTGTCGATCTCAAGAGAAGTCTACGCTTTAGAATCAAGAACACTTTAGTCATGGATGTAAGCCAAACAAACGTCGCACTGCAAAAGAGTGGGGGGGGGGGGGTTCTGACATTTGAAAAAATACTGAACGAAAATGGTGATGATAGTGATAACAAACTTGTCTAGTATCCTGTCACGTTTAATATTTTCCCGTCTGGATCACTCCACTGAAACTTTGGAGGAGTTAACTAACGATATCATAACAGAAGCAGAACTGATACGTTAGAACAGGAAAATCATGACTGGTTGGCGTACAGATGGACCTCTCCCTTTCCAGTTTTCCGGTTTTGATATCCAAAAACTTGTTTATGATCGAGTGAGATAGATAAAACTTTTGTTTTTCAGAGCAGATTATGTCATCTATTGCATGCTTTGGGGATAAAAAATACAGGTGTGTATCCAAAGAATTACTGAAATCTTCCATAGTTGCATGCTCCTATCGTCTAGTAGGTCATCGTGTAAGTATATCTGACTATCGGATTTTTCGTAATCTTTCAAAGGTGAACTAAAAACTCATCTCTTTCGAAAAGGTGGTTTTTTTCTGACACCAAAATGGTCTGGTATTTTTGTTTGTGGTAGTGTGGGGTTTTTTTCTTTGTTTCTTTATTTCTTTTTTCTTCTTCTTCTTTTTCTTTTTTTTTTCACTGTGGTGTGTCTGATGTGTGTGATGATGTATGTGATGTATGTGATGTAATGTGTGTGATGTGATGTGATGTGATGTGATGTGTGTCATGTGATGTGATGTGATGTGATGTGTGTCATGTGATGTAATGTGATGTGTGTCATGTGATGTATGTGATGTGATGTGATGTGATGTGACGTAATGTAACATAATGTGACGCGATGTGATGTCATGTGTATGTATGTCATGTCATGTCATGTCATATCATGTCATGTGATGCAATGCGATGCGATGCAATGTGATGTGATGTTTCTGAGGTGCATTCACGTGTGTGCTCGCGCGCGTGTATGCGTATGCGTATGTGTATGTTGTGTTGTGTGTGAGGGGGGGATGTGTGGAAGAGTGGATGTATGTGTCTTCTGATTAGGTTTGCATATGTTTTGTTATTTACTCATATCTGTTTTCTCATGATGTATTTCCTGATAGGATGTAGTTCCTTAGCCTTGGTTGTTTTCGAGGTCGATATTTTGGCGGTACAGCTCTGTAATGAACGACCATTGTTATCATTCAACGACATTTGACTTCCTTTTAAAGATTAAGCAAAGCAAAAGTGCTTTCATGAAAACTTCTGTCAAGCCAGTGTTGGTAGTGACCATAGATCTTCACACACACACACACACACACACACACACGCACACACACACACACACACACACACACACACACACACACACACAACACACCACGCACACACACACACACACACACAGAAGAAGAAGAGAGAGAGAGCAGACAAAGACAGATAGAGACAGACAGAGGCAGAAGACAGAAGACGAGAGACAAAAAAACAGAAAGACAGAGAGAAGACAGACAGACGAAAGAGAGACAGAGAGACGAGAAAGAGACGAGAGACAGAAGAGGACGAGAGACGAGAGACAAAACAGAGAGAGACAGAACGAGAGACGAGAGACAGAGAGACAGAAAAGACAGAGAGACAGACAAGACAGTGAAGAACGAAGACAGGAGAGACACAGAGACAGACAGAGACAGAGAAAGACAGACAGAGACAGAGGACAGAGAGAGACAGACAGAGACAGAGAGAGACATAGACAGAGAGCACAGAGACAGAGAGAAGACAGAGAGATAAAGAGCTCTCTGCTGTCAATGCTACAGATAACACGCTCCTCATTCCACTCGTCAACCGCCATTATCACCATTCATCTGCGCTATCAGGGACGACACATACTGTTTTTTTAAGCCCCCTTAAAAACACGGGAGGTTATATCCTATTGCGGGAGTTAAGGTAGCCTCCCCTCTCTGTCTCTGTCTCTGTCTCTTCTCTCTCTCTCACTCTCTCTTTACTTTTTAAAAAAATATAACACTTTTTATTGTTGTGTCTTTTTCTTTTCAGAGGAAAGGTTTGGTATGATTTGACCATATTGGGCTCCGCCCCCCCCCCCCTTTTTTTGTTGTTGTTGTTGTTGCTGTTGTTGTTGTGTTGTTGTTGTTTTACGGCGGTGGCATTACTAGTTTATAGAATACAGTGAAGCCATGCCGTGAAGTGATAGTACAGATATTACTAAATCAACTGCATAGCTTACTGACGAATAATACATAACGTTGATAAATAGATGATTTCAGCTACATTCAAGCTTCTTTAAGTTACAGTCAGTTACGTATCAAGTAACCCTGCGTGAGTCGTAGGGGGCATATCATTGATGACTTTGCATGAGCGTCCTTCGTCTGTCCTGGTCCCTTGCCACTTGAACTGCTGAAGCCCGACCTGTCTATTCTTGGATGTTTGTCTTTCCAAACTTTTTTTTGATTATTTTGTTACCGTGGGATCTTTAACGTGCGTTTACTGCATGCTATGTACAGGATCTAAGTTTGTCTGGTTTTTTTGTTGTTGTTTGTTTGTTGTTGTTGGTTGTTGTTGTTTTTTTTTGGGGGGGGTGTTTTTGTTTTTTGTTTTTGTTTTTTCTTTTTGTTTTTGTTTTTGTTTTGTTTTTTTGTCTCATTTTTGTGAAGTAACAATTTTTTATTAACAATAGAATATATAATCCAAAACAATTATGACTGCTCGAGTTCAAGCAAACGGGAACCAGAAAAAGAAAACACGCCAAAAAGAATCAGAACGCGTATTTAATAGAAGAAGACAAGACAGGTGCACATTTTCGGCCAACTGGCCTTTGTCAAGCGTAAGATCACAAACAAACAAACACCAGATACAAAACTCAGGAGAAAAAGACTGTAACTCCCCTGCTGCTCTGTCCAGTGTGAGAAAAGAAGACGTAATAAATTTGAATCCAAATATTTTGCGAAGCAACAATTTATGATTAACAATAGAATACATGTAATAAATTTGAATCCAGATATACTGATACAGTCATATACATGCAATTCCGGTCGTAGGCAAGAATGTGAATTGTCATATATGTTGCCATAATGCACTCATTGCATGTGAAAGCATGAAAATGTTCACAGCATTAAAAACAAACCAATAAAGAAACACCCAAACAAAACCCCCATTTTCAGACTGAACCATACTTACAATCGTTTGTGTCCTTCAGAAATGAATGAAGTCGTCTATGTATGGAAACGGGAATTAGTGAAGTCATCTCTGTGTTGAAACAGGAATGAATGAAACCATCCCTGTGTAAAAACAGCAATGAATGAAACCATCTCTGTGTAAAAACAGGAATGAATGAAACCATCCCTGTGTAAAAACAGCAATGAATGAAACCATCTCTGTGTAGAAACAGCAATGAATGAAACCATCCCTGTGTAAAAACAAAAATGAATAAAACCATCTCTGTGTAGAAACATAATGAATGAAACCATCTCTGTGTAGAAACATAATGAATGAAACCATCTCTGTGTAGAAACAGGAATGAATGAAACCATCTCTGTGTAGAAACATAATGAATGAAACCATCTCTGTGTAGAAACAGGAATGAATGAAACCATCTCTGTGTAGAAACAGCAATGAATGAAGCCATCTCTGTGTAGAAACAGGAATGAATGAAACCATCTCTGTGTAGAAACATAATGAATGAAACCATCTCTGTGTAGAAACAGGAATGAATGAAACCATCTCTGTGTAGAAACAGCAATGAATGAAGCCATCTCTGTGTAGAAACAGGAATGAATGAAACCATCTCTGTGTAGAAGCAGCAATGAATGAAATCATCTCTGTGTAGAAAACAGGAATGAATGAAGCCATCTCTGTGTAGAAGCAGCAATGAATGAAATCATCTCTGTGTAGAAACAGGAATGAATGAAGCCATCTCTGTGTAGAAACAGGAATGAATGAAACCATCTCTGTGTAGAAACAGCAATGAATGAAACCATCTCTGTGTAGAAACAGCAATGAATGAAACCATCTCTGTGTAGAAACAGGAATGAATGAAACCATCCCTGTGTAGAAACAGGAATGAATGAAACCATCCCTGTGTAGAAACAGCAATGAATGAAGCCATCTCTGTGTAGAAACAGGAATGAATGAAACCATCTCTGTGTAGAAACAGGAATGAATGAAGCCATCTCTGTGTAGAAACAGGAATGAATGAAACCATCTCTGTGTAGAAACAGGAATGAATGAAACCATCTCTGTGTAGAAACAGGAATGAATGAAACCATCTCTGTGTAGAAACAGGAATGAATGAAGCCATCTCTGTGTAGAAACAGCAATGAATGAAATCATCTCTGTGTAGAAACAGCAATGAATGAAATCATCTCTGTGTAGAAACATAATGAATGAAACCATCTCTGTGTAGAAACAGGAATGAATGAAGCCATCTCTGTGTAGAAACAGGAATGAATGAAACCATCTCTGTGTAGAAACAGCAATGAATGAAATCATCTCTGTGTAGAAACATAATGAATGAAACCATCTCTGTGTAGAAACATAATGAATGAAACCATCTCTGTGTAGAAACATAATGAATGAAACCATCTCTGTGTAGAAACAGGAATGAATGAAGCCATCTCTGTGTAGAAACAGCAATGAATGAAACCATCTCTGTGTAGAAAACAGGAATGAATGAAGCCATCTCTGTGTAGAAACAGCAATGAATGAAATCATCTCTGTGTAGAAACATAATGAATGAAACCATCTCTGTGTAGAAACATAATGAATGAAACCATCTCTGTGTAGAAACAGGAATGAATGAAGCCATCTCTGTGTAGAAAACAGGAATGAATGAAACCATCTCTGTGTAGAAACAGCAATGAATGAAATCATCTCTGTGTAGAAACATAATGAATGAAACCATCTCTGTGTAGAAACATAATGAATGAAACCATCTCTGTGTAGAAACATAATGAATGAAACCATCTCTGTGTAGAAACAGGAATGAATGAAGCCATCTCTGTGTAGAAACAGCAATGAATGAAACCATCTCTGTGTAGAAACACGAATGAATGAAACCATCTCTGTGTAGAAACATAATGAATGAAATCATCTCTGTGTAGAAACAGCAATGAATGAAACCATCTCTGTGTAGAAACAGCAATGAATGAAACCATCTCTGTGTAGAAACAGCAATGAATGAAATCATCTCTGTGTAGAAACAGGAATGAATGAAACCATCTCTGCGTAGAAACAGCAATGAATGAAGTCATTTCTCTATGGAGGCAGAAATGAGTGAAGTCATCTCTGTATAGAAACAGGAACGAATAAAGTCATCTGTGTGTATACAGGAATGAATAAACTCATTTATAGTAACAGGAATTAATCAAACATCTCTGTATGGAAAAGGGAACGAATATAGTTATCTCTTTATACAGACAGGAATTAATGAAATCATCTCCTATTTTTCTTGCAAACAGATTCGGAAATGTTTATTTGATAGTAAAAGTTCCTGTTCGTGATTAGGGACGCAAGACTGACATTGAAGAAATGGACCTGCTTTTTTGCTTATCAGTTTGTTTCAGTATCTCAACATAACGTCTCCGCGCTCGGATTGAATTCCTCATGCACTGACGTAACTGGCGCTGTGTGATGGAGAAGATCCAAACCGATCATGGCACAAGCCTTAAGTCTGCACATAAACCCCATGAGCTGGCCAGGTCCTCATGTCCTACAAACAAACAACATAGCAAATCAAAATATGAAAACTTTTTAATTCGATTGTATAGTATCACAGCTCTTGAACTGTTTGATGACAATATCTATATTACTGAGCACTTCTATAGCTCGTAGTGAACAGCAACATCATGAGCTCACTTGCCAGGCATGATTAAAGCTAAGAGTCCCATTCGGACCCCTGTACATTGTAATGGCCTTCCTTTTGCCCATATTTATGTGTTGTTATTTTGAATGTGTCAGTGTGGTGTTTTGAAGCACCCAAGCATCAGTACGCTGTATACCACAATGATACGTTAGTGCCAGACAATGCTTCAAACAAAACCTTCGAGAGAAAGATCACAACCTGTGAGATGAGATTTCTCAGAAGAGCGCCAGGCAAAAACCCACAATAGACGTGACTGAAAACGAAGGGATCAGAGAGATGGTTGAAACTATACTTTTCAACCGTTTCCATCCCTCAGCAGGGAATCAAGGGGAATGGCCACCTGACCAGATGCCAGTCAACCTGCCAGCCCTTCGAGCCTGCCACACCATATGCTTATTTCAGAACAAGAAGAAGATCACTGCGGCGCTGAATAGATGCAGTGGCAGACACACTCCACGTCTGCAACATGACAATTCCCAAGCCCCTATACTTACCGGTCCAAGCTGTCAAGAAACGAATAAGTAAACAAGTAAATGAATCATCATCCATCATCATCAAGTGCCTTGCCACATGGCGTTGGCGATCATGGCCTTCCATCTGTTTCTATCCCCTGTTGCCGCAAGTACATCTTCCACCCTCTCTGTCTTCAGCCACTCTGCAAATCCGTCCAATATTTTTTCCCTAGGTCTAAATTGTGCTCTCTTTCCCTCCACCTTTCCTGTTGTGACCAGGTACTCCATTCCCCTTTCCTCGTAAATGGCCCATAAATGTTGCCTGTCTTTTCCTAATCTTCCTTATGAATGATTTTCTTGTGTCTGCCTCCATCAAGACTGTCTCGTTTGTTTTCTTTGCTGTCCATGGAACTCTCAACATTCTTCCTAGAAACCACATCTCGGCTGCCTCAATCTTGTTCTGGCTTTGCTTGTTGACTGTCCACGCCTCACAACCGTATAACATTATCGGTTGTATAGGATATTCAAGAACTCTCTTCCTGATGTTAATTAATAGGCATTTGTAACTCTCTTCCTGATGTTAATTGATAGGCATTTGTTGGTAAGAATACTTTTCATCTTCTTAAATGCTGTTTTGGCTTGGCCGATTCTGCTGGGTATTTCTGATGTGCATCTGGCGTCTGGTGAAATGATTGTTCCCAGATATTCAAACTTATCAACCTGTCTTAAGGTTGTGCCGTTTGCTGATATTTTGCATGAGGAGAAGTAAATGAATAAGAAAAATAGATAAATAAAGTATCCGTTAGAGCAATGTCAGAAACCCTTAAGGCCTTCTGCCTCACACAACCCCTGTCCACCAAAACCATTGTCCTCCTTGTACCAGATCACCTAAAGAGAATGTTGACGCAACATCTAAATCAATCAGTTAAATACGTCTTACAGAAAGTACTTGACGTTCCACTATTCGCAGCGACAATATAGCGTTTACATTTAACATTTCCCTTGTAACGAACAAAAATTTCCTTTAAAATCAATCAGTTAAATAAATATTACAGCAAGTAGGCCTACTTGATATTCGATTATTCACAGCGACAAGTCAGCATTTGTATTTAACAGTTCCCTTGTAATGAACGCAAATTTCCTTTTAATATTAAATCAGTTTAAATAAGTTTTACAGCAAGTAGGCTACTTGACGTTCGACTATTCGCAGTGATAATACAGCGTTTGCGTTTAACAGTTCCTTTGTAATGAACACAAATTTCCTGTAAAAGTCCACTGGGTGGTCTCCATGATAAAGTAACACACAACCCAGTGCCTCTCCTAAACCTGATCAGTGTGTATCACGGTCTGTTTTGATAGCAGCTAGAATGCTCGCGGTCCATGACAATCTGTCTCTACAAATTAAGCCATACGTAATTCTAATGGTTTCACGGGTAATCTAGTTTTCATCCATTTTATCCAATATTTGATACACCTGTACGTGAATTAATATCACTCTATGATACCTTCCTAACTTATCTGTGTATGAAATTGTTTGGCATTCGCCACCCACCTCCGAGTAATACTTCTTTAAAATTAAAGAGAATGATGAAAGTTAGCTCTGTATGACTACATGTATGTTTGTGAGTGAGTGTATTTTATGTGTGCGTGAGTGTGTGTGAGTGTGTGTGTGTGTATTTGTGTGTGTGTGTGTGTGTGTGTGTGTGTGTGTGTGTGTGTGTGTGTGTGTGTGTGTGTGTGTGTATGGTGCTTGTTTATGTGCGTGTGTATGTGTGTGTGTGTGTGCTGGTGCTTTTTGTGTTTATTATGAATCTGTACTAAGTTTTCTTGATAAACAGAAAAAATAACACACACACACACGCACACACGCGCGCGCGCTCGCAGACAAAGAGAGAGACGAGAGAGACGAGACAGACAAGAGACAGACAGAGAGACACACAGACAGACAGAGTCAGAGACAGAGAGAGACAGAGAGAGACAGAGACACAGAGACAGAGACAGAGATAGAGAGACAGAGAGAGATTACACATCTTTATTAAGTTTTCTGAAAAACTCCTTGATTGGTTTGAAGTCACATCCAGAGTCACACAGGGTTGTCTCTTATTACCTCTACTGTTTATAATTCATATGAACAAAATGACGAGAACAGATTCATAGAAGTCATGATATCTTACTAAGTTTTCAGAAGGATGACAGAAAATAACTGTAACCTTTTGACATGCCTGTATATTAATACCGCACTGCGCGATCCTGTCGTGGTGGACGTCTCCACCGACTTTGGCACAATCTGCCTCCTGCTGTGCCAGTCCGACACCACTCTTCTGCTTCTTCGTCTCCTCCACTGCCCCTGCACTCGACCTTGCTGCTGCAAACTTCGTCTCCTCCTCTGCCGTCTTCGCCTTCGCCTTCTGTCCCGCCGGTGCCGCCTTCGCCTTCTGTCCCGCCGGTGCCGCTTTCGTCTTCTGTTCCGCCGGCGCTGCCCTCATCTTCTGTCCCGCTGGTGCTGCCTTTGTCTTCTGTCCCACTGGTGCCGCCTTCGTCTTCGTCTTCTGTCTTGCGGGTGCCTCCTTCGTCTTCTGTCCCGTCGTTGCTGCCTTCATCTTCTGCCCCGCTGGTGTCGCCTTCGTCTTCTGTTCCGTCGGTGCCGCCTTCGTCTCCACCTCGGCCGCCGCATTGTGATAAACTAAAACTATGCCTTTTTAACGCTCAGTCAACATGCACTGATGGCAAAGCCGATGTCATTGCTGACTTTATCGCAGATGAGCATGCTGACATTGCTTTTATCACCGAAACATGGCTTAACCCCCTTGGTCATGAACCTATACATGCGAGTCTCAATCCGAGTGGTTACAGGCTTGCTTCTTTCCATCGCTCATCCCGAGGTGGTGGTATCGCCATCCTCTACAACGACTCACTCCATTCCCGCCTGTCTTTCTCGCAGTCTCTGCCTTTCTCCCATCCTTCTTTCGAGCACGTTGAAGTATCCTTCCAATCCACCCCTCACCCCATCACCTTCTCCTGTGTCTATCGACCTCCACCTAGCTCTGCCAACAAGCTCACCACATCCATGTTTCTCTCTGACTTTGATCAACTTCTTGATTACTACTGCCTCTTACCTGGAAATCTCATCATTCTAGGTGACATCAATGTCCACTATGACAACACTCACCGTTATTACACAAGACATATCATCAACTCTCTGTCCAATCACAATATGACTCAACACATTTCTGAACCAACCCATCAAAAAGGTCACATTCTTGACTGGATCATTTCTCGTGATCACCACAATTCAGCTACTGACAACTGCTTAGTTCTTTCTACCCGTCTAACTTCAGCCCTTCCATCTGACCACTCTGCAATTCTCTGTTCTCTTGACATTCCTCCTCCTTCCCGTACCATGCGCACAGTGACTCGACGCAATCTCAAATCTATCGACCTCTCCACATTTTCATCTGATGCCTTCCGTCTCCTTTCTGAAAAGTCACATAACCTTGCCGATGAATTCTATACTACTCTCCACCATCTTCTGGACACTCATGCTCCAGCCACAACCCGTCTTTTACCTGACCGCCCCCCTACCCCCTGGCTCACTCATGAGATTGCCTGTGCAAAACGTGCCCGCCGCAGAGCAGAGCGCCGCTGGCGCAAATCCAAACTCACTGTACATAGACAACTTTTCCAAGCCTCTAAAACAAAAGTATCCACCCTCATTGCATCTGCAAAAACAAGCTATTTCCAAACCAAAATCCTGGATGCCTCTTCTTCAAAAGAACTCTTTACAACCATGAATCATCTCCTTGGCACACGAAAAGATTTACCTCTCCCAACAAAACACACAAATGAAGAACTCCCATCTGTATTCTCCAAGTATTTCATCACCAAAATACAAACTCTTCGTGACAGGCTTGACAGGACACCCTTTCAACCATGCCCACCTGACCCTTCCTTCTCTGGCACACCTCTTACTACTTTTACCCCAGTCTCACAAGAAGAAATTCTCAACACAATCAGATCCATGTCGTTCAAAACCTGCGAACTGGATCCTCTTCCAGGTTCTCTCTACTCTGACTGTCTCCCTACGCTCCTCCCATTCATCACTGACATCATCAACACTTCTCTCCAAACTGGAACTGTCCCAGATTCTTTCAAGTCTGCTATTGTTCACCCTCTCCTCAAGAAATACAATTTAGACCCAAATGAACTGAAAAATTACCGGCCTATCTCTAATCTCTCTTTCTTGTCAAAACTGCTTGAAAAAGTTGTCCTCAACCAACTGAACTCTCACCTGTCTGCCAACAATCTCCTCAATCCTTTCCAGTCAGCCTACCGCCAGTGCCATAGCACTGAAACTGCCTTGCTAAACATTCTCAACAATCTCCTCCTTGCAACTGATACTGGCAAAGTCTCTCTCCTCACACTCCTTGATCTGTCTGCAGCCTTTGATACCATTCATCATGGTATTCTCCTTTCTAGACTTCATCATACTTTTGGCATCTCTGACATTGCTCTCTCCTGGTTCACTTCATATCTATCAAACAGAAAACAAACTGTTCTCATCAATGGCACTTACTCTCAACCTGCATACCTGACCTGTGGTGTTCCACAAGGATCTGTCCTTGGCCCTGTTCTTTTCACTCTTTACACCTCCCCCCTGTCCACCATCATCAACTCCCACTCTATAAAACACCACTTCTATGCTGATGACACCCAACTTCAAGACAGTGACTCACCTGACAATATACAGCGCCTCCTGACTAGCACCACTGAGTGTTACTCGGACATTAAAAATTGGATGACATACAACAAACTTCAGCTAAATGATGACAAGACAGAAGCTATCCTCATTGGCACCCGTCAGAAACTTTCTCAGCTGCCTCCTCTTTCTCTCCCATTATGTAACACATCAGTCCCAATTTCTGATTCAGCTAAAAACCTTGGTGTCTGCATTGACTCTACCCTCTCCATGAACAACTTTGTTTCTCAAACTGCCAGATCTTGCTACTATCACCTCCATCGTATAAGCCTGATCAGGAAGTATCTCTCTGTGGAAACAACTGCAAAACTCGTTCTCTCCTTCATAATGTCTCGCATTGACTATTGCAATTCACTCCTGTCCAGTCTTCCTGCCTCCACCACTCACATCCTACAGCGCATTCAAAACAATGCTGCACGCCTTGTACTCAAAAAGAAAAAAGCTGACCACATATCTCCTCTCCTGGCACAACTTCACTGGCTCCCTGTATCAAAGCGCATACAGTACAAACTAGACACCATGTGCTACAAAAGCCTCAATAACGCAGCCCCCGATTACCTGTCAAGCCTACTTGAGATCTATCTTCCCTCACGTACCCTCCGCTCTGCCTCCGATCCTCTGACTTTTCGCTTTCCACGCACTAAGCTCAATACCTATGGTCCACGAGCCTTTTCTGTTTCTGGTCCGCTCTCCTGGAACAAACTTCCTCTCTCAGTCCGTCAGCAACCTACTTTTGTCTCCTTCAAGTCCGCTCTCAAAACTCACCTTTTCTCCTCT
>CM060315.1:48469134-48476634 GCA_030674185.1 Monoplex corrugatus
CCTCTCTCATAGTTATAGCCCTGGACCCTCTTCAGGACAAAACAATACTAATATGACATGACCACTTTTCAAATTCCAGAATTCCCCTCTCTGACATTATATTTGCCTGCCCATTCCCCACTTCTTACCATTACTCACAAACACATTGCGATTTCATTTAGTCCTCTTTCTCTCACTGGACGAAGCAGTAGGGAAGTTTCAATCTTTTTCTCCTTATTTTGTATTTGGTGTTTATTTGTGATCTTACATTCACGCTTGACAAAGGCCAGTTGGCCGAAAAGTTGCGCCTGTCTTGTCTTGTTGTATTAAATACGCGTTCTGATTCTGTTTTCGTGTTGTCTGGTTTCTGACATCTTCGGCATTTCTCCTCTTCAGGCTTTCCAGCTCACCGCTGAACATCATCTCTGTCTGCCCATGATATCCACGATGGTACAAGCGGAGTGTTGAAATGAGAAGACCTAGTTTCCGCTTTATGAACAGTCCATGTTGGGTAAACCAGTTGATGGAGCTGTGGACTCAAGCTGTGGTGTACGTAATATGGTCCCACGCATACCTGCAAATCTTCACATTCCCAAGCATATAGGTATACATATATATGTACATGTATACATATATACGTACATGTACACACACACACACACACACATATATATATATATATATATATATATATGTATATATATATATATATAGATAATATATATATATTATATATATATATAATATATATTATATATATATATATATATAATATGACAAGTAAAAATAAAAAAAAATTTTTAATGTTAACTGAAAATGAAAGCTTGATATCTGTAGTGCAAAATCCCGCTGCGAGGGAGGGAAAGTGAGATTCATACGCCAAGGTCGGTCAAAGTTCAGGGAAGTTGACGAAATAGATCCACACAAACTACATTTCCGACTACTTGGTTTAACCAGACAACTCCAAAGCTATTTTGAAGCTGTAAAATACTAGTACCTGATACTCAAGTCTTTTTCGCTCGACCCTAATTCCATTAGCACTGTTATGCTTTAAATAATAATTTGTTTTCTTTCATGCGTAAAATTCTCAGCCGTTATCTTATACAATGCACATATGAGTTTATGTAAATGGGATAGCTTCCTGTCTCTCTATAGACTAGATGGTACTTTAATATGCACACCCAAAGCTTTCTTGAGCCCATATAAATATATCAGAGAGAGAGAGAGAGAGCAGCCAGCCAGTCAGGTACAGAGACAGACAGATACAGAGAGAAGACAGAGACAGAGAGAGCAAGCCAGCCAGGCACACACACACACACACACACACACACACACACACACACACACACACACACACACACACACACACACACACAAACACACAAACACACAAACACACAAACACAAAGAGAGACAGGGAGAGACAAACAGACAGAGACAGAGAAAGACAAACAGGCAGGCAAACAGACACAGAGAAAGAGAGAGAGGAGAGACAAACAGACAGGCAGGCAGGCAGACAGACACAGAAAAAGAGAGAGAGAGGGAGAAAGAGAGAGAGAGAGAGAGAGAGAGAGAGAGAGAGAGAGAGAGAGAGAGAGAGAGAGAGAGAGAGAGAGAGAGAGAGAGAGAGAGCTTTCAATCAGCGATACTGCGTTTTTGTGAATGTCACGTTTTCGTTTTAGGCGCGGGTTGAAACTAACTACGCCAAGACCGGAAATGCGTTGGGCGTAATCATATACTTCCTACCTTGCTTTCAGAGTTACCTACCATGTGTCCTTAGAACAGGAAGGAGAGTGTGAGAAATGTTGACGAAAACAAGTAATAGCCAATTAGAAGTGAAGACACACAGGCAAGGATGCTCACGTGCCATCCACGGCTTTTACATTAACACTAAAGGATTCCAGTGATCCTTGAAAATCCTCTCTCGTGGAGTTGTAACTAGTTTGTTGGAGAACGGTTGGGAGAACAGATACAAATGTGGTGGAGTTTGGAGTTTGGAGTTTGTTCAAGAGGGATTATTCAATGCACTCGGAAAATTCCATATGCGTTCCACCCCAAACAAACTGCAACCCGTTCAAACAGAGAAAATATGTATTTTTATGTATACAGTTACCAGGATACAACAGTGCTTCAAATCAGCAAAAAGCAGACACTCTGTGGATTCATAGAAGTCAGAGATACAATGCCTCTATTACCTTCACCAGTCACCTGCCAGCATCATCGAGTTCGATGGCAGCCGCCGCAGCAGCAGATGTCTCAGCAACTTCCCTCCATTCACTCTGGTTTTCACTTCTGTGTGCTGCTTCGAAGACATTCAAACTGCTGATGTTGGTGATGTCGTTCATTAAGCTTCAGAAGGAAGAAAATAGACAATGTTGACAAACTCATCCCGCCTGGAGAGAATGGTCAGTGATACAGGGAAACAGACCAAGACAGTAAGATCACAATCTACAAAGATGAACATGTTTTCATTGAACTCTAACCAGCCCAGTAGAGCAAGAACTCTCAGCACCAAACTGTTCAGTGTACTCTAGCCTGAAATGAAACGAATCCCCTTATGCGCAGCGTACGCTGAAATCACAATAGAGCCACAAAACCCAAACTGCAGATCTCAGGTCTGAGATTATTTCCATTGTCGTGTTGGACAGCTTATCTATGTCATCATCATCATCATCAAGTGCTCTGCCACATGGCGTTGGCGATCATGGCCCTTCATATGTATCTGTCCCTTGTTGCCGCAAGCACATCTTCCACCCTCTCTGTCTTCAGCCACTTTGCAAGTCCGTCCAATATTTTTTCCCTGGGTCTACCCGGTGCTCTCTTTCCCTCCACCTTTCCTGATATGGTCAGGTGCTCCAATTCCCCTTTCCTCATAAAATGGCACATAAACGTTGCCTGTCTTTTCCTAATCTTCCTTATCGATGATCTTCTTGTGTCTGCCTCCATCAAAACTGTCTCGTTTGTTTTCTTTGCTGTCCATGGAACTCTCAACATTCTTCTTAGAAACCACATCTCGGCTGCCTCAATCTTGTTCTGGCTTCGCTTGTTGACTGTCCACGCCTCACAGCCGTATAACATTATCGGTTCTATATAACATTCAAGAACTCTCTTCCTGATGTTAATTGATAGGCATTTGTTGATAACAATGCTTTTTATCTTCTTGAATGCTGATTTGGCTTGGCCGATTCTGCTGGTTATTTCTGACGTGCATCTGCCATCTGGTGAAATGATCGTTCCCAGATATTTAAACTTATCAACCTGTCTCAAGGTTGTGAACATACACACATTTGTCTATGTAAACAACATAAACTATACTGCTTGTCTTTGTGCATGACATGAACTGAACTGCTGGTCCTTCTGAAAAATGTGTATTAAACTGCTTGTCTTTGTCAACAAGGTGAATTAATAAACTGCTTGTCTTTGCACATGACATGAATTGAATTGGTTGTCATTATGAACAACATGAATTAAACTTGTCTTGGTAAAGAATATTGATAAAACTGCTTGTCTTTTGTAAGCAAGCTGAATTAAACTGCTTGTCATTGTAAATGGCATGAATTGAACTGTTTGTCTTTGTGAATAACATGAATGAAACTGTCTGTATTTGTGAACAAATGAATTAAACTGCTTTGTTATTGTGAATGACGTGAATTGCATTGAGATACCTGTCTTTGTCAACAACATGAATGGAACAGCTCGACTTTGTAAATCAAATGAATCAAAAACTATTTTTGTCTTCGTGAATCACTGTCTGTATCGGATCTTGATCATCAAATGATCACGTCAAGTTTTCTGACGACAATTCTGACAACCAACATAACTGACAACCCATTAGACACAACACTGAACAACAGAACCAGATTACTAAGACATCAAAATTAATAAATATTGTCAGACACAACCAACAGTACAAGCCGTAGGGAAACGGAACCAGATGACATATATACCGTGACAAGAAAAAAAACTAGTCCCATGTTTCTGCCACTTTAGCAAACTTATTGAACTAGAGGTATGTATGGACAGATGTTTCATCTATGTACACGTTTGTCTTCCATATCATTGCCTCGTTTATTAAATCTTCCTTTTTCCTCTTGAAAAATACGCAGGATTGACACAATTTGACCTATGAAAATCTTTAGTATTTGTAAAATGAAGGTTAGAGAAAACTGAACAAGAAAACAAACTCACACACACACGCACGCACACACACACGCACGCACACACACACACGCACTCACGCATGCATGCATACACACATTGATACATGCACACACACATGCACACACACATGCACACATACACACACACATACACACATACACACACACATACACACATACACACACACACATAAACACACACACACAAACACACACACAAACACACACATACAAACACACATACACACGCACACACACATACACCCACATACACCCACCCGCACACACACACACGCACACACACACACACACATACACAAACACACACACACACACAAACACACACACAAACCAAAACCAACCAACCAACCAACCAAAAGCCAACTTCAACAACAGTAAGTAGTCCATCAAGCACACGGAGATATTTGTTGTTTACACATTCACAAACAGATCGCAGGCTGTGTCATAAGGGGAGCTGACTGAGTGTAATGCAGTCCTTGCACAGGGCGCAAGAAAAGAATTGCATGGCGTCTTGCAGTCAGCGGCCACAGTGTCAAACCATTCCATGTTATCAGCCTTTTATGCATTGCCTTGGGTCGCCCACTCACAATGGGGCCTTGGTCTTGAAGGAACATATCACTTCTACCTGACACCTTGCTCCTCTTCCCTCCCGCGTGTTGTCTGTCCCCGGATTACCTCCCATGTCCTGGAATTACCTCCCGTGATCATGCCACCTTTCATTGAAAACCAATCACTTTGCCTGCGCGCGCACGCTCAGAGATAGATGGATAGATAGATAGATAGATAGATAGATAGATAGATAGATAGATAGATAGATAGATAGATAGATAGATAGATAGATAGATAGATAGATAGAGACAGAGACAGAGAGACAGAGAGACAGAGAAGGAAAGAAAAAGAATCAGAATCAGAATTCATGTCCAAAAGGGTAAAGTCCTATTTGAAAAAGAGTAGATGGCAACAACAAAAAATCATCAAAACGCAAAATAAATTATGTAATCGTTTTTCGATAATACTTAAACGTTATGGCAACATATGATGGAGATGGCGTGGACAGTCAACAAACAAAGCCAGAACAAGATTGAGGCAGCCGAGATGTGGTTTCTAAGAAGAATGTTGAGAGTTCCATGGACAGCAAAGAAAACAAACGAGACAGTCTTGATGGAGGCAGACACAAATAGATCACTCATAAGGAAGTTTAGGAAAAGACAGGCAACATTTATAGACCATTTTATGAGGAAGGGGGATTTGGAGCACCTGGTCACAACGGGAAAGCTGGAGAGAAAGAGAGCACCGGGTAGACCCAGGGAGAAAATGCTGGACGAACTTGCAGAGTGGCTGGGAACGAGGAGGGTGGGGGAGATGCTAGGGACAACGAGAGACAGAGACAGATGGAAAATCCATGATCGCCAACGCCATGCGGCAGGGCACCTGATGATGATGATGATGATGATGATGATGATGATGATGATGATGATGATGATGATGATGATGATGATGATGATGATGATGATGATGATGATGGAGACAAAGAGTTCAGACTTCAGATGGTTTCTTCATTGAAGCTATAGACCCCCATGAAGGCTGTGAAATGTGAAAACGAATTTGAACCAAAATTTGGAGAGAAAAAAACAACAACTCTTGTAAACATCACCTACCGAAAATATTCACAAATTCACGCCATTGAAAGATTTTGCTATAAAATAAATCACAGGTCACGTGGTGTTTGAAATTGTCATAGGCGTTCTAAAGGTACGGCAGTAAAGATTCATCAAAATGGCGGTATGCAGGGCTTACAGTTTTATATTGACAACGAAATACGATTGATAACAAGTGGAAATATTTTAGTAATACTTGTTACAGGATCTCGTTTACTTTTCATCATAATTAGACGTACGTGTTCCATTTGTATGACTTTTTTTTTTTTTTTTTTTTTTTTTTTTTTCTTTTTTTTTTTTTTTTTTGCCGTCTAGGAATTTGCACTGCTGGTACAGTATGCCAGCCTGCACAAAATTACAATAGTCAAACCAGAAAGCTACAGTAGCAGAGACAAGTTGTTAATATCACTGTTTCGGACAGCACGTGTATATATATGCCTGTTGTGTCTGTACGTATGTGTCAGAGAGAAAGCAAAAGAGAGAGAGAGAGAGAGAAAGCAAGAGAGAAAGAGTTTGAGCACGCTCGTGTGTGTGTGTGTGTGCATGTGTGTTTGTGTTTGCGTGCGTTATTATGTGTATGTGTGTTCACATGTATGTGTGTGTTTGTGCCTGCATGTGTATGTATTTGCATGAAGGCTCGTATGCACGTGGCTGCTTGTATGCATGTCTGCAAATAATGTGTGGGATCACGTGTACTCCTCTATCACAGCGCAAATAGAACCAGACAGAAACCATCTGGCCTCCTGCCATTCGCCACCTCTTCCTCACCCTGCCTTCCCCACCCCCACCCACACCCACACCCTCACCTCCACCCCGCCTCATCAAGCCCCTCGTTTCCCTTTCATTTCACACCTTTTCTCTCTTCGGCTTCTTTTCCTGGTCTTTTCCAAAAGATATCCTCCACGCTTGACGTAGCGTTGCATAAGTCGGCTAATATCGTTGGCACATTTTGAATGGGGTGGGGGGTGAGGGGTAGGGGGTGGGTGGACGGGCGAATAAGAGGTTGGGTGAGATAATGAGTGTTGTGACGGGTACAGTCAGCAGGCGTGGGGTCATGAGATTTATATAGATTATTTAAGTCACTGTGATGGACACAGCGCTCTGGTCCTGTCCGCTCCATGCCTCAACCAGTTCCAGGTAAAAATTTTACGTGATGTTATTGTGTAACTTATAATATATGTTGCAAATATATGTACATATATATGTATGTATGCGTATACATGTATATGTATATATATATATATATATGTGTGTGTGTGTGTGTGTGTGTGTGTGTGTGGTGTGTGTGTGTGTGTGTGTGTGTGTGTGAACCCTGTTTCCAAAGAGAGATATCTTTACGTGTTCCTGTTTCCATACAGACACAGCTTCAGTAATTCCCGTTCCTATAAAGAGATGACTTCATTCATTCCCGTTCCCATAGAGAGATCTCTTTATTTATTCCTGTTTCCATACAGAATTGACTTCACTCATATCTGTTTCCATAATGATAAAGAGAATGACTTTATTCAGTTCTTTTTCCACAAAACATATTTTTTCTTAAAAAAAAAAAATTAAAGAAGAGAAGCGTTTCGTAATTGTAGATTTTGAAACCTGGATAGAATAATAGTTTTAGCTTTCGAGGTCAGTTTTGTGATTCTTTTCACTTGCCCTCGAAAACTCTGTGGATAAACTACAAGTTTAGA
>CM060315.1:48491634-48499134 GCA_030674185.1 Monoplex corrugatus
GGACGGCCACGGTTTTTTTTTTTCCTTCGGCACGAGCCCACCAAAGATAAAATGGTGTGCACCAAGCGACAAAAGTTGATATTGTGGTGGTGGTGGTGGTGGTGATGGTGGTGGTTGTGATGGTGGTGATGGTGGTGGTGGTGGTGGTGGTGATGATGATGGTGGTGGTGTGATTATGGTGGTGATGAAGGTGGTGGTGGTGGTGATGGTGATGGTGGTGATGGTGGTGGTGGTGATGGTGGTGGTGATGATGATGGTGGTGGTGGTGGTGGTGATGATGGTGGTGGAAGCAGAAAAGAAATGTACGTCCAACCGGTCGATTTTCTGTACATTCAATCTGTCCCAACACGTGTCTAATACACAAAACAAGACCAGATAAGACAAGAGTTAGGTTTTTGCTGTGCTATTATAGTCGATTTGAGTCAGGTCAGACAAATAGGTCTGCTACTGGCAAGCTGTAGCCCAGTACTACCTGTCACAGCAGGAGACTTGGAGAGGGGATTGGCGCCACCAAGGATTAACCTAAGCCCACAGAAAAGATATGAGAGACACTATAGCCAACAACATACCGGATCGGTCGGGGCCCGGGTTACAAACGACCGCGCTTACCACTGACAAGCACCAGGGTGGAAGTGAAAAGTCAGCTACTGGGGCAAAGACATCATTCAAACTGCCAACGGAAAAAGCTACCATTGGAACCTGGAATGTCCGTACACTCCATCAGTGCGGCAAAGTAAAAGAACTAGAGCACGAGCTGAGACGCTACCAATGGGACATTGTGGGTATATCGGAAGTAAGATGGACAGGCTTCGGAGAAGCAATCACAGAGGAAGGACACAAGATGTGGTACAGTGGCGAAGAGTCACTACATGAAAATGGCGTAGCTTTCATCGTACGCAAAGAAGTCATTGGATGCATCATGAGCTGCACGCCTGTCAACAGCAGAATCATCAGCATTCGGGTGTCAGCCAAACCAAAGAACATCACCATCATACAAGTGTATGCTCCAACTACCAGCCATGAAGACCAGGTGGTTGAAGAATTCTATGAGAAAATAGAAGACACCATCGGAAAAGCCCCCAGGAAAGACATCATCATAGTTCAGGGGGACTTCAACGCCAAAGTCGGCCCAGATGCCTACAAAAACTGGGCTGGAACGGTGGGTCAATTTGGCACAGGGGAAACTAATGACAGGGGACTTCGCCTTCTGGAGTTTGCCTGCACCCAACGGCTCACCATTGCCAACACCCTCTACCCCCACAAACTGTCAAGAAGAACAACCTGGCATGCGCCGAACGGAAAGACTCACAACCAGATCGACTTTGTCCTCACACCGCGGCGCTTCAAATCAAGCATTAATAAAGCAAAGACGAGGACATACCCTGGAGCTGATATAGGCAGCGACCACGACCTCGTGCTGCTCACAATGAAGATCAAATTGAAAAAGAAGTACCAAGCTGCGCAGCCACGCATCAAGTTTGACCTGGAAAAGCTAAAAGATCCAGAGATAGAAGAGGCATTCCAGGCACAGCTCGGGGGCGGTTCGCGGCACTCAACTTCCTGGACAGCGACATCAACGACCTCACAAACAACTTTGGTGAGGCAGTCCGCGAAACAGCAGAGGAGGTACTGGGGCGACAGAGGAAGAAACACCAAGCATGGATCTCAAATGACATCCTTGACCTCTGCGACAACAGAAGATCACTGAAGAAGACGAAAAACTCCAGCCCTGAAGAAGCCGCACAGTATCGTAAAACCAACAACCTTGTAAAGAAGAAAATGATTGAAGCCAAAGAACAATGGATCAACAACCAGTGTGAGAACATCGAGAAAGGCATGAAAAAAGGAAACAGCAAACATGCCTTCACCACACTGAAAAACCTTACCAAGACGCAGCAAAACAGATCGTCAGTCATCGAGGATACCTCAGGCGAGCTGCTGACAGAAAGCTCCGCTGTTCTGAACAGATGGACGCAGTACTGCCAAGAACTATACAACTACCCAATACAGCCAGATGACAGTTTGTTTCAGGGGGACTCAACACCATTGAGGGAATCCTCACCGCTACCAGTGATGAGAGAAGAAGTGGAAGAAGCCATCCGCAGCCTACCAGCAGGGAAATCACCTGGAGCAGACAATATCCCAGCAGAGCTGCTCAAACATGGAGGGAATGATTTGGTCACTCGTGTAACATCGATTTGTCAGAAGATCTGGGAGACAAAACAGTGGCCCACAGAATGGACTCAATCACTCATCATCCCCCTGCCCAAAAAGGGAAATATGCGCCAATGCCAGAACTACAGAACAATAAGTCTCATTAGCCACACCAGCAAGATCATGCTCAGAGTCATATTGAATCGACTGAAGAAAGAAGCGGAAGAACACCTTGCGGAAGAACAAGCTGGATTTAGGGCGGGCAGAAGCACAGTAGAACAGATCTTCACCTGCCGGATAATGATGGAGAAACATCTGCAGCATCAGAGAGACCTGTTCCACAACTTCATAGACTTTAAAAAAGCATTCGACAGGGTGTGGCATAAGGGTTTGTGGCAGGTGCTAAGAAAGTTTGGCATTGAGGAAGGTCTCGTCCAAACCATCCAGGCGCTGTATAACACTGCCAGCAGCGCAGTTCTCCTCAACAACCAGATAGGGGACTACTTCAAGACCACAGTTGGAGTCCGTCAAGGCTGCCTACTCTCTCCCGTGCTGTTCAATCTCTTCCTGGAGAACATCATGCGTGAAGCCCTCCATGACTTCCACTCCACTGTCTCCATCGGAGGAAGAACCATCAACAACCTGAGGTTCGCAGATGACATCGACCTGATGGGAGGCAGCAACGAAGAACTACAAGACCTGACCATGAGACTGGAAGAAAGTGCAGGTGCACACGGAATGGAAGTGAGCACAGAAAAAAGCAAAGTCCTGGTCAACAGCACAACCAACACCCATGCTGAAATCTACATGAACGGGCAACAGCTTGAAGAAGTGGACGCTTTCAAATACCTTGGCGCCACTCTCACCAAAGACGGTCGCTCTACAACAGAAATCAAGACCAGACTAGCGATCGCAACAGCAGCGATGGTAAAGCTAAACAAGATCTGGAAGAGCAGAGAGATCGGCTTTCCATCGAAGATGAAGCTGTACAAGTCCCTGGTGCTCCCCATCCTGCTGTATGGATGCGAGAGCTGGACCATGACAGCAGAGACCACCAAGAGAATCCAGACGTTTGAAACTAAATGCTTCAGGCGCTTGCTCGGGATCTCTTGGCAAGATCGGAAGACAAACGACTTTGTGTGGAGCCAAATAACAACACTCGCAGGCCCACAAGAACCCCTCCTGGCAACAGTCAAGAACAGGAAGCTGTCGTGGTTCGGGCATGTCACACGCCACAACTCACTGCCCAAAACGGTCCTCCAGGGTACACTGGGAGGCGGCAGACGAAGGGGACGACAAGCCAAATGCTGGATGGACAACATCAAAGAATGGACCAGTTGGATGGCCCCACGCTGGTGCGACAGGCGGAGGACAGGACCGGTTGGCGACGGCTGGCTTCAAGAGTGTCTCTCATCTCTCCTCTACGCCCATCACGGGCAGGAGAATGATGATGATGATGATTATAGTCGATGATGCAGGAAGCTGGTGGATAGGATGAGGGAGTTAAAGGACTGATAGGAAGAAGAAACACACGAAAATAGGACGAGAACGCGTGTCTAATACACAAAACAAGACAAGATAAGACAAGAGTTAGGTTTTTGATTTGCTATCATGATTATCACCGATAACCTTTCCATTGACACAGAGATCGACAAGAGGATCGGGAAGGCAGCCACAACACTAGCCCGCCTCACACAAAGGGTGTGGACAAATCCCAAGCTGACCACAAAGACAAAGATGGCTGTATACAACGCCTGTGTCCTCAGCACCTTACTGTATGGCAGCGAGGCGTGGACCACGCATGCTCATCAGGAGAAAAGGCTCAATACCTTCCATCTGAGAAGCCTACGGTGCATTACTCGGCATTTCCTGGCAAGACAAGGTGACCAACACCGAAGTCCTGACCCGCGCTGGCCTCCCAACCATGCATGCCATGCTGAGACAGCATCGGCTGCGCTGGTTGGGCCACGTTCGCCGCATGGAAGATGGTCGCATCCCAAAAGACATCCTTCATGGTGAGCTTACCACAGGGCAGAGAAACACTGGCCGCCCACAGCTGAGATACAAAGACGTTTGCAAACGTGACATGAAGGCTCTTGAGATCAACACTGAGTCCTGGGAGGACCTCGCAGACGACCGCAACAGCTGAAGAACCACTCTCAAGAAACAGCTGCAGATTGATGAGGACAAACTGTCAGCTGCTGCAGCAGAAAAGCGAGTTCGCAGAAAAGGGATGACAGACAACAGACCAGCATCAGCATACACATGCGACCGTTGCGACAGAGGCTGCCTCTCTCGCATTGGTCTCTACAGTCACAGGCGACGCTGCTTGGACGAAGCAGACAGCCCACCTAGACATTAGAACGGATGTACTTTGTCCATGGTCAGCCATGACCGAAGGAGGCGTACTACTATCATGGTTCATGATGCAAGAAGCTGGTGGATAGGGTTAGAGAGTAAAAGGATTAATACGAAGAAACACACGAAAATAGGATATGAACGTGTGTCTAATACACAAAACAAGGCTAGTTAAGACAACAGTTAGGTTTTTGCTTTGCCATTGTGGTTGATGACACAGGAAGCTGGTGGATAGGATGAGAGAGTAAAATGATTAATTGGAAGAAGAAACACACGAAAACTGGACGAGAACGCGTGTTTAATACACAAAACAAGACCAGATAAGACAAGAGTTAGGTTTTTGCTTTGCCATCATTGTTGATGCTGTAAGAAGCTGGTGGATAGGGTGAGAGAGTGAAAGATTAATAGGAAGAAGAAACACACAAAAATTGGATGAGTACGTGTGTTAAATACACAAAACAAGACAAGATAAGACAAGATACACACATACACGTGTCATTTACATGTAACCAAGATTATTCCAGCGGTAGGCTGATAAAATACCAGTACAAAATATAGACTAGGTAAAAACATAGTCAAGGTAAGGCCTCGGGACCTGGCCAGCTCATGGGTTTATGTGCAGGCTTAAGGCTTGTGCCACAATCACCATACAAATGGCACCTGTGACGTTAGTGCATATGGAATTCGTTCTGAGCGCGGAGACGTCATTTTGAGAAACTGAAACTGAAACAATAGTTAGGTTTTCGCTTTGCCATCAGGATTGATGATGCAGGAAGTTGATGGATAGGTGGGGGGAGTCAAAGGGTTAAGCTCCAAGACAAATCAACGCCAAACTCTTGTCTCCAGCAGATGGAGCGGTCAGCGGAGAGAGAAGTAGGTGAAGGAGGTAACGTCACGCCCTCTACCCCAGGCCCATTCCGCCTTTCATCCTCCCCCAAATCTCTTCGAGCGGAAGGAGAGGGCGGGTGTCAAACTGTCAAATCACCCCGTCCCCAATCCCTGTCCCGCCACGCCCCATTAATCAGTGGCTTGACTGGCCAGCTAAACTTGTGTTGACATTCGTATCTGTTGGCAGACCTGCTTGGCGCAGAGGTAAAACTCATGCTCTCTGATCTGACAGTACGGGTTCGAGTCTGGTTCGAGAAAAAAAAATTATTGTGTGGACTCGAAGTCCACCCTGATGTAGGTTTCTACCATCTCATTCCCTTACGACCTCGAGGTTACACCCCCGTGAGGATGCCGGGGGCTCTTTCAGTATAAATAGTATCCCCCACCTTCTGGAAATTCTGTGCTAGAAATTTCCACTTTTCTGTCACTCTCTTTGTTTCTGCCTTGTTCCTTTGCTTTCTGTCATTTCTACCTGTCATTATCAGCCTTGCTGGTCCATTCACCTGTATGTGTTCGATAAAGTCTTACGTACTTTTCTCCTAGGATTGATAATTGGGTGTATGTATTAGGTGAATTTTTGGCACTAGGTAACTTTGGCCTGTTTTTAAATATATGTTTCAGTGTTCGTAGTTATGTTTAAATTTATGTTCAGGTATGTTTTCCAAATCCCCTGTGGGAAAAATTGGACGGCGTGGTCAACGCTAGTGGCATCTCCTTAGATTATGTGCGCGAATGCATTGATATGTGTACTTGATTTTCTTTCTATTTTTTTTTCCTGTTGAAGTGTTGTATATGTTTTGAAACGGTTATAGCCCTGGTATATGGCTCTATGCAGTCGGCTGGGTTTTAAACAATAATAACACTAACAATGACTTCGAGGTTCTAGGACAGCTTTTACACTGACCTCAGTTTATAACCGTTGAGAACTTACTCCGTGTTAGCAGAAAATGGGTCGACACTTGTTCACTTTAGTGTTATTTAATGTTTGAATTGAAGTGTTGTCGTTTCGAGTCAGCCCTAATAGAGACCTTAGCGGTCGGCGGGGCTATTCCCAAATATCACGAATTGAACAGAATCGAATTGTCATTTCGAGTCCAAGACCACGTCAGCCCATCACAGTTTGAATGTTTTACACGTGTCCCTTAATGAACACGAACTCCGATAGATTTCCAGGTGGCTTTGTTATTCTACAAAGCGTTGACTGAAAAATGTTCGATTCTATCATCTATACCTTTGCTAAGACTATACGTGTGATTCCTGAAAAAACAAAAAAATGAAAACTTTATGTAATGTCTTCCCGTAAAACTTGATACACCTACATGATGATATTTCGACGACACTGGTGTTTTTGTATTCTTTCTTAAGAAAGTAAACAGAAAAAGAAAAATAAAGGGTGTTTTTTTTTCGAAATAAGTTTTAGAGTTTCCTGAGCAGACATTCCCACACATACGCCTGATATCTGTTGGTGAATTGACGGGAAGGGTGTGTCCTCTCACGGTGTCAGATAAGTGTGTTTTCAGTGGAAGTAGGATGGCATGACGAGTAGGGGCAGAGATATGGTGGATTTTGTTGTTGATTTTGCTGTTGTTGTTATTGTTGTTGTGGTTGTTGGTTGTTGTTGCTGTGGTGGTGGTTTTGTTGTTGTGGTTGTTGTTGTTGTGGTGGTGGTGGTGGTAGTGGTGCTTGTCGTCGTCGTAATAAACTTGTTTATTCAGACTCTCCCCCTCTCTCTCTCTCTCTCCTCTCTCTCTCTCTCTCTTACATATGTATACATATATATTATTATATATATATATATATATATATATATATATATATATATATATATATATAAATGTGGTGTGTATCTTTCACTCTCTTTCTCTATATATATATATAATATATCTCGCTGTCTCTCGCTCTCTATTTCTCTGTCTCTCTGTCTGTCTCCGTCTGTCTGTCTGTCTGTTTGTCTGTTTGTCTGTTTGTCTGTCTGGCTCTCTCTCTCTGTCTCTCTCTCTCTCTCTCTCTCTCTCTCTCTCTCTCCTCCCTCCCTTCCTCCATCCCCCTCTCTGATTGTCTTTTTTCAATCAGTTAGGGACAATAAGCAAAATAATATAC
>CM060315.1:48509134-48521634 GCA_030674185.1 Monoplex corrugatus
AATTTTCCTTTAAAAAACATACATCACCTCACCTGGATGAGAACTTTTACTTTTATAAAACATACATCACCTCACCTGGATGAGAACATTTACTTAAAAAAACATAATCACCTCACCTGGATGAGAAATTTTACTTGAA
Organism: Monoplex corrugatus; assembly: GCA_030674185.1. Taxonomy (NCBI): domain Eukaryota; kingdom Metazoa; phylum Mollusca; class Gastropoda; order Littorinimorpha; family Ranellidae; genus Monoplex; species Monoplex corrugatus. The sequence continues at coordinate 48,509,274 of CM060315.1, forward strand.
AAATATACATCACCTCACCTGGTTGAGAACTTTTACTTAAAAACATACATCACCTCACCTGGATGAGAACTTTTACTTACAAAAACATACATCACCTCACCTGGATGAGACAATTTACTTCAAAAACACACATCACCTCACCTGGATGAGAATTTTTACTTACAAAACATACATCACCTCACCTGGATGAGAAATGTTACTTTAAAAAACATACATCACATCACCTGGTTGAGAAATTTAATACATCACCTCACCTGGATGAGAACTTTCATTTTAAAAAATACATACATCACCTCGCCTGGATGAGAACTTTTACTTTAAAAAGACATACATCACCTCACCTCGATGAGAACTTTGACTTAAAAAAACATACATCACCTCACCTGGATGAAACATTTTACTGAAAAAAACATACATCACCTCACCTGGATGAGAAATTTTACTTTAAAAAACATACATCACCTCGCCTGGATGAGAATTTTTTACTTTAAAAGACATACATCACCTCACCTCGATGAGAACTTTTACTTAAAAAAACATACATCACCTCACCTGGATGAAACATTTTACTTAAAAAAACATACATCATCTCACCTGGATGAGAAATTTTGCTTACAAAACATACATCACCTCACCTGGATAAGAAATTTTACTGAAAAAAACATACATCACCTCACCTGGATGAGAAATTTTACTTTTAAAAAACATACATCACCTCACCTGAATGAGAAATTTTACTTTAAAAAACATTCATCACTTCACCTGGATGCTAATTTTTACTTAAGAAAACATACATCACCTCACCTGATGAGAACTTTTACTGGAAAAAACACACATCACCTCACCTGGATGAGAACTTTAACTTTAAAAAAATCATACAACACGTCACCTGGATGAGAAATTTTACTTCAAAAATATACATCACCTCACCTGGATGAGAATTTTTACTTAAAAAAAACATAACATAACAACAAATAAAAAAAAATGAAATTTGTTTTAACTCACGGCAATGCAAGCTGTATGACCACAAAGGCGGCCGCTGTCAATGTAACTGGTGACTTAGAAAACATAGGTGTCCATCGTCAATTAAATACGTGTTTGTCTTTCTGTTTTCACATGTTTCTTGTTGCTGTTTACTTGAATGCTGGCAGTCAGTTTGATTCAGCTTTGGAAAAACTTCAGTTTACTCGAAATTAGTTGAACTCTCTCTCTCTCTTTCTCTCTCTCTCTCCCTTCCTTTCTCTCTCTCTCTCTCTCTCTCTCTCTTTCTTTCTCTCTCTCTCTTTCACACCCCTTCTCTGTCTGTCTGTCTGTCTCTTTGTCTCTCTCTCTCTCTTTCTTTCTTTCTTTCTTTCTCTCTCTCTCTTTCTTTCTCTCACTCTCTCTCTCTCTGTCTCTGTGTCTCTGTCTGTCTGTCTGTCTGTCTCTGTCTCCCTGTCTTTCTTTCTCTCTCTCTCTCTCTCTCTCTCTCTCTCTTCTTTCTTTCTCTCTCTCTCTCTCTCTTTCTTTCTTTCTCTCTCTCTCTCTCTCTTTCTTTCTTTCTCTCTCTCTCTCTTCTCTTTCTCTTCTCTCTCTCTCTCTCTTTCTTTCTCCCTCTCTCTCTCTCTCTCTCTCTCTCCTCTCTCTCTCTCTCTCTCTCTCTCACACACACACACACACTCTCTCTCTCTTTTCTTTTGTGTTTGAGACAAAACTATCACCATTATCTACAAGGTCCGTAATACGGAAGATGTTGTTCTTCGCCCATTTCGTTTATAGCAGAATGCTTTATGTCCTGTCGTAAATGTTTTATTATATGAATGGGTTCTGCCAACTTTTTTTTTTTTTTTTTTTGCCCTTTATTTACACTGACTTCCTCACAGAAAGACTCATAAACAAAACATACGTTATCCCAAAATATGTTAAGTGCTCTTTTTGTAAAAACATTCTGCTTCATGTCAAGTGATCAATTTTGCTTCCGGGGCACAAAGAGAACAGTATCCTTGCCCACTTCCGTTTCCGAGTACATATATGTTTTTAATCCATGTCAGTTTTACAGTTTTCGTGCAGGCTTCAGTGTTTGAAATACCTATTATTCACATCGGATATTGTGTACAGCGTGTTTGCTATTTGTAAACTTTTGATAGAAAGATATGTTGACATCTTTGTTTGCATGAAAGTATTCCTACGCACGAAAAAAAATAGGTCTGGGGATATGGGATGACAGCCTTTAACTATACTACAAAATTTGGCTGTTTTCCTGTTGATTATCACATAGGCTTTTATATAACTATAGAACAAGCTTACCTCTATACGTTGTTCTTTTCCAAATCCAAAGGCCTTTAATACTCCGTTCATATATGCTCAATTTATTGAACCGAACACTTTTTCAAAATCGATTGAAACGAGTAAACCAGGTAATTTTGTTTATCCTAAATATATTGCATAGCGTCGCTGATATTTGTAAGACCTTTCTACTTCTTTGTTTTTATCTTTTCTTCTTCTGTTACCCCATACTGTCTATACGTATTCGGTATAGATATGTTCGTTTATGTCACACATGCTTTTGTGATTGTGAGATGAGGTGATGTATGAGTACTTATCGTCATCATCACTATCATCGTCATCGTCGTCGTCATCATCGTCGTCGTCGTCGTCGCCGTCGTCGTCGTCATCATCATCACATCATTGTCGTCGTCTTTGTCCTCGTCATCGACATCCTTGACTTCATCATCACCGTCATCATCATCGACATCACCATTGACATCATCATCGTCGTAGTCGTCGTCGTCGTCATCATCATCAACATCATCAACAATATCAGCATCATCATCATCAACATCACCATCAACATCATCAACATCTTCGTTCTCATTATAATCATTATTGTTGTTGTTGTTATCGTTATTATTATTATGATTATAATTATGATGATGATGATTATCAATATGATTATTATCATTATTATCATTATGATGATTATTGTTATGATTATTATCGTTGTCGTCGTCGTCGTCGTTTTCGTTATTATCAATATCATCATCATCATCATTAATCATCAACACTATTTGTTATTAGCATTTTAAGCTATTTCAATCTAGTTTGTGTCATTATAAGTCACATAAAATGGGAGATTAATTCAGATTGACTCGTGACCTTCTTACGTCTGTATGTCTGTTTTACATCAACTAATGCGCCTGTCAGCCAAGATCTTTTATTTCTGTGTTATTGGTGGACTGCTTCTACTCACCTCTCCCCCTCCCCATCCCCACGCGTACACACGTACACAACCCCCCTTCCCCATCCCACGCACACACACGCACACAACAACAGCAACAAAACTAGTACCAAAATCAATCATACTGTGTGTAATGTGGAAAGGGATGGGGTATATTCCTGTACCAATCTGAATCGAACCTGGGATCTCCCTTTTTCTAAGTAAGCGGGCTCTCTGACCGCCAGGCCACCATCCCACAACGTGAGGGAGGGTGGAGGTGTATTTCATTAATGTACAGTTTGAACTGGCGTGTACTGGATACATACTGCTTGAGGATAAAAACGTGTGAAGGCCTAGCCGTGTTTTCTAAATTACTGCTGACAGACAAGAGAATGTGAAGCATTGAAAGGCCTTTGGTTATAAAAATAAAATAAGGAGAGACGCTGTCAGCTCCCATTACGTTGTAACAGTGTGTTTGGCGAGGTCCCAAATCAGGTGCAGTCTTCTTTGCAAAGAAACAGCACTGAGTGGTCTTGGGGGCAAAGGCACACACATTTTTTGCCACCTGAAACTCATTCAAAAAAAACAAAAAACAAAAAAAACAATTGTCCGGTTACTAAACCCAAAACAGGGCAGAGAAACATTGGCCGCCCACAGCTGAGATACAAAGACGTTTGCAAGCGTGACATGAAGGCGCTTGAGATCAACACTGAGTTCTGGGAGGACCTCGCAGACGACCGCAACAGCTGGAGAACTACTCTCAAGAAACAGCTGCGGATTGGTGAGGACAAACTGTCAGCTGCTGCAGCAGAAAAGCGAGTTCGCAGAAAAGGGATGACAGCCAACAGACCAGCATCAGCATAACACATGCGACCGCTGCGACAGAGACTGCCTCTCTCGCATTGGTCTGAACAGTCACAGGCGACGCTGCTTGGACCAAGCAGACAGCCCATCTAGATATTAGAACGGATGTACTTTGTCCATGGTCAGTCATGACCGAAGGAGGCCTACTACTAAACCCAAAACGTGCAGTCACCTAAACCCCTTTTCTCACACAGAACGGAGTAGCAGGAAAGTTTCAGTCTTTTTCTCCTAATTTTTGTATCTGGTGTTTGTTTGTTTGTGATCTTACGCTTGACAAAGGCCAGTTGGCCGAAAATTTCCGCATGTCTTGTCTGGTTGTATTAAATACGCGTTCTTATTCTTTTTTCGTGGGTTTTTTTTTGTGGGGGGGGGGGGTTTTCTGGTTCCTGTCCAGTTTCAATTTCAGTTTCTCAAGATCATGTCTCCGCGCTTCGAATGAATTCCATTAGCACTGATGCCACTGATACCGTGAGGTGGGGATCCAAACTGATGATAGCATGAAAAGGTGCCTGCAGCACCCGGTGTTCCCGGGCGGTTGGTCACCCGTTCAAGTACTAACCGGGCCCATCGTTTCATAACTTCAGTGATCGGACGAGAACCGGTGTTTTCAACGTGGTGTGGCCGTTGGCAAAAAACCAGTAGGCTGCTAGTATAGGCTGCTGGTGTAGACTGCTAGTGTAGGCTGCTAGCGGAGACTGTTAGTGTAGGCTGCTGGTGTAGACTGCTAGTGTAGGCTGCTAGCGGAGACTGTTAGTGTAGGCTGTAGTGAACTGCTAGTGTAGGTAGTATAACTGCTAGTGTAGACTGTTAGCGAAGACTTAGTTAGGGCTAGTGTAGACTGCTAGTGTAGGCTGCTAGTGTACATGCTAGTGTAGGCTCTAGTGTAGCTGCTAGTTAGTGCTAGTGTAGGTGCTAGTGTAGTGCTAGTGTAACTGTAGTGTAAACTGCTAGTGTAGACTGTTGAGTAAACTGTTGTGTAGGCTGCTAGTGTAACTGCTAGTGTAACTGCTATGTAGCTCTAGTGTAGACTGCTAGTGTGACAGCTGGCTAGTGTAAACGCTATGTAAGCTGTATGTAAACTGCTAGTGTAGCTGCTAGTGAAGAGCGTGTATGCTGCTAGTGTAAATGTGACTTAGTGTAGACTGCTAGTGTAGTAAGCTAGTGTAAATGCTAGTGTGATGCAGTGTAATGTAGGTACTGTTAGTGTAGACTGCTAGTGTAAGCTGTAGTGTAGACTGTTAGTGTAGACTGTAGTGTAACTGCTAGTGGTAGACTGCTAGTGTAAACTGTAGTGTAGACTGCTAGTGTAGCTGTTAGGTGCTAGTGTAAACTGTAGTGTAGACTGTAGTGTAGCTGTTAGTGTAGCTGTAATGTAAACTGCTAGTATGTGTGTAATGCTATGTAGACTGCTGTGTAAACTGCTAGTGTAGAGTGTAGCTGTAGTGTAGGCTGCTAGTGTAGCTGTTAGTGTAACTGTAGTGTAACTGCTAGTGTAACTGTAGTGTAGTGCTGTTGACTGTAGTGTAAATGTAGTGTAACTGCTAGTGTAACTGCTAGTGTAGCTGCTTAGTGTAAGCTAGTGTAGGCTGTTGTGTAGCTGTAGTGTAAACTGTGTAGGCTGTTATGTAGACTGCTGTGTAGCTGTAGTGTAACTGCTAGTGTAGCTGCTAGTGTAGATGTAGTGTGAGCTAGTGTAAACTGCTAGTGTAACTGCTAGTGTAGACTGTTAGTGTAAACTGCTAGTGTAGACTGTTAGTGTAGACTGCTAGTGTAACTGTAGTGTAGGCTGCTAGTGTAAGATAGACTGCTAGTGTAACTGTAGTGTAGACTGTAGTGTAAACTGCTAGTGTAGACTGTAGTGTACTGCTAGTTTAGACTGCTAGTGTAGACTGTAGTGTAAACTGCTAGTGTAGGCTGTTGTGTAGACTGATATGTAAACTGCTAGTTAGACTGTAGTGTAAACTGTATGTAGAGCTAGTGTAGACTGTAGTGTAGGGCTGTTGTGTAGCTGTTGTGTAGGTGTTTGTAGGCTGTAGTGTAGACTGCTAGTGTAGACTATAGGTGAGCTTAGTGTAGCTGTTAGTGTAGCTGCTAGTGTAGACTGTATGTAAGCTGCTAGTGTAGACTGCTAGTGTAGACATAGTGTAGTGTAGTGTAGATGTTAGTGTAGGCTGTTAGTGTAGACTGTTAGTGTAGTGTGTAGTGTAGCTGTTAGTGTAAACTGTGTGTAGCTGTAGTGTAGACTGTAGTGTAGTGTAGTGTAAACTGTTAGTGTAGGCTGTTGTGTAGGCTGTTAGTGTAGGCTGCTATGTAAACTGCTAGTGTAGGCTGTTAGTGTAAACTGTTAGTGAGATTGCTAGTGTAAATTAGTAGTGTAGGCTGTTAGTGTAAACTGTATTAGTGTAGACTGTAGTGTAATTGCTAGTGTAACTGTTAGTGTAGGTGCTAGTGTAAACTGTTAGTGTAGGCTAGTGTAAACTGCTAGTGTAGACTGTAGTGTGACTGCTAGTGTAGACTGCTAGTGCAGACTGCTAGTGTAGACTGATTGTGTAAACTGTTAGTGTAGGCTGTTAGTGTAAACTGTTAGTGTAGACTGATAGTGTAAACTGTTAGTGTAGACTGCTAGTGTAAAACTGCTAGTGTAGACTGCTAGTGTAGACTGCTAGTGTAGACTGCTAGTGTAGGCTGTTAGTGTAGGCTGTTAGTGTAGGCTGTTAGTGTAGGCTGTTAGTGTAGACTGATAGTGTAAACTGTTAGTGTAGACTGCTAGTGTAAACTGTTAGTGTAGATTGCTAGTGTAAACTGCTAGTGTAGACTGCTAGTGTAGACTGCTAGTGTAAACTGCTAGTGTAAACTGATAGTGTAGATTGCTAGTGTAAACTGCTAGTGTAGACTGCTAGTGTAAACTGTTAGTGTAGACTGCTAGTGTAGACTGCTAGTGTAGACTGCTAGTGTAGGCTGTTAGTGTAGGCTGTTAGTGTAGGCTGTTAGTGTAAACTGCTAGTGTAAAACTGCTAGTATAGGCTGTTAGTGTAAACTGCTAGTGTAAACTGCTAGTGTAGGCTGTTAGTGTAAACTGCTAGTGTAGACTGTTAGTGTAGACTGCTAGTGTAGACTGTTACTGTAGACTGTTAGTGTAGACTGCTAGTGTAGACTGCTAGTGTAGACTGCTAGTGTAGACTGTTAGTGTAGACTGCTAGTGTAGGCTGTTAGTGTAGACTGCTAGTGTAGACTGCTAGTGTAGACTGTTAGTGTAGACTGTTAGTGTAGGCTGTTAGTGTAGACTGCTAGTGTAGACTGCTAGTGTAGACTGTGTGTAGACTGTAGTGTAGACTGCTAGTGTAGACTGGTAGTGTAGGCTGCTAGTGTAAACTGCTAGTGTAGGCTGTTAGTGTAAACTGCTAGTGTAGACTGCTAGTGTAGACTGCTAGTGTCGGCTGCTAGTGTAAACTGCTAGTGTAGACTGCTAATGTAGGCTGTTAGTGTGAACTGCTAGTGTAGGCTGCTAGTGTAGACTGCTAGTGTAGGCTGTTATTTTTTTTTTTTTTTTTTTTTTTTTTTTTTTTTTTTTTTTTTTTTTTTTTTTTTTTTTTTTTTTTTTTTTTTTTTTTTTTTTTTTTTTTTTTTTTTTTTTTTTTTTTTTTTTTTTTTTTTTTTTTTTTTTTTTTTTTTTTTTTTTTTTTTTTTTTTTTTTTTTTTTTTTTTTTTTTTTTTTTTTTTTTTTTTTTTTTTTTTTTTTTTTTTTTTTTTTTTTTTTTTTTTTTTTTTTTTTTTTTTTTTTTTTTTTTTTTTTTTTTTTTTTTTTTTTTTTTTTTTTTTTTTTTTTTTTTTTTTTTTTTTTTTTTTTTTTTTTTTTTTTTTTTTTTTTTTTTTTTTTTTTTTTTTTTTTTTTTTTTTTTTTTTTTTTTTTTTTTTTTTTTTTTTTTTTTTTTTTTTTTTTTTTTTTTTTTTTTTTTTTTTTTTTTTTTTTTTTTTTTTTTTTTTTTTTTTTTTTTTTTTTTTTTTTTTTTTTTTTTTTTTTTTTTTTTTTTTTTTTTTTTTTTTTTTTTTTTTTTTTTTTTTTTTTTTTTTTTTTTTTTTTTTTTTTTTTTTTTTTTTTTTTTTTTTTTTTTTTTTTTTTTTTTTTTTTTTTTTTTTTTTTTTTTTTTTTTTTTTTTTTTTTTTTTTTTTTTTTTTTTTTTTTTTTTTTTTTTTTTTTTTTTTTTTTTTTTTTTTTTTTTTTTTTTTTTTTTTTTTTTTTTTTTTTTTTTTTTTTTTTTTTTTTTTTTTTTTTTTTTTTTTTTTTTTTTTTTTTGTAGACTGCTAGTGTAAACTGCTAGTGTAGACTGCTAGTGTAGACTGCTAGTGTAGACTGCTAGTGTAGGCTGTTAGTGTAGGCTGTTAGTGTAGGCTGTTAGTGTAGGCTGTTAGTGTAGACTGATAGTGTAAACTGTTAGTGTAGACTGCTAGTGTAAACTGTTAGTGTAGATTGCTAGTGTAAACTGCTAGTGTAGACTGCTAGTGTAGACTGCTAGTGTAAACTGCTAGTGTAAACTGATAGTGTAGATTGCTAGTGTAAACTGCTAGTGTAGACTGCTAGTGTAAACTGTTAGTGTAGACTGCTAGTGTAGACTGCTAGTGTAGACTGCTAGTGTAGGCTGTTAGTGTAGGCTGTTAGTGTAGGCTGTTAGTGTAAACTGCTAGTGTAAACTGCTAGTATAGGCTGTTAGTGTAAACTGCTAGTGTAAACTGCTAGTGTAGGCTGTTAGTGTAAACTGCTAGTGTAGACTGTTAGTGTAGACTGCTAGTGTAGACTGTTACTGTAGACTGTTAGTGTAAACTGCTAGTGTAAACTGCTAGTGTAGGCTGCTAGTGTAAACTGCTAGTGTAGGCTGCTAGTGTAAACTGCTAGTGTAGACTGCTAGTGTAAACTGCTAGTGTAGGCTGCTAGTGTAAACTGCTAGTGTAGGCTGCTAGTGTAAACTGCTAGTGTAGGCTGCTAGTGTAAACTGCTAGTGTAGGCTGCTAGTGTAAACTGCTAGTGTAGACTGCTAGTGTAAACTGCTAGTGTAGGCTGCTAGTGTAAACTGCTAGTGTAGACTGCTAGTATAGATGCTAGTGTAAACTGCTAGTGTAAACTGCTAGTATAGACTGCTAGTGTAAACTGCTAGTGTAAACTGCTAGTGTAGGCTGCTAGTGTAAACTGCTAGTGTAAACTGCTAGTGTAAACTGCTAGTGTAGGCTGCTAGTGTAAACTGCTAGTGTAAACTGCTAGTGTAATTGCTAGTGTAGACTGCTAGTGTAGGCTGTAGTGTAAACTGCTAGTGTAGACTGCTTGTGTAAACTGCTAGTGTAGGCTGCTAGTGTAAACTGCTAGTGTAGAGCTAGTGTAAACTGCTTGTGTAAATGCTAGTGTAGGCTGCTAGTGTAACTGCTAGTGTAGGCTGCTAGTGTAACTGCTAGTGTAGCTGTAGTGTAAACTGCTAGTGTAGGCTGCTAGTGTAAACTGCTAGTGTAGGCTGCAAGTGTAAACTGCTAGTGTAGCTGCTAGTGTTTTAAACTGCTAGTGTAGGCTGCTAGTGTAAACTTCTAGTGTAGGCTGCTAGTGTAAACTGCTAGTGTAGGCTGCTAGTGTAAACTGCTAGTGAACTGCTAGTGTAAAGCTATGCAATGTAGTGACTGCTAGTGTAAACTGTAGTGTAGGCTGCTAGTGTAAACTGCTAGTGTAGCTGCTAGTGTAAACTGCTAGTGTAGGCTGCTAGTGAAACTGTAGTGTAGACTGCTAGTATAACTGCTAGTGTAAACTGCTAGTGTAAACTGCTAGTTAGACTGCTAGTGTAAACTGCTAGTGTAAACTGCTATGTAGCTGCTAGTGTAACTGCTAGTGTAACTGCTAGTGTAGGCTGCTAGTGTAAACTGCAGTGTAACTGCTAGTGTAGGCTGCTAGTGTAAACTGCTAGTGTAGGCTGTAGTGTAAACTGTAGTGTAGCTGCTAGTATAAACTGCTAGTGTAGGCTGTAGTGTGAACTGCTAGTGTAGCTGCTAGTGTAACTGCTAGTGTAGCTGCTAGTGTAACTGCTAGTGTAGACTGCTAGTGTAGACTGCTAGTGTAGCTGTAGTGTAACTGCTAGTGTAGGCTGCTAGTGTAAACTGCTAGTGTAACTGCTAGTGTAAACTGCTAGTGTAACTGCTAGTGTAAACTGCTTGTGTAAACTGCTAGTGTAGGCTGCTAGTGTAAACTGCTATGTAGCTGCTAGTGTAAACTGCTAGTGTAGGATGCTAGTGTAAACTGCTAGTGTAGCTGCTGTGTAAACTGCTAGTGTAGGCTGCTAGTGTAAACTGCTAGTGTAGGAAAGCTGTGTAAACTGCTAGTGTAGGCTGCTAGTGTAAACTGCTAGTGTAGGCTGCTAGTGTAAACTGCTATGTAACTGCTAGTGTAAACTGCTAGTGTAGCTGCTAGTGTAAACTGCTAGTGTAGAATGCTAGTGTAAGCTGCTAGTGTAAACTGCTAGTGTAGGCTGCTAGTGTAAACTCTAGTGTAGGCTGCTAGTGTAAACTGCTAGTGTAGACTGCTAGTGTAAACTGCTAGTGTAGGTGCTAGTGTAACTGCTAGTGACTGCTAGTGTAAACTGCTAGTGTAGGCTGCTAGTGTAAACTGCTAGTGTAGACTGCTAGTGTAAACTGCTAGTGTAGGCTGCTAGTGAAACTGTAGTGTAGACTGCTAGTATAGACTGCTAGTGTAAACTGCTAGTGTAAACTGCTAGTATAGACTGCTAGTGTAAACTGCTAGTGTAAACTGCGTATCTGTGTAACTGCTAGTGTAAACTGCTAGTGTAAACTGCTAGTGTAGGCTGCTAGTGTAAAATGCAGTGTATACTGCTAGTGTATCTGCTAGTGTAAACTGCTAGTGTAGGCTGTTAGTGTAAACTGTAGTGTAGACTGCTAGTATAGACTGCTATGTAGGCTGTTAGTGTGAACTGCTAGTGTAGGCTGCTAGTGTAGACTGCTAGTGTAGACTGCTAGTGTAGACTGCTAGTGTAGACTGCTAGTGTAGTGCTTGGTTAGTGTGACTGCTAGTGTAGGCTGCTAGTGTAAACTGCTAGTGTAACTGCTAGTGTAAACTGCTAGTGTAGATGCTAGTGTAAACTGTTGTGTAAACTGCTAGTGTAGGCTGCTAGTGTAAACTGCTATGTAGGCTGCTAGTGTAAACTGCTAGTGTAGACTGCTAGTGTAAACTGCTAGTGTAGGCTGCTAGTGTAAACTGCTAGTGTAGGCTGCTAGTGTAAACTGCTAGTGTAGGAGCTAGTGTAAACTGCTAGTGTAGGCTGCTAGTGTAAACTGCTAGTGTAGGCTGCTGTAGTGTAAACTGCTTAATGCTATAATGCTAGTGTAAACTGCTAGTGTAAACTGCTAGTGTAGCTGCTAGTGTAAATGCTAGTGTAAACTGCTAGTGTAAACTGCTAGTGTAGCTGCTAGTGTAAACTGCTAGTGTAGGCTGCTAGTGTAAACTGCTAGTGTAGCTGCTAGTGTAAACTGCTAGTGTAGGCTGCTAGTGTAAACTGCTAGTGTAGGCTGCTAGTGTAAACGCTAGTGTAGGCTGCTAGTGTAAACTGCTAGTGTAGACTGCTAGTGTAAACTGCTAGTGTAGGCTGCTAGTGTAAACTGCTAGTGTAGACTGCTAGTATAGACTGCTAGTGTAAACTGCTAGTGTAAACTGCTAGTATAGACTGCTAGTGTAAACTGCTAGTGTAAACTGCTAGTGTAGGCTGCTTGTGTAAACTGCTAGTGTAAACTGCTAGTGTAAACTGCTAGTGTAGGCTGCTAGTTTAAACTGCTAGTGTAGACTACTAGTGTAATCTGCTAGTGTAGACTGCTAGTGTAGGCTGTTAGTGTAAACTGCTAGTGTAGACTGCTAGTATAGACTGCTAGTGTAGACTGTTAGTGTGAACTGCTAGTGTAGGCTGCTAGTGTAGACTGCTAGTTTAGACTGCTTGTGTAGACTGCTAGTGTAGACTGCTAGTGTAGACTGCTAGTGTAGGCTGTTAGTGTAGACTGCTAGTGTAGGTTGCTAGTGTAAACTGCTGGTGTAGGCTGCTAGTGTAAACTGCTAGTGTAGACTGCTAGTGTAAACTGCTTGTGTAAACTGTTAGTGTATTCTGCTAGTGTAAACTGCTAGTGTAGGCTGCTAGTGTAAACTGCTAGTGTAGACTGCTAGTGTAAACTGCTAGTGTAGGCTGCTAGTGTAAACTGCTAGTGTAGGCTGCTAGTGTAAACTGCTAGTGTAGGCTGCTAGTGTAAACTGCTAGTGTAGGCTGCTAGTGT
>CM060315.1:48526634-48529134 GCA_030674185.1 Monoplex corrugatus
TGTATTCATGAATCGTGGCATTAAGGCAGATTTGTGATACTACAGCGACACGTGGGAAACCTGCGTGGAGTGGGTCTCCCAACAGTCCAGTCTTGACTTTCACATATGTATCATGGCCTGTAGGTCTACGCTGCCTGTCAAAGAATGCTGCTAACTCTGAGTGTGTCACTTTAACGCTTGATGTGAAATCTAGAGGGAGAAGAGTGGCAGAATGGTTCAGACGTTCGCCTGCCAATAACCATTGACCATGGTATTCTCCTTTCTAGACTTCATCATACTTTTGGCATCTCTGACATTGCTCTCTCCTTTTTCACTTCGTATTTATCAAACAGAAAACAAACTGTTCTCATCAATGGCACTTACTCTCAACCTGCATACCTGACCTGTGGTGTTCCACAAGGATCTGTCCTTGGCCCTGTTCTTTTCACTCTTTACACCTCCCCCCTGTCCACCATCATCAACTCCCACTCTATAAAACAACATTTCTATGCTGATGACACCCAACTTCAAGACAGTGACTCACCTGATAATATACAGCGCCTGTTGACTCGCACCACTGAGTGTTACTCAGACATTAAGAACTGGATGACGTTCAACAAACTTCAGCTTAATGACGACAAGACAGAAGCTATCCTCATTGGCACCCGTCAGAAACTTTCTCAGCTGCCTCCTCTTTCTCTCCCATTATGTAACACATCAGTCCCAATTTCTGATTCAGCTAAAAACCTTGGTGTCTGCATTGACTCTACCCTCTCCATGAACAACTTTGTTTCTCAAACTGCCAGATCTTGCTACTATCATCTCCATCGTATAAGGCTGATCAGGAAGTATCTCTCTGTTGAAACAACTGCAAAACTCGTTCTCTCCTTCATAATGTCTCGCATTGACTATTGCAATTCACTCCTGTCTGGTCTTCCTGCCTCCACCATTCACATCCTACAGCGCATTCAAAACAATGCTGTACGCCTTGTACTCAAAAAGAAAAAAGCTGACCACATATCTCCTCTCCTGGCACAACTTCACTGGCTCCCTGTATCAAAGCGCATACAGTACAAACTAGACACCATGTGCTACAAAAGCCTCAATAACGCAACCCCCGATTACCTGTCAAGCCTGCTTGAGATCTATCTTCCCTCACGTACCCTCTGCTCTGCCTCCGATCCTCTGACTTTTCGCTTTCCACGCACTAAGCTCAATACCTATGGTCCACGAGCCTTCTCTGTTTCTGGTCCACTCTCCTGGAACAAACTTCCTCTCTCAGTCCGTCAGCAACCTACTTTTGTCTCCTTCAAGTCCGCTCTCAAAACTCACCTTTTCTCCTCCGCATAAAATCCTAACCTCACTCAACCCCCCTCCCCCCCCCCCCCTCTGCAGCCTGTCTCCGCTCGGAGGGGAATCACATGGTTATAATATATAATTGTATATGCTATGCTCTCTATAATTTTCCATTGCTTTTATTCTTGCTTTTATTGCTTTTATTCTTTCTCCCCATTTATAGCCATGCGTGTGTGTGAGTGTGTGTGTGTGTGTGTGTGTGTGTGTGTGTGTGTGTGTGTGTGTGTGTGTGTGTGTGTGTGCGTGCGTGTGTGTGCGTGCGTGCGTGCTTGCGTGTGTGTCTGCTTCAGCGCTTAGATTTGATTTAATCAAGATTTTGCGCTATATAAATATTGTAATTATTATTATTATTAAACTCTAGGTTCCAGGGTTCGCTCCCCGCAGAGGCCTCGACTTTTCTCCTCAGTTTGACCGGAAAATCGAACTGAACGTCTAGTCCTTCAGAAGGGGAAGAAAAACGAGTCGGACCCGTGTGCCTTCTGGCTGCGCACGCTAAAGATCCCACGGCATTTGAAAATCGTGAAGAGCAGGGTATTGCCCGACTGCCTCGGTAAAAAAACATTGGACAGATAGATTGATTTCCCAGGTCCCATCCCTTGCAGACCAAATAGCCTTCTTCCCTTTCTGAAGTCTTGGTAAAAAAAATGTGAATGTGAATATGACTTTGAAGCGAGGGAGAGGGTATTGGCGCCTCCTCATAATGCTGACCCCGGGAATAGTTTAGGTCTCTGCCACTTCACTCCCCTACGACCCCAGGGTTATTGAACTATCTTGTTAGGACTTCACGACCTGGCCAGCTCTTGGGTTTATGTGCAGGCTTAAGGCTAGTGCCATGATCATTCTGGATCTTCTCCATCACATGGCACCTGTGACGTAAATGCACATGGAATTCATTCCGAGCGTGGAGACGTCATTTTGAGAAATTGAAATAGAAATTGAAGGCAATACCGAGCTGCCACAGGGCTACCAACCGGAGAAGACTCTGCACTGCTAGAGAATCTTTTCAGCGGAGTTCAGCCGTGTCTGTTCTAAATTATCTTACTACAAGGACACTACGTGATTATCACCTTACTAACGACAGTAATCGCTCAGTCGCAGATCCAGACTGACTCAGCGAAAATCCTGAACCCCCTCCGTCCCTCCCCTTCCTCCCTGGTAAAGAGAA
>CM060315.1:48531634-48539134 GCA_030674185.1 Monoplex corrugatus
GTCTAATACACATGTCAAAGATCCTGTATGTCATGTCAGTGTTCGGAGGCTTATGGAAACATGAAAACACCTGGGAAGCTTACCCCCGAAAACAGAGTATGGCTACCTAAATGGCAGGTCTTAAAAAAACCACCTGGTTATATGATTGAAAGCTCTTTTGTGAGTGCATGAGAATGTTACAGTCTACATACTATACCTATATGCATACATATATATGAACAATTGAATAAATCGTATATACATATTTATATACATGTGCATATGTATACATATGCATTTTATGCATGTATGTGTATACATATATATATATATAACACACACACACACACAAAAATATATATATATATATAATACATACATACATACATATATACATATATGTATACAGACATACATACTTGTAATATATATATATATATGTGTGTGTGTGTGTGTGTGTTGTGTGCATATATATATATACATGTATACATGTATATATATATAGATATATATATATGTATATAGATATAGATATATATATATATACACACACACATATATATATACACATATCTTCTTGTTCTTTCGCTGACCTGTTTCCAGAGCTGTTCACATATTTGTCTCTGACAACATCTCTGCATTAAACATGGGACGGCTGGGAAAGTTCCAAGAATGAAATAACTCTAAACTTCCCGTTAAGTAGGGGGATAAGTCGCTGGGGAATAAAAGAGAAAAACAACATGCGGCAACTCTGTGTGAATCTGTTTCATATTTGTCTGATGTGTATCACTCGATTAAGATATGGGTCATGTTGGTTTTTCGTTCGGAAGACATAAAGATTAAAAGATTGATGAAGGATATCTTGTCTTCTGTCTCGTCTCGTTCTTCTATGCTCTTTTCTCGAAAGTCTGTGATATCATTTCAACCATGCTGATTTTTCATTTTGGTTACTGTGTAACTGTAAACTCATCGTTATTGTTATTTTTGTTGAAAGCCAAGCCAACTGCGTAGAGCCATATCAGGGCTATAACCGTTTCAAAACATACACAATATTTCAGCAGGAAAAAAAACAAAAAAGAAAATTAAGTACACATATCAATGCATTCGTGCTCATAGTCTAAAGAGATGGAGATGCCCCTGGCGTTAATCACTTCGTCCAATCTCTCGCACGGGGGATTTAAAAAACATACCTGAATGTAACTTTAAACATAACTAAGGACACTAAAACATATCTAAGAACGGGCCTAAATTACCTCATATTGCTTCCGCATGTCTCATTTCCCTAGAGCCAAAAATACACTTATTACATGTACCCAATTATCAATCCTACGAGAAAAGTGCGTAAGACTTTATCGAACACGTACAGGTGAATGGACCAGCAAGACAGAAAATGATAAGGAGAAATGACAGAAAGCAAAGGAGGAAGAAAGAAACAAAGAGAGTGTCAGAAAAAGGAAATTTCTAGCACAGAATCTCCAGAAGGTGGGGATACTATTTATACTGAAAGAGCCCCCGGCATCGCCACGAGGCTGTCTGTTAACTGAGATAGCATAAGCGAGACAAGTGATAAGTATTAAATTACGCAACCAATAAAACAAAACAAAACAGAACAAAATACAAACAAAATGCGAAGTATCAGGAAAAGCCCATGTACCTGTGTGAAGTTGAAGTCAAAATGGGGTGAAGGTCAGTCTAACGAATAGAGATTCCTTGCTCGATCCCAACGCCATGTGACCAAATAATCAGCACGTGACACACGGTAGAGGGCAAAGGCTTTTCCACACAGGACATGTCTAGTGGGAAATGGACTGGCTGTTTTGTGTTCATGCCAGCAATTGATTGGCTGTCTTGTGTGTTCATGTCACCAATGGACTGGTTGCCTTGTATGTTCATGCCACCAATGGACTGATTGCCTTGTGTATTGGATGTCACCAATGGACTGGTTGTCTTGTGTGTTCATGTCACCAATGGACTGGTTGCCTTCTGTTCATGTCACCAATGGACTGGTTGTCTTGTGTTCCTATCAACAATGGACTGGTTGCCTTCTGTTCATGTCACCAATAGACTGGTTGCCTTGTGTTCATGTCATCAATGGACTGGTTGTCTTCTGTTCATGTCACCAATGGACTGGTTGCCTTGTGTTCATGTCATCAATGGACCGGTTGTCTTCTGTTC
This sequence comes from Monoplex corrugatus, assembly GCA_030674185.1. Lineage (NCBI taxonomy): Eukaryota > Metazoa > Mollusca > Gastropoda > Littorinimorpha > Ranellidae > Monoplex > Monoplex corrugatus. The sequence goes on from CM060315.1 coordinate 48,533,789, forward strand.
ATGTCACCAATGGACTGGTTGCCTTGTGTATTCGTGTCACAATGGACTGGTTACCTTGTGTTCTTATCAACAATGGATTTGTTGCCTTGTGTTCATGTCAACAATGGATTGGTTGCCTTGTGTGTTCAAGTCAGCAATGGACTGTTTGCCTTGTATGTTTATGTCAACAATGGACTGGTTGCTTTGTATGTTCGTGTCAACAATGGACTGGTTGCCTTGTGTGTTCACGTCAACAATGGACTGGTCGTCTTGTGTTCATGTCAGCAATGGACTGGCTATCTTGTGTGTTCGTGTTATCTGTCTTGTTTGATGTCAGCGATGCACTGTCTGTCTTGTTTGATTCAGCAATGCACTGTCTGTCTTGTTTGATGTCAGCGATGCACTGTCTGCCTTGTTTTGATGTCAGCGATGCACTGTCTGCCTGTTTTGATGTCAGCGATGCACTGTCTGCCTTGTTTTGATGTCAGCGATGCACTGTCTGCCTTGTTTTGATGTCAGCGATGCACTGTCTGCCTTGTTTTGATGTCAGCGATGCACTGTCTGTCCTTGTTTTGATGTCAGCAATGCACTGTCTGTCTTGTTTTTGATTGTCAGCAATGCACTGTCTGTCTTGTTTTGATGTCAGCAATGCACTGTCTGTCTTGTGTTGATGTCAGCAATAGCTGGCTGTCTTGTGTTGACGTCATCAATGGACTGTTTGCCTTCTGTTCACGTCAGCGATGGATTATCTGTCGACATGTCTTGTGTTGATGTCAACAATGGCTGGCTGCCTTGTGTGTTAATGTCTGTTGGAAACTGTGAGTGTGGTGAAGGTGGACAATTCATTGACCTGGTCATGGTGAGTGGTCAGGATCACACCTGACTCTGGTCCACATGCACAGTAAGCAGTGTGGGAAAACAAGGCACTGTCTGCGGGATGCGTATGTCGTTTCTGTGTACTGCAGTGTATGTATAACATTATTCACTCTGCATCTATCCTAAATGTACCAGCAAAAACAAAAATCCAGTCGTTTATGAAAAATATCTTTACAAAATTTCTACCTTATATCTGTCATATAATTCAGATTTCTGTCTGTCTGTCTGTGTGTCTGTCTGTGTGTCGTGTGTGTGTCTGTCTATCTGTGTGTCTGTCTGTCTGTGTGTCTGTGTGTCTGTCTGCCTGTGTGTCTGTGTCTGTCTGTCTCTCTGTGTCTGTCTCTGTCTCTGACTCTGCCCTCTCTCTCTCTCTCTCTCTCTCTCTCCTCTCTCTCTCTCTCTCTCTCTCTCTCTCTCTCTCTTCCTCCTCCCATCACTACGTACAATAATATTGAAAAGATTTCCCAGCTGGATGAATTTTCGTTTTATGGATTTGGCTATTAACTCTTTCACATTGCCACTACTTCACAACGTTGACTGAGATTTAGGAATCTTCAAGCCACATTTTCGAGCACCGTGTCTAGAGCATAGAAAACGAAGACTACACATTCTTTTTCTACTTCTCATTTTCTCCCTTTCATGTTTTTATTTTTATTTCTCGTCTCTGTCGTCTCTTTTTTTTCACCTCCTTCTTGTTCTTGTTTCTTTTTTTGGGTTCTTTCTATATATCTTTTCTCTCTCCTCTCTCTCTCCCTCTCTCTCCTCTCTCTCTCTCTCTCTCTCTCTCTCTCTCTCTCTCTCTCTTCTTCTCTCTTCTTTCTCTCTCTCTCTCTCTCTCTCTTCTTCTTTCTTTCTTTCTCTCTCTCTTTCTTTCTTTCTCTCTCTCTCTCTTTCTTTCTTTCTCTCTCTCTTTCTTTCTCTCTCTCTGTTTCTTTCTCTCTCTCTCTCTTTCTTTCTTTCTTACTTTCTTTCATTCTTTCTTTCTTTCTGTCTTCCCTTTTGCATGCAACAGAATGGGTTTTAACCATCCTGTCCCAGAAAAAAACAAACCGAGACGTTCCAGACATGGGGCATCGGAACGTGAACATCCAGTTCCTCTGAAGGTAGATCAAGGAAACTACAATGTATTGATTTTCCTGCATGCTGTGAACCCTGAATTAAAGACCGCTGCTGTCAGGAAACCTCCCTAATTGCTACATCAGAGGACCCGAACGCAAGCACTCTTAGACACATTTTCATAAAATGGAATGGAAGGGGGAGCATTTATCGAGAGAGAGAAATGTTAGTGGCGCGCATGTTGGGAAGACAGAGACAGAGCAAGGGCTCTGACAAGAGACAGTAAGATGGACAAACAGACAGCACAGACAGAGCAAGGGCTCTGACAAGAGACAGTAAGATGGACAAACAGACAGCACAGACATAGAGACAGACAGTAACGCTTATATTTATTCATTTTATCCTATCATTCTTTGTTTGTTTTTTGCCGGTTCTCTTTTATGATGTTTCAACAGCACACAGTTTTTGAATGTGAATTCCGAATATACATTTTAGAACAAGATGCTGAGTATATTTTTGTTTTTAAATTCTGTTATCGTTTTTTTCACTCTCCCATTGAAAACTTCATTCTCAAAGCTGAGAGAAAAGGGAAGCTGTACATAATCTACATCCGGCCAGTCTGTTCGTCTGTAGACAAAGTTGTGCCAACAGTGACGTATTTGATTTTATGTTCATACTTTAGAGAGTGACATGGACGTAATATATATCGGAACATAACAAACATGGTACGTAATTCCTTTCCTCACCCATCCACCCCCTTCCCCAGGCTCTCTCGCTCTCTCTCTTTCTTTCTCTCTTTCTCCTTCTTTTTCTCTTTCTCTTTCTTTTTCTCTCTCACTCTCTCTCTCTTTCTCTCTCTCTCTTTCTTTCTCTCTTTCCCTCTTTCTCTCTCTCTCTCTTTCCTTCTCTGTCTTTCTCTCTTTCTCTGTCCTTCTCTCTTTCTCTCTCCCCTTCTCTTCTCTCTCTTCTCTCTCTCTCTCCCCATCTCTCTCCTTCTCTCTGTCTGTCTCTCTGACTCTCTCTGTCTCCCTGTCTCTGTCTGTCTCTCTCTCTCTTTCTCCCCCCCCTCTCTCTCTCTCCTTCTGTCTCTCTCTGTCTCTCTGTCTGTCTCTGTCTCTCTGTCTGTCTCTCCCTCTCTATCTCTCTATCTCTCTCTCTGTATCTGTCTTTCTTTTCTCTCTCTCTCTCTCTCTCTCTCTCTCTCTCTCCTCTCTCTCTCTCTCTCTCTCTCTCTCTCTCCACTCCCCACTTTAACTCCTCCACGAGTTCACATGTGCGTCACTAAAATTTCTCTCTCGCTTAAATGCCTTCCTTTCGTTCCATTCCATGAAAATGTGTCCAAAAGAGTGCCAGCGTTCAAATTCTCTAATGCTGCAGTGAAGAAAGGTTTTCGGAGAGCAGAGGTCTTTAATTCAGAGTTCACGACATGCAAGGAAATCAATAGATTGTCTTTTCCTTGAATTAGTCTCAGAAAGATTCTGCGTCCATGTTCAATTGCTTTGTGCCCGGAACGTCTTCATTTTGTGTTGGAGTTTGGGGGGTCTTTAAGGGGGCAATCTAGTTGAAAGAAATTTGGAGTATATTTTCGCGCGCGCGCACACGCATGCACGCACACACACGCACAACACACACAAACGCAAACACACACACACTCACACGCAAACGAACAAACAAACAAACATTCTCGCTCGTGCGCGTACGCGTGTGCGCACGCACAACACACACACACACACACACACACACACACACACACCCCACACACAAATACACACACACACACACACACGCACACAACGCACACACACGCATACACAAACACACATAAATACATACACGCGCGCGCACACACACACACACACACACACACACACAACACACACACACACACACACACAACACACACACACAGACAAAGCCAGTCACATTGCTGACATCAACACAAGCAGCATCCATTGCTGACATCAACACAAGCAGCATCCATTGCTGACATCAACACAAGCAGCAGTCCATTGCTGACATCAACACAAGCACCAGTCACATTGCTGACATCAACACAAGTCAGTCAGTCCATTGTGACATCAACACAAGACAGCCAGTCCATTGCTGACATCAACACAAGTCAGTCAATCCATTGCTGACATCACACAAGACAGCCAGTCCATTGCTGACATCAACACAAGACAGCCAGTCCATTGCTGACATCAACACAAGACAGCCAGTCATTGCTGACATCAACACAAGACAGCCAGTCCATTGCTGACATCAACACAAGACAGCCAGTCCATTGCTGACATCAACACAAGACAGCCAGTCCATTGCTGACATCAACACAGACAGCAGTCCATTGCTGACATCAACACAAGACAGCCAGTCCATTGCTGACATCAACACAAGACAGCCAGTCCATTGCTGACATCAACACACAGACAGCCAGTCCATTGCTGACATCAACACAAGACAGCCAGTCCATTGCTGACATCAACACAAGACAGCCAGTCCATTGCTGACATCAACACAGACAGCCAGTCCATTGCTGACATCAACACAAGACAGCCAGTCTATTGCTGACATCAACACAAGACAGCCAGTCATTGCTGACATCAACACAAGACAGCCAGTCCATTGCTGACATCAACACAGACAGCCAGTCCATTGCTGACATCAACACAAGACAGCCAGTCCATTGCTGACATCAACACAAGACAGCCAGTCCATTGCTGACATCAACACACAAGACAGCCAGTCCATTGCTGACATCAACACAAGACAGCCAGTCCATTGCTGACATCAACACACAAGACAGCCAGTCCATTGCTGACATCAACACAAGACAGCCAGTCCATTGCTGACATCAACACAAGACAGCCAGTCCATTGCTGACATCAACACAGACAGCCAGTCCATTCTGACATAACACAAGACACCCAGTCCATGCTGCATCAACACAGACAGCAGTCCATTGACATCAACACAGACAGCCAGTCCATTGCTGACATCAACACAGACAGCCAGTCCATTTCTGACATCAACACAGACAGCCAGTCCATTGCTGACATCAACACACAGACAGCCAGTCCATTGCTGACATCAACCACAAGACAGGCCAGTATCCCATAGCAGCCATCTAACACACAAGACAGCCAGTCCATTGCTGACATCAACACAGACAGCCAGTCCATTTCTGACATCAACACACAAGACAGCCAGTCCATTGCTGACATCAACACACAAGACAGCCAGTCCATTGCTGACATCAACACAGACAGCCAGTCCATTGCTGACATCAACACAGACAGCCAGTCCATTGCTGACATCAACACAGACAGCCAGTCCATTGCTGACATCAACACACAAGACAGCCAGTCCATTGTTGACATCAACACACAAGACAGCCAGTCCATTGTTGACATCAACACACAAGACAGCAATTCCATT
>CM060315.1:48551634-48556634 GCA_030674185.1 Monoplex corrugatus
ATCAACTAAGTAACGTAAGTTCTGAGCTTACCACTTTATGCTTTGCGGCTGCGTCTATGCTAGCTGAATGGGTAGCGCAAACTGTGTTGGGTTTGAGAAATTCTACATGGGAGATAACTCCGTGACTCTCAAGAGTTATGTTACTTAGTTGATTTTTGTTTGTTTGTTTGTTTGTTTGTTTGTTTGTTTGTTTGTTTGTTTGTTTGCTTGTTTCTTTCTTTCTTTCTTTCTTTGTTTTCATGAAAAGTTGCAACGAGCATTTTTAATACGGGTATATTTGCGCTACACAAATGAAATCATGGTTGTTGTCATTATTGTTATAATTAGTAGTAGTTGTTGTCGTTGTATAATAGTGTTATTTTTATTTTTATTATCATCATCAACATCATCGTCATCATCATCATCACTGTGATCATCATCATCATTATCATTACTCTAACTTTTTTAACCATACTCCCATTAAAAGTACAGGGTGGTTATGTAGAATTAACCGTACCGATCCAGTAAATCTCTCTCTCTCTCTCTCTCACTCTGTCTCTGTCTGTCTGTCTGTCCTCTCTCTCTCTCTCTCTCTCTCTCTCTCTCTCTCTCTGTCTGTCTGTCTTTCTCTCTCTCTCTTTCTCTCTCTCTCTGTCTGTCTGTCTGTCTCTCTCTCTGTCTCTGTCTCTGTCTGTCTGTCTGTCTGTCTCTCTCTCTCTCTCTCTCTCTCTCTCTCTCTCTCTCTCTCTCTCTCTCTCTCTCTCTGTATGCGCGTAATGAACGGACGCAAATGCATATGTATGTATGATGAATTGTTGATAAACACAGAATATTAAGAGTTGTTGACACGATATCAAGATCCCAGAAGTTAGAATGCTTTCATACAGGGTAAATAGTATACAATGGATTACGTTTGTTAATATCTCTGTAGAAGAACTAAGCAGATGAACTCTGTATTAGTGTATTAAGTAAAGGACACACATTTTTATTATATAAATGTACATAGGTCAATTTGATATTAAGGGTTTTTGCTTTTCCGGTTTTGAAACTTTCTGAAGACATTTTCATATTTATCCATTTTCCATTCCTTTCGCATTTATTTTTATTTGATTCAGATCAAAATTATGGAGATCAATCCCAAAGATCGTGTGCTGCTACTTTTATCGTAACTTGCGGCATTTGATGACCACATACCTCACACAGACTACCATACTGACCACTTGAAGCCTTACCCGACCGCTGAAGAAAAAGGAAAAGAAAAAAACAAAAAGAGAAAAACAAGCGAGATCACTCTTACAAACTCGTTTGGTCTCCCTTCCTTGGTACGCAGCCAGTGCACTAAATGCAGTATGCTTCGAAGGTTCCTGGGTACATTCTTCTTGCCTTGCTTTTTGCAGTCGTTAACATAGGGATTCGCCATCCTTTGCAGTTTACTGTTCCTTGCTATTTACAGTCTTAAGATGGGGATTCGTCATCCATTGCAGTCTAAGTCTCCCCCCCCCCCCCCCCCGCCCTTCTTGCCGTCTCAAGATGAGGATTCGTCATACTATGCAATGCACTGTTCTTTGCAGTTTGTAGTTTCAAGATGGGGATTCTTCAATCTCAGTATAGAGATTCGCCGTCCTTGGTTTTTCTGTTGTTACTTTTTTTTCTTCAATTTCAGTATACATATTCGCTGTCCTACGATTCTGTTGTTAATTTTGTCTTCAATCTCAGCATAGAGATTTTTCATCCTGTGATTCTGTTGTTACTTTTTTCTTCCATCTCAGTATAGAGAATCGCCTTCCTATTATTCTGTTGTTATTTTTTTTCTTCAATCTCAGTATACAGGTTCAGCGTCCTATTATTCTGTTGTTACTTTTTTCTTCAATCTCAATATACAGGTTCAACGTCTTATTATTCTGTTGTTACTTTTTTCTTCAATCTCAGTATACAGTTCAGCGTCCTATTATTCTGTTGTTACTTTTTTTTTCTTCAATCTCAGTAACAGATTCAGCGTCCTATTATTCTGTTGTTACTTTTTTTTTCTTCAATCTCAGTATACAGATTCAGCGTCCTATTATTCTGTTGTTACTTTTTTTTCCTCAATCTCAGTATACAGATTCAGCGTCCTATTATTCTGTTGTTACTTTTTTTTCTTCAATCTCAGTATACAGATTCGCCGGCCTATGCAATCTCACGGTGACGATTCGTAATAAGTCTGCAGTCTATATTGTTGGAGAAACACGGTCAAATCATACAATACACAAACGTTCCTCTTAAGCACAAACGTTCCTCTTAATGGCTACCTGGCTGAACGTGTCTCTCAGTGACAAAAAAGGCTACTTACTGCATAGCTTTCATCGGCGATTCGGCCAACTTCTTCAGCGTAACTGTTTTCTTGTTTTGTCAGACCTCTGTTCCACACTCCACTAATGCCCCAGGGTTACGCAGCACTCTTTACTTTACACATGTTGGTTATGCGATTCGTCTCGATGTCAACGGACTACGCACATTCAAACATGTTGCACGCTTGTTAACTCCCTGTTTGATTACATGTGTATACACAAAACTTATTTTGTCATCCAGCTGAGTCCTCAACCGTGCACATCAAACCAGACAGACGGAGCCATCATCGTTTTATCATCTCATCTTAAAACAGAATCACACACAACAAAAAGATCTTTGCAGAAAGAAAGTTCATATTCTGAGTTGTTTCGGTTTCAGTAATTTGTGTTTTTGTTTTACTTTTGTGTTTACCAGTCTTAGTAGTTTGTATTTTTCTTTTTTAGTCTTAGTGGTTTGAATGTTTGTTGTGCCATTCACACACACACACATACACACACACACACACACACACACACACACACGCGCGCGCGCGCGCGCGCGCGCGCACGCACACACACACACACACTTTTCTAAAAGCACATACGTGAATAGACGTTGAAAGAAATAACGAACGAACACACTCACACATACACACACGCGCGCGCACACACACACAAATACACACACACACATACACACATACACACACACACACACATACACACATACACACACACACACACACACACACACACACACACACACACACACACACACACACACACACACACACGAACACATACAAACACACACACACAAACACAAACAAACACACACACACAAACACATACAAACACACACACACAAACACACAGACACACACACACTCACGAACACACACAAACACACACACACACACACACACACACACAAATACACACACACACACACACACAACACACACACACGCACGCACACACACACACACACACACCACACACACACACACACACACACATACATACTTACAACATCCTTCTGGTTGACTAAACACTTTCCACCACCCTCTTGTACGATATACTTTAAAGAAAAGACTGAATGGGGAAAACAAACAAAAAACAATCAGGAGAAGGGAGAAGCTGGCAGCAGAGATGTTTGTACCAGGTGTAGTGAAAACGTCTTGCCACTCACCCAGTGTGATGCCGAAGCACGAGACATTGAGGGGTCGGAGGTGGGGGTGGGGGTGGGCGTGGGTGTGGGGGTCGGGGTTTGGGAGGGAAAGGCGATGGGGCGCCGGGAGGAGATCGGGGGGGGGGGGAAGGGGAGGGTGTGTGTGCCAGTTCGTCTGCTCACAGCTGCCGGGTTCCAGTCTGTTTCTGCCAGATGCCATTTGACGTGAAGTGACGGCCCAGTGGATTAAGCACCTGCCTTAAAGCGAGTCAAAATTAGAGGGGCTTGGGGTTCGAGTCCTGATTGGAAGAGGGATTGTTTTTTGTTGTTTTTGTTTTTTTGTTGTTGTTTTTTTTGTCTGACCTTCTCCTCCTTTTGTAGATCTCCAGTACTGGTCTGTGTGCTAGTCTTTTGGACGATACAATAAACTGAGGTCCCCCGTGTCTGGCATGGACTTATTGCCTGTCAAAAGAACCAACGGCAAAATGATACAGGTCATCATCACCATCATGCGCCCTGCCGCATGGCGTTGGCGATCATGGCCCTCCATACGCATCTATCCCTTGTTGCCGCAAGCACATCTTCCACCCTCTCTGTCCTCAAACACTCTGCAAGTCCGTCCAATATCTTTTCCCTGGGTCTACCTTCTGCTCTCTTTCCCTCCAGGTTTCCTGTTGTGACCAGGTGCTCTAATTCACCTTTCCTCATAAAATGGCCTACAAATATTACCTGTCTTTTCCTAATCTTCCTTATGAATGATTTTCTTGTGTCTGCCTCCATGAAGACTGTCTCGTGTGTTATCTTTGCTATCCATGGAATTTTCAACATTCTTCCTAGAAACCACATCTCGGCTGCTTCAATCTTGTTCTGGCTTTGCTTGGAATGAAGCTGGTAATTTGTTAAACATTTTTTTCTATAAACAACCAGTTTTGTAGCCCTATTTAAGTGGATTTACCTGGATTTAATGATACAGATAAATCCACTTAAACAGGGCAACAAAATTGGTAGTTTACAGGAAAAAAAATTTGAAAAAACACCGTGGTGTGGTGGTTAGTATGACGGACAACCGACTGGAAGGTTGTGCGTTCAGTCCTTTCAAAAATCATTGTGGGATTTTCAGCTGCAACCATCTTCAGAGTTTAGCGTACGTGCTGTGGGTTGATTGGGAAGCTGGGACTACACAGTCGAGTCGCATCATGTTCACGTAGCTGATAAAATACCAGTATAAAATGTAGACTAGGTAAAGCATAGTCTAAGTAGGGCCTCAGGACCTGGCCAGCTCATGGATTTATGTGCAGGCTTAAGGCTTGTGCCATGATCATCATATGCATGGCACCTGTGACGCTACTGCATATGGAATTCATTCCGAGCACGGAGACGTCATCTTGAGAAACTGAAACTGAAACTCACGGATACTTCATTGAGGGTGTTGCTCTAATCTTATGACCAACACCGCAGGTGTCTGTGTCTCTCAGGCCTGGATGACGCCAGGGTATATCATGATAGTAAAATTACAGTCTAGTCACACAGTCGCAATCCTAGAT
>CM060315.1:48561634-48566634 GCA_030674185.1 Monoplex corrugatus
GGAGGAGGATGTTCATGTTATATTTTTCATCATTGCCGTTTGTGTTTCTCGTAGATGCGTGGGTACTCGTATTAAAAACATCTGGACATTTTGCATGATTTGAAATTTGTTCTTACGACGCTATTGCAATTACGCTGTACTGTATTGTCTTGTATTGGTTTGTATTGTTTGTTTAAAATGAGTTTTTTCAAAAATGTTTTTAAAAATGTTTTGTCAGTCAGAGGCAGGAATGTGAATGTACGAATGAGTGCCAAACCTTCAGTTATTGTCAAGGAAACGTGGACAAATTGCCACCATTACTGTGACCAAGGTCACTCACCCACATAATAATATAATAATAATAATTAATAATAATAATTACAATCCAAACAGAATATGAAATAGAAAGATACCAAACTTCAAACATCCTTGAACTACTGTTCATCCTCTTATTGCTCTTGATTTTTAAATACTAGTTTACTTGATTGTCTCTAAACATACTTGCAACTAGCAACTTATATTTTCATAGAACTGTATCGTACTCTCCCCCACACACTCTCAATAAGGAAAAAACCCTGTCTCACGTACGATTCTCAGGCGTTCTCTGTCTCTCTGCCTCTCTGTCTCTCTGTCTCTGTCTCTGTCTCTGTCTCTTCTCTCTCTCTCTTCTATCTATCTATCTATCTCTCTCTCTCTCCCTCTCCCTCTCTCTCTCTGTCTGTCTCTGTTTGTCTCTCTCTGTCTCTGTCTGTCTCTGTCTGTCTATGTCTCTCTGTCTCTCTCTCTCTCTCTCTCTCTCTCTATCTATCTATCTTCTCTCTCTCTGTGTCTCTGTTTGTCTCTCTCTGTCTCTGTCTGTCTGCTCTCTCTCTCTTCTCTCTTCTCTCTGTCTCTCTCTCTCCTCTCTCTCTCTCTCTCTCTCTCTCTCTCTCTCTCTCTCTCTCTCTCTCTCTCTCTCTCTCTCTCTCGTCGTTCAGCTAATGAATCGTTATTGATTTTGTTTTCAGTTTTTTTTCCAGACACCAAAAAAAAAAAAAAAAAAAAAAAAAAACTTTTCTTTTCTCTATGGGCTCTTTCTTTCGTCGTGACTTTAATGTTATGTTGGGGATTATGGAAATGAACATAACGCTTTGGGAAAAAATTGGTGTGCGCTTATACAAATAAAAAAACACCCACCTACCCTACCATCCTACAGACAGACACCAACCACAGACAGATGCACACAAACACCTTACTCTCACACACAACACACACACACCACACACACACTCACACACCACACACAAACACACACACACACACACACACAACACACACAACACACACTCACACACAACACCCCACACACATACACACACTTACACACACACATACACACACACAACACACACACTACACACACACACACACACACATACACACACACAACACAACACACACTTACACACGCACATACACACACACTTACACACGCACACACACACACACACTCACTCACACACACACACACACACACACACACACACACACACACACACACCATATATATATTACACACACAACACACACACATACACACACACATACACACACACACACACACACACACACACACACACACACACACACACACACACAAGCACGCACACGCACATACACACACACTTAGACACACACACAAGCACACACACACACACACACACACACACACACTTACGCACTTACACACGCACACACACACACGCACGCACAGAGAGAAAGAGGAGAGAGAGAGAGAAACAAATGATACCCCCTTGCTGGGAGTGTTTCTATCGGTATATCAGTGTCCTCTATGAAATTGTGACAGCGGTGATGTAGAGCTTCTCGTTGAAAGTGTCTGTTTTATTGTTATCACTCGGCTCCTTCAGCTTGTTGTGACATTAGTCACATCATTATCTACACACACCTGCCACTCAGTTACATTTTGGGGAGGAGGGGGAGGGGAGGGTTGGGGTTAGGAGATGCGAGCATGGAGCAGGGATTTTCTCGCACTCGCATAATTCCATATGCGCTCCACCCAAATATTCCAGCAATTATCGCCTAAGCCTGTGCGAAAACCCAATACACTGGCAAGGTCATGAAACATAAGGGAGGGGAAGAGGAATCGATGATAAGAAACGCTCAGCAGCTGCCACAAGAATGATCATCATTATCGTCATGTGCCCTGCCGCATGGCGTTGGAAATCATGGCCCTCCATATGAATGTATCCCTTGTCGCTGCAAGTACATCTCCCACCCTCTCTGTCCTCAGCCAACCACTTCAAATCCGTCCAATATTTTCCCCCTGGGTCTACCTGGTGCTCTCTTTTCGTCCTGTTGTGACTCATCATCATCATCAGATGCCCTGCCGTATGGCGTTGGCGATCATGGACTTCCATCTGTCTCTATCTCTCGTTGCCCCTAGCATCTCCCCCACCCTCCTCGTCCCCAGCCACTCTGCAAGTCCGTCCAGCATTTTCTCCCTGGGTCTACCTGGTGTTCTCCTTCCCTCAGCTTTCCCGTTATGACCAGGTGCTCCAATCCCCGTTCCCCATAAAATGGCCTATAAATGTTGCCTGTCTTTTCCTAATCTTCCTTTTGAGTGATCTACTTGTGTCTGCCTCCATCAAGACTGTCTCGTTTGTTTTCTTTGCTGTCCATGGAACTCTCAACATTCTTCTTAGAAACCACATCTCGGCTGCCTCAATCTTGTTCTGGCTTTGCTTGTTGACTGTCCACGCCTCACATCCGTACAACAGTATTGGTTCTATAACACATTCAAGAATTCTCTTCCTGATGTTAATTGATAGGCATTTGTTGGTGCTCTAATTTCTCTTTCCTCATAAAATGTCCTATAAAACCATGGCAAGCCAAAATATCAGAGTGATGGACACATTAAAATTGGGAAGGAGCAGGTCAGTTTTTTAACGTTGGGGCTGGAACTGAACTCGAGATAGATCTTTAGTCTATGGCTCTGTCAAACGAACAAACCGGCCCACTCTAAGGAAGGGGGGGAATGGGGGGGGGGTAGTGTGATTCATTAAACACCCTTGCTGATAAGGTGAGAATCATGAGTTCAACCCCATTGTGGGTCATTGTCTTTTCTTCCCTTCCCCATTTCAAGACCTTGCCAGTACGGAGGATTTTGCGCACGTTAAGGAATCTGCCGGACAATTGCTGGCAGATTTGGGTGAAGCACATATGGAACTGTCTGTGATGAATCATTCTTGAGAAAAAAAGTCCAAACTTCAAACTGAGTTCCAGTCCTATTCCGAATTCCACTGGCTGCTGTTCCTTTTCTTTTGTTATTGCATTTGATTCATGAAACTTTATTTTCTTTTGTAAAGCAAGTTGTTTGTTTGTTTGTTTTTGTTGCTGTTGTTGTTGTTTTTCTATCCGCGTTCATTTCTTCGGAACAGGCTATAGACATTATATCAGTTTCACTTAAATGTGATTTTATGTCAATTGCAGAAGATGAAATCATCAGGGTGAAACAATTGCATATATCTGCTGTACCAAGTCTGTTGGCAATAATTTGATACTTCACTTAACCACTTTCCCATTCCCTGCACAGGTCTTGCGCCTAAAGTGGAACAGGACCTATGCTCAGTTTCAGGCTTTTTTTTTTAATCAGTTATTTTGTTTTTGTACATGTACTTTATCACAGACAGTGAAGCCTTGTTGTTGTCACGGTAGAACTCAGACCTTCTAATCTGACTGCATGGGTGCCAGTCTGACCTGAACAAAAAGCTTTGTGTATGAGGCCTCCAGTTCACTCTGCTGTAGGGGTTGGGAATTATAACAATAGAGAGAGACAGAGAAAGGGAGAGAGAGAGGGATATGTAAATAGATAGACATATAGATAGATAGATAGATAGATAGATAGATAGATAGATAGATAGATAGATAGATAGATAGATAGATAGATAGATAGATAGATAAATAGATAGATAGATAGATAGATAGATAAATAGATAGATAGATCGGTTTGACTGTATCTAGTCCAGGCAATTCTGTCCTCTTGTCTCTCGTCTATCCTTGTGAGTCGATAGCCCCAGCCCGATGACACTTGATGGAAATGACACTTGATAAGGGAAGACTCAAACATTACCTGCCGTACTAGGTGGACATACTCCAACCTTCTCTTTGATAAACCGAACACAATTATCCGTGTAAAGTAAAGCGTCATGATAAAATAATATTCACCCCATTTCATTGCCAGTGATTCTGAACGCTTGTGAATGTTAGTGTCGTTAGCATGTGAAGTTGAGGACAGAAGCTGAAACAGTGTTTAGAGCTTTGGGTGTCTATTCATATCTGTACTTATCTATCGTATGTATTTGCAATGAAAACAGGATTTTTTTTTTCTCACGTGTTTTACACTGGTCTGTTCATGCTCATCATGTTGTATCATTTAAGCTGAGGCTTTCCATTTCGTAGTGAAATTTGTTTTCTTATTTTCGTTCATGCACTTTGCTAGAAACCAGTTGTGTTGTATCCTTATGATCTGCTGTTCTTTGGTACTTTTCTCCTGAGAAATTTACGAGCACACCAGACTATTTTTTTCACAAAATCTCTCTCTCTGTCTCTCTGTCTCTCTCGCTCTCGCTCTCTCTCTCTCTCTTTCTCTCTTTCTCTCTGTCTCTCTCTCTGTCTCTCTCTCACTTTCTCTCTTTCTCTCTGTCTCTCTCTCTCTCTCTCTCTCTCTCTCTCTCTCTCCTCTATCTCTCTCTCCAACTCTGTTTCTCTCTCTCTGTCTCTTTGTCTCTGTCTGTCTCTCTGTATCTCTCTCTTTCTCTGTTTATGTCTCTGTCTCTCTCTCTCTGTCTCTCTCTCTTTTTTCTGTCTCTCTCCAACTCTGTCTCTCTCTGTCTCTGCTGCTCTCTCTCTCCGTCTCTGTCTCTCTCTCTCTCTCTCTCTCTTTTTTTTTTCTTTCTTTCACACACACACACACACACACACACACACACACACACACACACACACGGAAGAAAACCCCACCT
>CM060315.1:48571634-48576634 GCA_030674185.1 Monoplex corrugatus
AATCTGCCAGTCGAAAAGTTTCCAAAAAATCGAGAAGTCAGTGCAGTTCAATTTTCTTAAAGATCTTAAAATTTCCATTGTCCCTCTTTTCCCTTTTTTGCTGCTTTCCACCCATGCGCTTTGGAGACTCAGTTTTGTTGTAAAAATAATACCTAGATATTTATATGAGTTTGTTACTTTAACTTCAGACTCACCATAAACCCATATTTCTCGAGCCGAAAGATGTCCTCCCTTACGGAAAATCATCACATTCGTCTTTTCTAGGTTCACAGACAGTAACAACCTATCAGATTCATGTTTTAAAGCGTTTAGTTGATTTTGTAACCCTATGACAGTGTCTGACAAAAGCACCACATCATCAGCAAATAGCAGTAAAAAGACTTCAACAGCACCAGGCAATAACTTTACACCATGTGTCCCTTTTTTGGCTATTTCTAACGGTAACTCATTAATGAAAAATGAAAATAGTAAGGGGCTGAGGAGACACCCTTGTTTCACTCCTCGTGGACATTCGAAAAAGTTGGAGTACATATCTTTGTCACGAATACATGCTAACACAGAAATATATATATTTTTAAGAGACATATATAATTTACCATTTACTGTGAGTGAGAGAGAGAGACAGAAAGAGAGAGACAGAGAGAGACACAGAGAGAGAGACAGAAAGAGAGACAGGACAGAGACAGACAGACTGACAGAGACGGAGACAGAGAGAGAATATGAGTACAAATACGAAATAATAAAGAGGTCTACACCTCTGAAAATCCGCTCATATGTTGCTTTTGTATAGTATACGTTTGCAGTCGAAGAATCATATGCTTTCAGTTCAGTTCAATTCCTTTCCCTGCCATATAGAACCGAAAGCAAACCGAGGAACAAACCGATAGATAAATGCACCATGCAGATCCGCTAGAGCGTTAACTCTTTTAAACCTTGGACTCCTGCACCCTATCCATCAACTGCAAAAACTTAACCCTTTGACTCCCTGAGGGAGTGATAGGCTTGTTTTCGCTTTGCTGGCATGGCTGACAATGCAGGATGCTGGTGGACAGGGTGCGGGAGTCAAGGGGTTAATGTATATACGCACGCAAAGCAAAGCTCCCGAAAGCCATGTGTGTGGTGGGGCTCGTAGAAACACAAAACCACCAAATACGCACTTCATATGTCCCGCAAGGCATGTATGTGTATGAAGGTTTATGGAATCGTAAGAACATCCAACATACGCACTCCTTAAAGCAGCATTTGACTGTCTACATGTCAGGGCAACCCACCAAAGACGCAGTCTGCAGACTGTGCAGCAGCTTAACACCTGCATAGTGTGGGTCAAACAGCCAGAGCAATAGGCACACAGCTTCTGAGAAAATATTGATCAAAACACCGATAATAATAATATTTATAATGATAATGATAGTAATAATGATAATAACAATCATATTCATAATCATGATAATAGTGAGAAGGAAGATAACAACAACAATACTGCTATTAACAATGATGATATATGACGATGACGATGACGATGATGATGATGATATGATGAAGATGATGAAGACGACGACGACGAACGATGATGATGATGATGATAGATGATGATGATGATGATGATGATGTATGATGATGATGATGATGATGATGATGATGATGATGATAACAAAATAATTTAATACAATGATAATAATGATAATAACATAATATATATATCATAATCATATTATCATTATTACTATTATCATTATCATTACCATTATTATTATCATTATTAATTATTATCATTATTGTTATCATCATTATTATTATTGTTGTTGTTGTTGTTGTTGTTATCATTATCATTGTTATTTTGTTTCATTATTGATAAAATGAATAACTAAATGAGTTCTGGAAGAAGGTAAGCCAATAGGAAACAAAAGAGATAATTTACCGACCAACAAACCCGAAATGTAGTCTACCATTTTCTTTTCTGTTTGTTGTTTTGTTACTCTTGTTATTGTTGTTATTCTTATTGTTGTTCTTGTTGCTTTGTTGTTATTATTATCGTTGTTGTTGCTGCTGCTGCTGTTGATGTTGGGGCGGCTTTGCCTTGTGTTTTGTCGTTGTTGTTGTTGTTGTTGTTGTTGTTTTCAGAGGTTGTATGTATGTGTGTGTTTCTCTGTGTGTATGTGTGTGTGTGTGGTGTGTGTGTGTGTGTGTGTGTGTGTGTGTGTTGTGTGTGTGTGTGTGTGTTGTGTGTGTGTGTGTGTGTTGTGTTGTGTGCGTGTGTGTTTGTGTGTGTGTTTGAGCATGTATGTGTGTGTACGTGTGGGGGAGGGGGTTGTTCCGCGCGGGTTTTAGTTTTTTTAGTTTTGTTTGTGTGTGCGTGTGCTTGTGTATATCTGTATGTGAGTGTGAGTGTCTGTCTTTGCGGATGGGGATGGGGGTGGGAGTGGGGTGCTTTTTTTTCAGCGCACACCAATTTTTTTTTTCCAATGCGTTCTGTTCACTTCGATAATCCCGAACACTACATTAAAGTCGCGACGATAGAAAGCCTCTTCCGATTTTAGAATAAAAATGAATGCTTGTTTTATTGATTCTCTCTTCTCTCTCTCTCTCTCTCTCTCTCTCTCTCTCTCTCTCTCTCTCCTCTCTCCTCTCCTCTCTCTCTCTCTCTTCTTGGCTCTCTCTTTCTCTCGTCTCTCTCTTCTCTCTTCTTCTTCTTTCTATCTAGTCTCTACTTCATTCTTCTCTCTATTGTCTCTCTATCTCTCTGTTTCTCATCTCTCTCTCTCTCTTCTCTTCTAGTTCTTGCTCTGTCTATCTTCTCTCTCTATTTCTCTATCTATCTGTCTGTCTGTCTTCTCTCTCTCTTCTATTTCTCTCTTCTCTCTCTCTTCTCTCATTTTCTATCGTCTCTATGTCTATGTCTTGTCTGTCTCTCTGTTCCTCTCTATCTATCTATCTGTCTATCTGTCTTCCTGTCTGTCAATCTATTTATCTATCTATCTATCTGTCTGTCTGTCTGTCTATCTATCTATCTTCTTTTTTCTTTCTTCTCTCTCTCTTTCTCTCTCTTTCTCTCTCTTTCTCTCGTTCTCTCTCTCTCTCTCTCTCTCTCTCTCTCTCTCTCTCTCTCTCTTCTTTCTTCTTCTTTCTTTCTTCCCCGTCTCCGTCTCTGTCTCCCCTCTCTTTCTTCTTATTGAAGTGTAGAGTTTCAACAAGTTCCAGAAGAAAACTGTGGCTCACGGAAGCAGCGGCAGTACAGGGATTGTGAAGTCAGAAGTGGAGGGGACGAGCTGAAAGCCGTTGAAAAGAAACGTTGAAAGGCGGCCATCTTGCCACAGAACGCTGGTGCACGGTGATGAGTTTGTCAATATCCTTTTGAATAGTGGATGAGAGAGGGGAGAGTATTAGCGGAGAGAAGAGAGAGAGAGAGAACACACACACACACAGAGAGTGAGAGAGAGAGAGAGAGAGAAAAAGAGAGAGAGAGAGAAAACATGAGGGGAAGGTTGATGGTGGAAGGAGACAGGGGAATTGCTTTTCCTGTGTGTATTTTGTATGTGTCTTGTTTGCCGGTGTGCCTGTCGGTCTGTCAGGATCTTGACTAAAATTTTGGCTGACAAGTTTAGTCCGATAGGAAGTTGTAAACGCATAAAACTTGACTTGCTATAGCTCATTCTGTGTGACATAACGATCTGTACGGGTTCTTTGAAATGTCTCTCTGTGGATTTCCTGGCCGTTTCTACGCTCATTTTCACAAAGTAGGTTTCAATATTACTTGGCTCAAAGGGAGGAGGAAGGGGGGGGGGTCTCCATACCTGTAACTAAAAACAAAAAATATGCTGTGGTGCATTATCGCGTTGTGTTGCGTTGATTTCCTGGATTTCTCAAAAAAATTTAAGCGTTTGTTATTTGACACGACATGTGAACAAAATTGAAGAGCTTTCGTTATATGACATCTTGCATGCTGCCCAGTTCTTCTTAACCTTTCTGACCCTTCCTTTGTGTATTGTCGCCACTAAGTCCATCAGTGGCCATGTGAGCTTGCATGTGTCTAACACGTCCCACGCATCATTTTAAGACAGTGGTGTTTGCTGGATATCTTTTAACCCTTTGAATCCTGCACCCTATCCACCAACTACAAAAACTTTGACCCCTCCAGTCACTCACCCTGTCCACCAGTTTCCTGCAGGAAGCTGGTAGATAAGGTAGGGAGTCAAAGGGTCAATTTCTGCTTTGCAACCATGGTTGACAATGCAGTATGCTCTGGATACGGTGCTGGAGTCAAAGGGTTAATTAAAGGAACGCACTGAACTGGCACTGGAATTTGTTCAGAGGGAATCACAGCACTCGTACGGTCATGAAATCCATATAACCTCTACTCAAAGTCTGCCAGCAGTTGTCTGGTAAGGTTTTAAAGTAAGAGAGGAAGCACTGGACTTAAGTTCCACAGTAAACATCAAACTGATAACACCAGAATGACTATCATATTAACATCAGCAAAATGAACGAGCCGCAAGCTTGGAATGAAACTCGAGGTATCAGTCTTTGAGTTCAAGGCTCCATCAATCGATTCAAGTCATTCCACCCGTTCTGAAGACCTAAATCAAAGAGAAGAGAACCCAAGGCGGTAGTTACTCCAGTCAAGTGCAATAAGAGCGCAGCACTAACAGTACGGCTATCTTTGAAGTGGCGATGCAGTATCGACGTTGAAGCCAACGTTATATATATACACACAGTAGCCCTGTCAGCACACGTTTACATTGTCGCAGATCCATAGGATGCTATATCGTATTTACACAGACGATGGCAGTCATGGAGACTCAAACAACTTTTAACAAGAAGGTCAGGATTAGGCACACACTCTTTTCGAACCACTTCAACGTTAGATGTCCTGGAAAAAAATCTCAGACTGGTCAAGCCTTATGTCTGCTCTTTCACGAGAAGAACATAACTGAAGGCACATTGCCCAGTATTGTGATTTGAAGTTTGTCATGATATGTAACATGGGTGTTTCTTCTTTGCTT
>CM060315.1:48581634-48586634 GCA_030674185.1 Monoplex corrugatus
CAGAGAGAGAGACAGAGAGACAGATAGAGACTCGGAAACTCAGAAATTGTTATGAAAGACCACCAGCCTGTATAGGAGGGGTGTCACGTGTTTCCTGTACACATAAATTATTTGTGCCACATAAACATAGGACATAAAAATCGAAACAGAAAGGACGGCTTTCACAACAATATTATCGAAGACACTGTTTTGTTTTGTTTTGTTTTGTTTTGTTTTGTTTTGTTTTGTTTTGCTTTTTGTTTTGTTTTGTTTTGTTTTGTTCCTTCGTTCGTTCGTTCGTTTGTTTGTTCGTTTGTTTCTTTGTTTCTTTGTTTCTGTGTTTGTTTGTTTGTTTCTTTGTTTGTTTCTTTCTTTCTTTGTTTTGGGAGGGGGGAAGGTTCAAGAGAGATATTCAGCTCTAACTCGTAAAGCATAATAAATGAACACAGCAACGTCTCTAGTGACTGTCTTCCTATCATTTTGTACCAAAATAGCAAGAGTGCGGCCGTTCATACATCTACTCTTACAATGCTTAAAGATGCTTTTTGTGTATGTGTGTGTGAGAGAGGGAGAGAGAGAGGGAGAGAGAGAGAGAGAAGAGAGAGAGAGAGAGAGAAGACAGACAGACAGATTGAGACAGAGACAAAGAGACAGAAAAAGAGACAGACAGACAGACAGACAGAGAGGCAGAGACAGAGACAGCGAGACAAAGAGAGACAGATAGAGACAACGAGATAGAGAGAGACAGAGAAGACAGAGACAGACAGACAGACAAACAGAGACAGCGAGACAGAGACAGAGAGAAACACCGAGACAGAGAGAGAGACAGAGGAGAGAAAAACAGAGAGAGACAGAGAGTCAATAGATTAATAGGCAGAGATGGTTTCTCGTTCCCCAACACCTTTGAGCTATTCACCGCTTTCTATGTTTCTGATTCCATTAACGCAGAAAGAGACGTGTTCAACAATGCAGGACAGTTATCAACACTACCACAACTTCTTGCAATCTTTCACCCCATCTGTCAGTTATTTCTTCTTTTTTTTTTCTTTTTTCTTTTTTTTTTTTTCGTTTCATAGCACACTTCCAAGTACTCTCAAGAGGAAATGATAGTTATGATGAAGAGACACGAAACATACGTTTACAGCCTCAGAAACCTAAGTTGTGGCCAGCCTTTATGGGATATTAAGGAGCCCAGCTCTTGATTAGTGACCTGATAACAGGCATAACTCTGGCGGAGTTAAATCCCTTTTTTTGCGCAGGTGGCGCTGCTGTGTAGAACGAGAGAGGGAGAGGGAAAGAGAGAGAGACAGAGCATTTAAGTGTGCATACAAGTTTTTGTGGAGGTAAAGGAAGACAGTCTAGGCAGGTCACAGTCATGTAACAGGACTGGCTGGATCATCTGGCTTTTAGCATATGAATGGAATCAGGAACCACACTTAGTTTGAAGCACACCTTGATATCTGCATGTCCGTATGTACGTTTCTGCCTGTGTCTGTAGAAAAACAAACGATAGCGGAGACTGAAAATAAAATAAAATGTGTGTGTGTGTATGCGTGTGTGTGTGTGTGTGTGTGTGTGTGTGTGTGTGTGTGTGTGTGTGTGTGTGTGTGTGTGTGTGTGTGTTGTGTGTGTGTGTGTGTGTGTGTGTGTGTGTGTGTGTGTGTGTGTGTGTGTGTGTGTGTGTGTGTGTGTGTGTGTGTGTGTGTGTCAGTATACCTTTTATGTTAACCTACGTGAGTGTCAATACAACTTTTACATCTATGTTAACCCGGTGATAAATGGTTTATGATAATGACGAATAGTGTCATCATCATCATCATCATCATCATCAAGTGACCTGCCGCAAGGCGTTGGCGATCATGGCCCTCCGGCTCCATACGAAGCTATCCCTTGTCGCTGCAAGTACGTCTTCCGCCCTCTCTGTCCTCAGCCACCCTGCAAGTCCGTCCAATATTTTTGTTCCTAGGTCTACCTGGTGCTCTCTTTCCCTCCAGCTTTCTGTTGTACAATTGTGACTAGGTGATCTAATTTCTCTTGCTTCATAAAATGTCCTACAAATGTTCCTTTTCTTTTCCTGATCTTTGTAATCAACGTTCTTCTTGTGTCTACCTCCTTCAAGACTGTCTTGTCTGTTTTCTTTGCTGTCCACGTAAGTTGTCTGATTGAAACAATAGCAAAGAATTTCGGTGGAGTTACCATAAGCCCGTCTGAACACAAGTACAGAATATCATGCCATTAAGTTTTAATCTGAAACACATTCATTCCTTATCTTGAGTCTTCCCGAAAATAGTCATGGTCGTAATCTTATTGTATTTCATTGTAATTTTTTTTTTGCCACAATGAATTTACCTTATGAAATTCGGGCTGCTCCCTCCCCCCCCCCCCCCGGGAAGAGCACGCCGCCATAGTGCAGCGCCATCCATTTTTTCTGTACGTTCATGGTTGTCTTTGCCTATGAAGATGGGTTTTGCCGTGGGATCTTTAACGTGCACTGAAAGCGTACTACATACGGGCCCTCAGTTTATCGTCTCATCTAAAAGACTAGCACCCAGACCCACCCAAAACCTAGTGGAAGGGAGGGGAGAAAAATCCTTGTCCAACGGTTTTACATTTATTTTCATAGACTAGATGATGTTTCTGGAAGGTCTGAAAAAAAAATAGTTCTGCTACAAAACCTGTAATACTTAATGTTTCCGGTAATCAAGGTGTCAAATGCAGACAAGGCAGACACAAGAAGGAGGCAGACAGAGGAATTAGAGCACCTGGTCACGACAGGAAAGCTGGAGGAAAAGAGAGCACCAGGTAAACTCAGGGAGAAAATATTGTGCGGACTTGCAGGGAGGCTGAGGACAGACAGGGTGGAAGATGTGCTTGCGGCAACAAGGGATAGATACATATGGAGGACCATGATCGCCAACGCCATGCAGCAGGGCACATGATGATGATGAAGGAGTTAGAAAACATTGAAATAAACAGCACTTAATCCTGCTTCAAGTGTTAGAAAACACTGAGATAAACAGCAGTTAATCCTGTTGCAAGTGTTGGAAAACACTGAAATAAACAGCAGTTAATCCTGTTTCAAATGTTAGAAAACACTGAAATAAACAGCAGTTAATCCTGTTTCAAATGTTAGAAAACACTGAAATAAACAGCAGTTAATCCTGTTTCAAATGTTAGAAAAAACTGAAATAAACAGCAGTTAATCCTGTTTCAAATGTTAGAAAACACTCAGATTAACAGCAGTTAATCCTGTTTCAAGCGTTTGAAAACATTGAAATAAAGAGCAGTTAATCCTGTATCAAGTGTTAGAAAACACTCAGTTAATCCTGTTTCAAGTGTTAGAAAACACTCAGTTAATCCTGTTTCAAGTGTTAGAAAACACTCAGTTAATCCTGTTTCAAATGTTAGAAAACACTGAGATAAACAGCAGTTAATCTTGTTTCAAATGTTTGAAAACACTGAGATAAACAGCAGTTAATCTTGTTTCAAATGTTAGAAAACACTGAGATAAACAGCAGTTAATCTTGTTTCAAATGTTAGAAAACACTGAGATAAACAGCAGTTAATCTTGTTTCAAATGTTAGAAAACACTGAGATAAACAGCAGTTAATCTTGTTTCAATTGTTAGAAAACACTGAGATAAACAGCAGTTAATCTTGTTTCAAATGTTTGAAAACACTGAAATAAACAGCAGTTAATCTTGTTTCAAGTGTTAGAAAACACTGAGATAAACAGCAGTTAATCTTGTTTCAAATGTTTGAAAACACTGAAATAAACAGCAGTTAATCTTGTTTCAAATGTTAGAAAACACTGAGATAAACAGCAGTTAATCTTGTTTCAAATAGAAACCACTGAAATAAACAGCAGTTAATCCTGTTTCAAGTGTTAGAAAACACTGAGATAAACAGCAGTTAATCCTGTTTCAAATGTTAGAAAACACTGAGATAAACAGCAGTTAATCTTGTTTCAAATGTTAGAAAACACTGAAATAAACAGCAGTTAATCTTGTTTCAAATGTTAGAAAACACTGAAATAAACAGCATTAATCCTGTTTCAAATGTTAGAAAACACTGAAATAAACAGCAGTTAATCTTGTTTCAAATGTTAGAAAACACTGAAATAAACAGCATTTAATCCTGTTTCAAATGTTAGAAAACACTGAAATAAACAGCAGTTAATCCTGTTGCAAGTGTTGGAAAACACTGAAATAAACAGCAGTTAATCTTGTTTCAAATGTTAGAAAACACTGAAATAAACAGCAGTTAATCCTGTTTCAAATGTTAGAAAACACTCAGATTAACAGCAGTTAATCCTGTTTCAAGCGTTTTGAAAACATTGAAATAAAAAGCAGTTAATCCTGTATCAAGTGTTAGAAAACACATCCCGTTAATCCTGTATTAAGTGTTAGAAAACACTCAGATAACAGCAGTTAATCCTGTTTCAAGCGTTTGAAAACAATGAAATAAACAGCAGTTAATCCTGTATCAAGTGTTAGAAAACACTCAGATAAACAGCAGTTAATCCTGTTTCAAGCGTTTGAAAACATTGAAGTAAACAGCAGCTAATCCTGTTTCAAGTATTAGAAAACATTGAGATAAACAGCAGTTAATCCTGTATCAAGTGTTAGAAAGCATTAAGATAAACAGCAGTAATCCTGCTTCGAGCGTTTGAAAACATTGAAATAAACAGCAGTTAATCCTGCTTCAAGTGTTAGAAAACATCAGATAAACAGCAGTAATCCTGCTTTAAGTGTTAGAAGACATTGAAATAAACGTAATCACTCTTGCTTTAAAAGTTAGAAACACTGAAATCACAGCACTCAATCTTGCTTCATTAAACGGCCAGTGAATCTTGTTTGTGCACAAAGCTTTCGTCTTTGGGCAGAACCATGTTCTTGATGCCAAATTAATGTCAGATGGACAAAATGAGAAGAGAGAGAGAGAGTTTAGTGTGTGCGCATGTGTGTATACTTGTGTGTGTGTGTTTGTGTGTGAGTGTGTGTGTGTGTGTGTGTGTGTGTG
>CM060315.1:48609134-48624134 GCA_030674185.1 Monoplex corrugatus
AGACAAGACGATATCATTCACTGGTGCCCTGGTATTGAATGATGGTGGTCCTCAGTTATTGGATATTGAATATTGAATATTGAATCTGTGAGCATGTTTCTGATCAACACCTAACAAGATTACATGATCAGTTGTCCAACATTAAATTGCTAAAGTGACACAGTTCTTACTCGTATGTCACTTCCCAGAACCTTTTGACACGTAAATACTTCCAAACATAAGATGAATGCTTTCCTGCATTTCCCGCATATATGTTTTCTTACATCCTAGTGTCAGATCTGGGAATTACGTGCACTGCTGTGTTGGTGAATTTTTATCAGCCTGCATCAAAAACGCATTCACCAAGAGGAAGAAATAAATGCAGATGCTGTTCATTCTCGTTTTACCAGAAGCACGCCTAAATCTTCATTAGAAGCGAATCAAAATGAATGTTTATCATGTATCGTTGTGGATCAGGCGAACGCGATATTACATAGCGAACTGGAAAGGACGGAGAGAAAATTAGGAAGACATGAACAGTCAGTCATAATTTTAAGCACGTTTAATTCACTTTGAAGAACAGTGAGGAAACAATGACTGTTTCCCCATGGGGATGCGGGGGGCTCTTTCAGTATAGAAAGTATCCCCGCCTTCTGGAAATTCTGTGTCGGAAATTTCCTCTTTTCTTCACTCTCTTTGTTTCTGCATTGCTCCTTTGCTTTCTGTCATTTCTACCTATCATTTTCTGCTTTAATGGTCCATTCACCTGTATGTGTTTGATAAAGTCTTACGTACTTAGGATTGATAATTGGGTACATGTATTAAGTGCATTTTTTGCTCTAGGGAGGTGAGATATGTGGAAGCAATTGTAGGTAATTTATGTCTGTTTTTATATATGTTGTGGTGTCCTTATGTCTGCTTATATTTGTATTCAGGTGTGTTTTTTAAATCCCCTGTGCGATAAATTGGACGGAGTGGTCAACGCCAGGGGCATGTCTTTAGATTATGTGCGCGAATGCATCGATATGTGTACTTAATTTTCTTTCCCTTTTTTCCCCTGTTGAAGTATTGTGTATGTTTTGAAATGGTTATAGCCCTGATATGGCTCTACACAGTCTGCTGGGTTCTAAACAAAAATAATTATAAGAAATAACGACTGAATAAAATCAAGAAAGAAGCCTTTAGATAAATTGCATTTAACTTGTTCTTCGTTACACTCATATCCTTTCTCCTTCTCGTCAATGAAAGATATGACTGTCCAACTAATGGAAAACAAGTCTGATTCTCGACACATTTTTTAATATAATAATGATTTACACTACAGTCAGCATGACGAAGTGAGCGGACACTTCTAAGTGTAGACTTGAAGCAATAATTGGACTGAGCGCATTATCTGGACAAGCCTCTCCAACTTCTCTCCCTTGCCCATGGCTGCAAGATGGCCGTCAATTAAATGAGACCGGCGCTGTCACCAGACGGTAAACACAATCTGACTGCCCCCACCCCCACCCCTACCCCCAACACTACCCTCCCGTATTCCTAACCAGATGAAGTCCATTTGGCCAGAGTGTTTTGTGCGCTACAGAAAAGACTTTTTCCTCTAGGGTCTGCATTCAGACTGGTAGTAGTAAAGGAAGTGGGGGCCCGCTCTCAGACTGTCAGTACTGCTCGAAGTGCGGGACCCTGTCCATGTCTTTGGGGGGCGGTGTTTGTCTGGAGTTAATATCACCATCAACACAGAGAGGCCTCGGGTCATCCTCTGATGCCTGGGTCCTGAAATGGATCTGGTGATGGGGTGGAGTGTCAGACTACCATTAAACGGAGGATAGAGGAGATAGCTTCGAGAGAAGGGGTGAGGGGAGTTGATTCATAATACTGGACTCTTCAGATGAGCCAAAGATTTGAAATATGATGGCTCCATCTACAGAGAAACGCAGATTTGATGGAATCTGATGGTTTGTGCACACAAGACTTCAGCACTGATAGGAACTTTGTGCCAGCTGTGTGCAAGAAGTGACTTTCAAGTGGTGGAAAAGAGGAAATACGGTGGATGGGGCTGGGGTTCAAATGTCAAAGAGAGAAGTTATTCCCATGTAATGGAAAGAACAGGCGCACTTCTTTTCTTCAGTCTAGATTCTGTAAATCTGAGTTGAAAATACACTCCTGTCGAAGCAAAATGTATGGCTAGATTTCAAAGCACATAACTACAACGATAGAAAACCGGTTGAAGTAACCCAGAAAAACCTCATGACACCTCTATTAGATAAAAATGTGTAAGTACATATTCAAAAATTCCATTCAGGAAATGGGGAAAAAATCAGTCACGGAATTACAGTCAAAAGATATTATGGTGTATTATGTAAAAGCAAGAAAGATGAAGTGTGTTTGGCTAAATAAGTGTCACAAGAGTCAAGTTTGCTCTACAAAACCAAGATGAGAAATTCTGTGTAAAATAAAAATCAAGAAAATAAGCTGTGTGTTACTTAATACAGAACATGATAAAAAAAATCTTTCCGTTGGTTAACTATGGATGTTGCCTTCATCACAATTATAACAAACCTGGTTGTTGCTGAGGCAGAGCTCCTGTCTCACAGACTGACTGCATCGTCAGACAGGAGTAGTTTGCAGTTTGTTCAGGAGGGATTCACTGCACTTGGAAAACTCCATATCCGCTCCACCCAAATCTGCCAGCAATTATCTGACAGACTTCCGATGCCTGCGCAAAATCCCATGCGCTGGCAGGGTCTTGAAATGGGGAAAGGGTGAAGAGGGACCTTTGAAACACTAAGCTGACACCACCAGAATGATGTAAACATTAAGATGGGCAGCAAATAGGCCAGTTTTCAATGTTGCGGGTTGGGATTGAACTCAAGATATTAGATCTAGATCTTGAGTCCATGGCTCTGCCAACTAGCCCGCATTTGTTTGTTTGGGTTTTTTTGTTTTTGTTTTTTGTTGTTTTTTTAATTTCACGTTCTGAGTCAACGTGTTTTATTTCTCTGTGTGTGCATTGTCTACACACAACCCAGCACCTCTTCGCACAGCGATTCACACAGAAGCTACAGGACATGTTTTCCACCTACGGCAGCCATCAGATGATTCTTGATTTGTTTTCCACAGCATTTTATCCTTTGAACGGTTTTAGTTGCTGGGTCAACTGGTACTTGAACAGCTGCCATTTCTTGTGCGCTATGCGAATTACGTTTTAGAAACATTACTGATATTAGTGTGTAAACTATGAACAAAAAAAATATGTATAAGACTGGATGAAGATATGGGGGCAGATTGTTGAAGGAGCGGAACAGAGACAGAATGAGACAAAAATAAATTTTAAAAAAGGTAATTAATTTTGCGACTGTTTTTTTTTGTTTGTTTGTTTTTTTCTTTCACTCAGGTGATGGGGAATGAGGATGAGGAGAAGCGAACTGCTGAAAACTTTCACATTATTTTGTGTCAGGGTTTTTTTCCCCTGAGAACAAGCGTGTGGTGGCGATGGAGAAAGGAAAGGGAGAAAAGTGAAATCTCTCATAGAATTGTCGACTGAAACTTCCTTGAGAACGATTTTCTGCAAGAGTGCTGCTGATTCCAAGCTGCTTGTTAGGAGGCGGGGGGGGGGGGGGGGCAGGAAATCGTTGCTTTGTCGTCGGCAAATTTTCTCACACACAAAGCAGCGCAATTAGCCAGTAAAAACTGAGAAAAGCGAACAGGAGATTACCACCACCACCACCACCACCACCACCCCTCGCCTTCCTGTCTGACT
Source organism: Monoplex corrugatus (assembly GCA_030674185.1). Lineage (NCBI taxonomy): Eukaryota > Metazoa > Mollusca > Gastropoda > Littorinimorpha > Ranellidae > Monoplex > Monoplex corrugatus. Next base: position 48,612,874 of record CM060315.1, read on the forward strand.
GGTTGTGCGCCATGATAGAGCGTCATTGTAAGGGGGGAGTGGTGGAGGGGGTGGTGCTGCTCTCATCTCCCCACCACCCCGTGTTCCCTCTGCTGCCTGTCACTAGTGGCCTGCGGTTTCCATCTAGAGGTGCTTAGTTTTGCATTCAGCGTAACGTTTCCCACATCAGAGCTGCTCCCCTCGTTTAGGAGTGCTGCTATTGAGACATGCTTGGAAATAGACACGTGTTTTAGCAATTCTGATAGGATTGGATGACCTCTCTCTCTCTCTATCTCTCTGTCTCTGTCTCTGTCTCTCTCTCTATCTATCTCTCTTGCCCACTGTCTCTCTCTCGCTCGCTCTCTCTTATCGCTCGCTTTCTCTCTCTCTCTCTTTCTCTCTCTCTCTCTCTCTTTCTCTCTCTCTGCTCTCTCTCTCTCTCTCTCTTTCTCTCTCTCTCTCTCTCTCTCTCTCTCTCTCTCTCTCTCCTCTCTCTCTCTCTCTCTTCTCTCTCTCTCTCTCTCTCTCTCTCTTCTCTCTCTCTCTCTGCATTTGCCCCGTATACAGTTTCCATGAACAACAAACCAAGAAACCTCAGGCATTAAATCTACAACAATAACAGCCACAAAGTCCATAGCCAAGACATAATAACTTACAAAATCTGGTTTCTGTCTGTTATGGGCAAAAACCTTATAATTTCCACTGACGTGATGCAGGGCAGGGTCCATGTTAGCTTGGAACGTGTGCTGTAGAGGAGTGTGACTCGTGAATGAGCTTTGATGTAAGTCCTACCATGGAATCTGTGAAAACTGTTTTATCAACTTACTTTCATCAGCTGTAGATCCCGACTACAATATGCTATTACGTCTCGTCGTTGTTTTGTTTATGTCTTGCTGTTGTTGTTTTCATTTTTTTTTAAGATCATTGCACTCAGGGATGTTACTTTCGTGATCACCTTTTTTTTCGTCTCATTTTCTACGGCGCTTTAATGGCCACAGAAGCTGGTACAGTTTTGTTTTTTTTGTTGTTGTTTTTTTTAACAACGCAATGATGATGATGTCGATGAGGATGATAATCATGATGCTATGGAGTTCCATCTAGGATCGAGACCACGTCACAGGATTGTACTCTACGCTTACTATCATAACATATCCTGGCGTCAACCAGGCCCGAGAGATACCGACACCTACGGTGCTGGTCAGAAGATTTGAGCAACACCCTAAATGACGCATCCGTGAAGTGGATGAGACTCGACTGTGTGGACCCAGTCTTCCCAATGAGCCCATAGCACGCCCAACCCTGGTTAGGAGCCGGTTAAAGCCGAAAAATCCCACAATGATTTTTGAAGGGACTAACGGGGATTCAAACCCACAACCTTCCAGTCGGTAGTCCGTTGCGTTAACCACTACACCATGGCGACGGGTCTTGTTTTCTTCATGTTTTGTTTTGTTTTGTTTTATTTTACACCTGTAGCATTATGTGCAAACTGTGGACAACAAATTTTGAGTGAAGGATGGGAACAGGAGAGGCAGATGAAAGGATGGATCAGAGATAAAAGTGTGACAGAAATGATAAAAATGCTTCATATTATTTTTCGAAGAAAAAACAAAAGAAAATTATGTTATCATAACATGTAAAACAACAACAGATACTAGTTGAGTTTATTTCATTGTGGAAATTCCTTCTGTGTTATAATTTTAGAGGGGGGGAGGCGGGGGGAAGGTCTGCTCATCAGTTTGTTTTCCTTACGTTTCCATCAAACGAATTTCTTCATCTTCCCGCTAAAGTATGCATTCTCAACCACATCATCCCAAACGCTTGTTAGCGGAAAAGAGGAAACAGTTGTTTTGTCATCTGCATTTTCACATATTACGTAGAACATGTAGCCAAACTTGAGCATGTCAGTGAATACATGAGTGGTAATCCCAACACAATATCTCATCCCCCCCCCCTTCCTCTCTCCCCCCCCCCCCCCCCCCCCCGTCTTACGTTGATTGATGGCAGTGTGCTGTCCCTTTAAGAAGCTGATGTGTATGAGAAAATTGGCAGACACTAAATGCATCGATTTTCCATTTTCTCAGAACAAGTGTCTTTGAAAGATTTCATTTAAAATGCGCAGTTCTACAGAAAACTCAATAATTCATTTGATGGAAGTTCGCTGAACGAAGATTGTTCTTTTATCTCTCCTCTTGTCCTGACACAGATAAAAACCAGAAGAAGAATCAAGCATGAAGAATATCAAATTAAACTTTATTTCCGTTTCGTTTCTTCCCTTTCTATAGTCCTACTTTCTCAATGGAGCGATGTTAACATGATGCTGAGTGTCAGTCCAGTATCTATAACAATTTGTTTATGTCCCTTCCCTTCCCTTCCCTTCCCTTCCCTTCCCTTCCCTTCACCCACCTCTTCTCTTCCTGTCCTTCACGTATAATTCTTTCTTCACGAGTGGCACAAGAATGCAGTGAACGTTTTAAAATGCAATAAAGCGCTGTGTATCAGTATTGGCAACTGATCAAGGGAAGTTAACCTGTAACTATCAGAGGACACTGGATTTGTAATGGATTGTAATGGATTGTAATGGACACATTATGAAGAGTGTATGATCCTGCCCTGTGTTCTTAAATCAACAGAACGCTGGAAAAAAAACATTGCTTTAAGAACATTAACAGGACACGTCGTTGACGGCTGTTGTCTGGCATTGCAAAGAGTTTCTAATCTGCGACTGGTGTACGTATGACAGGGTATTGTTCACAAATGTGATGAAGTGTCAACTAAATGCGAATCATCTAAACACAAAACAGGAAACTTGGAATACGTGCTTTTCTATTGCGTGTACAAAGAAACAACACACATGATCCCCAAAGTGAGCAATGTTCAGGGACGATTGCTAAATAAAATTTAGAACTCTACTGGCATTGCCGCGCTCTCCAAACAGTTCCCAGCAGAATCTCTAGAACTTTGCGCAAAGTGGTGAAACCCACCGATGAGTTATTTTGGTGGCTGGAATGGGCAATGGTCTTTCTTGTAAATATTTTCAGTTTGCATGTTTATTCCCAGTTGTCTGTCAAGTTCAACATTGACAACAGGTCACTTGTAATAGCAGTCTTTTTGCTTACTGCCAATCATGCCTCTGGAACGTAGGAAAGCAACGAAGATCCGTTACTCATGCTCCTGTCTGTTCTTAGTATTGAAACCCAAAACAAGAGCGACCGCCCCACGTTCAAACAAGCAGGAACCAGAACAAAAAACACAAAATTAGAATCAGAACGTGTATTTTGTACAACCAGACAAAACAAGCGCAAATTTTCGGCCAACCGGCCTTTGTCAAGCGTAAACGTAAGATCACAAACTAATCCTTTTCTCTCACCGGATGAAGCAGAAGGGAAGTTTTTGTCTTTTACTCCTAATTTTTGTATTTGGTGTTTGAGTTCTTTCGTTTGCGCTTGACAAAGATCAGCTGGCTGAAAATTTGTGCGTGTCTTGTCTGGTTGTATTAAATACACGTTCTGATTCTATTTTCGTGATTTCACTGGCTTCTGGGTATTGAGTTCTACAATTCGATGCCAGGTGTTTTTTGGTCTTCCTGTCTTGAGTCTTCGTTCTGGTGTCCAGTGAAGGGCAATATGAATACGAATGATGTTATTCTGCTTTCTTCGAAAGACGTGCCCGTTACATTTCCATTGTCTTTTCGTGATATTCAGCAAAGACCATCGATATGGTTGTGCTTTATGTATAAATGTAGTACAGAATACACTGAGACATACTCACCATCAGCATGTATAGGCCCCTACAGCACTGCCTCCACCCGAACAGTGACACATCTCTAAAACTCCTTGATCTCTCTCTGCTCTGTATTAGTATCAATGTTCCCCCCGGCAAACACAAATTAGATTTGTTAGGAATTTTTTCCCTTGCCAATAGATATTGTTGCTGTCATTGTTGTGACTTTAATTTGTTTCAGGTTTCTTGGGCTGTAGTTCTTCGAAACTCAAGCTGGGTTACGAGAGACAGACAGACAGACAGCCAGACAGACAGCGAAAGAGACAGAGACAGAAAGGCACACACAGAAAGAGCATCTTATTTATGAACGCATAAATTAAGCAAACGCCAGTACCTATTCAATAAATGCCTACACTGCAGATTAGTAATACACTGACATAGATTCAATATTTCAAAACAATTCAAATCTGAAATAATGATCAGTGATATCAAATTTTACTGCAGTAGCAGCACTAATTGTAATAGTGGTAGTAGTAATAGTAGCAGCAGAATCAGCAGCAGCAGTGGTAGGAACAGGAGCAGCAGCAGTAGCAACAGTAGTAACTGTTTCTAGCTTAAATTGATTTTACAGCACAGTTTATACATCTGCTTATGTTATTAATTAAACGCACTTTCTTCTATGCTCATTTATTGCATGCCATCCTTTCTTTAAACAAACATTCAAAAAAAAAAACAAAAAAAAAGACTATTTCATTCCTCGCTCTTCCTCTGCGTTTTTGCAACCTTTTAGAGAAAGGGGTGGGGAGGGGGCGGGATAGCAAACGGTAATGCCTATTAGTTAAATGAAGTGCCAGACAAAACCCTCACACATCCTGACTTTGACAGACAAGCATTGCTGTGGCTTTCCGCCTTGTTTTTCTTCTCCACAGTTGTTGCAGTGGGAAAACAAGATGGCGGCGTTTCGTAGCCTCGTTTCCATTTCATCGGCCTCGTTTAAGCTGACCCACTTCAGTTCTGGTTACGTCGGACGAGCCTGTATCTTGTACGGTTGTAGTTTTATTGCGGTGATTCTGGAGAGATAGGATCCTGTTCAACATAAACAGCCACCACTTCGCGGAGATTTATCATTGTGACAGCAATGCAGCTATGCAGTCATGGATTTTTTTGATTTTTTTTTGGATAAAAAGTCGTTCGGCAGATAGCAGAGTTATCCCAAGTCTGTTCAGCAGATAGTAGAGTTATCCCAAGTCTGTTCAGCAGACAGTAGAGTTATCCCAAGTCTGTAAACCAGAACGTTCAGCAGATAGTAGTTATCCCAAGTCTGTAAACCAGAACGTTCAGCAGATAGTAGAGTTATCCCAAGTCGGTAAACCAGGACGTTCAGCAGACAGTAGAGTTATCCCAAGTCTGTTCAGCAGACAGTAGAGTTATCCCAAGTCTGTAAACCAGGACGTTCAGCAGATAGTAAAGTTATCCCAAGTCTGTTCAGCAGATAATTGAATTATCCCAAGTCTGTAAACCAGAACGTTCAGCAGATAGTAGTTATCCCAAGTCTGTAAACCAGAACGTTCAGCAGATAGTAGAGTTATCCCAAGTCTGTAAACCAGAACGTTCAGCAGATAGTAGAGTTATCCCAAGTCTGTAAACCAGGACGTTCAGCAGATAGTAGAGTTATCCCAAGTCTGTAAACCAGGACGTTCAGCAGATAGTACTTATCCCAAGTCTGTAAACCAGAACGTTCAGCAGATAGTTGAATTATCCCAAGTCTGTAAACCAGAACGTTCAGCAGATAGTAGTTATCCCAAGTCTGTAAACCAGAACGTTCAGCAGATAGTAGAGTTATCCCAAGTCTGTAAACCAGGACGTTCAGCAGATAGTAGTTATCCCAAGTTTGTAATCCAGGACGTTCAGCAGATAGTAGAGTTGTCCCAAGTCTGTAAACCAGAACGTTCAGCAGATAGTAGAGTTATCCCAAGTCTGTAAACCAGAACGTTCAGCAGATAGTAGAGTTATCCCAAGTCTGTAAACCAGGACGTTCAGCAGATAGTAGTTATCCCAAGTCTGTAAACCAGAACGTTCAGCAGATAGTTGAATTATCCCAAGTCTGTAAACCAGAACGTTCAGCAGATAGTTGAATTATCCCAAGTCTGAAAACCAGAACGTTCAGCAGATAGTAGAGTTATCCCAAGTCTGTAAACCAGAACATTCAGCAGATAGTAGAGTTATCCCAAGTCTGTAAACCAGAACGTTGAGCAGATAGTAGTTATCCCAAGTCTGTAAACCAGGACGTTCAGCAGATAGTAGAGTTGTCCCAAGTCTGTAAACCAGGACGTTCAGCAGATAGTAGAGTTATCCCAAGTCTGTAAACCAGGACGTTCAGCAGATAGTAGAGTTATCCCAAGTCTGTAAACCAGAACGTTCAGCAGATAGTAGAGTTATCCCAAGTCTGTAAGCCAGGACGTTCAGCAGATAGTAGAGTTATCCCAAGTCTGTAAACCAGGACGTTCAGCAGATAGTAGAGTTATCCCAAGTCTGTAAACCAGAACGTTCAGCAGATAGTAGAGTTATCCTAAGTCTGTAAACCAGAACGTTCAGCAGATAGTTGAATTATCCCAAGTCTGTAAACCAGGATGTTCAGCAGATAGTAGTTATCCCAAGTCTGTAAATCAGCATGGTAAAAGGAAACGTTAAGCCATTCACTGGAAGGATTCACCTCGACTTTTGAGTCTCAAAATCCATCTTTTCCAAGACGTCAAACAAAATGCCTGTACTGAAGATATTATATTCACTGTTTAGAAAGTTCCCTCCTCCACCCCCAATCAGCTAGAACGTTACATCTTCAATGATAAACTAATATCACGTCTATCCGTCCTTCAGTCCTTCTTATGTTCCTTCAACAAGTAAAATGAAACAAAATAAAATGAAACAAGACGTGACGGTTTCAGTTTCGGTTTCTGTTTCTCCAGATGACGTCTCCGCCCCCAATCGAATTCCATATACACTAACGTCACAGGTGCCATGTGATGGAGGAGATCCAGAATGATCATGGCACAAACCTTCAGCCTGCACGTAAACCCATAAGCTGGAAGGTCCTGAAAAAAAATGGCAATAGATATGAAATGAAAACAAATTGAGGGTTCAACTATGTCAAGTTATATGATGGGAAGTTCAGCCCTTCAGGTATGGCCGTATTTAGCAGATGGCCTATCAATTTCAAAGGTAAGAAGTGTCTCAAAAATGAAAAGGAGACAGGATTTTTAGTGTTAAAAAGTAAAGAAAAAAATATTTGCTTGAAAATTTGTCAATTAAAATGCCCGGAAAAATATTAAAGACTTGAAACAAAATATTTGTTTCCTTTGAAATGAAACATCATTCTCCTCTGATGAAAATTGCTAAACAAAGTTTTACAACAACGTAAACACAAAAATAAAGAAGATAATAACCTCTTGGAGGACCAGTTATTGCTTACCCCTAACCTCTTGGAGGACCAGTTATTGCTAACCTCTAACATCTTGGAGGACCAATTATTGCTAACCCCTAACCTCTTGAAGGATCAGTTATTGTTAACCCCTAACCTCTTGAAGGACCAATTATTGTTAACCCATAACCTCTTGAAGGACAGGTTACTGCTTACCCTTAACCTCTTGAAGGACAAGTTACTGCTTACCCCTAATCTCTTGAAGGACCAGTTATTGTAAACCCCTAACCTCTTGAAGGACCAATTATTGTTAACCCCTAACTAGGCTTTTTGCTTTGTTAGCATGGTTGACAATGCAGGGTGCTGACGGACGAGGTACGGGGGTCAAACGTTTAAATAGAACGTAAAACTTAGCTACCTTTCTCGCAATATGCAAGATACGATTCCTATTTTACTTAAAAGAAATTTTTACAAGATAAGAAAGAAAGAAAGGCCAGAAACAAAAAGCCAAAGCAAGAAAGGAAAAACAAAGAACATATCATCTAGTGCGCAAGATACGGTTCCTATTTTAATTAAAAGAAATTTTACAAAACAAGAAAGAAAGAAAGAGAAGAAAGGAAAAACAAAGGCAACAAAGGAGAACAAAGAGCATAACATCTAGTACTGAAAATGGTTTCTGTCTCAAAAACCAGTCCCTTTAAAAAAGATTAGATCTGCTACATAGTACCCTGGGTCTATTTCTATCCAGTCTGCAACAAAGCTACAAAATAATATCACTAATAAGGTACTTGAGCCTATTTTTGTCCAGATAAATAAACGCCAATACTGTGGTATTATTGCACATACACATGAACACATAGGCGCGAGAATACATACAGACATACACACACTCGCGCGCGCGCGCGCGCATTAACACACACCCACAGATTATACAAACAAACATACACGGACATAAAGGCAAACATACACATATACAAACACAAATACTGACACACGCTCGAACACAAACATACAAATACATTCAAAGATACACAACACACACAAACACACACGCGCACACACACACGCACACACACACACACACACATACATACACACACACTCATACGCACGCACACACACTAACACACACACACACTAACACACACACACACACTAACACACACAAATACACACAGCACACACACACACACACACACACACACACCACACACACACACACACACACACACACAACACACACACACACACACACAGCTATAGTTCAGCAGAAAGATCGTTTACCCACTTCCCCTTCTATGTGCCAAACACTAAGTGGGTCAAAACAACGAGAGAGTTAACGAGTGGAGTCGGTAATAGTCCAAAATACACAAACGCTTGTTAGTCTCTCTCTCTCTCTCTCTCTCTCTCTCTCTCTCTCTCTCTCTCTCTCTCTCTCTCTCTCTCTCTCTCCAAACCTCCAACGACAGACATTAACCGTTGCTGGAAATGTGTGCCAAATAACACAACAGATCAGGAAGGCTGAAAACTCCAGTCTCCAATTTAAGAGTCCGAAAACAATGTTCAATTAGAGACGAATTCCTCAACCAAACAACAAGAAATTTCTCTCACAGCCATTTTCAACCTCTAATATTGCAGGCAAAGCACTTAAGCTCCCGCATTCCGAAGCCGACTTGAGCTTGTCTGTCCGCGCTAGGGGAGGTTTTGTGTCAGCAGTTCTGATTGGTACATGATTGCCTGCCATCTCTTTCCGGTGACGCACGCATCCAATCAAAAGCCCAGTTCTTTTGATCCGCATTCCTTTCTTTGCTTTGATTTCGCTGCTGGTGTTTTTTTATTTATTTTTCTTTTTAATGATTTTTTTTTTTCAATCTACCCGGCAAAATGATGGTTCAGATTTAACCGTGGTGTGAGTGTGCATGTTTATGTGTGTGTGTTTGTGTTTGTATTTGTGCGTGCGTGTGTGTGTATGTATGTATGTGTGTGTGTGTGTGTGTGTGTGTGTGTGTGCGTGTGTATGTGTGTGTGCGTGCGTGTTTATATATATATATATGTGTGTGTGTGTGTGTGTGTGTGTGTGTGTGTGTGTGTGTGTGTGTGTGTGTGTGTGCGTGCGTGTATGTCTGTCTGTCTGTCTGTCTGTCGACAAACATGATGTGTCAGTATTTCTTCCATTTTACAGGTCATTTAACCAAATGTGGGAGTTAGGTCGTTTTTAAGCCGTTGGGTCATAAGTTTGGCATAGTTTAGTTGGGAACCGATGTGATCTGAGAGGAGCGGATTGAATCAGGTCGTTAAATCGATAACAGCTGCAGGATGCTATGCCACAATGTCTTCCTCTTTGGCATTGAGCATGGCCATGCTTCAAGTGTCAGTGTCTGAGGCAATATGTTTTGGCTCAGATGCTTGTGTAGGCTTACGTGAATGCACATTGTTCTGGTGGGTGCAGAGAACATGATTATGTTGCTGCATGTTTCATTGAACGACATAGGGCAGTGCAAGGTTTTTGGTTGGTTGGATGGCTGGTTGGTTGGTTGGTTGGTTGGTTGGTTGGTTGGTTGGTTGGTTGGTTGGTTGGTTGGTTGGTTGGTTGATTGGTTGGTTGGTTGGATGGTGGGTGGGTGGGTGGGTGGGTGGGTGGGTGGGTTGGTTGGTTGGTTGGTTGGTTGGTTGGTCGGTCGGTCGGTCGGTCGGTTGGTTGGTTGGTGGTTGGTTGGTTGGTTGGTTGGTTGGTTGGTTGGTTGGTTGGTTGTTGGTTTATAATTTATGTCCTCACATCTGCTCCGCTTCAGTGGCATTGATCCTGCACTACTCAACCCTGTGTTTGTACAGGCAAAGTCCTAGAGCCAGAAAGCAAATAAGGGCTAGCGACAGCAAGCTTCCGTGAGGCCACTCGCCAGAGGAGAAATCCCACTTCAAGCCGGGCCAATACAGGATATATAACTAACAATAATTCCGGTCCGTATAGCGTAAACAGTCTATATAATTACACAAGTGTATCTCATAGTGAAGGTTGCGCAAGTTTACCTTTTCCGTTTTTTCCGTTTACTAAAATGGATCCTCTGCCTTGTTCTTCATCTGATAACCACTAAGGTGTTGTAGTAATTCTTGGTGCATTCACAGTTTCAGTTTTGTTCTCCTCACATTATCGCTCTCGGAAAATCTGATATGAGCTAAAATCGCAAACATGGTGAATCATGGAATAGAATTCAAAATCATTAATCACAGCAAATGCTATAAGCCTGCATATAAACGCAACGCGCCGGTGAGGCTAATTTTCATGATCTGCCTCACTTTTGAACTTATGAGTTCCAGATATTGTTGTCGGCCCTTTCGCTCATGTATCGTTTCAATGAAATCATGACCACCTTTGGTGCGAATAAACATCATTTCTTTAGTGTCAGTGTGTTAGAACAAATTATTCATACGCTGGTGACTCCCCCGTGGGGATGCTGTGGGCTCTTTCAGTATAAATAGTATCCCCACCTTCTGGAAATTCTGTGCTTGAAATTTCCTCTTTTCTGTCACTATCTTTGTTTCGGCCTTGTTGCTTTGCTTTCTGTCATTTCTACCTATCATTTTCTGCCTTAATGGTCCATTCACCTGTATATGTATGTGTTCAATAAAGTCTTACGTACTTTTTCTTAGGATTGATAATTGGGTACATGTATTAAGTGCGTTTTTGGCTCTAAGGAGGTGAGATATGCGGAAGCAATTTTAGTTAATTTAAGCCTGTTTTTATGTATGTTTTGATGCCCTTATATATTATTTGTATTCAGGTGTGTGTTTTTTTTAAATCTCCCCTATGCGATAAATTAGACGGAGTGGTCAACGCCAGGGGCATGTCCTTAGATTATGTGCACGAATGCATTGATATGTGTACTTAATTTTCTTTACTTTTTTTTTCCTGTTGAAGTTTTGTATGTTTTGAAGCGGTTATATCCCTGATATGGCTCTACGCAGTGGCTGGGCTTTAAACAACAATAACAATAACAATACGCTGGTGAGGTCTGATCAATGGGTTCACTCCTTTTGCTTTCGTAAGGAAGAAGGTAAAGTGCATGTCGCGTTCTGGTTGGCTGTCTTAGTTTCAGTTTCAGTTTTTCAAGATGACGTCTCCGCGCTCGGAATGAATTCCTTATGC
>CM060315.1:48629134-48651634 GCA_030674185.1 Monoplex corrugatus
AACCAGAATGGTCATTGGGAGAACTCCAAAACAAGTATGACTGCCCGCGTTCAAACAAATAGGAATCAGATAAAAACACGAGAAAAAAAAAAGGAAAGAATCAGAACGAGTATTTAATACACTTGTCTTGTCTGGTTGTATTAAATACCGTTCTGGTTCTTTTTTCGTGTTGGTCTTTTTTTTTTTTTAATTATTGTATTGTTTGTTTCGTTTTGTTTTGTTTTGTTTTGTTTGTTTTGTTTTGTTTCATTTAGAGAACTGTTAAGTTGCAGCAGATATCAGGATCTTCCATATCTAACCCTATGACTCCCTCAGCCTTTCCATCAGCTCCCTGTCTGTGGAGTGCAGGAAAGCTATTCAGGTATACTGTCCCTGGTTCAGTTTTTGGCTTTTGCCAGTTTTGGTTTTGCCAGTTTTGGCTTTTGCCACCCAGCTCTTCCTGTGTCGACCTTGATGACGGTCTTCTTCCAGGGCATCGGAACGATGGTCTTGGACAGTGCACCAGCATAATGTCCGGAGATGAAACAAACAAACAAGCGTGTGTCGTTTCACTTGTGCTAGAAGCAGTTCTTCAGAACCTACGAGGTTGATTTCATTCTGTATGTAAACTCTTCGGTATTACGTCTTTTCAAACACGGTCACGTAAGAATTGTCTATAAGATTTTTGTAAAAGATGCTATTCATATGGCTTGATCGTTTTGTTTTTGTTTTTGTTTTGTTTTGTTTTGTTTGTTTTGCTTTGTTTTTGCTTTGGGTTTTTTTTGTTTGTTTGTTTTGTTTTGTTTTGTTTTGTTTGTTTGTTGGGTTTGTTTTGTTTTCCTGTCATTGATGTTATATTTGTGATACAGATTTTGCTGCTGCTGTTGCTGTGGCTTTCACTAATGACGCCGGTGTGGTGGTGTTGCATTAGCTGTCGTCTTAATTGGAATAATACTGTCACTTTTCTACGACCTTCCTCTTTTTTATTCCGAGTGAATCTTTTCGTATCTCACCATAGAATTATCATCACTAAGCATCATCACTAGTCATCATCATCAGTATTTTTCATGCGCCCAGTTTCCGTCAGCAGCTTTCAACGCAGGCGCACAGACTACTCTTGTGCAGTTTACAGACCCAGCGACCTTGCTCAAAAGCCTGGCAGCCGCTCAGGTGAAACAGACCTGCAAAGCAGGAGGCCCACCTGTGGAGACGAGGGAGGAGGTAGGTAGGTGATGCACGTGCGGGCGGACCGAAGACGGCAGCCTTTCATGTTGTCAGCAGGTAGGGTATTAGTGTCTGGCCCGCCCTCCCGCTCTGTCTTCACAAGGCGAGAGAAAAACCATCCTTCTTGGGTTGGCGGCATTCCCTCTTCGCTCATATGATATCATACGATGCAATGAATGGCCCCTACCTAGGCCAGGGAAAATTGGACGCTGTAGGATAGGAACTACCGCACGGGCTGATTCAGCAGTTTTGGGTTGTGCGTCCTTGAAGGTGGGGTTTATGTTCCTGGCTCTCTTGTTGTTGTTGTTGTTGTTGTTGTTGTTGTTGTTGTTGTTTGTTGTTTGTTGGTTGGTTTGTTTGTTTGTTTGTTTGTCCCTTCCTTGGTTGGTTGGTTGGTTCGTTCGTTCGTTTGTTCTTACGATCGATCGTTTGTTTGTTTGGTTGCTTGGTTGGTTGGTTGGTTCCTTCCTTCCCTTCCTTCCTTCCTTCCTTCTTCTTCCCTCCCTTCGTTCAAACGATCGATCGTTTGGTTGGTTGATTGGTTGGCTGGTTTGGTTGGTTGGTTTGGTTGGTTGCTTGCTTGCTTGCTTGCTTGCTTGTTTGCTTGCTTGCTTGCTTGTTTGTTTGGTTTTGTTTTGTTTGTTTGTTTGTTTGTTCGTTGTTGGGAAGGGAGTGGAAGAGCAAGGAATTATTTTGAATTATTACATTCTATCGTGAACAGTTCAGTTTATTTCAACAAATTCTATCATAACGTGTTTGGCCTGTCTTATCATTTTTGACGCGATCCACTTTGCCTTCCTCAAATCGCTTCATAATGGTTTATGACGGCCTGTTTCAATCCTTTTTTTTTTCTTTCATATTTATTCTGGTTCATTATTACAGTTTTAGTTTTTGATAATGAGTCATATGATCCATTTCCAGAGTTTTATAACCTTTTCCTGACTTCGACAGTTTTTGTAATGAATCGTTTGTCTTTTCCAGAAGTTACGGGCAGTTATGGATGGACTCACTTGGAAACAGTTGGAGTATGAACTTGTGGGGGGGGGGGGGGGGGGGGAAATCAAAATCTGACAGTTTTTATTATGAATTGTTTTGACTTGTCTGGAAATCTTCGATTCTTGTTTCGATATTTTAGAGTACCCCTGTCCTGCCTGCTTCGACTGCCGGTACCGGACCATCTTCGGGATCTGTTTTTTTTTCCATAGGGACAGTGTATCGTGTTCAATGAGGCTGCCATTTACTGAGTAGATACCCTACACTTGGCCCGTTGTGTTATATGGAAGTGAAGGATGGACTCTTAAAGCTACAGATGAAAACAGAATCAAAAGTGCAGAGATGTGTTCCACAGAAGACTCCTAATAATAAGCTGAACTAAAAGACAAACAAACCAAAGCATTCTGGAAGAACTGAACAGACAACCTGATTTTTTAGGCCTGGTAAGGGAAAGGAAAAGGAAATACTTTGGACACGCTATGAAGCATCAGAGCTGCCATGAAATGAAGACTGTGACCCAGGGCAAAATGGATGGCAAGAGACGACAAGGAAGACCACCGACTTCCTATATAGAAAACGTAGCCAAGTGGACGAAGTTGCCGAAAGATGAAATCTACAGGACTGTAGACAGAAGGTGATGGAGACAGCTGACGGGGCATGCATCAGCGGCTACCATCAAGAATGATGTCGCCGACAGGCAAACAGGTGAACTCTACACTTGGTAAAACACACTTCTTCACAACTCACTCTACATGTACACTTGGCAAAGCCACTCTTCTTCACAACTCACTCTACACTTGGCAAGCCACACTTCTTCACAACTCACTCTACACTTGGCAAACCACAATTCTTCACAACTCATTCTACACTTGCCAAGCCACATTTCTTCAGAACTCACCCTACACTTGGCAAGCCACACTTCTTCACAACTCACTCTACACTTGGCAAACCACATTTCTTCACAACTCACTCTACACTTGGCAAACCACATTTCTTCACAACTCACTCTACACTTGCCAAGCCACATTTCTTCAGAACTCAAACATTGGACACTCCATCTTGCCACGTGATGTTGCAGACCTCGAGGACACGTCTTAGGTGGAACCGTCTCAGCTGTTGAATGTGTCGTCGGTAGGTAGTCCCAGGACTGGCGGCATTACAAGTACAGCAGGCGCTAAGGACTACTGCTGTGTACACAGTAATCTCTGTGGCCAGCCTGATGTCAAGGACATGCGACTACGTCTCAAACTGAACCGGCCATTGATTGGTTGATATTTTGGTTGCTGCAGCAGACATCTTGCTTATGCATGTGTATGAACCATGACCTGAGAAAACAGAGTCCCATGATCGAAAACCTAAAACTAATATCCACCACGTGCGCGGCATCGTGTCTGGAATGTATACATATTCTGCCTTATCTCCTGGTAAGTCTGGAAGCTCATTTTTTTTCCGCGTGATTGCGTCCGGTTGTTCCGACGACTAGATCTATCCCGCATTTCTTTTTTTTTTTTTTTTTTCTTTTTTTTTCTTTTTTTTTCCACTATTTCCTTAGCAGTTTTGTCCAGAGTGACAGTAAAGAAGAGTCCAACGTGCCTCTTCCGATCATGTGACTCAGGTCATGGTTGATACATATGCATAAGCATAAGCAAGATATCTGCCGTGTGACCCGAAATATCAACCAACCACTGGCCGATTCGATTTGAGATGTAGTCGCATGTATGTCAAGGTCTTGCCACAACTCCTTGGTCGTCCTTCGTAAGGCATGACTCGTGTTGGAGAAGTGTAGTGCCATCTCGCTCAGCGTCAAGAGATCCAGTGTTGCTCACTGTACGGCCCACGCAGCAGATTGTGTCTGATGCTGTGGTTGTTGGTGACAGCTGGATGTGATGAAGTGCCAGTGTTATTGTTATTGTTATTGTTGTTTAAAGCCCAACCGACTCCGTAGAGCCATATCAGGGCTATAACCGCTTCAAAACATACTAAACTTCAACAGGAGAAAAACAATAAAGAAAAGAAAATTAAGTGCACATAACAATACATTTGCGCACGTAATCTAAGGACATGCCCTCAGCGTTGACCACTCCGTCCAATTTATCGCACAGGGGATTTAAAAAACACACCTGTATACAAATTTAAGCATACCTAAGGACACCAAACCATATAAAAAAGCGGGCATAAATTACTAAAATCACCTCAGCATATCTCACCTCCCTAGAGCCAAAAATGCACTTAATACGTGTATCCAATTCTCAATCCAAAGAAAAAGTATGTAAGACTTTATCGAACACATACAGGTGAATGGACCAGCAAGAAAGAAAATGATAGGAAGGAATGAGAGAAACAAAACAGATTTGATATCAACGGTTCTGTAAGGGAAAGTTGAGGCGAGGAGAAGAAAGGGACGACCGCACACCTCCTACTTCAACAACATCGCTGATGTTAATCCCGGCGAAGGAGTGAGGTGAGGTGAAGTGAGATAATTATAGACATGCCCAGAGAGGTGCAGACATATCCAGTTAGATGTATACATACCCACTTAGATACAGGTACACCCAGTTAGAAAAAGATATACTAGGTTAGTTGTAGACATATCTGCTTGAGTGTAGACCTAACGATGTAGGTGTCGCCACACCCAGTTAGATGTAGACATACCCAGTTAGGTTTAGACGTCCTCAGATAGGTGTAGGCATACCCAGATAGGTGTAGGCAAACGCAGATAGGTGTAGGCATACCCATATAGGTGTAGGCATACCCATATAGGTATAGACATGCCCCGATAGTTGTGGACTTACCCAGATAGTTGTAGACATACTAAGATAGTTGACATACCCCGATAGTTGTGGACTTACCCAGATAGTTGTAGACATACTAATAGTTGACATACCCGATAGTTGTGAACTTACCCAGATAGTTGTAGACATACTAAGATAGTTGACATACCCCGATAGTTGTGGACTTACCCAGATAGTTGTAGACATACTAAGATAGTTGACATACCCCGATAGTTGTGGACTTACCCAGATAGTTGTAGACATACTAAGATAGTTGATATACCCAGATAGTTGTGGACTTACCCAGATAATTGTAGACATCCAGTTAGTTGTAGATATACCCACATCATTGAACACATATCCAGATAGTTGTAGACATACCAAGAGAAGTGAAAACATATCCAATTAGATGTAAACAAACCCACTTAGATACAGGCATACCCAGTTAGAAAAAGACATACCCAGTTAGTTGTAGACATACCTACTTAAGTAAAGACATAACGAGGTAGGTGTCGCCACACCCAGTTAGATGTAGACATACTCAGTTAGGTGTAAACATACCCAGTTAGGTGTAGATATACCCAAATAGGTGTAGGCATACCCAGGTAGGTGTAGATAAACCCAAGTAGGTGTAGGCATACCCAGATAGGTGTAGACAAACCCAGATAGGCGTAAACATACCCATATAGATATAGGCAAGCTCACATAGGCGTAGACATACCCAGATAGGAGTAGGCATACCCAGACAGGTGTAGACATACCTGGACATTTCTACGCTGCGAAAACTTGACCCTTCTACTCTCTCACCCTGCCCACCAGAATCCTGCAGGAAGCTTGTGGTTGGGGTGAAGCAGTCAAGGGGTTAAGTTTTTGCTTTGCTAGCATAGTTGACAATGCATGATGCTGGGGACAGGGTGCAGGAGTCAAAATGATAACATTCTTAGATACCACTTTTCAGCTGCCTCGATCCTGGCTTAATGATAGTCCAGGCCTCGCAGTTGCACAACAGTAGTGATTCTATATAACACTGAACAGATCTCTTTCTGATGTCCACTGATAGGCGGTTGTTGGTAAGAACGCTTTTCATTATCTAGAATGCTGTTTGAGCTTGGCCAGTTCTGCTGGATATTTCCAGTGTGCATCTGCTGTTTGGTGAGATTATTGTTCCCAGATATTTAAACTTATCAACTGGTCTCAGTGTTATCCCATTTGCCGTTATTTTACATAGAGGGATTTCTTTTTCTTCTGATTTTCAATGACTTCAGTCTTCTTGCTGAAGCTCAAGAAAGGGCCAAAAATAGACAGAGTCGACGTGACTCGTGTAAAGAGGGTATTCTCTTCTTCATCCATCATTATGATTGTGGCAGGAATGTATTGGACAAGCAATCCCTTACAGTCACATAACAACACAGTATGGCCCACAGATTAACAAAACACATCAAAGTTCCTTTCTCCAGTCCGTTCCCCTTTCTAAGGCTTGGTGCCTGCAACACGCACTGTGTGTTCTTGGCTGGCTCTGCTGTGCTTAATTAACCCTTTGACTCCCGCACCCTATCCACCAAATGCAAAAACTTAACCCTAGGATTTCATCACCCTTTCCACCAGCTTCCTGCAGGAAGCTGGTGGAAAGGGTGAGGGAATCCGAGGGTTCAGTTTTTGCTTTGCTAGCATGGTAGGCAATACAGAATGCTGGTGGACAGGATGCGGGAGTCAAAGGGTTTAAAGCTGGAAATCCATAAAAACGAAAACTGAACGGCACCTAAACGGCACCTAAACGGCACCGGCACGTTTTAAATCGCTCCAACGAAAATCTTATTGTTTGAATCGGTCCGCATGGAACGACACCAGAACGGTACCGATAGCGCTGCGGTGCAGGTGTTGTTACCTTTTGAAGTTATTCAGACACAGGGACGATTCTGCCGCTACCGCAGAGGTTCTGTTGAGAAATATATATGAGTATGGCGACGTCTGTTCGCGCCAACAGTACATGCTGCATCGCACTGTGGGAACATTTCTTCGCAATGAAGACAGAAAGCAGCATATGTACGGATTTAATCCTTTGACTCCCGTGCCCTATCCACCAACTGCAAAAACTTAACCCTACGACTCCCTCACCCTATCCACCAGCTTCCTGCAGGATGCTGTGGATAGGGTGAGATAGTCATAGGGTTAAGTTTTTGCTTTGCTAGCATGGTTGACAAAGCAGGATGCTGATGGACGTGCTGCGGGAGTCAAAGGGTTTTAAACATTGCTGTTGTTGCGTGTGATACCGCACAAACGTTTCGTGCCGCCGCTGTTTCGTTGTTATGGATTTCCGGCATTAATCTTGAGAGCTAATCACAGGTAAGCTGTGAGTTGTAACTACCCCCCTTCAACCAGTTACAGGAAACCTGTGAGTCTTCATCATATCCCTGCTAGCCAAATACAGGTAAGCTGCAGTCTATTATCACACAACCTCCCGTCCTCTACAGATAACTGTGGGCTGTTATCACACCATCATCGATCGTTATCGTCATTATTGTTGAAAGCCCAACCAACTGCGTACAGCCATATCAGGGCTATAACCGCTTCAAAATATTTAAAAAAAAGCTTCAACAGGAAAAACAAAGAAAAGAAAATTATGTACACACATCAATGCATTCACGCACATAACCCAAGGAGATGCCCCTGACGTTGACACGCCGTCCAATTTATCCCCCAGAGGATTTAAAAATACCTGAATACAAATTTAAGCATACTAAGAACACAAAACATATCTAAAAACAGGCATAAATTACCTAAAATTGCTTCCGCACATCTCACTCCCTAGAGCCAAAAATGCACATAATACGTGTACCCAATTATCAATCCTAAGAAAACGTACGTAAGACTTTATCGAACACATACAGGTGAATGGACCAGCAAGGCAGAAAATGATAGGAAGAAATGACAGAAAGCAAAGGAACAAAGCAAAAACAAAGAGAGTGAGAAGAAAGAAGATATTTCTAGCACAGAATTCCCAGAAGATGGAGATACTATTTTTACTGAAAGAGACCCCGCCACCCACGCCATCATCGATCAGTTACAGACAAGTTGTGTGCCTTTATCACACTCTTTCTAGCCCTGCAAGTACGGATAAGTTGTGATATACAGTCACACACCTTCCAGTCAGTGACAGGTGAGCAGGGGGCCTGTCGTCACTCCCGCATCAGTCAGTTACAAGCTGTGCATCTTATCAGTTGTGGGCCATTATCACACCTTCTTCCGTCACTTCAGTCCGCTGTGGGCTGTTATCACCCACTTTCAGACAACTAGCCTGCGATTAGAAGCACGCTGTGGGCTCCAAAACAAGTGTGACTGCCCGCGTTCAAGCAAACAGGAACCAGAAAAAAAAAACACGAAAAAGGAATAAGAACGTGTATTTCATACAACAAGACAAGACAGGCGCAAATTTTCGGTCAACTGGCCTTTGTCAAGCGTAAGATCACAAACAAACAAACACCAGATACAAAAATTAGGAGAAAAAGACTGAAACTTCCCTGCTGCTCCGTCCCATTCCTTTTCTCAAACGCTGTGAGCTGTTTGATATCACACCCCTTTCAGGTAGGCAGACCAACAAAAGGTGCCTAAGCTTGTTGACTCAAAAATGAAACGAAAGAAAAAAAACAGCAAGCCGGACAGTTTCCGGTCAGGTGAATAAAGACTTTTGGTAGTACAGCCAAGTGTACACACAGACATGGACACGCACTCAGACACCGCGCGTGTACACACACATACACAACACACACACACATACACACACACACACACACACACACGTCTAATATCACTTATAGTGAAGACGTTAATTAAAGAACACACACACACACACACAAACACAAACACACACGCATACACACACATACTCACACACACACAAACACACACACACACACACGCGCGCGCGCTCATTATAGTTAAGTCGGCAAATAGACTCATGGTGTACAGAAACCGGAAGTGATTAAATTGTGGCCGGAAGCGGAAATGAAGTAAGTGTACCCGGTAGGGTGTGGGTTGAGGTGAATAAAAAAGGCTGGGTTAATGACCACACTGTGACACTAAGAAAGTGTGGGAACACTAACAGTAGACCCATGAGAAGGGGAGGGGTAGGAGGCAACAGAAACATCGTTACATGACAGCATACCTTATTAATTCGAACCTGAATGAATTTTATGAAATTCAGGAATACAGAATAGCGATGATGAGGATGATGACAGTCATGATGATGGGAATAGGAGTGGGAAAAGATTATACGATGATAGCATGAAGCAAACAGCTAAATCTTAAATTTAACTTTACGAAAAGTGTCAGATCTCAGAGAATGGTAGGAGACGTGGTGAGATTTGCCGACAAAAAGATATTCTGATTGATTAAGAAGGAATGTTGACATGGTCTTTTCACACTAATTACTGTTTTCATCTCTGCATAAAAAGCGCAGTGGCAAACACAAAACACAACGTTAAACACAAGATGAAAAAGTCTGCATGATCAAGCAGACAAACAATCCATGCTGACTTATTGCAAAATTCACTCTGAACCTTCAACTGGACCAGATCCCTTTGGCTTGACAATCCTCCTGTACACATGGGATTGTAAACACTTGATAAATATTTGCGTGTGCGTTTACACATTGATTTACACACACACACACATTATACATGGAGTCATCTTTGTGCACTTACACACATGCATGTGCACACACACACACAACAACAACAACAACAACAACATACACACACACACACACACACACACACACACACACACACACACACACACACACACACACACACGTACAGGCACCACACGTCTTGTTTTTTGTTTTTTGTTTTTTAAGTATTCATTTCTATGTATCCAGTACATGTTGAATCTGTTTATCTGTGTGTAAGTGTATAAGCACCACCACACGCAAGACATACACACACACGTTTCCAAGACAGAGGTCATCGCTTTCAGGGTATGCAAACACACTGTAGTCTACTGACAGTCATTCAGTAATTAAAACTAAAAGGATAATTCAAGAGCAAGAGACAGTTGACGAATAAGATATATGCCAGACATCCTGCATATTGTCAGCAGCTGATTGTGACTGATTGTATATATGTTGGCTCTTGTCTCTACAAACGCGCGTCTTAATCAATATAAATCATCAACCCATTACAAAGAAATCACCAAACTGTACCCATTGACAGAGCCAGTCTAGCCAAGCTGCACGTAGTACCGAGAACAGCAGAGCTCGTCAAGTGAAAAGTCACATGTTCGGAAGCGGAGCGCCAAGCAACCAATGACTGCTAATCGATTAGCAAGGCGCCAGACAGGGCTCCACACATGTTGTTCAGGCTCACAATGCGTTCTGCAGGCACCCAAGGCATAGATATATACAGTAACACGGATTGGCATCAGGGCGAACTTCTAGCCTGTGCTTGTCTTAGTGTTGATTCCTACTTGTTTGGTGTGATTAATTCTTTTATACCTCCAGACAACAAGTAGTCTTAGCGTTGATTCCTACTTGTTTGGTGTGGTTAATACTTTTATACCTCCAGACAACAAGTAGTCTTAGCGTTGATTCCTACTTGTTTGGTGTGGTTAATACTTTTATACCTCCAGACAACAAGTAGTCTTAGCGTTGATTCCTACTTGTTTGGTGTGGTTAATACTTTTATACCTCCAGACAACAAGTAGTCTTAGCGTTGATTCCTACTTGTTTGGTGTGATTGATACTTTTATACCTCCAGACAACAAGTAGTCTTAGCGTTGATTCCTACTTGTTTAGTGTGATTAATACTTTTATACCTCCAGACAACAAGTAGTCTTAGCGTTGATTCCTACTTGTTTAGTGTGATTAATACTTTTATACCTCCAGACAACAAGTAGTCTTAGCATTGATTCCTACTTGTTTGGTGTGGTTAATACTTTTATACCTCCAGACAACAAGTAGTCTTAGCGTTGATTCCTACTTGTTTGGTGTGGTTAATACTTTTATACCTCCAGACAACAAGTAGTCTTAGCGTTGATTCCTACTTGTTTGGTGTGGTTAATACTTTTATACCTCCAGACAACAAGTAGTCTTAGCGTTGATTCCTACTTGTTTGGTGTGGTTAATACTTTTATACCTCCAGACAACAAGTAGTCTTAGCGTTGATTCCTACTTGTTTAGTGTGATTAATACTTTTATACCTCCAGACAACAAGTAGTCTTAGCGTTGATTCCTACTTGTTTAGTGTGATTAATACTTTTATACCTCCAGACAACAAGTAGTCTTAGCATTGATTCCTACTTGTTTGGTGCGATTGATACTTTTATATCTCCAAACAACAAAGTTTATTGATAGGTAAATGATATTGCACTTCTGTGTTATAGCTTCCTTCTGTTTGTATCTCACTGACCTAGATGGGAGCCTTTTCTCAAGTCTCATTCGTTTTCTGTTTCAGTCTTGGAAATATTTGAGCGTAAAGTTCTCTTTTCAGAATAATTTGTGAGCTGTTTGCACATCATCATCTTTGTTTGTTACTGTTATTGTTGTAGTGGTGGTGGTGGTGTTGATGGTTGATGGTGCTGGTGGTGGTAATGGTGAGTGACTGAAATTTGCCATAAAACTGAGTTGTAGCCAGTTGAATGACACATGAACGTTACTTAGCTCTGTGTACTTTCGATCCCCGTGGCATAAAGGGTCGTTCTTGTCATAGACTTCTACAGAGCTAGTTGTCTATCTCCATGAACGTTACTTAGCTCTGTGTACTTAAGATCCTCGTGGCACAAAGAGACGATCTTGTCACAGAGTTCTACAGAGCTAGTTGTCTATCTCCATGAACGTTACTTAGCTCTGTGTACTTAAGATCCCCGTGGCATAAAGGGTCGATCTTGTCACAGAGTTCTACAGAGCTAGTTGTCTATCTCCATAAACGTTACTTAGCTCTGTGTACTTACGATCCTCGTGGCACAAAGAGACGATCTTGTCACAGAGTTCTACAGAGCTAGTTGTTATCTCCATAAACGTTACTTAGCTCTGTGTACTTACGATCCTCGTGGCACAAAGAGACGATCTTGTCACAGAGTTCTACAGAGCTAGTTGTTATCTCCATAAACGTTACTTAGCTCTGTGTACTTACGATCCTCGTGGCACAAAGAGACGATCTTATCACAGAGTTCTACAGAGCTAGTTGTCTATCTCCCTATCCACGTCTATACCCAGATCTGAGCAAGGGGGAACAGACTAGAAAGTGGAAGCACGAACTTTCGGGATAAGCTGCTAATCTTTGGGCCATAGCTGTTCTGTCGTGTTGCTGTGAGGGGCTGCTTGTCCAATACACTCTACTCACAGCCATGATGATGGATGAGGAAAAGAAACCCTTTTTTCTTTTTTTTTTTTTTCTTTTTTTTTTCTTTTTTTTGAAGGGGTCTGTCTAGTTTGTTGGGCCTGTTTTGGAAGCTTTCGGTGTAAAGTGCCCTAAGTCCTGTGACGGAGCCAAAGAAAGTTATCTAAACCACAGCAACGAAGGAGTGGTCCCTGGTAACATTTTGTTAAAAAAAATCAACTCTCATAGGTAAAGAAAAAACACATAGACGGTAAAATGAAAAGGGAGGGCACTGTGGCGACGCGCTCCCTCTCTGTTAAGAGCAGCCTAAAGTTCAATTTCAATTCAGTTTCAGTTTCTCAAGATGACGTCTCCGCGCTCGAAATGAATTCCATATGCACTAATGTAACAGGTGCCATGTGGTGTGGAAGATCCAGAATGATCACGGCACAAGCGTTAAGCCTAAGCCTGCACATAAACCCAGGAGCTGGCCAGATCCTGAGGTCCCACCCAGACGGTTCCATAACCCTGGGATCGTAGGGGATCGTGGTGGCAGAGACCTGAACTTTTCCCGGGGCCAGCACCACGAGGGCCGCGCCCATCCCCTCTCTCCCTCGCTTCAAATTCATATTCATATCTTTTCTTTTTTTTTTTTTTTTAACCAAGACTTCAGAAAGGCAAGAAGGCTAATTGGTCTTCAAGGGGTGGGACCTTGGAAATCATCCTATCTCTCCTATGTTTTTTTAACCAAGGCAGCCGGGCAATGCCCTGCTCTTCACGATTTTCAACTGCCGTGGGATCTTTAGCGTGCGCAACCAGAAGGCACACGGGTCCGACTCGTTTTTCGTCCCTTTCCGAAGGACTAGACGTTCAGTTAGATTTTCCAGTCAAAGTGAGGAGAAAAGTCAAGGCCTGCACGGGGAGCGAACCCAGAAACCTCGTGTTTAGTCATTGGCAGTCGAACGTCTGAACCATTCTGCCACTCTTCTCCCTCAAAGTTCACACAGTGAATCCACAATGATTCTTTCTGCCTGCTGCCTTTTGAAGTTTTTTCCTTTACTCAATGGACAGACCTTGCCAACAGCTCTGGCTGTCGTGTATGTGGCTTCTTACAATGTAACGAGTTTCTTCTCCTTTTTATGCTTTTTTGCTTTCGTTTTCCGTTTGTATCTGTTTTTACTCGATTGAAAGTTTGGTAACGTTCTATGCCCGTAAAGTGCGACGAGATGCTTTTGACCTGAACCGTTTGCGGTATATCACATGTAGAGACATTATTATTAGTATTAGTATTATTGTTGTTGTCGTTGTTGTCGTTGTTGTTGTTGTTGTTGTTGTTGTTGTTGTCGTCGTCGTCGTCGTCGTCGTCGTCGTCGTCATCGTCATCATCAGTAGTAGTAGTAGTATCATCATTATCATTATTATCATACTGTTATTATTATCATCGTCGTCGTCGTCGTCGTCGTCGTCATCATCATCATCATCATCATCATTATTATTATTATTATTATTATTATCAGATTGTTGTTGTTGTTGCTGTTATTGTTGTTGTCGTTGTCGTTGTCGTTGTCGTTGTTGTTGTTGTCACCATTGAAATTATTATCATCATCATCATCATCAACTGTGATCAAAGAGACTACTGCCACGCAGTGTCTGTGCTGTGACTTCAAAAATATGACACACTGAGTTTCAAAGTAACACAAGAAGGGAGATTATCAAATTCAGGAGAAAGCCTTGCACAACAAATGAAAAACCCGCTTTATTGATTCACTGGACCTGGATGAGTGAGGTCACCCTCAGAGGAAGTTGTGAGCTGTCACAACTATGTGGGTGAAAATTACAACAACAACAACAAAATGTTTTGAGAAATCTGCGTTTTATTAGCTGTTCAACTTTTTTATCGCAAACTTGCTTCGTTGTTGTTCTTCTTCTTCTTGTTCATGTTGTTGTTGTTAATGTCAGTGTTGTCGTTGTCGTCGTCGTCGTCATTGGTGGTGGTGTGGTGGTGGTGGTGTGGCTGTTCTTGTTGTTGCTGCTGTTGTTGCTACTGCTGCTGTTGTTGTTGTTCTTGTTGTTCCTCTTTTTTGTGTTGTTATTGTAAATGTCAATGTTATCGTTTTCGTCGTTGTCGTCGTCGTCGTTGGTGGTGGTGGTGGTGGTGCTGCTGCTGTTGTTGTTGTTGCTGTTGTTGCTGCTGCTGCTGCTACTGCTGTTGTTGCTGCTGCTGTTGCTGTTGCTGCTGTTGTTGCGGCTGTTGTTGTTATTGTTGTTGCTACTGCTGCTACTGCTGCTGCTGTTGCTGTTGCTACAGTTGTTAATGTTGTTGCTACAGTTGTTAATGTTGTTGTTGCTGTTGTTGTTGTTGCTGCTGCTTATGGTGCTGCTGGTCCAATTTTTGCGCCACCTCAGTGACACTAACCTTACACCGCTGGTTCCAGCCTGTCAGCGCAGAGGTAAAACTGCCGCCTTGACGTCTGACTACACTGTTTGACGTTTGGCGCGAAAACAACTTGGTGCGTGTTTGTGTGTTGTTCATCCCACTGTGAAGGAGTAACTGTCCTGGTTCAGGGTCGGAGAATGTAAAGCAACGAGGGAGAAACCCAGCGCAATGCTGGCACCGAGAAAAATGTGGTACTCTGTCATGTTACTCTTCTGCGACAGCAGGGTTATGAGACAGTGTTTACCCTCTTGTTTTTGGTTAACCCTTTGACTCCCACGTATAATGGCGATGGCTCTGTCTGTCTGACTAAACAATGGAAGCGCCCGGTTAAGGACCCACCGGACGTGAAACAGCGTCAACTGTGGCTGAACAGGCCGATACTTGAGTGGCAGTCCTTGGCACAAGCTGAGGCATATGAAGGCTGATGATAGCTGTGGCTGGGTGGTCGCTGCCGCTGCTTCTTTCCCTCTATTCTTTCCATCCACAGTCAAATTCGTTTCTCTTCTACCATGGCGATGCCTCCAGTCACAGCCTGTCGCCTGTCACTTCCCAGATATCCACACTGACATCATCTGACTTCAGGTCATCTTCGCAAACGTCCCTCTCTCTCGCAGCAGTGGGTGTCTTGAGGGTCGGGCTCCCGCAGTGCGCTCTCCTCCATACGGGATATCTTTAGGGATGTGGTCATTCTGCATACGGCGGACATAGGCAGGCTAGCGCAGTTGTCGATGTGTGAAGAGAGCATACGTGCTTGGCAAGCTGGAACAGTTTTGTTTAAATGTTTCACGCTGTGTTATTATTTAATAACGTTTAGTGACTCCAAGCTTAACTAATCTGGGTTGCTGGATTTAAGCCTTTGATTCCCTCCCAGTCCAAAAACTTACGCGGGCCCAGTTGGCAGAGCCATGGACTCAAGATCTGATATCTTGAGTTCAGTCCAAGCCCCCAACGTTAAAATCTGGCCTGTTCGCTGTCCCATCTTAATGCCTCCATCATTTTGGTGGTGTCAGCTTAGTGCGTTATAGGTCCCTTCTCCCCTTTCCCCGTTTCAGGACCTTGCCCGCGCATAGAGTTGTGTGCAGGCTCAGGAAATCTGTCAGATAATTGCTGGCAGATTTGGGTGGAGCACATATGGAGTTGTCCGAACACTGTGAATCCCTCTTGAAATAAACTCCAATAACACCAAAGCTTATTGCGTTGCAAGCTGGCCTGGTCCAAAATGTCACTGTCTGACACAGGGTCCTTGCAAGAGATGTCCATGATCCACCACAGGTAGAAGCAATTGAGGCGGCGCTCCTGGCGCATTAAGGTTGTCCAGCTTTTGGTACCGTAGAGAAATGTACTCAGTCTGCAAGGCTCTGGACACAGCAGTCTGGGTGCCTGTGGTGCTGAGCTTGTTATGTTTCATACTTTCTTGCACAACTTTTAGCCATGGCAGCGGCAGCTTTCCTTCATCTCCTACTGAACTCTGGGTCAATGGCAGGTTGCAGCCCGAAAAGAGGGCAAGCTGGGTTGCCTCCTCTTCTTTGTCATGGTAAGAACCAACAGAAAGACAAATACAGGCAAACAAAATGTGTCATTTCTTACAACATCTCTCTGGCAATCTTTCTCGATAAACTGAACAAAGATAAGCAAGGTAGACAGCCCTGCTTTTCCTCTCTTTAACATATTCACATTTCTTGTGCTGAACAAAAACAAACAAACAAACAAACAAACAAAACTTTTGCTCTGGAGTCGTGTGGTTTCTGGACCTGAACAAGAGAACGTTCGTTGTGACTTGTACGGACTTAAGGTTTCTCTTTTCTATTTGATGTCAGTGTCTTTGGCTGGCTGTCTTGCCATGTGCGTCAGTGGGGCTTCAGCATTTTCTTTGATCTGTTCATCCCCGCTTTCTCAGAAGGTGGTCTTTTTTTTTCGGGGGGGGGGGGGGGGGTTGTTAGTTTGTTTCGTTTTGGTTTGTGTTTTTTTGTTTGTTTGTTTGGTTTTTTTGGGGGGGTTGGTTTTTCTTCGTTTTTTTATTGTTGTTTTGTTTTGTTTTGTTTTTTGTTGGGGGTTTGTTTGTTGTTGTTGTTGTTGTTGTTGGTTTTTTGCTTTATTTTTTACTGTTGTGGGTTTTTTTTTTACGCTTTTGAAACCTCTCTTCGATTGCTTCTTTTGACTTGATGGGTTTCTCTTCGAAGGTTCCACCCTCCACTCCCATTTTATATGTTTGTAGATTTTTTTTTTTCTTTGGGGAGAGGGGGAGACTTTTGTTTGTTTGTTTTGTTTTGTTTTTTAAAGTTCTGTCCCTTCTGTCTCGTTGAGTAATACATTAACTACTTTTTTTTTTGCGAGGATGCGATGGTTTTCTTTGAAAAACATGAAGACTGGGTCTGTCCTATTGGCAGGCTGTCTTGTTTATATGTTGATGTGGTTGTTGTGTTTTGTGGGGTTTTATTGTGGTTGATCTTGTTGTTTGTTTGTTTCTTTGATGGTTTTGGTTTGTTTGTTGTTGTTGTTGTTGTTGTTATTGTTGTTGTGTTTTGGTTTGGTTGGATGGTTGGATGGTTGTGGGCTGCAACTGTTACGTGCATTTGAATTTTCAAGTGGGCTTTTACGTACATGGCACTTTGGGTTTTTTTACATATATATATCTTTGTTTGTTTGTTTCTTCTGTTGGGTTTTTGGTTTTTCTTTGTTTCTTCTGTTAGGTTTTTTATCTATGTTTATTGCTTCATTTGTTTGTTTATTCTGTTGGGTTCTTGATCTTTGTTTGTTGCTTATGTTGCTTAAACTGAAACTAAATGATGACAAGACTGAAGCTCTTAGACTCCTTCCTCCATCAGTTGATGCCACTTCCCTACCTCCTACTTTTGACCTAGGAAATACGCCCGTCTCATTTTCAGACAATGTACGTGACCTTGGCTTTTTCCTTGATAAAGAGATGTCCATGAAACATCATATCAGTAAAACCTGTCAAGTAGCCTACCATGAACTCAGACGCATCAGCTCTATACGTCGCTACCTCACAGTTGATGCAACAAAAACACTTGTCAGTTCTTGTGTACTATCTAGACTAGACTACTGCAATTCTCTTCTTGTCGGTTCTCCACATACCCTGATCAGACCACTACAACAAGTACAGAACTCAGCAGCCAAAATAGTGTGCAAAGCAAAAAGATCGGCACATTGTACACCCCTTCTACGAGAGTTACACTGGTTACCTATTGAACAAAGAATCAAATACAAAGCTTCTTGTCTCTGCTACCAAGTCATAATTGGCACTGCGCCTAAATACCTTTCTGACATCTTTACGATCTATGTACCACCCAGATCTCTTCGCTCTGCTACCGATGATAGAACATTCCGCGTTCCAAAATATAAACGAGAGAGGCATGGTGGTCGAGCTTTTTCATCATCTGCTGTGCAGATGTGGAACTCCTTGCCTCACAATCTCCGTCACAGCCCTTCATTTCCCTCCTTTAAAACTAGTCTGAAGACTTTTCTCTTCCAGCAACATTTCTTGTAGACCCTCTTTCTGCCGCTCTGTATTCTTGATGTGCGTGTTTTTGGGTGTGAGTGCGTGCGCGTGTGTGTTTGTGTGCGTGCGTGCGTGCGTGTGTGGTGTGGTTTGTGTGTGTGTGTCTGTGCGTGTTTGTGTGTGTGTTGGTGTGTGTCTGTGAGTTCGTGTGCTTGTTTTACTTTTTATTGTTGTTGTAAAGCGCTTTGTGCAAGTGGAAAGCGCTCATAAATAACCATTTATTATTATTATTATTATTATGTTGGGTTTTTGATCTTTGTTTCTCTGTTAAGTTTTTGATCTTTGTTTGTTTCTTCTGTTGGGCTTTTTACCTTTGTTTCTTCTGTTTGGTTTTTGTTTCTTGTTTGTTTTTTCTGTTGGGGTTTTTCTATCTTTGTTTTTCTGTTAGGTTTTTGATCTGTGTTTGTTTCTTCTGTTGGGATTTTGATCTTTCTTTTTTGGTTTCGTTGGGTTTTTGATCTTTCTTTGTTTCTCTGTTAGGTTTTTGATCTGTCTTTGTTGCTTCTGTTGGGTTTTTGACCTTTGTTTCTTCAGTTGGGTTTTTGATCTTTGTTTGTTAGATAGTTTCTTCTGTTTCTTCACTCTTCTTGTGTAAGTCTTTGCTTTTTTAAAGTCCTTTTGACATTTTCCATCTAGGTACACAAACAAGCTCTTTCAAAGGTTTAGCGTAGTACCAGAAAAGGTTTCACCTAAAACGATGTGTAGTCCACTAACCCCAACCCCCCTGGTAATTATCTCATGCAAATTTTGTTATCAATTACACTGACATGATGAAAGATACTGAATCACATTTGTTAGCAGCTGTTGTTCTATTACATCTAAATGAACAATATCTGCAACATTTGAAAATATTCACTGATGGTTCTGTTTTAGATGATGTTGAAGCAAGAGCTGGATTTATGCTTTCCAAACTTTAGAGCGGGATAGGCTTAAGTTTACGTCTTAGGAAAGGGACATTCAATTCTCAATTCCGAATTAGTTGCCATCCTAATGGCACTGAGTTGTAAATAGATTTTCCAGTGACTTGTTTAGTTTTCTTATCGTGTGTGGATTCAAGATCTGTATTACAGGCCCTAAAAGTTATAAAGAATATAGAAGCAAAAAAGGGGATTTGACATTTGGAATAGAGTGTTTAACTTATCGTTTTAAAACAAACACACGTAATTTTTATCGGATCCCAACTCACTGTGGCATCTTATCTAACAATAGCGTTGACAGAATAGCTAAAGGTGTAAGAAGCAAAAACATTAATATACAACTTTCTCAACAAGAAACGAATACCATATTAGAAAAGAGAGTAAATGCGTAATGTCAATTGCGCCCATTTATCGTAAACTGCAAGTGTTTACAAAAATGAAAACTAATCTAGCTCGCAAATTATCTCTCTCAGCAGACTTCGAATTACTATACTAGAAATTCGGTAAAATAATCAAATGCATCTGTTATGATTATATATACCATTTAACTGCCTTTCACAGTCGGGAAATTTGTTGTTTGTTTGTTTGTTTGTTTGTTTGTTTGTTTGTTTGTTTGTTTGTTTGTTTGTTTTTGTTTGTTTGTTTGTTTGTTTTTGTTTGCTGTTTGTTTTTCGACATCATCTATAACCCTAAATCGGAAATTGCTGATTTGACTGTCAATTTGCAAACTGCAAGACATTTACTCCAAAGTCCCGTTGGTCTTCTTCGGTTAAGCCCGATTGTTCTGTACGTGCACATCCTAGTCTTGTTTGCTTGTTAGGTTGTTCGTTACTGTTTGAGTACGTTACAGCGCCTTTAGTATCAAAACATAATCCTCTACTTGCCACTCTCAAAAGTACCAAATACCAAAAGTATTCATTTTTCTACAACAAAAAAACATAATGCTATTTTGATAATGACAAACGTCTTTCCATACACCTGCACAATTAGACACACACGCGCGCGCGCGCGAAGTCAGACGTAGGCATGCACGCACGCTGATGAAACCTGATTGTTCTAAAGTTTTAATTGTTTTTCTCTTGAATGTTTTTATTACTTACTTTTAGTGCCTTTTTAACTTCGAAACATAACCCAATCCATACATCTTTTCCCTAGTTTTTTTTTTAATTAAAAAGAATCTGTGATCGTCTAAACGATCGAAAATAAGTGCGACTGT
The DNA here is from genome assembly GCA_030674185.1 of Monoplex corrugatus. NCBI lineage: Eukaryota > Metazoa > Mollusca > Gastropoda > Littorinimorpha > Ranellidae > Monoplex > Monoplex corrugatus. Next base: position 48,649,505 of record CM060315.1, read on the forward strand.
CCCCAATCACTTCAACCAATTGGACCACTCAATCAATGACATCCGGGTGAAAGGTCTGTGGCTTCTGTACAATGGCAGCACCATGGACAGGAAAGACAGAGAATACCATCTCATAAATACATGTAAACTTGGAACACGCAAACCATATGGTCTTAATGACAAACCATAAGTAATCCATTGCGCAACAGAATTCACAAAGGCCATTTCATGTTTCTTCCTGTTCCCAGGTCTACCTGATTCGTTGCACTGGGCACAATCCACTCCTTACCTCTTGGCTCTTGCCCTGTGCCTTTTTCAGAACAGGGCGATACTGATATGGCATGTCCACTTCTCAAAATTGCAGAACTCATCTCACTTCCCCTTTGACATCATAGTTGCCTCCCCTCTCCCCACTTCTTACTACTGCTCATGAAGACATGGGCATTCCATTTGGTCCCTTTTTATCCACTGGACGAGGCAGCAGGGAAGTTTTTACTCCTGTTTTTATTATCCATTGTTTGGCGTTTGTGGTCTGTTTGTGACCGTGCGTTCGCGCTTGACAAAGGCCGGTTGGCCGAAAATTTGCGCTTGTTTTGTCTTGTTTTGTCAAATACGTGCTTACATTGGTTTTCTTATTCTTCTGATTGTCTAAAAGCACGTATGTGCAGATAAGTTGAAAAAATAACAATTGATGCCACATATTCAATGGTTAGGAACGACTGTACATATCGATGGAGATGCAAATAATAATATCAACAATGGACAGCTTGTGTGAACAGGTAAAACTTCATTCAACTGTCTTGAAGTGAGACAGGTGTGGACAGATCCCTCAGGTCAGCCGGTAGCGAGCTCCAAACTGATGAAGCAATGAAACTGAAAACACGTGAGGTTGAGTTTGGGTGGCGTTATTTGTGTTATCCTGACTGTAAGTTTAATACACTTGGATTTGTTCAGTTCCTGGCTGTCAACGTGTGTTGTGTTGTGTTGTGTTGTGTTGTGTTGTGTTGTGTTGTGTTGTGTTTGTGTTGTGGTGTGGTGTGGTGTGGTGTGGTGTGGTGTGGTGCGGTGCGGTGCGGTGCGGTGCGGTGCGGTGCGTTGCGTTGCGTTGCGTTGCGTTGCGCGTTGCGTTGCGCGTTGCGGTGTGTGTGCTGTGTGTGTGTGTGTGTGTGTGTGTGTGTGTGTGTGTGTGTGTGTGTGTGTGTGTGTGTGTGTGTGTGATGTGTACTGTGTGTTTGTGTTGCGTGTGTGTTTGTGTGTATTGTGTGTGTGTGTGTGCACGCGCGCGTGTGTGTGTTTGTGCACACGTGTGTGTATGTGTGTGTACTTGCGTATGTGTGCGTGTGTATGTGTGTGCTTGTGTGTATGTGTGTGTGTGTGTATGTGTGCGTATATATGTGTGTGTGTGTATGTGTGCGTATATATGTGTGTGTGTGTATTGTGTGCATGTGTATGTGTGTGCGCACACACACACACACTCGCACACACACACACACACACACACACACACACACACACACACACACACACACACACACACACACACACACACACACGTTTTGTTCGTTCTTTCATTTAATGTCTTTTCACTATAAGAATACTAGACACACAAAAAAGAAGAGACAGCAAGAGAGACAGTGTGGAAAAGGAACAGCCCACGACAAAAAACAGACATAAATCGGGCAGATAGAGCTGAGGGAAGAAAAAGAAAACCGCTTTGAAACTAAACAGTATCTGTGAAAGAAAGGTTTTCATTCAAACGCAAAACTTAAAAACACTTAAATAATGCACGAACGTAAATTTCTGCCGATGATTCTTTGATTTTAACCAAGAGAATTTTAAAATGAGTTTCAGGAAAATGTTTGTCATCGTCGTCGTCGTCGTCGTTGTTGTTGTTCTTGTCGTCGTCGTTGTTGTCGCTGATGTTGTTGATGTTAGTGTGTATGTTTGCGCGTGTGCATTTTGTGTCTCCAGTGTGTGTGTATGTATGTGTGTGTGTGTATGTATGTGTGTGCTTTTTATTCTTCGCTAGTGTCCAGTTCTACCACTTGTAAACAACTCTTTCACAATATGTCCTCACTTCTTGGAAAAATCAAACCTGTGTCTCTTCCCACTGTGTCCGATGTCAAACTGCTCCCACACATTTTTGCCGAT
>CM060315.1:48656634-48759134 GCA_030674185.1 Monoplex corrugatus
TCCACCAAATCCTACTTGCGGAAAGTGTTTGCTACTTTTGGAGACAAAGCCACAGGCATTCTAGATCCGCTCACTGAAAGGAAAGAAAGCAAGAAGGAGAAGGAGTGACAAAAAAGGAAGAAAACTTTACAACAAACACGAGTCAAGTTCTTACAGCTTCAGTCAAACCCACAGCCAGATGTCAGGACCGCAAAGGAGTTTGTCGCTGAATTCATTGCACTCGGACAACTCCACATGCGCTCCACCCACATGTCAGGAATTATCTAGTAGACTCCATAGTTGTAGACTTTACAGCGAAAACATCATGAGAAACCTGTAAGAATATCCTGGATTAAAGGTCGGAGGAAAAATGACAAACAACATTCGATACATAGACGACACCGTGCTAAATGCAGAAAATGAAAAGGATCTACAAAACCTCGTGAATATAATAGAAACAGAAAGCAAAAGTAAAGGGTTGAAGCTAAATAGCAAGAAGACCAAAGTCATGGTAATCAGTAAAAACCATGAAATCCCCTCATACAAAATAACAGCAAACGGCACAACCTTGAGACAGGTTGATAAGTTTAAATATCTTGGAACGATCATTCACCAGACGGCACACATCAGAAATAGCCAGCAAAATCGGCCAAGCCAAAACAGCATTCAATAAGAGGAAAAGCATTCTAGCCAACAAACGCCTATCAATTAACATCAGGAAGAGAGTTCTTGAATGTTACATAGAACCGATAATGTTATATGTTGTGAGGCATGGACAGTCAACACGAACAGCCAGAACAAGATTGTGGCAGCAAAGAAAACAAACGAGACAGTCTTGATGGAGGCAGACACAAGAAGATCATTCATAAGGAAGATTAGGAAAAGACAGGCAACATTTATAGGCCATTTTATGAACAAGGGGTAATTGGAGCACCTGGTCACAACGGGAAAGCTGGAGGGAAAGAGAGCACCGGGTAGATCCAGGAAAAAATGTTGGACGGACTTGCAGAGTGGCTGAGGACAGAGAGTGTGGAAGATGTGCTTGCGGCAACAAGGGATAGATGCATATGGAGGGCCATGATCGCCAGCGCCATGTGGCAGGGCACATGATGATGATGATGACTCCATAGCCTGTGCGTAAGCCTTTGCATTGGCAGGGTCTTGAAATTGGTGAGGGTGTGACGACGGGGAAGAGAACGAGAGCTATGAAACACGACACCATCAGTATGATTGGAGCATTAATTCAGATGGGCAGTGAACAGACCAGCTTTAACGTCTTAGGCGGGGACTGTAGTCAGGACGTCTTATCTATGACTTGATCAAAAGAGCCAGCCAGCTCATAATCAGAAACCCAAAAACAAAGCGATACTAAGCACAAATGTTCCATTAATCAATTATTTTTGAGGAGGGGAAGGTAAAGCTAACAACCCACCTCTTTCAAACTCATCTAATCTGAAGGCCTATAGAGCAAGGTGTGTGCGTGCGTGCGTGTGTGTGTGTGTGTGTGTGTGTGTGTGTGTGTGTGTGTGTGTGTGTGTGTGTGCTTGAGTGAGCATGTGTGTGTATCACTGTATGTGTACAGCTGAGGAGGGGATAGGGGAGAAATGGAGTGGGAAAGAGACTGAAATACTTTAAGACATTTTTTAAAATCTTTGTATGTAAATTGTGATGTATGATATGTGAATAGTTTATAATTTGTGAGGTAATTTTGATTGTCAAGGTGTAAATGCTGTAATACTGAAGTTATAATGTTTTTCCTGTATATGGATTAGAATTTTTCTGTTTTTATCTTCATTCAAAATATTGATTATAATTTTATGTACAACTATTGCATGCATAAACACACACACACGCATGCAAACGTAGCACACGCACACACACTCACTCACACGCACACACACTCACTCACACACACACACACACACACACACACACACACACACACACACACACACACACACACACACACATTCTTACATACACACACGCGCACAGCAATGCACACGCACGCACACACACACATACACACACACGTACGCAAGCACACACACGCAGCAATATATAAACACAGTATGCCTCTTTATTCATATGAAAAATCTGTTAATCTTTCTTCATTACATTAGTCAGTGTTTAAATTTTAATATTCTGTGGTTTCTTATGTGTCTTCTTACTTGTATAGCTTTAATGTTTGTTGTTATCTTATTGTGTATGTAATTGTGAACATTTTTTATCACCTTTTGCCTTTCTTGCGAAATGTAAAGCGCTGGTGAGCATGTTTTTATATGGAATATGCACTATACAAATAAACATTATTATTATTATTATTATCATTATTATTATTAAATAATGTGATAACATTATTTGTTAGCTTTACCTTCCCCTCCTCAAAAATAATTGTTTTCTGGATCATTTTTTCTCAAGATCAAAATTGTCAATCTTCAAATACCCTCTTCACTCCTCCTGTATCCCCCCCCCCCCTTTTTTTTTTTTTTTTTTTTTTTGTCTAAAATCACTTTAGTGAATAGACATTAAATCGAAGACACACACACACACACACACACACACACACACACACACACACACACAACACACACACACAACACCATCACACAACACCACACCGTACACACACACGCACACACTACATACACACACACACATCACACACACACACACACACACACACACACACACACACACACACACACACACACAACAACACACAACACAATAGGCGGGGGGCGGACAAAACGTTTGACTCAGTGATTTTACAATGAACAAAAATATGTAATACAAGAAGATGATCAAACCATTCCATAATCCCCCACCCCCACCCCCTTTTTTGTTTTGTTTTGTTTTTGTTTTGTTTTGTTTTTTACATAAAAATTTATAAAAACTAAACGAAGATTCCTTTCTAACACACTCATTTTCTCATTGCAAACCTCCGCGCTGCTCAGAAACTTGAACAGCACATCAAGCATATCAAAGAAGATGACACACCACAAAACAAAACAGTATGATATATTGTTTACACATGATATTGTCGTATTTCTGCATTGGGGAAAAAAAATAGTCAGCAAAGAAAAAAAAGGGACAAGGAGGAATACGTGGAAAATTCGATATACATATGTGACAAACATCATTCTTGGCGATTTTCGGCAGAGAACTAGTCATTGTGACATAATTATGGTCATGGCTCTCAAAGTGTTTAAGTGAAGCTTATATCTGTTTTTACATTCAAGTGGTGCAATAATGGAAACGTGAAATAAATTCCTGGAAATTCTAGAAACCAATTGGTTGGTTTGTTTGTTTGAATGTTTGTTTGTTTGTTTGTTTGTCTGTCTGAATGTGTGTATAATGATGTTTGTTTGTTTACTTGATTGTACTTTGTATGTTTGTATGATGTTGTTTTTTTCTTGTTTTGGTTTTCGTTTTCTGTTATACAACTGTAAGAACATTAGTAGTTTGTAAGTGCCTTATCTAATTGTTTTCAGTATATGTATATATATATATATATATATATGTGTGTGTGTGTGTGTGTGTGTGTGTGTGTGTGTGTTCTGTATGTATGTATGTAAAACCATCATGAATTCATCGTTATTGTTTGAATGAGTAACTCCCACATTAGTAGATAAGCTCGATTCTTATCCAAACTTTACTTGGCAGTCTATTTATACCAGTTTGTTTGATGTTATGCAAACACTGCTACATTGAGGAATCACATCCGAACCTAAATTCTTTTTTACAGCCAAGGTACATGTTTGTCAGTAAAACTAAAACAAACAAACAAAACGAATCAACTGTTCAAATTATGTCATTATGGGGACAGCGTGACAGAGCTGTACTCTATGCTTATTTTCATACCATATACACAGGCGTCAACCAGGCTCGAGGAATACACGCAATACTGGTCAGAGAATTTGAGCAACACCCTAAAGACGCTCTGTCGAGAAGTATGATACTCTCCACGGTGTGGTTTCAGTCTTCCTCTGTCCTGAACACGTTCAAATCCGGAGATGGTAATGTGTTATTCGGTAGTATAGATATAGATTTCGGCGTTTGCAGATTGTTTTGTTTAGCAACCGTTGCCTTCCCATAAGTCTTAGCGATTTTCTAATTGCATAAGAATGGTTAGGCTTATGTACTAATGTGGGAGTTACTTCCCTTGATGTGTAGTCTGCTATAAGCAGAAGTTAAAAATCCCACACCAGATAATTTGGATAAAAATCGTTAAAAAAAAATTAAAAAAAGAATCCAGAAGATATTAGTCGTCCTGATCAAAACTTAATACCAGAGTATATCATCACTGTATACAAAATAAATGTGACTGAGCCTTTTCCGCTGCCTGGACTGATGCGATCTGAACCCATAACTTTTCCAGGCATCAATCCGTTGGTTAATCACTGGGCCACCGTGACTCATGGATACAGAAGTAGATTTCGTTACTTTTGGTTTTATTTCTCACCACGAATAATTCTGACCACGACCATTAGGCTTAGTACGCATTGTATGATATGCCTACAGAATTTTACGTCACTGTTGTATTCTATGAGAATGTCATTGGTTCTTTACGTCACACATACATGTAGTTGAGAAGGCTTGTCATCTGATGTTCTTCGTCAATGAATTTGTTTATTTGTCATTCAAATTCAAAGCCTGTATTTGAAATTTATCTTGAGCATGGAAAAGAAGTATTCTTAACCATTCGACTATCGCGGCCCTCACCTACGAACATAATGAGCATTATAACTCAGGAGGCAGAAAGTACAACAAATCATGGCGCTTCCTTCTACGACTGTACGACTAAAGACCACAGAAGGAAGTGCTGTCAACTCATTGTCGTTTTGTGCGTTTTTAATTTGGTGTCCTCTTCTATTAGTCCCTTCTCCCCCATTATCACCATCCTCGTCCCCAAGTCTTCCTTCGACTAAACTGGTGGCCAAGCCAAGCCAGAGAATTGAGTTGGCTAGGATAGCAATCGTTAGAACTGGCAATTGTTGCATGCTATATAAGTAGAGATGGTGTTATATCGACCGAAGGGAAGTTATGCGTTTGTCTATTTCGCTGTAGTGCGCGGGTATGTATTGTATGCCAGTCTGTCGGAACAAGGAGCGGGGGAGGAAGCTTGAGAAAGAAAACCGAAATAGAGCAAATAAATTTACTGCCAACGTCAAAAAAGATTCGTTCATCTTTTTGTGGATGATCAAGTCGGGCCAAAGTATTGGAAGATGCGAAAACCCCAGTTCTGACGATTGTTATTATTATTATTATTATTATTATTATTATTATTATTATTATTATTATTAATTATTATTATTATTATTATTATTATTATTATTATTATAGTTGTTGTTGTTGTTGTTGTTGTTGTCGTCGTCGTCGTCGTCGTTCTTGTTCTTCTTGTTCTTGTTCTTCTTCTTCTTCTTCTTCTTCTTATAGTTCTTGTTGTTCTTGTAGTCGTCGTCATCGTCGACATCGTTAATATAATCATCAATATCATCATTACTATTATTATCCTTATTGATACGATCAAACCTCCGCTGCCTTGCGGCCATACCCACTCATAGGAAAGGCTTCGGGAGTCAACCTGAGGAAAAATCCGGAGTCGGAGTCCCTAAGGCAGTTCGCCGTTGTCTACAACCTCGTTCTGGCAACTCCTGCGTCGCCCCTGGTACCAGGCGTACAGGCCTCCGTCTTTCCCCTGGATTCTACTAGTGGCGAGGAGAGGGGGGATCTGCTGCATGGGCAACAGCTCGTCCTCCATATTCACTTGCCCAGGCCTGCACCTGGAGAGGTCACTCCAGCTTCGCTGGTAACACAGCATCGACACAACACGGAGAGTAGCAGATACCGGTTTTAAGCCTAGGCTTTTTTGGCGTAGAGCCGGGCGCCAGGGGTTACTCTCGACGGTGGGAGGAATCTTCGCATTCCATTGGGTAGTTACCACCCGCCTCAAGCTGGGCAGCCCCCAGTCAGTAAGGTGTTACCCCGCCACAACCTGTTTGCTCCAATGGGTGCTTGGAGCTTAGAGGAAACTCGACAGGCAGGTTGTAAATACCAGGCACCAGGCAACACAAAGAAGAAAAAGAAGATGCCAGCTCTTCTGATATCAAGCTGGAATGTAAGGACAATGTGTCCTGGATTTGACAGCGACCTACAGCTGTTAGACGACACACGGAAGACGGCCGTGATAGACAGGGAGCTTCAGCGGCTCAACATCGACATCGCTGCATTACAGGAGACAAGGCTACCTGGGGACGGATCACTGCGTGAGAAGAACTACACGTTCTACTGGCAGGGGAAGAACCCAGAGGAGCCACGTATTCATGGTGTGGGCTTCGCTGTAAAGAACTCCCTCCTAGCAACCATAGAGCTCCCCACAGGAGATACGGAGAGACTGCTCACTCTGAAAATGACGACCAGTTCAGGCACAGTCAACTTCATCTGTGCCTATGCCCCAACATTAAGCTCCTCACCCGACGTCAAGGACAAGTTCTATGAGGCCCTGGATGCTGTTGTCAGAGGAGTTCCCAGCAAGGAAGGTCTCTTCATATTGGGAGATCTGAACGCACGCGTAGGTGCTGATTTTGAGGCCTGGCCAACCAGCATTGGACATCATGGTGTTGGGAAGCAAATTGAAAACGGTCAAAGACTCCTGGAACTTTGCTCTTACCACAAGCTGGCCATCACCAACACCTTCTTCAACAATAAGGAGAAGCACAAGGTGTCATGGCGTCACCCCAGATCCCACCACTGGCATCAGCTCGACCTCGTCTTAACAAGGAGGTCGGACCTTAACAACGTCCTCAACACGAGGAGTTTCCACAGCGCTGATTGCGACACAGACCACACCCTGGTACGCAGCAAGATCAAGCTTCTACCCAGAAGACTGCACCACTCAAAGAAGAAAGGTCACCCAAGGATTAATGCCTGTTGCACGTCCGATCCGACCAAGGCCAGGGAGTTTGTAGAAACCCTGAATGTAGCGCTCAAGAGTGGCTCAGAGATCCAAAACGCTGAGGAAAAGCGGAATCACGTGAGGGACACAATCTATCAGTCTGCCCTGAGTATATTTGGGAAAAAAGAACGAAAGAATCCCGACTGGTTTGAGGCAAACTGGCAGGAAATGGAACCAGTGGTGGAAGCGAAACGCAAGGCTTTACTTGCGTATAAAAACAACAATACCCAAACTACTCGTGACGCTTACAGAGCTGCCCGCAGCAAGGCCCAACAAACTGCTCGGCGATGCGCCAACGACTATTGGCTACAGTTGAGCGCAAGTATTCAGCAGTCTGCAGATTCAGGCAACACTGGCAGCATGTACGCTGGCATCAAACAAGCGACTGGTCCAGCAGCCTCCAAGTCAGCTCCCCTTAAGTCCAAAGCAGGAGAAAGCATCACAGACTCTGCAAAGCTGATGGAGAGATGGGTAGAGCACTACCTGGAGCTGTACTCCACGCAGAACTCTGTCACCGATGCTGCCCTGAATGCCATTGAGGACCTGCCTGTCATGGAGGAGTTGGATGCTGAGCCAAGCCTTGAAGAACTAAACAAGGCGATTGACGGTTTGGCGACGGGAAAAGCCCCTGGTGAAGACGGAATACCCCCAGAGGTCATCAAGTGCGGGAGCCTGCTCTTCTCAACGAGTTGATGAACTTTTGTGCTTATGCTGGAAGGAAGGCTTCATTCCGAGAGACATGAGAGACGCCAGGATAGTGACTCTATATAAGAACAAGGGCGACCGCAGCGACTGTAATAATTATCGCGGAATCTCTCTCCTCAGCATTGTTGGGAAAGCATTCGCCAGAGTCATCTTAACCCGTCTTCAGAGGCTGGCAGCTCGCATCTACCCTGAGTCCCAGTGCGGCTTTAGGGCCGGAAGATCGACCATCGACATGATCTTCTCTGTCCGGCAACTACAGGAAAAGTGCCGCGAGCAGCACATGCCCTTTGCCTCGCATTCATTGATCTCACGAAAGCGTTCGACCTGGTCAGTCGGAGTGGTCTTTTCAAGCTTTTGAAGAAAATCGGCTGCCCCCCAAGACTATCAGCTGTCATCGAGTCTTTTCACGAGGATATGCATAGCACTGTGTGCTATAATGGTGCCACTTCAGAGCCTTTTAGAATCAGCAGCGGAGTGAAACAGGGATGTGTTTTGGCCCCAACTCTGTTCGGGATCTTCTTCTCGATGTTGCTGACCTATGCCTTCTGCAGATCTGAAGAAGGGGTATATCTTCATACAAGGACCGATGGAAAGCTCTTCAACATTGCCAGGCTTCGTTCCAAAACCAAGGTGGAAAAGAAGACCATCAAAGAAGCTCTCTTCGCAGATGATGCTGCGCTGGCTTCCCACAGTGAACAAGATCTCCAGAGGCTCGTTGATCGCTTCGCCCACGCTTGCAGAGATTTTGGTCTCACAATCAGCTTGAAGAAAACTGAGATCTTAGGCCAAGGCTGTGAAGAACCACCATCTCTACACATTGGAGACTACGACCTCAATACTGTCCACCAAATTCAGTACTTGGGGTCCACCATAAGTGACAACCTCTCTCTGGATGCTGAAATCGGCGCCAGAATTGCGAAGGCCTCATCTGTTATGGCTAAACTGAACAAACGGGTCTGGTCCAACAGCAATCTCACTGCGAACACCAAAATGCAGGTGTACAGAGCATGTGTGTTGAGCACACTACTCTACTCAAGTGAAGTCTGGACCACATACGCCAGCCAAGAAAAGAGGCTCAACATTTTCCATCTCCGCTGCTTGCGACGCATCCTCGGCATCCAATGGCAAGACAAGGTGACCAACACAGAGGTCCTCCGTCGTGCGGGTCTACAGACCATCTTTGCCCTTCTAAGCCAACGCCGACTACGCTGGCTTGGCCATGTGCGTCGAATGGAGGATGGACGCATACCTAAAGACGTTCTCTACGGCGAACTGGCAAATCGGAAGCGAACTCCAGGACGCCCACAGCTACGCTTTGTAGACGCATGCAAAAGGGACCTTAGAAGCTCAGGGATTGACCCAGGCTCTTGGGAGACTCTGGCGGAAGACAGGGCAGCGTGGCGGACAGCCGTTCAGCAAGGCGTTGTGAATGCGGAGAGGAGGAGAGCGCAAAGCGCAGATGAGAAAAGGGCTCTTCGCAAGCAACGTTCCAGAAACCAGACAATAGCGACTCAATTTGTATGTGGCAGATATGACAGAGATTGCCACTCAAGAATCGGCCTGCACAGCCACAGCAGAAAGTGCACGTCATGACTACAACGCCTCCTGGTGCAGACTATCATCTCCTGAGATGTAAAGAGGCCGACGATGACGATGATACGATCATTATCATCATGAGTATTATTTTTGTTATTACAAATATTTATGTATCACACTAATTTCCGAACTCGCTTTGACTCGCTGGGCATTATATAATATAATCAGACTTCTAGTGGGACACAAAAACTACTAGAGCTCTGTAGGCGAGCTGGCCACAGTCTACTATGTTATAGCACGGTCTGCTCGATCACATCAGTACGCTTGTGAGTCAGGACCAAGAACAGTTCTTGGTCAACCGTTTTGGCTTCCTGTACTCTGGGATTACTGCAAGCACACTGGTCAAGGTGGATGTTCGTGGAGAGGTTGTGGACACAGGATCAACAGGGCTGGGCATCAACAAGGCAGGGTTTACCAGGTCCTACATTCGGCCATCCACCCGGCCCGGCCTGACATTCGATGCATCATCCACTTGCATACCTCTGCTGCTGTAGCGGTATGTGCTCAGTGTGCCTGTGCTGTTTCTTATTGTTGTGGGTTTATTGTCATTGGAGAGGATTTGTCTGAAGTGCTTTTTTATTCTAATTGTCTGTAAGATACAGGAAAAAATAGTTTTTTTAGGAAAATTGTGCTTTGAGTTTATATACAATGAAATCAGTTTTAGACACTGAAATGCTGTTACTTAGTTATTTCTGAAGCCCTAAAATGCATTGGTAGGACTTCAGGACCTGGATTTATGTGCAGGTTTAAGGCTTGTGCCATGATCACCATCACATGGCACCTGTGATGGTAGTGCATATGGAATTCATTCCGAGCACAGAGACGTCATCTTGAAAAACTTAAATTGAAACTAAAAACGGTCTGCATATCTATTAGGGTGGGCGTTTCATTCTGGACGTTTTCTTGTTTCCTATAAGCCATCGAGGCACTGACATGAGTTAACCCCCTGAATCCAGCACCCTGTCCACCAGCATCCTGCATTGTCAACCATGTTAGCAAAGCAAAAACTTAACCCTTTGACACCCTTACCCTATACACCATCTTCCCACAGGGGAGGTCGGATGAATGTCTACCCTTTACACCATCGGGTAGAAAGTACCCACCAGGGCACGAGCCAGCCAGGGACCTTCCGACTGGAAGTCTGACGTTTTCCCCAACGATTTTAGTCCTTTTCTCCCACTGGACGAAATGGCAGGGAAAATTTCAGTCTTTTTCTCGTAATTTTTGTATTTGATGTTTGTTCGTTTGCGATCTTACATCTACGCTTGACAAAGGCCAGTTCGCCGAAAATTTGCGCCTGTCTTGTCTGCTTGTATTAAAAACGCGTTCTTATTCTATTTTCGTGTTTTGTTTTGGTTTGGTTTGGTTGGTTGTTTGTTTGTTTGTTTGTTTGTTTGTTTGTTTGTTTTTGTTTTTTGTTTGTTTGGTGTGTTTTTTGTTTGTTTGTTTGTTTGTTTGTTTGTTTTGTGTGTATTTTTTTCTGGTTCCTGTTAACACGCTGGCAGTTGCATTTGTTTTGCATTTGTTTACCCATGGTCAACAGAGTGATTCCAAGTCAAAACTGGAGTTAGGCAGGACTGCATAACCACGCCTCTGCCTCTTTCAATTCGGCCACGTGCACTGACCCTAAGTCTGCACTAAGGTTTTCCTGTGATTAGACGCTTAAATACCGATCAGATGGTTCTAAGCGATAGCTGGTTGTACTTTTATTACAGGAATGTAATGTTGGCCTGTTTGTGATTTTCTGTTGATTCCAGAAACATGTACTTTTCCTCTCCCTGCATGTTTCAGTTTATTTGTAGTTTGGGATTGACTGTTTGTTTTGTATGATTCATTCCAGTATCATGGAAAGTTGTTTTAACAAAACAAAATCAAGTTTTTTTTTTGTGTGTGTGTGCATTTGTTTGTCTGATTATGAGGTGTAGGCAGATGTCCAAACTCTTGTTATATGTGACCAGAATGTGCGTGTAACCAAAAAATGTGCTCCAGTCTTGTTTTGTAAATTTAATGTCTGGGTTTGTAAATTTAATACCCAGTATGCATTTATATCTGAATATAATAAAAACATTTAACAAATTAATTTCAGTAGACCAAATGGTCCATGTCAAATCCGTGCTTGTTGCACTTTACACATTCTTACATTTCAGTTCAAATGTGTGTGTGTGTGTGTGTGTGTGTGTGTGTGTGTGTGTGTGTGTGTGTGTGTGTGTGTGTGTGTGTGTGTGTGTGTGTGTGTGTGTGTGTGTGTGTGTGTTTCCCCCCCCCCTTTTTTTTTTTTAGAACCATCGCACTCAGAGAGGTTACCTTTGTGCTCACCTTTTTTCTTTTTTTTTTCCCCCCCCCTACTTTCTACGCCACCTCAATGGCCACAGAAGCTGGAACAATTTTTATAATGCGATGATGATGTCGATGAGGATGATAAGCATGATGCTATGGCGTTCCATCTCGGATTGAGAATGCGTGACATGGCTGTACTCTATGCTTACTATCATAATATATCCTGGCGTCAACCAGGCCCGAGAGATACAGACACCTGCGGCGCTGGTCAGAAGATTTGAACAACACCCTCAATGACGCATCCGTGAAGTGGATGAGACTCGACTGTGTGATCCCAGTCTTCCCAATGAGCCCATAGCACGCCCAACTCTGGGTAGGAGCTGGTTACAGCCGAAAAATCCCACAATGATTTTTGATGGGACTAACCTTCCAGTCGGTAATCCGTCGCGATAACCACTACACCATTGTTAATCACGAAATTTCTACAGCGCTGACGAATGAAGGGAAACTATCCTTCAGATTGGGCAGCGAGCAGCGCGGTACAGTCCCTTTACGCGTTATGACGGTAGACTTTCAAACGGTAGGCCTACGTTTACCCAGAAACTTGAGTTACGTGAGCGATTTCACGGTTGTTCATGGATACGCCTTGAATAAATTTGCGTTCACTGTTCAATCCATTAACACTTTGACTCCCGCACCCTATCCACCAACTGCGAAAACTTAACCTATTCACTTCCTCTCTCTATCCACCATCTTCCTGCAGGAAGCTGGTGGATAGGGTGAGGGAGTCAAAGAGTTATGTTTTTGCTTTGCTAGTATGGTTGACAATGCAGGATGCTGATGGACAGGATGCAGGAGTCAAAGGGTTAAGATACTCAAAATAACATGCGGATAACTGTAACCCACAAAGCACAAAATATTCTCAGCAATGAAATCTCATGCCTCTAGGCAATCTTCTACAGTACAACACACCGCCCAATGCTAAAAGTCTTGTAACATTTCATGGGGGCTTATGAAAACACAACGAAAAACAGCTGAAAGGGACGAAGAACCCGAGTAACTTACAAAACTTGTAACTTCAAAACTGGAAGAACCAACACCTCAGGTATTACCTGTATTCATCGTATTCAAACCCAAAGCCCAGAGAACAGTCTGGTATACGTGCTTAAAACAATACCATCAAGAAAGAAAGACACGCAACACCAACACTTCGTGAACTCGAGACCATACTGTCTGGTGCAGAAGAAGTTTACACCACGTTTGACCTCAGCCAAAGATACAGCCATTTGCAAGTCACAGATGAATCATGATTTTTTTTATACATATATCAAAACATTCGCAACACATCTGGGCCTCCTTTAATGTTGAAGCAAGAGTGATTTACGCTGGTCTCTGGGGTGAGCGAGAGTGTGCACTTTGGAACACTGCAGAGTTTATATCTCAAGCTCATGATTTCTGTTTAATCTTACTTTTCTCACCAAAAGTCAGGCAACACAGGTTAAAGAGCGATACAAGAAAAGATAAAATGAGAACTTTTTTTCTTAAATCCGATTTTAACTTGTACACTGATCAGTCAAAAACCTGTCGCTAACCTGACTAGTATAGTTCTCATATCACTGGCCAAAATTTATGCAAGTGTCCATGGCTCTCGCGTGATCAGCACATGACCCACCTTGATCAATAAGTTGTTCTCCCGCTCAGTGCCCTTGTTATTCATTCTCTAGCCCTCTGTTTTTAGATTTCTTGAGAGAATTGGAGCGATATAAACGGGCTGGATGGGCGGGAATCTGGTGGTTTTGATTTGTCAAGTATACTAGTTAAACAGAGATGCAAGCAAATGTCCTATTTTAACTTTGGATAACCTATTCAAACCCTGTAACTGAATTTAAATAATGAAGAAGGGGGGGGGGTGTCGCTCCTTGGGTTCGAGCTGTGGAGCCATGAACAGACAAAATGTTTGTTGCCACGAAAGATAACTTAGAGGAACAGTCTGCTCGTCTCAGAGATAGCCCTGAGACAGTGCTTAATGAAGAGGTTCTCTGATGCCAATACGCTACTACCATGTCCTTAAACAGGGTGGAATGAACAGAGGCCAAGGAAACTCGTAGACCTTGGGGGTTAGAACGTAGCCTACATGTTATAACCCGCCGCTTTGTAGGCCTGGGAAACTGTAAACTGATCCACTGGGATACTGTTGTAAAAGACAGGTACTGTCAACTGATCTACTGGGATACTGTTGTAAAAGACAGGTACTGTCGATTGATCCACTGGGATACTGTTATAAAAGACTGGTACTGTCGATTGATCCACTAAAATACTGTTGTTAAAGACAGGTACTGTCGACTGATCCACTGGGATACTGTTGTAAAAGACAGGTACTGTCGGCTGATCCACTGGGATACTGTTGTAAAAGACAGGTACTGTCGACTGATCCACTGGGATACTGTTGTAAAAGACAGGCCAGGCTCCTGGCTGGCTGGCTGGTAGAGGTCAGTGTGCTGGAATGGTAGCGAGTTATTGAAGCTGTGGCTTCTTAGGTACCCCTGATGTGTGTGGGAGGATGGTGGGGCTGGGAGGCAGTTGTGGTCTTGTGACATCCCGTCTTCAGAGGCTGCATCCAGGGGCTGGCAAGGACTAGCTCGGATGGCCCTCTTTTGAGGGATGCCAGCAGTGCAGAATCCGGCTGGAGGGCAGCCTCTCTGGTCAGGAGCTGGCCATAGTCACTAAAGAAGGACTGGGCTTGACGATGTGGGCTCTGGGAGCCCAACTGTCAACTGGGAGAACGGGAGGTGTTGGTTATCTCATCTTGCAGGGCCAAGATAGTGTTAAGGCAGAGCCAGGCCAAAAAACTCAGCAACGCCAAGGCATCTATGATGGTGCGTCCCATGAGGTTCATATCGGCCATCCTGAAGGAGAGATTCTGACCTAAGGGGTCCTGGGAAGAGATTCTTCCGCTTCAGTAAGCAAAAGCGAGGGCTTGCAGGAAAGCGTTGGCCACTGTACAAGTGAAGAGGGCATAGCCAGTGTGCTCCTCCCATTCTGTAAGGGAAGAGAAGCTCAGTCTGTGGAGGTACCGTAGGGCATCTATTGAAGGAGAACAATGGGGTGTTTTTTTGTTTTTTTGTTTTGTTTTGCTTTGTTCGATTGGTTTTTGTTGTTGTTGTCAGTAGCTCAACCCAGCTGTAAGCTTCCTCAAGGCAGAAGTACGTTAGGCGCCTGATGAGATAGGGCCCAAAAACTTGCCCAAATATGATAGGCAGACATCATAACTGGGCTAAGTGCGGGGATGTCCCTTGTGCCCCGTGCAAAGAGGACCACCTTCAGCTGAGCATTCTGGTGCACGGATGAAGGTACCAGCTGTAATTCCTAGCTGCATAATGTAGATCATCAGCTAAATGGTGTGTATTTCTGGCTCCTGGCATCATGGGCCAGTATGTCCAAAGATAAGTGGGAACATGAAGCCTGTGATAGAAAGTCAGGTTCCAGAGAGCGTTCCTGCTGTGTCTCCAGAGATTGTCCAACCCTACTTTGGGAGAAGATCTCAATGCAGTGGAAGGGGGCCCTTTTGTGGTGCAGTGATGGAGATATAAATTCTTTACAGGCCATGGGGTCCCAGTCATGGAGGATGTCCTACATAGGATTGCCTTCAAGCCCCCTCTGGAGAGCAACCTATATACCTGGTACCGGTAGTGCCGTAGACAGGTGGGTCATGGCAAAAAAAAAAAGACTAATATTTCCAAAGAAATTCCCATTTAACTAGTACACTTAACATGTCCTAACAGTGCAGAGTGGCACACAATTGCTCTATTTTGGCCAGAACCTACTCATTCACCAAGGATCTGGTCACAAGGTGCCTTCGGGGGGCATTATATCCCACCTAACAGCCCAACTCACGTGAGAACTGGAGTATCTGGCTCCTTTCTATTTTCTGCTGCTTAGATTACAGGCCAAGATCCCAGAATTGGTGGACTTTGTACTTCCACAAGCATCGGAGAACTTCCTGCAGGAAGGATGGTTGAGGATGTGGAAATATGCATGGCGGAGGTCGATGGTAAATGAGTGTGTGTGTGTGTTGTGTGTGTGTGTTGTGTGTGTGTGTGAGTAGGATGATGTGGTTGAGACGGGAGTTGTTGTTATTTTTGTTTAAAGCTCAGCTGACTGCGTAGAGCACTATCAGTGCTATGAACGTTTCAAAACATACACAACACTTCAACGGGGAAAAAATACAAAAATAAAGTAGACATATTAATGCATTCGCGCACGTAATCTAAGAAGATGCCACTGGCATTGACCACTCCATCCACTTTATCATACTGGGGATTTAAAAAATATACCTGAATACAAATTAAAACATAACTAAGGACACTAAAGCATATGAAAACGTGTCTAAATTACCTAAAATTGCTTCCTCATATCTCAATTCCCTAGAGCCCAAAATGCACTTAATGCATGCACCCAATTATCAATCCTGAAAGAAAGTATGGAAGACTTATCGAACACAAATACAAATAAATGGACCAGCAAAGCAGACAATGATAGGAAGAAAATGACAGAAAGCAAAGGAGCAAGGCAGAAACAAAGAGACGAAGGAAATTTCTAGCACAGAATTTCCAGAAGGTGGGGATACTATTCATACTGAAAGAGCCCCCCGTATCCTCATTGTGTGTGTGTGTGGTGTGTGTGTGTGATGTGTGTGTGTGGTGAAGGAGAAATTTTAGCATCGTAATTTCATTTTCTCAAAACTTTACATCAGAAATTTTGACCAGACTGACACATGAAAACGAGGCTGAGACATATTTCAACAGTGCGCATGCGTGTGCGCGTGATTTGTGATGGATTTTCCCCCACTCTGTCATCATAATTGCATCATTTTGTCATGACTCTTGGCAATATTCCAGAATTCTGGGACCTGCAATATATCAACCCTGACCATTAAGCCACTTCCATTTCATGAATTTTTCTTTCACATATCTGCACAAACACAGGCCAAACAAAATCTGAAGGACCAGTCTCACTCATAAAAACATGACAACAAACGCATCAAAGAACAAAAACACCATTTATTTCATACAGAAAGGTTTTGTGAAACTACCAAAAGAGAAAGTGAAAAAAAAAAAAAAGAAATAGGAAAACGAGCAATCAAAAACGTCATCCAATGGTTATTGGAGCTGAATACTGGACACACAAGAGTAAAGAAGATAGACAGATAGATCTGAGTTACAGCAACATGCAACATCATAAAAACATCTGAAGTGAATATGATCCAACACTTCAGTTACTCCACTCCAACTTTCTTCAAGCTATCTTCTGTCCTGTATAAATCCTGATGACATCCATTCCTACATGTCATAAATAAAAAAAGTTACTTCTTTCATTTCAATTAACATTCTCTTCTTGAAAAATAAATGAACAAAGAAATCTCCCTTCACTTTTTCCTTATCCCCATCCTCCCTCATTTTTAAGTTAATGGATGCTCTTTCCCTTTTTTTCCTTTAATCATCTACTTCTTTGTTTTCTTTATTTGCATTATATAAAAATAAAATAAGCAAACCAAACAAGCATACAAACACATTACAAAACAAGACAGACAACTGAAACAATAACACCACATCTTGCATTCATATTAACTGCATGACTTAATTACAAATGTGAACTCTAAAAATAGAAAGAGAGAGGGGCTGATCGACAGACGCCTAGCAAAGGCTACCAAGTAAACTCTAGGAGGATGGATCTTATCTCCGGACAGCTACATGAAAAAGCACAAGAGCAGAAAACTGTCTTGTGCTTTTTCATTTAGCTGTCACCATGGTACCAGGTAAGATGTTTGTATAATTGTTGAAAGCCTATACCCCAAGAGGGGTAAGGGGCCAAAGGCTAAGGCTGAAAATATCACTGTCAATAACAAATGGTACAGCCAAGCATGCATATTTCGTCATAACGCCAAAATTCTACATGTTGTCTAATCATCATCATCATCATGTGCCTTGCCGCATGACGTTGGCAATTATGGACCTCCATCTGTCTCTATCTCTTATTGCCTCAAGCATCTCTTCCACCCTCCCTGTCTTCAGCCACTTTGCAAGTCCGTCTAGTATCTTCTCCCTGTTGACTAATGCTTTGCAAAAACCATTTGTAAAATCATTTAATTATGACATGCTAAATGTATTTAATGACATGCTCATTAATGCACATACCTTTTTGAATAAATTTATCTGTGGTATGTCATCTTTATATCTGTGTATGTAAATAGAAAAGTTTGCATGGAATATCATTAAATCTTACACACTATATGATCTAAAATACGTGTCATCCATACAGTGCAACCTTTTCATCAATTTTTATAGAAGTAACATGTATACAAACATTTATAACTGTTTGTAATTAGTGCCAAAATATCCTCTCTCTCTCTCTCTCTCTCCTATTCTGTCACCATCTTAAAACACCAAAGTTTACTTATAATCTGTGAATATGGTTCTTACTGAATAAATTCATCTTCATGGTTTCAGTCAAAAGTACTCAAACGAAGCTGGGAGGGGGGGGGGGGGACAAAAGCTGAAGCCTAAGGGCCTTTGTACCACGAAACAGTCTTATCAACTCACACCCATGCAGCGGATGGGAAATGAACCAGTCGACAACAAGTCTGTCACACTAACCACTTTACATCAACGGCAAGCCTCTGTTAGTTTATCATCCAACAATTGAACATCATTAAAGCTAACAGCAATGACAAAATAATCACAGAAGTTCTATCTGCAGAACTGCAGTGAAACCATATTACCAGCTCCAACCCTCCCCACTCCCAAGAACTGAAACCAGGCAAAATGCACTGGTATGTTTCTGTATGACCACAGGCTGCAAAACTGTTGCCAACACTCAGTCATGCGAACTCCACATTTAGCAACGCACCTATCCAGCTTTCAATTTACTTAAGGAAGTACCACTGCACCAGAGGTGCCAACCCCTTTGGTAATCTGTTACAATTTCTTTTAAAAGTCCATACAAGGTGCCAACTCCTTAGGTTATCTGTCAGTGCAATTTTTTTTTTAATAAAGTCCATACAAATCTGAATTTGTCAGTACAAGTTTTTCTCCCAAAACTGAAATCATCATACCTGCCATATACTGAAGTATTTAATTTGGGATACCATAGTATATTTTTTCATCATATATGGCTGCTAAAATAATTACAAAACAAACACATGCAGACATTTTTTCTTGGTTACTTTTTCTTCTTTGTCTCCATCTCTTCTTTGCCATGGATAACACAGAACATTTGTGCATCAAACAGGGTAGTTCAGACAGGGTAGTTTAAAAACAATAGTTTTAAAACAAACTAGCAAACAAAGAAATGCATAATTTCTTTTTCTTGTGATTACTTTTTCTACTTTGTCTCCCAACTTTTCTTCACTTTTCTGAGAATTACATGATATCATATGACAGCATGTCTGTAACAGAAAAAAACCAAGAAAATAAAATCAACATTTTTTTCCAGCTTCAAGTCCATGTACGGGAAGAACAAGTTATCAAAATAAAATGTTCAGCAGTTACAATAAGGATTATCCTTGCTGATCCAGAGGTCTTGTCTATTAGGCTGCCATTTTTGAACTGTTCATACTAAACACTTTTAACTTTAACTGAAACAGAATACATAGTCTATGTGCTATCAATAGGCACACACTTATAATGATGCCCTATCTAGTTTAATTGTGACATCATTCAGAATGTGATTTATCTACCTGTGCATCCAAAAAATGGATTATATGCATAGAGAAACCGAGATGCTATGTCCTTGCATCCAAAAAATGGATTATATGCATAGAGAAACCGAGATGCTATGTCCTATCAAAATTCATGCCAAAGTTGACAGTTGTATAACTGAGACAAGTGTGTGTCATATAGCCCAGTTTGCCACTGGACTGATAGTTTCCAACAAGGAAAATCTGACTTAAAAGTACCAAGTGGAATCTGAGTGAGGCCTGGTAAATAAGCAAACTCTTCAGTTGTAAACAGTAGTTGAAGAGGATCTGTGTATTTCAGTTACATTTCATATAGCACATTTGAACAGATCTTGCAACATGATCTTGAGATGAAGAAAGTTGCTGCCAGATGGACATCTCATCTTCTGACAAAGGAGCAACAAAAATGGGGTTCAGAGTTCAAGTGATTGCTTGGAATGTTTCAGTCATATCAAAGGGCAGCAAACAAGTATGTGACGTATTCACAGGTGCAAAATATGGTTCACGTTCTATGGCATCCCAGACAAATGGTCCAATCAAATATGGGTGGGCACAAATGATTATGACCAGTTGTACTGAGACCAGGTTATCGAAGCTGAAAGAGACTTTTCCCAATTTTTACCAACTAACAAGGCCCTGTGCCAGTTGACATTTTGCCTGAGAAGTCTACCCTTCCGGCTACATATAATGTAGAAATTGTTTTGCCCAAAGCTGTGCAATCTATTCATATACATTTCAGATATCTACACTTTGTGCCATTTTGATCAGCCAAGACTAAAGTTGATTAATAGATTCGTGTCTTGATTTCTGACTGGTTCCATTCAGTCATATGCAAGAAACAAGCATGTGATTGGTCCAACTGGTTGTTGAAGGTTTCTTTCAGTCAATCACTGCTTGCTCCACAGATTCAAATCCCTCGCAGAAAACAACTAAGTTGTCATAATCTTTTCTTTTTTTTTTTCATGTAAACACAATTTTAAATCTTTGACACAATTTTAAATCTTTAACTAAACCGGATGGGTTGGCACCTCTGCAGCACACAAATTATTCCACGATGGAAAAAAGACCAGTTATGGCCTTGGAGTCTAGCTGTCAGTATTACGAGCCAACAGGTGGTACTGTTAGATCAAGGAAACAAATAATATACATCATACATCCAGTGAAAACCATTATGAAACGTCATCATAAATATCCAGTAACTGAAAACTGCTTGTAGTGAAATATGACACACCCCCAGAAAATGAAAACTATTTGTCATTAAATGTCACAACATACACCTATTAACTAAAAATTGTCCGTCGTTACAATCTAACCTGGTAGTAACTATGAATTCACTTACATACACACAACATGTGTTTTATCCTGAGGATAACCACTCTCAAATGGAATAGAATAGTTTGGACTATTTCAGAAAACTTCTACTGTATGTGTGAAATATATTCTTAACGTCAATACACCCCAACCCTAATGTAACTGATATCTGTCCACTTCTTCAGAACAAGCAGCAGGAAGATTATCAATCTAACAACAAAAACACCAGCTTTACATTCAAAAGGCAAGACAGGACATTGTTTAAAATAAGGAGCACTAAAAGAAAGATGCTGTCAACAAACAGTAACCATCAGCAACAATTCTTGAGAAACAAGACTAGGTAACAACGGCAAGACGAACAGGTTCAACTCAGCACTTTCCACATCACTACTTACTTCAAAGAAAAAAAAAAAAAAAAAAGAAAAGCAAGGGAACAAAGGCAACAAAATGTAGCATAGTGTAACAAAACATTGTAAAGTGTAACAGCACAGAACACTATAACACTGTAATCAAAATCTATCTGGTATGAGATAGTCAATGGTTCATGTAACGAGCCCTTAGACATCACTTGCAGTGACGTTTACGGTCAATGGATTCAAAAGACAGGGTGGATATGCTCTGCTGACATCAAACCAATCCACAACTTTTCAATCAAAACAACACTGAACAATATTCATCTGATTACAATTCAATAAATACATTACAAAAATTCACATCTCATTCACTGAAGGTTTTTATAGTTTAAAAAAAGTGTGTGATTGTGACACACACACAATAAATACACCAGCTGATACGGATCAAAATGGTGGAAAAAGAGATGAATAAAAAGTGAAGAAGCTTACAGGAGATCAGATGAGAGACTTGACCAATAATGAATGTAGGATACAAGGTAAAACCCAATGGAAAACATAATAATAAAGGAATAGAAATACAATGGTATTAATACAGAAATCAATTTGTCCAGCCCTGCTGTTTTTGGTAGCTTTGCCCAGAAGCCAACAGTTCAACAATATGGAGAAAATATAGAGTTCCATGCCATGACTGTACCGCATTGACACAGGGACATAATACACTGCACACAAAGCCTTTGCAACTGCAATTTTCCGGAACAATTCACATATGAACAACCATGTCATTTTGAACCAAACAAGTTTTTGTTCTAATGTAGTGACAAGACAGGAAACAGTTCAAATTAAATTTGACCAGAGGCTACACAGGGTTCCCCCTGTCTACAGACAATGGTTACAATGTCTATAGACAAGACCCAGACAATATGGAATATCCACAACACATAACACCCACCGCAATGTTTACAGTTAGCAGTATTATATGTACAAATCTCAGTTCACTATATTATGATATAATCACATACTGTTGAAACACAATAAATTTGACAAAGAAGGTACTGAGCTACAGGGCTGGCTACCTCAGACTAAGACAAGACAACTGCTATTTACACTGTTTGCTGCCACAACCATTATGCCTTTCTTGATTCCTGCAGACCAATTTACGTCTCCTACTTGCCTATCTACTTCCCGCATCAAACTTGTCTACAAAGGGAAGGGGTGATAATGACTATCACTTTCTTCACATCTGTACACATCCTGTAGTATTTCCTTCATTTCTGTACACTGTAATAATTACCATGAAGCCCAGACAGTGAGACATACCTACTCTATACATTCTTCAATATCACAGACCTCACACAAACACTGTTAATCATTTTCTACATTCTCCTTTGCCTTCCACTAATAAAGTCAAAGGCATATGTTTACAATTTTTTGTTTAGTGACCTGAAAATGTTAAATGAACAAACAGACTAAAATGACTATGTATTATACCCTACATCTAAAAAAAAAGAGATAATGGGGAGAAACTGAGAGAAAGGGATGACAAAACAAGCAGAAAGCAGGGGAAAAAGCAACTCTTCATTTCCTGAGTACAGTCCAATTTTGTTGCAGCCATTAAAAATCAGTTTAAAAAAATATTTAAAAGCTTTTACTAAGACCGCACCCAGCACAGATCTGACCAAAAATGGAACGTTCTGATATACACACCCACAATGGTAAACAGTTTTCACAAGACACTGACCATGCCTTTCCTCAATTCTTCATTCCTCCAAAACCAAGACAAAATACAACAAACTCAGTGACCCAACGAGTTATATGTGCATGTCAAATAATGAAACGAGGATCACTTTTCAGTCTTGAGTCATTCCGATGATGCAAGCACAAAACAATGTCTTCCTTCAGACGCCCGACACCTGTCAATTGTTTACAGAACCAAAGACGCATCATATTTCACGTTCTGTGGTTGATGTCTATGTAGTCTCACACAAATGGTCTGTGATCAAGATGTTGCTGCACACAGCTGCATCTCTCCAACATCTTTGTTTTTTTCATGTCACCATAGTAGAATCTGTCCCCTTCTGTATGGCAGGATGCACTGTCACAAGTGTCTGGTACAAGTAAGGGTGAAAGCAAGCCAATTCTGCCACAATGCAGAACAAGAAACACACAATGCTGCCTTCTTTCCACCCTGCTCAGTGGACCAACAAGAAAAAAAAAAGTAAAAATAAAGATGTGAACAGGATCAACAACTTATTCAGTGTCCTGAAAGCTATAAACTACTGGTAGAACAAGTACTGCAAGTATCCACTCCAATATTTAGTGGAGGGGGCGGGGATTGTTGAATGCAAAATCATGCTACTACATCAAATCTATGGCTCAAATAACCCCACTTCATGAGGTTCACATACAGTACTTATTATAATGAAAAAAGGGGAAGGAGAAAAGAAATACCAAATAAAACATTTTAACACTTGGGGAAAAAAAAAAAAAAGGAGGGGGGGGGGGGGGGTGGAGAGGAAAAAAACAAGGGGTCTAAACTTACACAAGTAATCAGCCTCAATCAGTGCATATGACATGAGAAGGGCCTAAAGGTTTTCCAACCAGTGTGATAACAGTGCATAAACATAAAAAATATATCAAATATGTGAATTATATCCACCACACACACACACACCCCACACACACACACACACACACACACACACACACACACACAGAAAAATTCACTCAAATTTTATTGTTATTTTTTCTAAGTAGCCTATGTCTTCCATAACCAGCAAGCCTGGTATAAAGGGGTAGACTATCCATGGAATTTTTCTCCATAGTTAGTTTAGTTCTGGTTAGTTTTGTGCTTGTGGGTTGTTTTCATTTTTACCATTTTCCTCTGTGTGTGTGTGTGTGTGTGTGTGTGTGTGTGTGTGTGTGTGTGTGTGTGTGTGTGTGTGTGTGTGTGTGTGTGTGTGTGTGTGTGTGTGTTGTGTGTGTGTGTGTGTGTGTGTGTGTGTGTGTGTGTGTGTGTGTGTGTGTGTGTTGTGTGTGTGGGGTAGGGCATTCTGTTGTTGTTTTAAGAATAAGGGAGACTTTCATTCTTTTTTTTCTTTTTGTTTCTGGCTTTTTATGCATTCTGTAAAGTCTTTCTGATAACATATGCATGATCTAGTTTCGTATCTTACCAATAAAAAAAAAATAAAAAAAAGAAAGAAAAAAAAAAATTTATGAAGCAGGAATAAGTCACTGTTTCTTTCAAACAATACAGGCATGTTTCTTTCAGGCAATACAGATATATTCAATAAAAAAAATAATAAAATCAACAAAAAATAAAAACCAAAAAAAAAAACACTTTAATGAAGCATTGGGACAGGTTCAAAATGGAGTTATGAGACATTAGTTGCCAGCATGGCAACATAGTCAATCTTTTTCTTGCGGCGTGGTCCTTCACGGCTTGTGTCCTGGTCAGGGTAAAACAAGCTGTACTTGCGCTCTGTTGCCATAGACTGAAATCACACAATGACAAGAAATTTTTATTCAAATCTACTTTCAATAAATATACTCACCATATTTCACAAGAGTCTAAGCTCAATGATTGCGTGAGAGCACACTAACTACAAAATACTCAACCAGCTAGTCAAGAAATTGATGAAAAGTCATCCACCGCCAGTGCCACTGCAGGGCCCATACCTATTCCGCTATCCAGTTCCAGTCCAGGTGGCCATCTTTCCCTTTGCACTGGGAAGGAGGAACCTGGCAAGTGGCCGTATGTCCAGGGTGTGTAGATATGGACCCAATAAGGACTGGGATGATGGGGGCTGGGGGTGGAGTCATGTGGAAGTAGGGAGGCCAAGGGAATGTAGAGTGATGGGTGAAAGGTTTCTGGGCCACCGGACCGGAACAAGGTAACAGGATATGAGTGGGTGCAGCAGAGGCACTGCCAGTGGACATCTTTTCACTGATTTCTTGACCACCTGGTCAATATTTTGCATTTAGTACAGTCTCAACAATCACCGAGTTTATGCACTTGTAAGATAAGATTCAGTTATATGCTATTGAACAGGGGATTTTTATCAAATATTCTTTTAAATTTCACAACTTTAAGGAACAGCACATAATATTTAAATGACAGAATCTTCAAAGCTGAGATATCTACACACAAAATGTTTCGACCCTACATTTCGCAAGGACAGGGTGAAATGGACCCGACCTATCGTCTGTCACCGTATACGTACATCTCAAACAGCATCAGATTCAATCCAACCATTCGGAAAAGATTCTGATCTATTCCAAAAAGGCAGCTGCCATCCTCCAGCCAATCAATGTTCAGCACTGAGCTGACACCCATTTTGCAGAAGATGTCTTCTAGTAAAGCCATGAAACTTGCCAATTCAGGGATGAAGTACTTGACTGGAGTTGTATCAAGTTAATGATGCTCCTTGGAATAGTCAAAGCAAAAATCACGAAAAACAAATAGCCAAAGCAAAAATTACAAAAAACAAACATTTTATTGGGAGAAGGCAATTATGTGCTTTCTTCACCTTTGCCTCCCGACAACTGTTAAGCGAAACAGTGAAACTCGCAGTGACACTCAGCTCACATCCATTTCAAAAGGATTGTATAGCACTCCTGTTTCACACTCACATGTCTGATCACACAGATCCAAATGGTTCTCTTCAACTGCACGGGCGAAACAGCTCGTGTGTCAGCTCCTTTAAGTAAATGTTTCAATCAGTCCTAAAAGCAAGCAAAATTGTCAAGCCAGAGACATCCTTCATTTTAAAGTCAAACTGAATCGAATGTGAGAAAATACACTTCACACAAACATCCTGCATAACTTTTACAGAAAGTCATTTGCATGCCGAACTACTGCAGTGTACACAGCAAGAAGTTGGCATTTTAATCAAGCCACTGCAGAGCGTATATTTGCGGAGATTCATTTATGAAACCTCACTGGAGTAACTTTACATTGTAGGCCTTGGAGTCCACACTGAAATATAGCCATTTCCTGTCCTGTGGGTGCACAGGGATATGGAAATAAGCATCTGACAGATCCAAAGATACAGTCGAATTTCCAGGGTGCATGGCCTCCCTTATGGAACTCACCGTTTCCATTCTGAACTTTATAGTCCTGACAAAGGAGCTGAGGGGCAAGAGGTCAATGAGACGCCATCCACCAGTGGACTTGGGACTTGCATTGGAACCCTAGAGAGGTCGTGTCTGTGATTGGTTCTATGGCAACTTTTTAAAGCATGGAGGAAATTTCCTCCCAGAGCACCCCAAATTGATTTGTCGACTAGGGAGCCAGGACTACACAGGGGATCTGGAGAGAGGGGCTCTCTCGTGTGCCCAGGTAGATGTCTTTTTATTGCATTCATGTCTGCAGTAGCACAAAAATAAGACAAGACTGATAGCCTCTGGGCACTTTGTTTTTGTTTAAAATGAACAAATTCATTTGTTTTATGCTCCTTAGCACCCACAGTGGTTGTTTTCGAGATGTCTCAGTCTATACAACCATGAACTGGTGTCAGACATGATGGTGGTCATGAACACCATCAAATTTTTATCTGATTTCAATTCTGAAATTCTATGGCCTTTGTTCCGTTTTTGCACAACCTTTCATGATTGGTTGTCTCATATGTATCCAGGCATTATGCACATATTTACAGATTTAATCACATCCATTAATTTATCACCGGGCTGAGTTTTCATAAAAACCTGAATATGAATATAGACATAACTAGTAGTTCAAAACTATAAAAATTGCCTAAATTACTAAAATGTACTGAACTCATTGACACTCTATGCACCTCATTGCTCACTTATAAACTGACAGAATCCTACTGTTAATACACCACCTTTGTAACATCATCAATCTTTCATGGAAGGCCCAGTTTCATGACCCTGCTATTACTGTACAAATGTAGACATTTTACATGTCCAGCATCACAATCTACTTTTCACTGGGTGATCTGACTTTTTCCATTATAACGTACTGTACAAGTTATTCTATCCTTTGTGTTTTCACTGAAGTAAATGGATTAACTTTCTAAAATTACAGAAATTTTTATCTGATTTCAATTCTGAAATTCTATGGCCTGTGTTCCGTTTTTTGCACAACCTTTTGTTGTTGTCTCATATGTATCAAGCATCTATGCACATATTCTACAGATGTTAATCACTCCATTCAATTTATCACCAGGGGAGGTTACAAAAAACCTGAATATGAATATAGAAACATAACTAAGTACTCTAAAACATAAAAATTGCCCTAAATTACCTAAAACTGCTACTGCACACCGTATTTCCTTTAAAGCCAAAAATGCAACCCATTACCCTAGCAACCAGGAATGCAGGTGACCTTATGTCAATGCAGGCCTGTACTCAACCCCTTTCACAGACAAGTCAGGAATATGGGTTTCCTTGCAAGGCTGCTGACAGGAATGCTCCCCCTCCCCACCCCATAGGGAAAGCGTCCAGAGACAATCTGTGTGACGAACTGCCAGCAAAGATATGGGTTTCCTTTAGCTTAAGGTTGGAAAATTGGGCGCAAAATCCAACTGCTCCCTAAACTGAGTTCAGTATGACTCATTCCAAAAGACTAGGACTATCAGCAGAAATAAAAGCCTCATTTTTCATATCTTCAGACAAAGGAGCAACACAAACATCCTGGGGATTACAGGATGGCTTCATGCACCACAAGTTCCAGCAGGATAAAGGAGCCAACTGGTTTACTCCAAGCCACCCATATGAGTGCATCTTCTTCACAGCAAAAAATGTCACCCAGTGTTGACTTATAATCATGATCAACGTTAAAACAACTCACAGCAACTGAGAAACAAACGACAAAATTTGGAGAGAGAAAAAAAAAAAACAGGGGGGGGGGGGGGGGGGGGGGTTTGCAGTCAGTTATTGGTAAACTAGGAAGGACATAAGACAGAAGGTTAACCCAACATTCAGTCAGTTCAGATGGTAGCCAGAGATGAGTGACATGGCTTTAGTGGGCAACACTGATTGGCTGATTAAAGGGCATGCCGCCTGGCACATCTTGTCACACAGATCTGGTCAGACGGACGGTGCCTGTTGGCTAGGGCAACACTTGGTCTAATGCTGTATGTATAATACATGACACTACACTAGAAGTGATGAGATGTTTCACACCAGCACAACAGCAGCATTGATTCATTTTTGTTTTTGTTTTCTGGTTTTAAGGAAGCATAGCTATAGTGATAACCCAATGTTTCGATAGTATGTGACATGCAGTGTTGAACTGGTGACAACAAAAAAGGCAACAAAGGTGGTTAGTGACAAAGTAATGTACCTACCAATCGAGACTTTACAGATCTGGGCAAGTCTTCATCTTCTGTCCATAGTTCGACTCGTTTCAACAGCAACTGGGAGCCATCTTCAAATTCCACCTGGTTTCACAAGGTAAAAATTATGTTACTACATCTGACAGGTGCTACAGTCAAATGGCTAAACTGTCAGATTTCCAATGAGGAGGTCTGGGTTCAATCCTGCCAAACCCTGCCTCAGACAGTCCAGGAATTTTTCAATATTTCTTTGTATGATAACTGTTAACTTGACCTCTGATGAACCAATTACAATAAAATGGAATTCTGTAATAAAAAGCTTCAATAATAAGTATACTTTTATCACAAACACTGGCATGCAGACATCTGTGTGAAACAGACACACATTTCTAACATGATGTATTCCTTTCTTTTGTAGTTCTTGCTGTTACTGCCAGTAAGCAGTTTATCAACTAAACACACAGTTATCAATAATTACTTCAAATATCATCATCATTAGTGCAAGCAAGTAAACACCCTTGACACTAGTTCTTACACAATCAACTCATATAATTAAAACAGACAGTAATTCACACAGCTGTTTTCATCTCCTGTTAACCACAAAAGCTCATTCTGCATTTCATGTTAGGCTGTTTTTGTACAGATCAACAGATCAAGAGTATTCAAGAAACATACAAAAGTAGCCTGTATGGCAAGAGATAGTAACAAGCAATGATAAACTAAAGTGAACTCACAGTGTATTCATCCTGGCAGTTAACACCACGAAACAGAGCCCCATACAGTTCACCATCCGTCCACTTCACCTGGATGTGGGTTCCCTCAGCAGGGGGTCCTTCCCACATACAGTTGTGGCCCTGGAATATACATCATGCTATGACTCAAAAATGTCTTCTCTTGAACCCCAAGGTGATTCTAAAGTGCTTGGGACTGCCATCTTTTCACTTGTGTCCACATACAGAAAATAGTACATTAACAAACTCTTCAGTTACTCCGTTTTCCATACACATGACACAATTTATTTCATTCTCCAATCTTCATGCTGTATACAAAGATTACTCAGGTGTAAAATAGTCCAGAAATGAAAAAGGAGGACAACTGTTTAGCATGGTAGGTCTAAGTGGCAAATCCACAAATGCGTGTCTACACAGCAGACGCACCCCTCTAGGATGATCTGAATATACACACTCTCTCCTGCAATTTTCTTCAAAAATTAAACTAAAATCTGTGCAATCTGACATATTTGGGGCATAATTCAGTGATCTTCAGAAAAAGAAATAGCATTTTTCACACACACACACGCACGCGCACTCTTTATCATTTGAATTAAACATCACACATGCCATCAATGTTTTCATTTTTACTTTGTACGAAGTAGATGTAATAAATAAACTTTAACAAAACACTACTGACAAACAGAGGGCACATTTGCCTTAAGATTAGCTGCCAGCGAATGGACATCATCACAGTACCACGATCAACCACATCGCCATTTGGCAAGGAAAGCTTCCCTAAATGTCGTTTTCTGTTCACAGTCTTTAAGCACGGTGTGGAATCATGCGAAATAAAAATATCCTCACGTGGAGATAAATTCTCCCCAAATTATTTTCTCCTGATTTTTTTCTTTGGTGGAAATTATTTCCGACTGAAATTTTTCATCCAAAGGCAAATATCCTCCAGTTGGCAGATCGTATCTGTATCAGACCAATACATTCAAGACATGAACATTTACAGCATTGTCTTTTAACTGTCATTGTTCAATGTTATTCTTTTTTACACATTTTATACCCTGATTATGACCTATTCATACACCACAATTGCTCCCCATAAATGAGTACATTTCTGTACAGCAACTCTACCTTCTGCTTTCAATTTCTCACTCAGTTTATGTTGTCAGATGTCAGTCTCTACTCAGTCTGAATGTAGTCGACTCGTGTAACTGAGCAGATTATGACTGTTCTTGATATGTTTGTGTGAATGACGTCTTTGATAAGCCAAACATTCACAGCTGAGAACAGTTGAAATTTGTGATAAAATTTGACAATGAAGATGACAAAAAAATGTTCAGTGTCTGTTGAAAGCAGCCGCGAGAATTTTGAATCTCATGAGGAAAGCAAGTCCGACTCGGACAATCATGCATGCTAGATGCAGGCATGGGAATTGGAAATGTGAAAAAAGTCTGAAACTTGGCCTGGGGTCCAGGGGCCGGCTAGGCCCCGGCGGGGTCCAGGGGCAGCGCCCCTGGTGGGGGGCCCAGGGGTGCGAAGCCCCCCGGAAGAAAATGAATTTATAGCTTTTTAGACCCATCTAAAGGCTTCTCCTGACAGTAAATTATGGACAAAAAAGCATCTGGACTCCAGGGGCTGCCAGGCCCTGGTGGGGTCCAGGGGCAGAGCCCTGGTCAGGGGGTCCCGGGGGGCTTCGACTTTTAAAGATTTTCAACTCATTTTTGTAGCTTTTCCTGAAAAAAAGAATAAAAAAAGGACAATATTATGTGTTTAACTAAAGAGGACCATTTTTAAGAAAAAAGAAAAGATGTGCTCTTACCACATTGATCTCTTGTGGATTCCTTGACTTGGACTTGGAGCTTAAATCCACCACATCACAGTTCCTCCAAATTTAGAGTCACAGAAAATAATATTTGACAACTTCTCAGTTCCTTCAAGTTTTAGTGTCACAGAAAATAATATTTGACAACTTCACAGTTCCTTCAAGTTTTAGTTTCACAGAAAATAATGACAACTTCTCAGTT
The DNA here is from genome assembly GCA_030674185.1 of Monoplex corrugatus. NCBI lineage: Eukaryota > Metazoa > Mollusca > Gastropoda > Littorinimorpha > Ranellidae > Monoplex > Monoplex corrugatus. The sequence goes on from CM060315.1 coordinate 48,687,596, forward strand.
CCTTTAAGTTTTAGTTTCACAGAAAATAATGACAACTTCTCAGTTCCTTCAAGTTTTAGTTTCACAGAAAATAATGACTAATTCTCAGTTCCTCCAAGTTTTAGTGTCACAGAAAATAATGACAACTTCTCAGTTCCTCCAAGTTTTAGTTTCACAGAAAATAATGACAACTTCTCAGTTCCTTCAAGTTTTAGTTTCACAGAAAATAATGACAACTTCTCAGTTCCTTCAAGTTTTAGTGTCACAGAAAATAATGACAACTTCTCAGTTCCTCCAAGTTTTAGTTTCACAGAAAATAATGACAACTTCTCAGTTCCTTCAAGTTTTAGTTTCACAGAAAATAATGACAACTTCTCAGTTCCTTCAAGTTTTAGTGTCACAGAAAATAATGACTACTTCTCAGTTCCTCCAAGTTTTAGTTTCACAGAAAATAATGACTAATTCTCAGTTCCTCCAAGTTTTAGTGTCACAGAAAATAATGACTACTTCTCAGTTCCTCCAAGTTTTAGTTTCACAGAAAATAATGACTACTTCTCAGTTCCTTCAAGTTTTAGTGTCACAGAAAATAATGACAACTTCTCAGTTCCTCCAAGTTTTAGTTTCACAGAAAATAATGACTACTTCTCATTTCCTTCAAGTTTTAGTGTCACAGAAAATAATGACAACTTCTCAGTTCCTCCAAGTTTTAGTGTCACAGAAAATAATGACAACTTCTCAGTTCCTTCAAGTTTTAGTGTCACAGAAAATAATGACAACTTCTCAGTTCCTTCAAGTTTTAGTTTCACAGAAAATAATGACTACTTCTCAGTTCCTCCAAATTTTAGTGTCACAGAAAATAATGACAACTTCACAGCTCCCCCCCCCCCTCCCTCCCCCAAGTCAGGTTTTTTTTTTTTTTACCTCTTTGTAAAAAATGATGCCATGGTCTTCTGAACTTTCTTGGCAGGTGCATGAGATACGCTAGCAGAAGGCTGAGCTGGCTCTGTAGGCTCTGAATCTGATGACTTTTGGCTTCTAGCCACCGAGGGGTCAGCTGTCAGTTTCTGTTGCTTGTTTTCAAAACTGACACTAGTGACAGCACACTGTGCTTCCTCCAAGATTTTCCGTTTGGATGCTGTCTTTGCTGCTGGTTTTCCTGCTGGGGCCCCTAAGCTCTGTTTTTTACTGAGAAGTTCATCCCTGTTCTTCTGCTGCCTTTCCCTGTTCCTGATCCATGCTTGCTGCATACCAACAGCAAGCTTCTTCGGAACAGGATGGGACACTGGATCCTTCTTGAAGAAATGTTCAATTGCCGATGTGTTGTTGGCAGCCAGGAAGAATCTTCTTGTTTGGATTGCAGAGTAAGTGGCAATATCCATCCTGCTGCACCCAGCATGTAAGATCTCCCCCATGACGCTGAATGAGGATTCAACTGATGGGCCATGAAAAGCGCTCAGCAGCTTCTTTGCCAGGGAGGTCAACAGTGGAAACTGTGTTGCATCAACTGTGGCCCAGAAGATGTCGATAGGTGTCCCTGGAGCTGGTGGCTTAATGCTTGGTGATGTGGTGTAGGCCATCACTTCTTTAATGTAGTCTTCCTCATCGACTTCCCTGACTAGGACACGGAGTCGAGTCTTTGCATTCTCACCCTTCTTTTTCTCATCCTCAGCTATCACTGTGAGTTTTGCCAACGCCTTCAGATGTGCCTGTGCTGTTGAGGTCGTACGCACAATTGGGTCCAATGCTGCACAGCCTTTCAGAATGGGGTTGTTGACTGGCATCTTCTTTTGGAGGCTTACAGCGCAAGCAATGTACGCCTTTTTGAGTTTGATGGCAAAATCCTTCCTTTGGCTGGCACCTTCTCTTGTAGACAATAACTCCAAAGCCTTCTTTGGGAAAAATGTGCCTTTGTCAGACTTATGGCAAGGTGGTTTGTCAAGGCGCACACGCCACGGCTTGCATAAGAAACGTATGCATTGCAGGCAATGCACCAAGCTTCACCTGGCTTTTGGACCTTTCGAATATGTGTCCCCACACGTTCCCCCCCTGTTTTCTCAGTAACTGAAAGCCAGTCCCATTTCCACTGATTTGAAACTCCCGATTCATCGTATTTTTCACCACGCTGAACAGTCGCCATCTTTTCAATGAATGACCGGAAGTGAGTATGATTTGCCACTATCCGGATCTCCACGCCAGAAGAGTAACCGGTGTCCGCCGATTTTTGTCCCCCCTCCTTTTTTTTTTTTTTTTTTTTTTTCAGACTTTGGCGGACAGACTTTTTTTTTGGCGGGCGGACTTTTTTTTTTGGCGGATATCCGCCTTTTGGCGGAAAATTCCCATGCCTGTAGATGACAGAAGGGGCTGTCCAGAGATGCAAGAGGTTGAGGTGAACAACAACGAAAGATTATAGGCATGTGTTGTGAATATTAGCAGACAAAAGACTGACTGTATGCAATGTTTCAAGAGGAAAATATGTCATCATCCATTGGTTCATGTAAGTGAGAGTAGTCATGCAGTGTTCCTTTTAATTACATATTCAGTTACTGACACTGACAGAATAACATGTATACAATGTTTTGGTTCCTCTGGACTGTGTGATGTATTTCATTTGAATGCTATGCTGAAAAAAGCACTTTTGTGTATGCACTTTTGCTCGTTTCTGTTGCTGTGGCTCTGTTATTTGGTCTGTTATTCATCAACAGCAAGAAACTCTGGGGAGAGCTGGACAGTAGCATGTCTTCAAAGAACAATCCCCTCAAGCAAGCGTTTCAGCCCTAAACTCCTTACATCTCTGTGTTGTTTATGGTCTCTTTGTGAGAATTTTTCACACTTAGTTCAAAAACGTGCAATTTGAAATAAACAGTACGGCCCTTTGACTGAAACTCCACTGACTTTAAAACACACACACACACATACACACACACACACACACACCACACACCACACACACACACACACACACACACACACAAAATCTAACATCTCCTCAACTGAACAACAGCCTCAAAGAATTATGCAGCAGACTGACCACAATGTCTTCAGGCAGAAGATCATAGCTGACAGACCCATCATCAAAGTCCACTTCATACAGCTTGTGTCGCGACACCTCCACAATGTTGGCATGGTAGTAGCGCCCATTCTTGTGTTTGGCAATTACCCGACCACCCGCAAACAAATCGTCCAGTCGGCGCTGTTTGCCCTGTGAAAAAAAAAACAGACTGACATCAGTGGTGAGCACCAATGGTTTAAAACTGGATCATAAAGAAATAACAGCAGTGAGCAGAAACTTGTTTGACTGAATCACAAACAACAAAAAACCAAAAAAAACAACAACAAAATCACTGACAAGCAGCAATGCAACTAGATCATTTTAAAAAAAAAAAGAAGGGTGGGGGTGGGGGATTTTTTTTCTCGAACTCCTGTTTAGCTACATGCACTTACTGTTTTGAACATGTCCTATCCTAGCTGGCTCAATTCTCTATCTTGGCCAGAATTTCAACAATAATGTCAATGGGCCTTCTTCTGGTACTGCCAATAAATGTCCAGTCCGCTTGACAAACCCCTATACACCTTGCTTTACTTCAGTCACTGGCCTCATGAAAATGTCCCTCATGAGAACCAGAGCACTATGAGTGGGAACAGAAGGGTGGCAGTAAGTGCACAGACAGACATTTGAGGAAAATCCCCTTTCAGCTTTATGCACAATTACCATTTCTAACATCTGTGGCTTTAATGAACTGAGGATGGATATGTCCTTAGAGCATCACAGACCAGTAAAGGTCCCAACCTGGGACCTGCCTGGAATTCAGACACCTTTGGATATCAAGCCCCACGATATTTCTCTGAAGCGAAAGTTATCAGAGAAGACTGAGTCCATTATCTGTGTAAAATCCCATATGAAGTGGAGGTAGGCCATAAAACTGATCAACTCGGTATATCAAAACATTACAGTGACATCTGGCAAGGATTTCCTAAACAAAAGAGGAAATTACTCATGTGCGTAGACAAGTTTCTCAATACTAGAGGCCTCTGTGCATATGCATGTTTTCTGATGTTTACGGTACTATGCATGCCAGCACATTTCCGGAAAGTTGACAGTTTTAAAAACAGGGTAACCTTTCAAAGAAGCAAAACCTGAATACTATTCATTCATTCATTTCTTTCTTTTATCACAGTGGATTTACCATGTGAAATTCAGGCTGCTCTACTCTCTGAGAGTGCATCGCCGTAATTTAGTGACCACCTTTTTTTTTTTTGACCAAGACTTTGAAAGGCAAAGGGCTAATTGGCATTCGAGGAGAGGGACCTGGGAAATCTCTCTAATGTTTCCATACCAGTGCGATCAGGCAAGAGCTCTGCTCTTCATGATTTCCAACTGTCCTGGGATCTTAAACTGCACAGGCCAGAAGGCACACGGAGGACTTTAATAAAAAAGAAAAAAAAAAATTTTTTAAATAAAGAAAATTACAATCCAACTGCACATACATAAGATCATAAGTGCATAGCCACAGCAATTGCGAGAGATACCAAGCTAACTGTAAAATACTTGACCAGTTGGTCAAGAGAACAATGACAACATGCCCATTATCAAGTGTCATTGCAGCATCTATCCCCTTCAACAACCCGATTTTAGTCCAGCTGGCTATCGTCCTCTCTGAAGAAATAGGTTGGAACAGGAGTGTCCATTACCAACCCATAAGTAGATAAAACAAGGCAGGTCGGTGGATACTTGTTATGTCTGCCAAGATTGTCAGGATTGCGGTGCAAGTCACCTCCAGATGGTGCCATATAAGCCTGACTCATAATATCCAGATCATGAGAAAGCATACTTCCTCTTCCTCTTTTCCAATCACGATCCAAGCAGGCTGCATCATCACGGGGCTCTCAATCCTAATAAATAACAAACACTGGAAAACACCTGAAATTGCTTCTAAACATCAATAATTTCCTCAGAGCCAAAAACACACCAATTATAAATCCTGGTAGAAAGCATGTAAAGCTTTTATAAACAAACAGGAGAATGCTGAGAGAAAGTATGTAAGGCTTTTTAAACAAACAGGACCAACAAAATAATATGAAAAGATGACAGGAATCACACAGAAACAAACAGAATCACAGAAAAAAAGGAAATATCTAGCACAGAATTTCCAAAAGGTGGGGATGCCATTTACACTGAAAGAGCCTCCAGCACCTTCAAGAAGAAAGCCCAAAGAAAAAAATTCATGAAGTAACACAATGCTCCACAGAACCAGGAGCTAACCTGCAGAAAAGATTTGCCTCCTTGACAATATTACAGACTAACCCCTCAAAAATCCTGACCCCTTGACAAGAGCAGAATCACCATGAACCAGAGCTGCTTTTCTAACAAAGAACTCAACTCCTTGACAGCAGCTGACTAACTAGGGCCTAGCATTGATGTACTGACCTTCTCCCTGTTGTTATTTTGGTGTTTGTGGCAGGTGCAGTAGATGGGGCAGGGCCAGTCGCTAGTCTCAAACTGCACACCCGCCGCAAAGGCACAGGTGACATGGAAGGCCTGAGTGCAGCGACCATGAGAACACTGGATACAGGACGATGGCTGTGAGTGGGCTCCAGTCACTGGTCCGCATAGAGAGCAGCGCTGTCGTCAAACAAAAGAATACTACTTGAACATATGAATGCATATGTCACCATGTATGGATCAGCACAGGAAATAACAGCTAAATATGAAATTTTAAGCATAACTGCACAAATGATGCTGCTCTTCTCTGTCACTTTCAAAATAGAGCCATTATTTTGTACAGGAACAGTCCTAGCAAATTCTTGCCAATAATCAAGTATGTGCAATTAAAAGGGAGACTGCATGGTCACATTCTGGAAATAACTACTAATGTAAGAAACTGCACAGTCTGAGAAGGCACAAGTATCCATAGACAAGGCATCCAAAACACATCATTAGATGGCAGATTTCAAAGTCCTGGCAGGGGAGGGGGGGCAGGGAGTAAAACTAACAGGCAAATAATGAAGAGGAGGGATGGGCAGCTCTTAAAAGGCAGAATTCCACGTTATGTTTTTCATACAGTATCATTTACAACATTTGTTCAATCACATTGTCAAAAACAAAGTTCAAAGCATGATTCTACAAATACACAAATCTCTTCCATTATACAGGAACTGATGATCAAGTATAAACATTGAAGACCCTGTTAATCATTGAAAGTATATGGTGGCTCATGGGTACATAAAAACACCCACCCAGCAAGCACGCCCACTTAACCCTTTCAGTCCTGCCCATCTATGACAACCTTCTCCCTTCAGTCCTGTGTCCCATCTATGACAACCTTCTCCCTTCATTCCTATGTTTCTAAGGAACAGCAGTTCCTTTCATTCCTGAGTTGCTGGACGAATTTGCAAAGAAATGTGAGGTAGATGTTTTGTCACTGACATCACTGACAGAGACTGAAGCAGTGTAAAATAGGTGTACTAAACCTGTATCACTAGGTGCAGCAGTGGCATGGCAAAGTCTCTGATGGTGTTTGGATGTCCTGCTCTCTGTTTGATGACACATATGTGACAATATTGGTGACACATTCTTTTTTTTTTCTAATTGTTAGTTGACAGTCAACTATGCCATGACACAAACAACAAACAAACAGTACAACACAAATGTTTCAAACTTATAACTTTGTGTCCACTGCTAAATCCAATTTACACTGACTGCTTAAAGATTGTCACTGTTCTGATGTTTCAGACATGTAAGTTGTCTGTTGTGTTCATGGGTCATACTGTGCACTGTACAATGAGGTACAACTGTCCTTTTGTAGATGTATTTCAGAACAGTCACAACACCCAGTCACTACAGATCCCTACACATTGCTACACTATGTTTACAAACTGTAGCACACACTTGTCTGTGTGAAATGTCACAAAAGGATGAGTCACACGTCTCAAATGCGTGTGGCAAGCTTTGAAACATTCGCTGCGATTGTTGCAACATGACTACACACTACACTTCTCACACATCATTGTGGTTTTAAACACTTTGTGAGGAGTGTCAGCACATTTGCAAACTGTGCCCTCTGCTGTCCTGTTAAGTCTATTGGATCACAGTCATCTGGTAAAAATCATTAGCACAAAACTGGCCACTGTCGGATCCTTCTCCCTCCATCTTGACTAAGTATATAATCTCAACTCCCGGTAAATGTATACCAGATTCTCAGTGTCACCGACTCTCCCCCATTTTCAATAGTATTAAGCATTTCTTATCAAAACACCCTGCCTCTAATCAACACGCCTATCATATCCCATTACCCACAGGCGGATGGCAGCCACCAATGAACAAGGTGTCAGGGTAAATTAGTTTACAGAGCTCTACAACCACTGTAGTGGTTGTGGAAAGAAAGGAAATCTTAATCTCTTAACCCCTCAAGCGGCTGGCAGGAATAACAGCATCAGTTTCACCAACCCCTGCAGCGGTTTGCCAGAAAGAAAGGGTTAAGACAAATATGCTGACTGTGCATGCACATAACAACCGCATACAATGTTGACAAAACGGTGTCACATACATCATGCATCCAAGACAACACTGTTCAAAACTTTACACAAAAACATGAAAAACAGGAACTTGGGTTCTTGAAATACAAACAGTACTATCATATTGTCAACAAATACAAAACTGTCCTAAAACGTATCTTTTCCCCTTTCTCTGTATAATTCCTAAGAAAAATCTGTAATTTATACAAGTTCTATGGTTTGATTTCAAAGATAAAGCAATGCTCATACCAATTTTTGACGGCTGGATGTCAGCTTGGAGACATCAATGATGTTGCGACTATGCACATCAACGAAGCTGACCTCTGGGATAGCCAGAGCACAGACCACATGAGCCCAGTTGCCATCTTTGGTTGGTTTCATTGCCCCTCCACGCAGCAAACACAGGCAGCATTCCTGGACATCAACACCATGATTATTACACTTTGATTAAACGAATGTTTCATTTCTCTGAAGAAATACAAAAAAGAAAAAAGAGTAAATCACAAGCCTAGTATCAATACATCAATACACAAGAAAAATGTAAATCCCTTGACTAATATTAGTGTGTCAATATGATAAAGAAAAAGAACCATCCAACTAGTGTAAATGAATTACAGTACTATTGTCTGACTAGTATTAATGTACTACAACTAACTACTACAACAATGCACTATTATCCAACTAGTCTCCATATATCAACGTAAAACAGTACACTGTTCGACAACTTTCAATACATTAATCAATATAACTCACAGCATGTGTGGAGAACTTGGCACAACGACTACATTTCCAGTTGCTGGTGGCCTGATCCTCCATTCGGTGCACACCATCATAGCAACCTGAAAATATATCACAGTGATAATTATTTTCAAGAAATTAGAAGATCCAATTACACACACAAAATTTATACTCAAATTTTCAAGGGGTCTCCATGATGTTTAGAGGGGTCACACTTCATAACCACTAGAAAATTAACTGAAACCATGAACACACATGCGCGTACACACACACACACACACTCTCTCTCTCTCCTGTAATGCACTTGATTACTTGATATATATATATATATATAATGGACGGATAGGCGCTCAAATGAAAGCATACTGAATGAGTTGGGTACTACACGCAAGCTTCTAGTACTCATACAACGGAGGAAACTGAAATATGTTGGACACGCAATCCGTAATGAGAGAACAGACTTGATGTCCACTGTCCTCCAAGGTAAAGTGGAAGGAAAGAGAAACAGAGGACGGCCACCTGCATCACTTGCTAGAAACATCACAAACATCAGTGGCAGGAAACTCCAGGAGGTGGTCAGACTTAGCCAAGATCGAGAGTGCTGGAGGCAACTAGTGAGGACATCATGTGCAGCGGCCAACACTGTTCCCGGTGACGCCGACAGGTGAGACAGGTGAGATATATATATATATATATATATATATATATATATATATATATATATATATATATATATATATATATATATATATATATATATTCAAGCAGCATGTGCACAGAAAAGGCAACAAATCAATGTAAAAATTTCCCAAATTTTCGGCGGTACACCCGCCTTCCTCAAGGGGACTTTAGTCACTGACTACGACATGCTACACAAACACATCAGAATATTTTACGTAGGCTACATTACGTAGTTTTGACTCGATATTGTTTTGACGTCAATTGACAGAGTTCAGGCCCAGAGGAAATGTGGTTTTCATTTTGTTCATCCAAAAAGACTCCCTCCTCAGTCTGGTGTCCAGGTTCTCAGAGTGCACCTTTTCCACTGCGATACATTTTAAGTTTTGAAGTGAATAGCCAGTTTGGTTGAAGTGTTTGGTGACCTGAGCGCCTGTATTTTTTTTTATGTTTGACCGGTGTTGGTAGAATCTGGTTTTGAGAGAGTTTTTCGTTTGTCCTATATATTGAGTTTTAGGGCAGATATCGCAGTGGAGGAGATACACTATGTTGGTAGATGTACATGTCAGTTTGTGCCTTATTTGGAAAGTTTCGCTCGTGTTGAAACTGCTGAAAGTTACACCTTCAATCAAGTGTTGTTCACAAATGATGCACTGTTTAGCTGAACACTTGAAACAGCCGGCATCAGGGTCAGGAGGGATTGGAAGGCAGGATGGCATGAGGAGGTTACGCAGGGAACGACAACATAGAATATTAATACTAATACAACCACAAGCAATATTGTTACTGTTGTTATTGTTAAGGTTAATATATATTTACATATGTCTGCCTTTGACTCTCATGCTTTTATAAAGTGCATGAGCCAATGACTTTCTTGTATATATAGCAGTCACCATATTATCACAACACATTTTATAACTTGTTTCACATTTTCTGTGTTATCACTTCATTACTGAATGGGAATTGTTGCCAAAATTGCTGTCAGAACTATGGCTTCAATTGTTATTGTCTGTAGAGCTAAATTCATCCATGAAGATTTTGTCAAGGCCGTGTCAAGGGTGGGACTGAGCCAACTGACAATAAAAGGAAATCTGGGGGGGGGGGGGGGTATGTTCATCCAGAAAGTTTTAAAAATTCAATTGAAAATCTGCAATATGGCACATTCTGAGGCATACAAACAAGCCTAACTATGTAATTCTATAACCACAATTTATGACAAACAAGCTAAACTATGTAATTCTATAACAACAATTTATGAAGAGGAGTCAACTTTCACTGGGCCTAGAAACTTTTTCTTTACATGTTTTTATTTCTTTTTTTTACTAAAATGCTTAATCTGGCCAGTCATGATTTATGGCTGTGAAGCCTGGACTCTGAGAAAAACTGATTGCAGAAGAATTAAGGCAGCAGATGTAGTTTTATCCAAGACTACTACATGTCAAACGGACAGACAGAAGAACTGATGAAAGTGTCCTGAGAGAACTTGATACCACCAGAAAACTACAAGCAGACATCAACAAGCGAAGACTAAAATACACTGGCCATGTGTCACGCAGCAAAAACAAGTACCTCGTGGCAACTATCTTTCATGGAAAAACAGTGGCAAAAAGGAAGAAAGACAAATCTCTAATCTCATACATCGAGAAAATAACCAACATCAGTGGCCTAAACATTCAGGAAATTGTCCATGGAAATCGAGACAGAGCGGCCTGGAGGGAGATGATACGTCAAAAAGTACAGCAGCCAACACTGAACCTGGTGATGCCAACAGGTGAGACAGATGAGAGTAAATGATTTAGGGCCTACACTCATGTGAATGCAACATACATAGGGAAAGATAACCAAGGGTATGTCCAAAACGTAAAAACCAACCTTCAAAAAACACTACAACTTGAAGCAACCATGATGGATGGTTTACTATGTCCTGACTAAAGGGTGTGGTTTGTTAGGCGCACAGGATCATGATCACAATCATGACCAGCTGAGTAGATCAACTTTTACTGTTCCTCTGCTTGTGTGTGTGGGGTTTTTTTGGGTTTTTTGGGGGTTTTTTAGTGACAGAGGAGGCAATAATCAAGTCCTTGAGTTTCAACTTTTCTTATGAATCTTTCAAAAGTTTTTTCTCTTGTAACTGCTCTGTAAACCAATCCCCCCTCCACATGTTTTTCACTTCTTTTTCCTGAAAAGTTTCTCAACGCTCAACAATGACCGACATCATCACCACTGTTTTATCTTCAAACTAACTGTTCCCAAAATGCTCACTGATACTATAAGTAGTGAACCATTTGTGGATGGAATGATTTGCATATAAAACCATCTTCCATGTATGTGTTGTTGAAATTTTGTTTTCTGCTGAAGCAAATGAAACAACGGAGGAAAGAAGATTTTGATTTTGTGGAAATCTGCAGATCTATGGACAACATGCTGGTATCAAATCATGACTGTGACAGTTTACAACATTAATGAAGGATTGTGAACAACATGCAGTGTCAAAGGTGTTTATAATGACATTACTCACTGGCATGCACGCAAACATTGCAGTTGGAACAGGTGAGCAAGGGGCTCAGTCCATCATCATCCAGAACGCTGTAGTCACAGAAAGGAGTGGTGTTATTCTTGCTCACGGCAAACACCATCTCTGGAATCATGGGCAGAGAGCGCTGGGGTACTACCATCTGCAGGCCCCCTTCATCAAACAGTCCTTGCTCTGCCTCAATCTGAAACCAGTCAACATACATTGTGTGGTTAATAATTCATTTCCTTGAAATCCCTGTAAATTATTCATCTCAGATTTCTCTAAAATCATGTCAATTATTATTATACTAATCACACATTTTTCTGATATTGTAAAAAGTCAGCACTCATTTTTTTTGAAATCACTGTAAATCAATCATTTCTCATTTCTAAAATCATTCCAAGCTAAAAACAATTATCACTCATTGAACATCATTCTAGATCAATCAATCATCAATCAATTCCCTGTGATCATTATATATCAATCATGAAAAGTCATTCTCTCAGAAAAAGAAAAGAAATGAAAATATCTATGGTATAATGCCTTGCGGGTATCTTTGGGAGAAGATGCTAAAGAGTAAACAAATCCGGAATGGAGCTTTTATGACAGTTGGATTGCATATCATGCCACCTTCCAGCTGCTCCTGTAGCCAAGCTGAAGCCAAATGTACTGCTGTATATTTTTGTTTGGACTACATCATCAAGGCATAGAGGAGATCCTTATGGCTGGGCAGACTATGATTTCCATACTCAATGTGCCTATGCCTCTTTTTCTATGACAACATGCAGGTGACAGTGTAATTTGATGTATCATCCTCAGAACTATTCCCATTCAAAGTGGAGTGAAGCAGAGCTACACCCTTGGCCCCCTAACGTTCTTCAGGATCTTCTTCCCCTTGTACTGTCAAGATCATCTGATGACAGAGTGTACCTACACAATAGGTGCAATGGCAAACTCTTCACCCTTGCACCCATCAAAGGAAAGACCAGAGTACCTCAGATCCTGATCCAGGAGATTCTCTTTGTTGATGCTGATGCTTTGACAATTCACACACAGCCTGGTCCCCAAAAGGCTCATCAGTTCCCTAGCGCATACTTGCCAACAGTTTGGCATCATCATCAGTCTGAAGAAGAGATCATGATGCAGAATGTTGGTGAAGACTGCAGCATCAACATCGATGATTATACCCTGCAAGTGGTAAATGAATTCACCTAATTTAAACTGGCCGTCTCCAGCCACCTGTCCCTAGATCAAGAGTTCAACAGAACGCTGCTATGGCCATGCTGTCCATGCAAGAGCTGGAAAATAGCTAGCTCACCACAGTCACCAAAACTGAAGCATACAAAGCCTGCACACTGAGCACCCTCCTCTACAGCAGTGAAAGCTGCACAATTTATGTGTGCCAAAGCATCACTTCAGTAACTCCCACCTGTGATGTTAGGGCTGGGTCCTGGGTATTTCCTAGAAGGACCATGAGCCAAACAAGAGCATCCTGGGCCAAGCCAGCATGCCAAGCATGTATGCTTTCTTATGGCTGCACTTGCAACGAGACCCTGACCCACAGGGTTTCCACTGCCTTGATGCAGGTGCGACCTTAAGTCCATTGATATCAGTGTGGACACTCTTTAAGACACAGCAACAAATCTTTGTGCCAGGTGACAGGCTGTATGTGCTGGCATCACCACAGCAAGGAAGAAACAAACTCAACTGTGGTTGGACAGAAGACAGAGAAAGAAAGCTGCTGCACCCCACCCAGCAAAGCCATCGGCTTTCATGTGCAGCTGACACTGTTCCACATCCAATCGAGTCCACTGTCTAATCTGATGAGAAAGCTATCACAGTGGAATAATGATAATCTGACGAGAAAACTATCACATGGAATACAGTTGCTGTATGAGAAAACAGAGGACTTTAAAATTTGTTTTAGTACTCTACTGCACGCAGTTAATTATTATCTTCTAATGCAGAACAGCAAAATTTGATCCTGTAAAAGTTACAGCAAATCTGTAAAGGCCGAAAAGAGTGAAGACAAATGTGCTATGGGGAATACTCACATCAAATCGCTTAAAAAGGGCACAAATGGCACAATTAGGCGGGCGGTGTGACATGGCACGGTTGTACGCTCGTTCAGCAGCCACAGAAACAGGCTGGCCCTGCCACAGGGCAGTCAAGTGTTTGGCCCATGGTGAAGGATGATTGAAATTACCTGGGACAGAACTGGATGATCCAGAATCTGGTGAAAAAAATGAACAGATACTGGTCATTACATAAGATTAAAAAAGACACACATAAAATCAATCTTTAAGGCACAAAAGTATTGCAGTAAAACTGGAGCTTTACCATAAAGGAAAAACATTTCTCTATAACCACTGAGCATTCAATGTTAAAATGATTTTCACAGCAAACATCTAAACCTTGAGTTCTTTAAGAAGGGTATTCAAGAAAGCTGATGTCAAAAATTGCAAGACACAAAATGGTTCAGGCAAACTAAGCTTTGTATTAAAAAATTCACACTTGGTAGCAAGCAACAAAACACCAATGTAATACCACCCTCAAATAACTTATAATAATTATGGTAATTCCACTGTGTAGTAAAAAGAGTCCATGTCAACACATTCCTGCAGCACTTTACACAGCAACAACAAATATTTTATAAAACCTAAGAGAAGAAGCATTTCCTGTATTTTTTTTGAATGGGGTGTCATTTCCATACATTAACTCACTCGTACGACGGAACGCTATAGCGGTCGTGAGAAAAGGCACGGTTCCGTACGACGGAACGCGATAGCGGTTTCAATAATTAAAAATTTTTAGACGCTCCCCTTTAGATCCTGCACGCCTACCATAGCCATACTGGTCACTGCAAACATGTCAAGGGTCAAAGGGAAAGTTACTTCGTGAGATTCCGTAGCCATACACTCGTCGGGAAACAACTGACTTCGGTACCCTACACGAATGGCTAATCTGCATTCGTGTCGAAAATGGCGTCGCAGGCGAGTACGAGTTTTCGAACAAAGTAGATCGCGACGGCGGCATTTTACTGCTGCTGAAGTGATTGAAGTGCTTCAGACTGAAGGATTGGACATCAAGGAGTATGATGAAGATAATGATGAAAGTGTATCAAGTGATGGAAGCTGCCAGCAAGGAGGAACTGACAGTGACCCAGCTTCAGACGACAGTGAAGAAGGGAGGGAGGTGGGCGTACACGTCACGAGAGGCGAGCGGTCAGCGGGTCAAGCACAGTGATGGAGGTTTCATTCACTTTCCTATGCATGACTGGCACGAAGATTTTACTTTTTCTCCCACTTTGCCTCTGTTCTCTGGCTCTTGTGACCTGCATGTCCCAGTTCAGTACCACGCCCCCTTTGATTTCTTGAATCAGTTTGTGACAGAAGACTTTCTAAATTCCATTGTCATAACAGAAGGCACAAGAGAACTGAGTGGCAAGAAGAATGAGCACTTCTCCTCACCTTCTCACCTTTGACTGTGTGTTCATGAAGCTGATCAGAGTGTGTGACTGTACAGTGATCCTGACCACAAACTTTGGGGTATTTTCAACATGGCACATGACGAAGAAATATTCAAGGCAGAACTTCAATATTTTGGGATGAACTAACCCAGCATGTAAATATTCAGATCTGAAAGTTTCATTTTGTTTCTTTATGTTTTGTATATTTTGTGATTTTTTTCCTAACCCTTCAAAATGGGCCGTCCCTGGGAAACGCAAGGGGAAAACTCTGTAATCATATTGTATATCACAACACAAAATGCGCATAATACAGTTCACCAAAAATAACAGATATAACATGAAATCAGAAATAGTAGTAACACAAGTCCACAAAGACGTGTACAAAGGAAGAGAAAAACACACACACACACACACACACACACACACACACACACACACACACACACACACACACACACACTACACACACACATACACACACACACAACACACACACAACACACACACACACACACACACAATCACACACACACACACACACACAACACACACAACACACACACACACACAAACACACAACACACACAACATCCACACTACACACCACACACACATACACACACAACACACACACACAACACACACACACACACACAAACAACACACACACACACACACAACAACAAACACACACACACACACACACACACACACACACCACACACACACACACACACACACACACACACACACACACACACACCACACACACACACTATGCGGCAGTGGGGGAAGAATCGAGTGGGATGGGGGTACAAGTTCATACATAATGCAGCATAAACATAGACATTGCAGTATGAATACAAGTCAGATCATCAAGAACAGTCACCTACATTATCATGAAGAATAAGACACAAGTCAAGGAAAACCAAACTACTTTAATACTTCCACTAGTATTATTCAGTCAGAGTAAAATTAACAATAACTGACTTCTCGCTCTAATCTAAACAGAACATAATAAAACCCCTTTTTATCAATGCATGAACAAATGCGAATACATATATACACACACCAACTGTCCCTCTTTTTTTTTTTTTATTATAGATAGTTTGAGGATCATTTCATTACAGACATCTTACACTTGTTGATTAGTTCATGACACAAAATATTTAAGGAAGTTTCATACCTTCATCAGAGCTGCCTTGCTTTGCAGTTGGTGATTTGCTGTTTGCACAGGTAGCTGCTGCTGTCGATACAGACACATTTTGTGATGCACATTTTTTTTTCTTGGTTTTGGAGGATTTCAATTCTGAGGGTTGTTCATCACTCACACTACTAGTGCTAAAAGAGTTCAGGTCACGGTCACTTGAAACAATTTGGGACAAAACAGGTTTATCACAGATATCAGAACTGTCTTTGACTTTAGAGGTTGCGTCTGCTGCTACGGTTTTCTTTTTGCCCTTGCCTCCAGCCCCTTTACTGGAGGTTGCAGATTTCCGCGGCATGGAGTCCTGCACACATACCAGAACAAGTGTAACAAACCACAACAAAACTGTTAAAAAAAATCATGTAAATGTATCACACCAGAACTAGTGTAACAAACCACAACAAAACTGCTTAAAAAAATCATGTAAATGTATCACACAAGAACTAATGTAAGAAACCACAACAAAACTTAGTTAAAAATACATATAAACGCACATACATAAATGTACGAGGGTGAGTTTAAAAGTAATGCCTTTTTGTTTATATCATTATCAGAAGAAGTTTTTGATAAAATTACCTGAGATGTTGCTCAGTTACATGACTGAAATATTTTGTTTGGTATGTTTCTGGTTCATAGACTCATGAGGAAAATTCAAAATGGCTGCCCCTTTACAGTTGCATCTAAATCAAAGAGCAGTGATTGAATTCCTTGTTGCTGAGGAGGAAACCCCTGTGAACATTCACAGACGATTACAGAATGTGTATAAGGAGAATACTTTAGATTATAGCAATGTTCGCAGGTGGATATGTCGTCTGAATGATGAAAAGGTGGGAACTGCGAGCGTAGCCGATAAACCCTGTTCTGGCCGTCTGTCCAATTCTGTGAATCCTGCCAATAAAGCAAAAGCTCTGATTAGAGAAGATAGGTGCATAACTCTTGAGGAGTTGGCAGAAAACCTTGAAGTGAGCCATGGAAGTGTTTATAACATTGTTGAATCACTTGGGTTTTCAAAAGTGTGTGCCCGTTGGGTACCGAGAGGGCTGACTACTGAACGCAAGACTGACAGGGTCAACGCCTGGACTGAACTTCTTGAACAAAGTCAAAGAGACAACACCTTTGGAAGGCTCGTTACCGGTGATGACACATGGATTCACCATTATGAACCGGAATCAAAGAGGCAGTCAATGGAATGGCGCCACCCTACGTCACCAAAACCCAAGAAGTTCAAGACGGAAAAGTCAGCAGGAAAAATCATGGCGACTGTCTTTTGGGATGTTCAAGGTGTCGTTCTGGTTGATTTCTTGCCAAGAGGAGAAACAATAAACTCTGAGGCATACATTAAGACCCTGACGAGGCTCAAAATAAATCTGACGATGAGACCAACTGCAAATCGATAATGTCCTCCTTCTGCATGACAATGCTCGACCACACGCAAGTATCAGGACAAGGGAGACAATTGCCTCATTCGAGTGGACAACTTTACTGCATCCTCCATGCTCACCAGACTTAGCGCCTTCAGACTATCATCTCTTCGGCCCCATGAAAGAGGGTTTGAGAGGCAAACATTATGCCAGTGACAAGGAAGTGAAAACTGCAGTGAAGACGTGGCTCCAAGCACAGTCAACAAAATTTTACGAGGCAGGGATACATGCCCTCATTCGAAGGTGGAACACTGCTATTGAGAGAAACGGTGACTATGTTGAGAAGTAGGGATGTGATCCCCAGAGGACCAGCTTCATTTTAATGTATGCTGCATGTTCCTGTGTCGGTAATTGTTCCTGTACTAAAGAAAAAGGCATCACATTTTGACTCACCCTCGTATAAGGAAGAAAAAAGTGCAACACTCGAATTCACACAGCCAAAGTGCTCTCTCTCTCCTCTCTCCCTCTCTAAAACATGCACACGCATATGTGTGTGTGTTGTGTGTGTGTGTGTGTGTGTGTGTGTTGTGTGTGTGTGTGTTGTGTGTGTGTGTTGTGTGTGTGTGTGTGTGTGTGTGTGTGTGTGTGTGTGTGTGTGTGTGTGTGTGTGTGTGTGTGTTGTGTGTGTGTGTGTGTGTGTGTGTGTGTGTGTGTGTGTGTGTGTGTGTGTGTGTGTGTGTGTGTGTGTGTGTGTGTGTGTGTGTGTGTGTGTGTGCAGTTTCACAATACTGGAAACATTTTTAGGCTATGCAGGACTTTATTCATAAGTTGAAATGTTTCCACACAAGACAGACCACAATTTCTTGCCACTTATTGCTTAATTTAAAAAAAAAGGTCTGATTGCATGCAAAAATGTAAACTAAACCTCAACGGCAGTAGGCAAGCAAGAGAGATAACTTACTTAAATAAATAAGGAGAGAATAAATATGGAGAGAATTAAAGTGAATTTTGTACCTTTGACTAGAAAATCTATGATAGATACTTTCCATCAGCAGCAGTTCCTACTCCTAGTGTGCAACAATCAATGTTTCCCATTAGAGATGTGTTTATCTTGAACTTGAAGCTTCAACTGTTTATACTGGTGCAGCCCATGTGCTGTGTAGTCGGATGGCTATTAATTTAAAAAACAAGACTTCAAAGGGAGCACTCAAATCTGCATCACAAATTCAAATGGCTGTAGCATATGCAAAAGTATGTGCACTAAGGATAGACATGATGTTTTGAGAGAGAAGTACTGACAGAAATAAGCAAAGCTTGTCCAAAACTATACTGAACATCTTTACAGACACAAAGATGGTATCACACTTTCACACAATGTTTGCTGCAACTGGTATTTTACTGTGGTGCAGACATAGGCTGCAAAATAGAAGATGATATTGGACATGAAGTTAATATATGCGGCATTTATTTTTACTTTAAAGTGCCAAAAGACAATTTTGTTTTCCAACATTCTTTGCCAAACTGTCGCTTAACACTGACATATAATTTGGAATTTTTAATACTAGAGAAACACATGAACAACAATTGTGTGTAATGTATTTTGCAACTCAAAAGAAACTTGCCAAGTGACCACCTCTGAGCAACTCTTCAATTTGGCCACACTTATAGCATTAGCATACACACGTTTAACAAATATTATGAGACAGACCACCATATCATAAATATTTAGCAAATCTTTTCAAGAGTCAGACACCCACTGGTCAGCCTAGTGTTTCCAGTTTTGTGGAACTATGTGTATAATTTCATAATAAAAAGGTTGGTGGAATGAAAGACACAGATCATAAGATTTGAGTGGAATGGAGAAGATTACACACACAGAGAACACACACACACACACACACAGAGAAACACACACACACACACACACACACACACACACACACACACACACACACACACACACCCCACACAAAATATTTCAAAATAAAATGGTAACGAGAATGTTATAAATCAAAATATGCCTTAAAACATATATCCGATAAGGTAAAGGAGGAGACAATTTTCAAACAAAATCTGACCAATTCAACATCCAAGTCTAAGTGGGACTGCAGACAGTGACATCTAAGAAGATTCAAAAGGTTACAACATGACCATGGTGCAAAGATCAAGATGTTAATTCACGAGTTGAAATACTGAGCTGTGAACAAAAGAAGTGAATCAACAGGCAGAAGAAATATAAACCTTGCATTAGCAAATTGTGTGTGTATTTTCACACCAACAGATACAACTATTTACAATGTTCCTTTAATGAAAACAAAATGATGTAACAGGTTTAACTATTTTCAATGTCCCTTAAAATAGAAGGAAATCTGTAAATAAGCAGATTTTCAAAAGGGAAAAAACATCAATCAGAGTATAGATTTTTTTCCTATTACTTATGGCCTGATAGTTAAATTGGGTCAAAGACTTATTTTACTAACCAGAGAAAAGTCACAAATGTAGTATCTGTTCAGAAGGGAAAAAATCTCTAAAATACAAGCCTGTGAAAGCCATGAACAGCAGCATGAATTTTGGCCAATGACAAAGAACTAAATTGGTCAGGTTAGCTACAGGTTTTCAATCTGGTGTACATGAAGTCAAAAAGACTTTTTTCCTTTTGCTGTGTTTGAGTGTCTTATATATTCTTCAGAACCTTACAAAACCATATTTCTTGACTGTTGTACTGACAATCTCAGTTTCAACCTTAGAACAGTCAACCTTAGAAGACTCTACCATGGTCTTCATGACTCAAAAAATATCACAACTGACTAAATTGTTCATGATCACAGTAATCCTAGACACTGTGACTGTTTATTAACTTAAATCCCATCATCACAAACCCACACATTTTTAAGCAATTATCTTGGGAGGGGAAAGAGTTTATTCTGAGCAACTAACTGCAGTACACTTACACACACACACACACACACCACACACACACACACACACACACACACACAAAACACACACACACACACACACACCAACCAAGCTCTAATCATCCCCCTTTTTCATTCATCGAAAACTACCAATAAAGACTTTAAATGAGACAGAAATATTAAAGATGTGCATTTAAGTGTATGAATCCATGAATGTGCATGCATATTTGTGTGCATGCATGTGCACATGTGCCTGTATGTTTATTTCGTAGAAAGGAAAAAACAATATTAACATATTCTAGTCATCCTGATGTTCTTTTTGATCTCTGACAAAACACATGCGCGCACGCACGTACACACACACACACACACACACACACACACACACACACACACACACACACACACCACACACAACACCAAACTATACACATACACAGTCACACTCCTTCATGCACTGACACATTTACTTTTTTTTTTTTAAACCAAAAGCCACCCATCCTCCAGAACTGAAGTGGATGGTATGTTGACAAAACATATACAAGGCAAGACCATGAGCCCCTATCTTTCTGAAATGTTTACCCAATAGCACCTTCTTCACACAATCCATCCAGTCTCATTTCTTCCATTGATTCTTTACACTTAAGACATCAAAGTCACCTCCACGTAGAACAACAACAGATATATGCTTTGCAATAAGGCTGCTATGACATAGCAGCCAGGAATGCATTGATCTAAAGAATAAAAAAAATGTCATTTTTGAGGCCAGAAACCTTTTTTTTTTTAAAGAGAAAGGCAATCCCCTTAAGTAAAGAAGATTTCAAACCCTGCTTGATGAAAATAAATTCTTTGTGTGTGTGTGTGTGTGGTGTGTGTGTGTGTGTGTGTGTGTGTGTGTGTGTGTGTGTGTATGTGTGTTGTGTGTGGCGTGTGCGTGTGCATGTGCATGTGCATGTGCACGTGGTGCGTGCGTGCGTGTGTGTTTGGTCACTCATTTTGGTTATGATTTATTATCCACTGCCAAGATAAAGTTTAGTGAGCACAAGTTTCAATTTTCAAAACACATAATTTCAAAGTTTGGCTCTGTAGCAAATCTTCATTTTCACTGTCAGGGACTGTATGAGAAAACTTTCTTTAAATGTTTATATCTCAGGACAGTTAAGAACACAAAATCATACACAATTAACATAATAGTGCGTCCATCTGATATAAAACAGGTATAACACTAGAAGACAAACAGAAAAAACACAACACAAAACGACAAACAAGTAGGCCTACTCTGACATGCGTAATATTCAAGTGGGTAAGATTAAGGCAGATTTCCAATCTGAAGGTCTGGGTTCAATCCCACACAAGTACCTTCAGCCTTGTGGGTAAAGGGTAGAGATTTTTCCAAAGTTCAATCCGACATTCAATGCCAAGTGCCTTCAGCCTTGTGGGTAAAGGGTAGAGATTTTTCTATAGGTTCAATCTCACATCAGTGCCTTCAGCCTTGTGGGTAAAGGGTAGAGATTTTTCTATAGGTTCAATCTCACATCAGTGCCTTCAGCCTTGTGGGTAAAGGGTAGAGATTTTTCTAAAGGTTCAATGCCATGCAAGTGCTAGCAGCCTTGTGGATAAAGGGTAGAGATTTTTCTAAAGGTTCAATCCTACATCAGTGCCTTCAGCCTTGTGGGTAAAGGGTAGCTCTAGATTTTTCCGAAGGTTCAATCCTACGCGAGTGCCTTCAGCCTTGTGGGTAAAGGGTAGAGATTTTTCCAAAGGTTCAATCCTAGATGAGTGCCTTCAGCCTTGTGGGTAAAGGGTAGAGATTTTTCCAAAGGTTCAATCCTACAAGAGTGCCTTCAGCCTTGTGGGTAAAGGGTAGAGATTTTTCCATAGGTTCAATCCTACAAGAGTGCCTTCAGCCTTGTGGGTAAAGGGTTGATTTTTCCAAACATTTAATCCTACACAAGTGCCTTCAGCTTTGTGGGTAAAGGGTAGCTCTAGATTTTTCCGAAGGTTCAATCCTACACGAGTGCCTTCAGCCTTGTGGGTAAAGGGTAGAGATTTTTCCAAAGGTTCAATCCTACAAGAGTGCCTTCAGCCTTGTGGGTAAAGGGTCGAGATTTTTCCAAAGGTTCAATCCTACAAGAGTGCCTTCAGCCTTGTGGGTAAAGGGTAGATTTTTCCAAACATTTAATCCTACACAAGTGCCTTCAGCCTTATGGGTAAAGGGTAGCGACTTTTCCAAAGGTTCAATCCTACGTGAGTGCCTTCAGCCTTGTGGGTAAAGGGTAGCGACTTTTCCAAAAGTTCAATCCTACATGAGTGCCTTCAGCCTTATGGGTAAAGGGTAGCGATTTTTTCAAACATTTAATCCTACACGAGTGCCTTCAGCCTTGTAGGTAAAGGGTAGCGATTTTTCCATGCTTTGTGGGTATAGGGTAGTGATTTTTCAAAAAAGTTCAATCCTACATGAGCGCCTTCAGCCTTGTGAGTAAAGGGTAGTGATTTTTCCAAAAGTTTAATCCTACATCAGTGCCTTCAGCCTTGTGGGTGAAGGATAGAAGTTTTTCCAAAAGTTCAATCCTACACGAGTGCTTTCAGCCTTGCGGGTAAAGGGTAGAAATTTTTCACAAGGTTCAATCCTACATGAGTACCTTCAGTCTTACGGGTAGGGATTTTTCAACAGTCAACATATGTGAGCAGACCTGTTAGTGCCTCATTCCTTTTCATGTGTACAACATAAAAAATTTCAAATACGCACATTACAGATTGTACATCAAGTCAGTGTCCAATGCATGTTAGAGACCCCAAGTCATGTTGGTGTCTGGTGCCTTACAGAAATACGAAAACACCCAGCATGCATGCCCACCAAAAATCAAGTATGCAGATGACACAGCAGCATATCACCTGCACAGTATGGGCAAAATAACATGCAGACACACAACCAAGGATACCTGGAATGTTAAAACTTCAGTCATATGAAATTGTTCAACATTTCAAGTCTCAACTGAAACCTTCTGTACACACAAAATGGGGTATTACAACCTATAGAGAACAAAATGAAGGTACAATTACAACAGCTTTATATAGTATAAATATATCCACTACATGCAGCAACATCATTCACAACTTGGCAGACAATACCAATAAGTCAACAATGAAAAACTGGATTCTTAAAACTCTTTTTGTCAATAAGAATAACCATAGCACACAGAAAGAGTGCTCATGTTAGGTTAGGTGTTTCATAAGGCAAAGTTCTGTTCATGCTATAAACACTCTCTTTGTTAATCAAATACTGATCTCTAGTCAGTCATTTGCAAATGACACTACTGTTCAATTCTTGTCCCTTACACAAGATTTGTTCTACCATCCAAGTTACTGAGAACTTGTCTCGGATATTATTGGACTCCATACCAAATATCCACGCAAGTGGACATCAGAATGCACAACTTCTGCCAATGTCTGTATTCGCATATTGTAACTTTAAAAAGTCACTCTGTTACATGAATGCTTCACACTCAAAACTATCATGCAAAGATAATATCTAAGATTATTGATTATTACAGCCTTTTTGCACATCTCTGGTTAGCTATGCATGTACTCTAGTCTATGTCATGCTATATGCAAAGTCTCTCTCTCTCTCTCTCTCTCTCTCTCCTCTCTCTCTCTCTCTCTCTCTCTCTCTCTCTTCTTTCACATGCATGTAGCAGACAGGACAGAGACGACAGGTTCCTGTTATCCAACAGTTGGCAAACATCAGACCTGGAAAGACGAAGTATTTTCTCTGGTTACAGCCACAGACAGGATAAACATTAAAGATGTTTCTTCCAAGATAAGTGTCCCAGCAAATTGAGACTGGCCTGATCTTTGATTAATAACATGGGCCAGACTTAAAACATGATCACTTCATTCCCAGGAATGCCATGAGGCAATCAAATACACCTTAGAATGATGATACATTCACCCTGCTAACAGAGCTGTTAAGTAGCCAGTCATGGATCACCAAGTGTGCCCACTTTAGTACTGGGATGAGTTAGAAAGCCCTGTTAACAAAAGGTAAGCATGACAAAGAAGAGGTGGGGGTGGGTGGGAGGGGGAGTGAGACAGAGACAGACAGACACAGAGGGTGGGAGAAAGAAACACAACCTCCATGAAAAATAAAATCTATCTAGACCTAGTATCATACACTCATGTGTGCATGTATTCATATGGGTATGTGTATAAGTGTGTATGTGTACATGTATACAGAGGCACGGATATACAACCAAACTCGCGTGCACAAACAACAAGCACACACCCACACATAGAGTATCATCATCACTTCATCCTCGTCATCATTTTCACAAATATTGTAAAAGACCAATGGCTGAACATTACTTGGGCCTGGGAGATGCACAGAGTCTAGCGCCCATGTTGATACAAAATTATGTGCCGCACAAGATCAGGTGGGAATAACCCAGTGAGGGAAGTACACAAAATGTCTGTGAACTGGGTATAATTTATAAATGAAGACACTGTTTGGTGGCGAAATGAAGACACTGTTTGGTGGCGTGAACATTCCATTGTGGACTGAAAGAAGTTATGTTACTTAAAGGGCAAAGGTTTTGATTACAAGAATTTTCCAAAAGTACAGCGCACACATGGGTGTGCGCTGTACAGACCGGAGCAATCAATCAGTGCATTCCAGCATGCGTCCTATAGGCAATGTAGCAAGACACAGCGACATAGGTGCATTCCACCAGAAAACAGTTAAACTCCTCCTAGATACTAAGATAGCTCTAGTCATCACCAGATAAATGCATTGTTGTATTCCCCATGTAAAAGCTAACAATTTCAGCCACAATTTCCTTCTCTATCTGTGTGCCACAACAACAGAACTTTCTTCCCTCAGATATGGACTACCCACTCAAACACATCAATAGACACATAATAAAGAATAAAATTATACATAACTACAGAAAATATCAATAGACCCATAATGAAGAACATTGCTCTACAGAAAACAACTTGGTTTTTGAAGGCTTGAGTTTTTTTTTATAATCAATGTTTCAGACAGTGTAATATCAGCCACTGTGATTTTGTGAAAATTCAAATGAAATTGACCTTGACGTGCATCAAGGGCAATGGTAGACTGTAAAAAATATGAAAACAAATTTTACATATTGTAAGAAGTCCCTGAAAAAGTGCTCTTCGTACGCCTTCCCTGAAAATACATAAAAATAACAACAAAACTTTGTAGTGTGCCTAACTGCTCTCTAGGCACTTACAATTCTACAATTTTAATAAATGAAATATACATGTAACACAGTCATTATTTTTTCCCATTAACATCATGCTCTCAATAACAACAATACATACAACATACCACAAGAACACAAAGTTAATTCAAACACAAGGATTCACAGAAGAGATGGGTTGGGTCCTGGAAGAGGACAGGTAAGGCAAATTTCTAAAATCAAACAGCAGAATATTTCACAGAAAATGTCCAAAATGAGGAAAAGATCAAAAAGCATAAGTCTTGCATCTGTATTAAGGGATTCTGAATACAGAATAGACTATCAGAAAAGCGAAGAGCAATGGACAGAGAACAGGCATGGAGTAATTCAGAGACATAAGTGGGAACAGTACCAGAGACAACACCGTAACACATACAAGCAGTCTCGTATCTGATATGCTATTCAAGCAGGGATGTTGAACTCTCAGTCTCAAAGCGAAAAGCTTTAAGGGCGAGTCTTTCTGCCAAACTGTGAACTGTCTGTAGAGGTTGAATAACACTTAACAGATAAGGCAGCACCAATAAGAAGACTGTTACAGTAATTTAGATGAGAAAGTACACAGAGTTAGACAGTTTCAGGCCCTTTTTCTTCTTCTTCTTCTTTTTTTTTTCTCTTAGTCTGAGTGATCTTGACCTTGGTGCCTTGTCTTTCAAATTTATACTTTCCGGACTCCTTAATGGTTCACACCTAGACCAACATTTGGTAAAGGTCCACCAAAAAAAACCCAGAAAATTGTATCCTCACATTACTGTCACAGACAGGTACACATTCTTCGCCACCCCTGTTGAGGAATATGAAATAATCTTTTTTCTTTTTTAAAAAGGGAGATTAGAAAAAAGAAAAGAAAAAAAGAGACTGGTGTTTTCAAAAATAAAATATCTTGATAAAATTCAGCACTGTATCGTCCAGCTGACAGCAATTTTTTTTCTTTTTTAAAAAGGGAGATTAGAAAAAGAACAAAAAAGAGACTGGTGTTTTCAAAAATAAAATATCTTGATAAAATTCAGCACTGCATCGTCCAGCTGACAGCAATTTTGAACACTTAATAATAACAGGATTACATATGAATATGAGAAAAACAAGGCAGGTCAAAAGCTAGCCCTGCAAGAACCTTAACATGCTTTGAGAACTTTACAAACAACATCAAAAGCTTAACATAAAGAAAAAGAAGTGAGTTTTTACTTTGAGCAGTGTACACACAATGAAATAAATACTACAAAAAACACAAAAAAATAACAGTTGTGAAACATGTGACATGTCACACAATTATTGGAAAAGAAAACAATGGACAAATACAACCAATTCATGCATCACAAAATTATCAGTCACGTTCTAAACCACAAGAGATTCACAATGTAAGTAAATTCATTAACTAGACATCTACATGTACAATATTTTTTTCTTCTGCAGTTAAGCTCTGAACAGTCAACAATGACGGATTATTCAAGCACAACTGTAATGGATGGGTTAGAAGTAAACTAAGGAAGCAATACACTATGATTATATTCTCTGACTCATCATTCAAGGACTAAGGATCCAAAAGCAAAAGACAAAGATATATTAGTGAAAAAGGACAAACGAGTTCACAGAGCATCCACAAAGGTTGTCTGTTCAGAGCTTCAGTCCACAGTCTATAACAGAAAATGGAAGAAAGGTGCACATGTATATACCTTGTTACCTTTGCTTATGGGCAGCTCGCCAGAGGATGGGTCAAGGTGGGGCCATGTTTCTGGGGAGGGGGACAATCCCAGCCCCCAAGTCCCCTAAAGGCAGGGGTCCAAGGGCTGGGGAGGGCAGGTCTGAGGGGCTTGGCAGAGAATAGTTGTGCATTGGAGCCAAAGGGGTAAGTAAGAGTGGAGCACTGCCACCATCCAGGCTGCTGCCACTGATGCTAGAGGCAGAAGTAGTCTCCAGGCCCACACCAATCGCTGCCTGTGGGTCTGAAGAAGCTTCGCCCACGCAAGTCACGCTGGGCGCTCCTGTCAGCCCCCCCAACAAGCTGCCTGTCATGATTGGAGCAGGCTGAGGAGTCAGCTGTCGTGGAAGGGTCAAAGGGTTTCCAGACCTGGCCACCACATCACCCAATGAACTGATGGCATGAGGTGAGGTTGATCCTGCAGGACCCACGGCTCCCTTGGCCCCCACAGTAGGGACAGTGCCAGTCTGCATCCCCTGCACAGCAGGCAAGGCTAAATACACTCTGCCGCCTGTGCCTTCAGCAGTTCAGCAACAACCACCACAGTAGTGCTTTCCCTACTGCCTAATTGCTTCTACCTACTGCAGGGGTGACACATTTCCATTTGCCTACACCAATAGCTCATACTGTGTGCCATGTTTGAGAAAAATAACAAGCAATGACCACGTCCAAAGATAACATTCTATCCACTCTTGAACCTATTACATGTATAATAAGCCCCACTCCCCAAAGCATACAAATCCAAACCAGCTTCATTTAAATAGCAACAAATCTGAATTAAGGCAAATGATGAATGAATCAAAGATTTACCTTTCCAGGAGTCGTCTGCCTCTGGCGAAGGAGACTTGCCACAGTTTTGGTGTTTCTGGCTGGCTCTTCAGATGATTGAACTGTGCAGGGAGACGGACTTGAAAGAGTAGATGAGGAATTCACTGGATTGCTGCCTGTAGTTAAGCTGCTGAGAAAAGTGCTGCTGCTTTGGGAAACTATGTCTGTACAGTTCAATGTTCCATCTGTGGCAGACCCGGTGGTAAGTTGGCTATCCACAGAGGTGTTAACAGTCTGAGTGGGTGAGGAAGACGGTAGGGCAAAAATCCCTGAGGGCATACCAGAGACTACCGTGACCAACTGAGAGGAAGAGACAGAAGTTGTGGTTGGCATCACCAGCTGGGTAGGGACAGGGCCTGACATCAGACTCTTGGCCAAAAGGGAATGTGCCACAGGCTGTGTCATCATCCCCACAGTGCTCACAGTCACAGTTATCCCAGGGCTACTACTTGACTTTCCAACACTGTCATTGACCAACTGCTGTTGTGACAAACACAGGTTTCCATTTACTGTTGCAGGTAGGGTTATCAACTGATGAAGTTTGGTGTTAGGCAACTGCCCCATTGTGACAATGCCTCCAGTCTGTAACTCTGGCTGCACAACAGTACCCCCTGACACAACCATAGGATGAAGTCCATTATTAGCAGCTGTGGAGTTTGCAGAAGGGTCCTGAAGCTGACCAATGATACCCACAGCCATCTGAGACTGTGTAGCTATGCCAGTTGTAACCTGTGGTTGTGTCGAAGTGTTAATCGTGTTTACTGCTACCTGTGGATGCATACCCAACTGCAGATTACCTGTTATCATCTCGGGCTGCACAGGTGCGCTGACAATGCCTACCTGGGGCTGAGATGATGCACCCAAAATGCCCACTGGCATCTGCACTTGGTTGGATGAGCTAAGCATAGCTACGGGCATCTGCGGCATCTGAGAATGTGATGACATGGCTAGTGCTGCTGTTGTAACTGGTGAGTGAGCAATGTCGGCAGAATGTGTCGATGTATCATCCAGGTCAGCAGTCATTTGGGAATGGGTAGAGATGGAAGGGGAAGGAGAGGACTGGCTTGAACCACTGTCTGCTCTGGATTTCTTGGGTCGAGAAGCTTTGGCCTTGGATTTTTTAGCTGCTGTTCCCCCAACACCTGCACCTCCTTCCAACGACTGACGTACCTTTAGATAATACAATTTGATTATACCTTTAAACTTTAATAAGACACTGTGCTTTCCAAAGGCAGGAGAATCTAAATACAATACCAATATTGTTATTTAAGAAACAACCTTAATGTGGATTTTTTAAAGTATTATATAACAGGGTTATTACATTTTTCTAAATTTTACTACAGCCAGCTTTTTTTCTTTTTTTCCCCCCAACTCATTCTGAATTTTTTTCGGATCAATGACCAAGAATGGTGAAACGGGAAAACAATAACTCAAAGATGTAGTTCTAGGTTCATGGTAACACATATTTTTTTATGGCAATTATAAATATTTGATGGTCTTTCCTTGTTTGGATCAACTTTGAAAACAAAAGTACAATGTAGGAAAAATAAACTTTTCTTTCCTATTTTTTAAAAGACATTTATCCACATGGCTTCTTGATTTATATTAGCAATCTAGAACCCATCTTCTCTCCAACAATTTCTTTTCCAATCCTTCACCCATCTCTTACTACAAAAATCAGTTGTTTTGATTTTTGAGGTTTGTTTGTTTGACTGTTGTTTTGTTTTCTTTTTTGTTTTGTTTGTTTTTTGGGGGCCTGTCTCTTTCTCCCTAGTCAGCTTTTGACAATTATAGGCTGTCCTTGTATAGCTCTAGTTTCCAAGCTCATCTGAACTCACTGCACAGTATGCAGATTCAAACAATTTAGAGGAACACAGAGAACTAAAACTGTCAGGTGAGCTGACAACATTCCACAATGCTGTTGTACAGTCTTCATCTTCGGTGGGCATACATATTGGGCATATTGGGTGTTTTCATGTTAATTTCCTTAAGTCAGCAAGTGACATGACTTATAGGATCTTTAACATGCATATGTGATATTCTGCATGCATACATATACAAAAAGGGGTTTAAGCACCCGCTTTAATAAACGTTAAAACACATGCATGTATTGTAGTAATTTGATGCACATACTATTGTTAATGAACAGTATTCATACTGCCAAAAATATTTTCATTTAATACATACAGTATATTTAATTGTTACAGAAGAAGACTATTTCTAATTTTCACTCCATGATACTGATACACTGTTCTCAAAGCCGTTTATATGATACACTATCAGTTACTTTTAAATCATCTGAATCTTAACATTTTAAATCATCTGAATCTTTAACATACCTGTGCCTCAAGCCTCTTTTGATGTTTGTTCTGCTGTTCTTGCGCATCCTTCAGTCGCTGTGCTTGTGCCAAAATTTCCATGATGCGCTCATTAGTGGACCTGACAGACGGTGGGGGTGTAAGATCAGATATGTCCAACTGTTGTGTAAGAGTGCCTTTCACACTTGGGTAGGAAGGCATCCTGGCAACATCACTACTCTGACTATTTTCACTTTCTCGGTCAAGACTTTTGAATGTTGGCTGGGCTGTTTGAGACTGAAATGTTAGACAACAGTTCAGGTTGTCCAATTCCTTGTCCTTGACTTCCAAGGTGGATGTGGCTGGCTGTGGAAGCACTCGTAAGTCCTGTGGGCTTTGGACTGGCGTCACTGGCAAAGATAAACTGGGAGGGGACTGACTGGTTTTCTTCAAAGGAGATGAAACAGGGGAGAGAATGGGGGGAGGAGGCGACTTCTCATCCGACAATACAGAAGGGGTAGGAGAGGATGTTGGAGTCGACAGGGAGGCCAGAGTCAAGTGTGGCGCTGAAGTAGACAATGATATTTGTGAAACAGAGTCAGCATTCAGTAGTGAGGTGTTCTGAAGCACACCACGGGGGCTGCTGGACTCTGGCAAATTTTGCAACAATTGTGCACTCTTATCTTGGTTGGGTACAGCAAGAAGAGGGCTCATGCCTTGCTGAAGTGAACTGCTTGATGTTTCCTTAGAAGGTTGGGATATGGTACACATGGGATTCTTGGTCATCAAGGCAGCTGATGGCTGGCCTTGGCCGGAGCTGTCAAATGAACCTTGAATTCCTGTGGAAACTATTGTGTTTTTGAGAGGATTAAAGAACTGGAGGTTTTGAAACTGATTTTGCTGAGAGGCAGTCAACAAGGTAAAGGAATTTCCCTGTATGTCTGAACCCCAGGTGTTGGCCTGAACTCCTTGGTCAGTGTTTTCTGTGGTTACAGTGGGCATCACCTTGGAACTTTTTCCTTTCTTTTTTTTAACTGAAGTCTCTCTCTTCACAGTCTCTGGAAACTTGAATGCCGATGTATTTCCCATCATAGTGGCCAACTTAAATATTCCTACACCTTTGGGTACTTGTGATGCCAGAGCTGACATCACTGTTGGCACACACTCATCTGTTTTCACTGTACCTTCTGGCAGACCGGTGTTCTTGTTCATTGTAGACACTTCTTTGCTCAACTCTGTGCTTTTCTGGTACCTGTCTGTCCAACAGAATCCAGGCCTATCACCTTTCTCAGAAACTCTTCTTCAAAAGTGGTTTTTTTCTGAGTAAGAATAGGTGTCTTCTTTGCATTACTGTCATTGTAATAAAAGGAAATTTTTGCTTTGGGTGATGCCGCAGGGGCATCAGGCAGTACTGATTCTTCAGTTTGAGTGTTCATCTCAACCAGTACTGGTTGTGCTGCAGTCACTGACGATGTGCTGCCACCTCCTTCCTGCACCTCCACTGTGGTTTCCTCTTTTCGGTCAGCACCTTTTGGGGTGGAAATGGCACCAACCACAGTACCTCCATCAGCTTCTTTTTTCTTTTTTTGTCTGACTTTGGGTTCTCCGTGGGCCTGATCAGCACTTTTTCGTTTCCTAGGTTTAGCTTTTGGCGGTTTTTCACATGGGATTTTAGTTGCCTTCTTATCCTTGTTCTTCTTGGCACCTTTTTTCTTGGGGTTATAATCCTCATCTTCTTCATCCGACTCAACTTTCTGTCGTTTCGTGAACTGTTTAGAAGGAGGGTGTCGTTTTGATACCAACCCATCTCCTTCTTTTTTTGACTCTCTGCAACACAACACAAACTTTTCAGGCTTCTGTCAAATGAAATCATATTATTCTTAAAATCAGGAGTTAAATTTGTCAAGGATCAGGACAAAACGCACGATGAAATGGTTGAACTCGACCATGCATACAAGTGTCTACAGGAACGGGGCGAAGGGGAGAGGCATAGAAGAGAGAATTGCCTGAAAATACATTTCTCCGCATAGGCCTATTAACTGTCAACTGTTTGTATTCTACTTGCAGATGGCTTATTAACTAAGGCTGCAAGCCCTTTTGCATTGCATTCTGCGCAATATGGAATGGAAACATGGCCCCTGTTTTCCAGGTTTCCTCTCTTAATGATGTTCATACGCTCTTAAACCAGCCAGTCCTTTTCACCAGTATCATTAATTTCACATGCAAGTTGAACACTAGTGAGGATGACTATTGTAGTATAATCTTAATACAAAATCTTTGCCAAGTACACATAACACAAACACAAACTATATATCAGCAATGATATGCAATGAGGCAAAGGCAAGCACTGACCCAATTTTTGCTGCTTTTCCCATGCCTATGCAATGATTTCCTTATGTTACCATGTGTTTTATGCTGAATCTCTCCTCTTTTAAATGCTGTCTTTCTTTAGCTTGAGTGAGTCATTGTTGCCAAAATGAGCTAGAACTGAGAGTACATGGAGGCATCTGTGCATGCCGTGGCCCATTACATCAACACAAAGCACGATAGCCCATTGTCCCTACAATGGTTGCTCTGCTTGTCTCTGCCATTAAAGCAACATGGTTATTTTAAGCACAACTGTGTTTGTCTCAGCTTTCTGCTAATATCTGATTCAACTGAAACAAAAGTTGAGCAAAAGTACCATGAAAATACTATTTCTTTCAGATTAAAACAACAATTGTTCAAAAATGGTCCAGAATAATTCTAAGTACAAAAAGAAAGTCAATTTTATTCTCTTACCAATGGATTATGAAATTAATGCGACATCAATGGCATAGGCAAGCTTTATACCACGAAAGCGAGACCCATGTCGTTCAGTTTAAAAAATGGCAGCCTTATCTGATCACAGCATGTCAGGCAACTTCAATGACAATTTTGGTTGGTTCTGATAATAGTGGTTGGTTCCGAAGCCTTGTTGGCATGTCATGTTAATAAGACTTTGTTATACCTCCATTATATTATCAAAATCGTTCATAAACATTTCAGAGTTTCCTTTAACAAGATTTTAGGCATGAAAGTGGTCATTCTCTGGAATGATTTAGAATATGTCGTGTTGTTTAACATCATGACGCACCACTCGACCTGCTCAATCTTTTCAAACATTAATCACTTTGTGTATTTTCACTGCACATGTGTATGATGTAATCGACTGCAACAAGGAAAAATGACTAGCTCTCTCTCTCTCGCTCGTCTCCTCTCTCTCTCTCTCTCTCTCTCTCTCTCTCTCTCTCTCTCTCTCTTTTCTCTCTCGTTTTTATTGTCTCAAAGTCTGTTGAACGCATGCAGACACATTTCTCTTTTTTTTTTTTAAGTTTAGAAATTCACGGGAGGTAACCCATTTCACTGCTAGAAAATTAACACACAAGATCAGAGTACACTTGGGATTTGTTTTTTGTTATTGTTGCCATGGCTATTCATATAAACATACTTCATTATTTGTTTGTGTTATTTATTCTTTTTGTCAGTAATTTGTTTGCTGTGCTGATCTGTGCTTGATTGAGTACACAAAATTTCACAGAGTTGGCTTCTATATCACAGTCACAAGCAGTTTCAGTTGGTGTTGTTTTTCAGTAACTCAAGGTGAGACACAGAGAGAGAGAGAGAGAGAGAGAGAGAGAGAGAGGGGTGTGTGTGTTGTGTGTGTGTGTGTGTGTGTGTGTGTGTGTGTGTGTGTGTGTGTGTGTGTGTGTGTGTGTGTGTGTGTGTGTGTGTGTGTGTGTGTGTGTTGGTGTGTGTGTGTGTGTGTGTGTGCGCACGTGCGCGTGCATGCATGCATGTGTGCACAGCATGTTGTGTGTGTAAGCTATACCTTCAAAGCTTGTGTACATATGAGTGTGTGATAAGTAACAAATACAACATTGCCTTTCCATCTTTCTTAATCTTTTAAACAGAAAACAACAAGAAGCACATATGACTAAGAACAAAAATCGAATTTAGATTTTTTTTTTATGCGATTGTCAAGCCACAGAAAGTATGTGATAAAAATGAATTGTACATGCATGTGTATTTATCCTTAAAAATCATTTTGAGTGCCATCTTTCTTTGCAAATTTATCTTGCTTAATCTGAGTAAGTTTCTTGGAAAGGACGATGATGTGGAACAAAACCAGCCATTCAACAATCTGAAAATGAGCAATCAGCACCTGTAAAACGTCAGAAGGGCCTACCACAGACCCAGGATCAGACCAACCTGATGATCTTTTTCTTTATGTTTGTTTTTTAACTTCAACCTGATGATCTTAGTGACACTGTTTCAAAACAAAAAAAACATGTGGATCTGAGGGAGAACATGAAAATAATCCTTTCACTTTTCCTTCGGCAACAAGACAAGAGAACAGGGCACTAGTTGATTATGGTTTTGTTTGGGCTATTATATTGGCAAAATAAAAAACACATCAATCCAAACCTTGCCAGTGTTGGGTTCATGCAGAGGTATATATGGTGAAATATCTTACACCCATGTAATGATACCAGCAATAAAGTGCCTATGTTGTGAAGTTTGTCATTACATCTTACTTTTTAGTAAATACAACCATTGTCAAAAAATGGATCCTACCTTGTCCCGATTCTTCTCAGAAAAACTTTGGTCGATATCACCAGATATGTTTACAGTGATCATGATCTCAACTTGGAAGACCAAGAGCAAAATATAGCAAATCCTGGTAACGTTAGCAGATGAGTAGTATTTTTGGTCAGAAGGGTGGGGGTTAGGCAGGTTGGGATAGATGGGAGTGAGCAGGAGGAGGTAAAATTTTTCTTCAAAGTGTGCCATTCCGGCATTTCATTTCATAGACTGAATACAAGTGGAATACAAATCACTTTATTTCACCATCTTCACAAATCAAGGAATTATGTGCATCTGTTTATACATAAAATTGCACAAATATTTGGATTTTGCATCCCAGTATCTGAAATACTATTAGATTTTGTTTCCTGAAAAAAAATTCTCTGTATATGTGAAATATTTCATTTCTCAATTTTTTTAATTTTTTTTTGGTGGGGGGGGGGGGGGGGGGGGGCTAGAAACTGGTCAGTGCCCTCTGTAAATGAAGCTACTGTTTGTTATAAACAAATATAACCAGGTAATCTCAGCAACTAAACTAAATTTTGTCCAATTATTTGAAAGCAAATGCATCCTTCTTGCTGCCAGAAAAAGAGGAGGTTAACAATAGGCACTGTCCTTTACTTTGAATTTCAAGGTCTGAATTCAAGTGATCTGGCTGATATCCTACTGCATGGATGTATACATGTCAAGTGCAAAGACTGATCCTACAATTTGACCAATGTTTTAGCAATGTACTAAAGTATGCACAGATGAATAATCATTTTTTAATAAATACATGCAAACCAAGCAGTCAGAACATGGGAGTTTATTATTATTTTTACAAAATACTGAACAACCCACACATGAAATAATGAGAATTATACAAACAATACAGTCTGAGCATACCGATGCTAACAGAAGTAAATTATATGTTCTGAGTTTGAGAGGAATCTGGGCAAACCAAACAAGTTGCAGACACTGTTTCTATTCCTCTGATCAGCTGCAAATATACTCACTTTTCTCTATATTTAGCATTCCTAAATATAACCCATTATTTCTACTCTGAAAGGACTTTTACAACCCATACTCACGCCTTTGGCCGGCGAATGACAGTATGTCCTTCAGGATGCGGTGCAATGTCCTTTCCTTGCTTCCATGCTTCAAAACGTTCAGGCTGAAAGCGCTTCACAAAACAGTCCATGTTGATCTTCACACCATCCTTACGACATTCACACTGGAAAAGACAAAACAAAGCATCTCTAGACCCTGCACTTACAAGAATCCACTGCAAAATCACACACAATTGGCAGTGACATGGGATGGTGGGGGACCTTCCCGGCACAAAAGTAAACTGACTGATGAGCCAAACCTGTCACTATAGCAGGTGTAGAGGAAACAAAAATACCATATGACTGTGACATTATGGATGCAGTTTTTCACCTTGGCAAGCCGGACCACCCAGTGTGCATTAGGATCAAGATCAATGCCGTCAAAAACGCAGTGATCTCAAAGAGCTCAACCCCCAAAAATTACCCTCTAACACAGTTCCTGCGAATGGAGTGCCCCTGAACTTAGGTGCAGTCTCAACAAATGAGGAAAATCCCATCTGACTTTACACAGTTCACTTCATGGTGATCCTGGCACTATATAGAGCACATACCTTGGTGAAATCGTGCATAACTGGAATGACAGGGATAGGGGAGCTGCCAAGGAGCAGACTGAGCTTGTACAGGGCCGAGGAGAAAGAAACCAAGAACAGAAAGCATAAAGAGGGATCGGCATATCAAACTTTTTATTATCACTGTCCTCTACAACCAAATGCCAAACAGCTTCACCAGGCATGTTCGAATCTACCATTTCAACTTTCAAACTTTAAAAACAATCATTTTGGGAAACTACTCTACACATCAGTGTTCTTTTTTTTTTCTTTGCATTTACAGAATGTAGAGACAATGGAAAATAAGATAGTTGTGCTCTTATGAGATGAGTATTGCCATGACAAACACAGCTGCCCAAACAAAACCATATGTTCAGAACAGCAGTCCATGTAACTGCATAATGACATTTACCTGTCACATACAGATATATGCAGAACTGAGTTAGAAATATATATAAATGTATACACATACATATACAAGCACTAATTCAGATCTTTTAATCTTTTGAATAAATGATTCAATCTTCCTGATAGCTTTTTACAATATCAAACAAAATATGACTAACATGGATACCAAAAAAGGATCCAATGAAATGTCTTTACCTGCAAACAGCGTTTGCCATATTCAATCCACCGTACTGAAGCAAAGTTGGTGGACTCTGCACAGTTGAACCCATGGTTGTAGCCAGAATGGTAGCCATATGGAAATGTTATCATGATTTCTCCAGCTTCCTGTGTGATCTGAATAAAAGATCAAAAGTGCATCATCATTAGAGTTATATCATGTACAGTGTTCAAACTAAACATGTTTTTATTGAATCTGTACCTTTTTTATCATTTACACACTTACATGACAAGCACTTTTTTCTATCATCATTGTGCTTCTTCCAATCTATTTATTCATAAGCAGTCAAAATCTTTTTTTTTTTTAAGTTCTGTAAATCATCTAATAAAGTGAAGGGGATTTTCGTTGTTGTTGTTGTTGTTGTTGTTGTTGTTTTGTTCACAAATGATGCAAAAATAAAAATTAATTTAAAGAAAAACTTGTGTTTAACGATAAGAACCCTTGAGAAGACAGAGTATTCAATCAGTATTATTTTTAAAAAATTATAATAAACTCATCTCATTATTGTTTATAAAATTATAACAAACTCATCTTGTTATGGTGTTTTATTGTAGTTTCACAATGTGAAGTAAGAGATAACCACAAGAACAAAAGCATGGATTTGTCAGTTTGAAGCTGTGTAAACAGTGTAGCAATCATACTAGAGGTAAGGATTACTGACTGGGTGGGTGTATTAACTAACTGTGGCAAAACATAGGAAAGCCAGGCTCACAAGTTTTATTTTCTAGATATAATACCAAAAAAAATTCTGATACAAGATAAAAAAAATCGACATACAATAGTTCACTACAGTGCAACATTTGCATTTTTGACTTTACACAAGTCACTTCTAAGATTTCAAAGTTTCTAAATCAATATGCACAAAACAGAAATAATTCATCAATTATTAGCAATGCCGTATGGGCAGAAATGCCACATCAATTCTGTGCTCTCAAAATCTGAGATCGGCCACTAACTGGGCTGGGA
This sequence comes from Monoplex corrugatus, assembly GCA_030674185.1. Classification (NCBI taxonomy): domain Eukaryota; kingdom Metazoa; phylum Mollusca; class Gastropoda; order Littorinimorpha; family Ranellidae; genus Monoplex; species Monoplex corrugatus. The sequence continues at coordinate 48,725,890 of CM060315.1, forward strand.
TGGGGGTTGGGGGGTGCGGTGTGGGTGGGGTGGGGGTGTCTTCAGTTGAATCAAGTATTACTGCCTCTTTAACTCTTTCACCGACAAGTTTCCCCAGAAACGGCACTCCTCAGTGCCAAGTATACTTTGGGCAGCCAATTTTGCAGCGCAGTATGCATTTTTAAAAGCTTATATCTCAAAGATTATTAAACATTTTCACTTACTTTTTTTTTTTTTTACTGTGTAAAGGGCAGATGTATTTATATATGAATGCTTGCTTATGTTTATGTGCTTGATTGATTATTCCACAGATAATCTTATTATAAAGAAAAACTTTTTTTTCCATACGGTTTAGTAGTTGTACTACTGACCTTATTTCGTGAGTTGTGCGCCAGATATCATTATAATAAATGAGGAAAAGCAATGGAAAATCTACACACAAAGTCAGCTGTCTGCTTATTCTACTCAGAGTCATAGACAATACGTGTCGATTTGCAGCCATTTTGGAGAAAACGCTTCGGAGAAAATGTGACGTAAATTCCGACAGTTAACAAAGCCACACTTCGGCCTTACTGCTGAAAAACTAGGTCGCTGGGTAAAGTTTGAAAATAGCACAGTCGCCTGCATTCACCAGTGGAGCTACAGAAGCTTTGTAACCACATGAAAAGTTATCGTTTAGCATGACCCCCTCCAAGTCGCACAAATGCGACCATAGTGGTCGTACGGGAAATCGCTTGATTGCGACCATGGCGGGAAAAGAGTTAATGAGTGTTTCATTCTCATTTTTAGTCTTATGTGAATTAAAAATGAATAAAGATTTGCATGAATGCCAATTTATAGACAAAGAGTCAAAATAGAATTAGTTATTTGATAAGAAAATCAAAAATCCTAATTCAAGCGTACTCACAGTGACGGTATGTACTCTGAATCACAATTTTTTGTGGATGCTTCACTATTTCGGTTGGCATGGCTATATTTATGAACCAATCATACTGTAGTTTTGCAGCGAATGAGAATTAAGCGAATATAACACAATGAATAATCATTACAATGCTTTGTGTGCCAGTTTTGAGCCGAGATTGACGTTTCCTAAGTTTTGCTGTCTTTTATTGGAAAAGTTTCAAGCTAAGTCACCATTTTTAGAACTTCTCATCGCCAGGAGTTGATTGTACATGCTTTTTCCTATACTCATGTGTAATATGAAAATCAGTTTGATGTAAAATGCGGTCGTACATGAACTTTTTACACAAAGATCTGTACCAGTGTATCAGTAACACAACCTCGGAATGTGCCAACTCCAGTAGGCCTCATACGCTAACAGAATGCTGTGCAAGTTTCAGTTCAGCAAGGTTTGCTTTCCAGACTGAGACCAGCAATCAACAGATCAAGTTCTATCTGTAGCACTTTTTCAAAAAAGGACAACTGTGTCAGAGCTCAATTCTGAGCTGTCAGCTGAAACTAGGCTCATCTCTAATTACACACACACACACACACACACACACACACACACACACACACACACACACACACACCACACACACACACACACACAGGGAGAGAGAGAGGGACAGAGAGGGAAAGAGTATGACACAAACACACACAGAGACAGAAATAGAGAGAGAGAAAAAGACAGTGTGGTCAGGACACACACTAATAGTATTTCACATGAAACACGCTGTACGCACATGCTAAATACACATCGTTTATGACATATCTACCATACAGTACGTACACGCGAAATACACATTGTTTATGACATAATCTACAAACCACTTATAGTTTACATACAGTAGCAATGCCGCATGAAAAATTGAAATTGGGTTTTGATTTTAAAAATGTATATGGTTTTGAAGATATTGTTGTTCTGAGTAAAAAGCAGTTTAAATTTTTCAAATCGGACCAATAGTTCACGAGATATTCCAATTTGAAACGTCAAAAATTTCTTAAATTTTGGTACCACGTTTTAGTAGGACAAAGAAGAGATGTGTGGGACCATCTGTCACAGAACAAACCCATCAAATGGCATGGTATGCTGATTTTGCTGGAAATGACATTCATTTTGTAATTGTGGGAGACATACAGGATCAAATGTCATGAAATTTTGATCGTTGATGTATTTTTGTATGCCGAATTGAATGAAACCATTATCGTAACTCTGCTACGAGCCATTTTTGTCTTAATACAGGAAACATGTGACATTTGGCATGTTTTATCAGTTTTTCATTAATAATTGCCCATATTGTATCAATAACAGACAAAAATGAAGCTAGAAATAAAACAAGGATATATAATCATTTCATGAGATAGCTATAAAATCATTTTGCTCATAGTTCAAGTGTCTTATTACTGCAAATCAAACCAAAAAAGTCACGACTCGCTACTTCAGTATCTTATGAATAATTTGTAATATTTCATCAGTTTCTGTACATATAAAACTAAGGAAATCTGAGAATCAATGACTTCTGGAATCACTTAAATAATTGAAATATTAAAAATTACTGCATGTTTTTATGCTGTAGTCTATCCAAAAATATCATCCAATCAGAATTCTTCTAAAAACTAAACACACACACATACACATGCACACACACATAACACACATACACATACATACACACAGAGGAAAACATCACAGACAAGATTTTTGTACATTACATTTGATTTTGATTTTATACATTAGTGTTTAGACTGTGGATGAGTCAAGTCCCTGAACATTTAGCATAGCCAGCATCCAAAGAAAACTTCAGGAAGGATCATATCGCCATTCAGGTCACTTAATTCCTGCAATAGAGAAATATATGAATTTCTGCATAATATATACTATTCACTGAGAGATTGGAAAGGAAAGGAAACCATGATGCATAGTCTTCACATCAATATTACTTTAAGTTACATTAAGCCCAAACTCGCGACTTTGATTTTTAGCATATTAGGCCTACTTGTAAAAATCCACCAAAGCTGAGCAATCCTACTAAGTATTTCCAGTGTAATCTTGCCCTTTAATACAAATCAATAACAATAGACTGCTACTAAATAAGATGCAATCTTCCCTTTAAAACAAACTGATGACAATAAGCCTATCCTTTTCAGATACTGACAACAAATTGAAAGTATGTAAGCTAATGGATGGCCTACTTTACAAATAATACAACTCATAGCCTTCTACTAAATTTCAAAACCCAAATGAAGAATATTATAACAATGACAGAAGATTTTGTTTTGCGACATTCTAAATCTCTGTGTGTGTTAGTGTGTGTGTGTGTGTTGTCAGAGAGAGAGAGAGTGTGTGTGTGTTGTCAGAGAGAGAGAGACAGAGAGAGAGAGAGAATCATGCCTGTTAACAATGACATGGATATGAATATATTGGGGCCTATTTACTTATTTATTCATTTCTTGATCTGTGTGTGTGTGTGTGAGAGAGAGAGACAGAGAGCGAGACAGAGAGAGAGAGAGATTCATGTCAAGGAAAGTACAATGACTTGCACAGAATTGTTTGTTGATTTGAAAAAAAAAATTATTTAGACCTATTTATTCATTTATTCATTTATTTGAGAAAGAGAGAGAGAGAGAGAGTTGGGGAGGTGGGTATGCGCACCCCTCTGTTTGGGCAAACCCATTTTCCACGGCTCCGCAAAGCCCGTCGAGCACATAGTATTTTTAGTAGTAAGCTCGCCCGTCGTGGGGTGAGCAGATCTACACAGCGACATGCAAGTTAGCATGACCTCAGAGAGGAAATGGTTGACGAACCTACCTTCGGCTGACAACTCCGAATCGAGTTCAAACGCAGTTGTCCTTTTCTTGAAAAATACAATGTTACAGATAAAACAGAACTTGATCTGTTGATTGCTAGTCTTTGTCTGACAACGCAAAACTTGCCGAGCTGAAACTTTCACAGCGTTCTGTTACGCGCAGTAGGCCTATGGCATCGACACATTGCGACGTTGTTTTGCTACTGATCTGGTGTAGATCCTCGTGTAAAAAGTTGGCGTACGGCCGTATTTTACATCAAATTGATTTCATATTACACATGCATATAGAAAAAAGCATGTAAAATCGAATCCCGCCGACGAGAAGTTCCAAAAATGGCGACTTACCTGGAAAACTTTTCCGATGAAAAAAAGCAAAACGTTGGAAGCGTCGATCTCGGTTCGAAACTGGCACACATAGCTCTCGTTGGGATATATCATTCTGTTACATTAATTCTCGTTGGCTGCAAAATTATAATGTGATTGGTTCACAAATATAGCCGTACCGACCAAAATAGTGAAGCACCCGAAACAAACTTCGATTCTGAACGCATACCGTCGCCGCGAGTGCGCCCGAAACGCGGATTTCGACTTTCTCATCAAGTAACTAATTCCATTTTCGCTCTAAGTATATAAAAAGGCAATCATTGAAATCTTTATTCATTTCTAATTCACATAAAACAAAAAAATAAGAATGAAACACCGATTAAAGAGGCAGTAATACTTGATTGAACTGAAGACCCCCCCAATTTTGCGGCCGGCCCCAGTTTTTGGTACCACAAATTTGACGTCGCGTTTCGGTTCGCACAGCATTGCTACATACAGAGCTTCACAAATAAACTAAATCAGAAGTTTAAAAAAATGACAGAAACGCACTACATGATATTAAAGATGGGGTAAGATGCAATTTCTAAGCCTCTGATACAAAGCACTCGCAGGCACCGACTTGCTTTGTCAATTAGACTACGAGGGGGATGGGAAAGATGGTCGGCACCACTGCCTTATCCAACTCGATGGGTAGTCAGAAAGAAGGAAGTGACTGCCATGTAATAGCTGCTTCAAGTAAAACATCATCACACCCATACTATAGTAATATTCTTAAGATTTGTTTTAAAAATGGTAGTAGCAATGCCGCATGAAAAATTGAAATTGGGTTTTGAGTTAAAAGATTTATATGGTTTTGAAGACATTGTTGTTCTGAGTAAAAAGCAGTTTAAATTTTTCAGATCGGACTATTAGTTTACGAGATATTCGAATTTGAAGCGTCAAAAATTTCTTAAATTTTGGTACGTTTTAGTGGGACAAAGAAGAGATATGTGGGACCAGCTGTCACAGAACAAACCCATCAAATGGCATGGTATGCTGATTTTGCTGGAAATGACATTCATTTTGTAATTGTGAGAGACAGACAGGACCAAATGTCATAAAATTTTGATCGTTGATGTATTTTTGTATGCCAAATTGAATGAAACCATTATCGTAACTCTGCGACGAGCCATTTTTGTCTTATTACAGGAAACATGTGATATTTGGCATGTTTTATCTGTTTTTCATTAATAATTGCCCATATTATATTAATAACAGACAAAAATGAAGCTAGAAACAAAACAAGGATATATAATCATTTCATGAGATAGATATAAAATCATTTTGCTCATCGTTCAAGTGTCTTATTACTGCAAATTAAACCAAAAAAGTCACGACTCGCTACTTCAGTAGTCTTATGAATAATTTGTAATATTTCTTCAGTTTCTGTACATATAAAAGGAAATCTGAGAATCAATGACTTCTGGAATCACTTAAATTAGGTACCGGCAGGCTCAGTTTGCAACTGACAACTATGCTGCTCTGCCCGGAAATGGCCACTTTTCCCCACATGTTTTCATTAAAACCAAACATTTTTCATCAAAGTGATGTATGTGACATTAAAGATCATTCTTTTGTCTTTTCAATGATGTCTTTCTTTTGTATGAGTGATCAATGTGTGATTTTTTACGATTTTTTGAAAACGGTCGAGTTTGCCGATTTCCTACCACCGTGACCGACTTTCTCGAAAACGTTATTTTGGGTCACTCGCTTTGCGTTCCACGCAGGGATTCCCCTTGCATGGAACATGTATAATGAAAACAGGAAATGCTTAGCGAGATCTTAAGCTTTATTTTGATACCAAAAAGTTTATAAATTATTAAAATTAAGGGTCCGAAATCAAGGAAAGAAGATTTCAAAGTCATTTTTTCCACACTAAACGTAAAAAAAAAACTGTCATCGAGGTATTCAAACGAAAGAGCGAAGTGTCCTCTTTCGTTTGGTATGCAAATTAACTCGGTGACGTCAACTGGGAAATCCTGTTGACCAATGAAAAGCAGTCACCCATAAGCGTCTCGCATTCCCATACACTCGCCCAGTGCAACAATGGCAGCTAGTAGCGGCAAGACGAACGCGGTCAATTTTCTCAAACAACATCGAAGCTATATCGGTAAACAATGCCTTAGAATTACTTCAATCGACTTTTAAGACAGTACTGTATTATTTTAAAGCAGTAGGTATGGCTAGATTGAACAAGAAAGATCAAAATATCGATCGACATGTCAAAGGTTGGAACATTTTGTTACTGATGGACTCGCGATCTTCAAAGTTCACACGAAGTGTGTGATTTGAAGTAAAATCTTTGACGGTTGCTCTTCATTTGCTTTGTAACTTTACAATCATATCAATCAAACATTCAGACTCTAATTTAATTATATGTGTGATAGTTAAGCGAAAGGGTGGAAAAACTTTGCTAAATTTCGAGATGATTTTTGACAAGGGAGGTAATCGCTAATGTTGACATCAGTTGATGTGTGTAACTTTCGTTCTGATAACGCAGGTATTGCATTGATTATTGTTTTCTTGTTAGTTTTGAGCTATTTTCTTTTCTTTTTGTATTAAAGAACATTTGGAATGAAGATTAAAAAGGATTTCTGCTTAGATTTTTATTTTTTTATTTACAGATGTAGGCCTACTGTTTGCAGTTAATTGTTGTGTGTGTGTGTGTGTGTGTGTGTGTGTTTTAAACAAATATTTGAGGCTTGTTTGTGTTCATACTGACATACTAGTACAACACACAGAGGATAATACGAATTTTATAATCAATAGTTAAGAAATACAATAGATTATGAATATGCTATTTGAAAAATAAAGGAAAATAAAATTGAAATTTTTAAGAATAATAATAAAAGTGAAGATTACAAATTCATTTGAAGTTAGTAATTAGAACATGATTTAATACAGTAGAACACTGATATAAAGAACAACCCCAGGCAAAAAAAATAGTTCTTTATATCAGTAGTTCTTTATTTCAGTCAAACCTTTACACACACATTTTATCCCTCACACAACCCCCCCCCCCCCCTTCCCACTGTTTATCCACGTCCCCAAAGCCATTATACATTCATCTAGAGTCCTAATTTCTTGCCCACGGGTGAAAAAAATGATATAATGTCAGTTTGTTTTTTTCCCTTTTCGCTCGATTCAAGAATGAATTTCTCCCATGTCCCCTAAAGTGTCAAAAAAGGTTTCTCCGCCATTCACAATACAAAAGTCCCTAAGAGTTTTCAAACACTGTTTGGCTTCTGCAGAGCTCACAGCCTTGAGCTGCTCTGCAGGTGCCTCGTCCTCTTCTTCAGGAGGCACAGAACTGGAACCAGCAGCTTTGACTTGGTCCACAATTTCCTGGTCCAAATGCCATCGATCGATAATCTATTTTTAGATCGCCGTCATGAATAGGCGCGGGCAAGCGAGGCATTGTGCGATAGTGACCACCGTCCGTGACCAGGCGAATGTGGCCAGGGGTTCGTTACTCCCGTCAATTCGTTTCAAGCGTGTTCGTTATAAGTGTGCTCTACTGTACTTTATCATTCTTTGAACCACAGCTAAATTCATATAATTGCTATTCTATCTCTTCAGAGGCTGCTTCTCACTACGAAGACCTGCAGGCAGCATTCCTTGCTACTGGTCGAGGCAGGAGAAAGAGTATTGCTAGAACCCCGATCAGTAACATAGTATTGCTTCAAGTTTTTTTGCTGAAAGAAGATGGAAACAAGGGGAAGTTGAAGAAAAGTCCAACACTGATCCCACCACAGCTGTTGTCAGTTTTATGGCCAGGTGTAAAAACAAACGCACATTGTACAAGTGGCCACTGTCATCAGATAAGAGCTGCATTGATGAAAAGTTTGTGATTGCTGCAGACTTCAGCATGACAACTTCTAATGGCAGATTTTGGACGTTGTCAGAAAAAGATCTTCACATCATCAGTCGCAAATTCCAAGTTTACAGGCAGCTATTCTTTTCTTGAGAGTAGTCACTTCTGACCTGCAGAGAGACTCAAGCTGTAGACTGTTTGGCAGTAAAAAGTGCAATCATGCTTTACCTTCATACCATAGGGACATTGTGTTGAGGATGGGAGATGGCTAACTTGCAGGTGGGTATGAAAGGGGGTGGGGAGGGGGTGGGGCAAAAGTGAAAAAAATTAATATTGCTCTAAATAGTGCATTCATGCACCCCATTTGAAAGATCTTTACAAAATATGAAAGTTACAATTTAAATCATTCAAATCGGACAAAAAATGCTCGAACAGCATGCAAAAGAAGTTTTGCGCTCACGGACGCCCCTCATTTTGGCGCGATAGTCCATGTTTGGCTCAAGTTTACACATAAACTAGTTCACCAAGATGCCTGGAAAAAAATAGGCTCTCATAACTTGTTGCTAGTAAGCATTCTGCCAATTTTGAGCTGTCTATATAAGATAGTTTTCAGATGACAAGCATCCAAAGTAGGGCTTGTGTGAAAAATGCCAATTTTCCCCGAAAATGATATAATTTTTAACGTCACGTTTTATGCAATATCTCAGGTTCTAATGAAGATAGAGACCTAATTTTTTTTGCACTGTGTTCAGTTTCGTGCTCTCTTTCCACCTGTGTTAATTTAATTAATCAATAATGTATTTTTAATTTTGGCCTGCCGGTACCTACTTAAATAGTTGAAATATTAAAAATTACTGCATGCTTTTAAGCTGCAGGCTATCCAAAAATATCATCTGATCAATATTCTACTAAAAACTAAACACACACACATACAACACATACACATACACACACACAGAGGAAAACATATCAGACAAGATTTTTGCACAGTACATTTGATTTTTATTTTATTCATCAGTGTTTAGAAAACTGACTGACTGACTGTGGATGAGTCAAGTCCCGTCCAAAGAAAACTTCTGGAAGGATATGGGACCACTCGCCATTCAGGAACAGGTCACTTAACTCCTACAATAGAGAAATATATGAATTTCTGCACAATATATACTATTCATTGAGAGACTGGAAAGGAAAGGAAACCATAATGCATAGTCTCCACATCAATATTACTTTAACATTAAGCCCAAACTCGCGACTTTGATTTTTAGCATATTACTGGTAAAAATCCACCAAAGCAGATCAATCCTGCTAAGTGTTTCCAGTGTACTCTTGCCCTTTAATACGAATCAATAATAGGCTACTACTAAATAAGATGCAATCTTCCCGTTAAAACAAATTAATGACAATAGGCATATCCTTTCCAGATACTGACTACAAATTGAAACAACTACGTAAGCTAATGGATGGCCTACTTTACAAATAATACAACTCAGCCTTCTATTCAGTTTCAAAACCTAAATAAAGAATATTATAACAATGAACAGAAGATTTTGTTTTGTGACATTCTAAATCTCTGTGTGTATTACTAGGTATTCCAAAGTGCTCTTCGCGGGCGGCGAAAAGTACGGCAAAGTGCGATTTTTCACTGGTTTTCAACTTGCTCGTTCTCAACAAAATGCAGTGTCAGAAATAAAAAACATAGATCATGTTGATCTGTGATCCTTTAAGCTTTGTTTAAAGTCAAAATAAATCAATAAGTGTAACATTTACCGTTTGAAATATGCTTTTGATGATGGGTACTAAATTGCGATTTTGCTGCAACTGGAACGACGAAATCGGAACGCGGTTTTGACACCTACTTTGAAAACTCGCCTCGCGGAGATCAGCTGGGTCAGATATCAACAAACCATTTCCACAGTCAAAAAGACGACTAAACTTGCTTTCATCCGATGTAAAAAGTGAACTGATAGGTTTGCATTTAGTCGGTCGTTTCGTGCGTTAAAAACTTCCGTCGATGATTTCGCAACCTTACTCAAAACCAATCTCTCCATATTTTCCACTGTGCAAAAGGTCAAGGTTTCAACTTTCAACTTCTGCTAGTTGCATATGGATTCAACCACTGGCTGTCTTCCGCGAGGACTGAGAAAAAGCAACGTATTTTCGCTTTCCCTTAGCGTCTGACGCGCAATGGCGGACACACGCGAAGATCGTTCGGGCGAGCACATGGACGTCGAAGTTTACGTCGACCGCTCCAGCCACGACGAATCAAGCGATCCAACTTATCTAGAGGGTAAGTGAAATATCTTGCAGTTTGTTTATTATTACTTTTCGACATTTTGTTTCCTGATTTTAGAATATAATTGTTTGGAAAGCGCACAGCTGCAGCACCCACAGTATCATGAATATGTTAGAAGGTAGGGGTAGGTGACGGTTTGGGGTGCGGTAATTTTACAGAGAGTGAGATCAGGCATATGATTAAAGGAAAATGTTTACAAAAGATTTTTTTAATAATCCATGCCTTTATTATATTTATTTATAATGATGTTAATGAGAGATTAGCGATTTATTGTGGTCACGTGACCAACGCTTTGATCGATCGATAGTCGAATCGGCCGAGTGCCCTCCCTTGACTTCACTCGATCTGGTTCAGTGTCGTTCAATAATTTCACAATGTTACACCTTTTTCTTTTCTGCCTTTGTGTAAACTTCCTGAATGGTACCATTGAAACAAATTTGCATGTTTATCAATCCTATTATTTTTAGGCCCAATATTATTATCACCTAGATCTAGTTCAACAGCTTTAAAAGTTTATTATTATTATTAATATTATCATATTTTTGTTGTTATTATTTTACTATCATTATTCATTATTATTTATCATTATTATTATTATCATTATTTCATTATTAGTTTACTATCATTCATTACTATTTATTATCATTACTATTATTGTCATCAAAAATAATATTTAAACAAAATAAAGTAGGCCTACCAGGTTAATGGGTTGGACACTATGAACCTTCCTAACTAGGCCTATAGTGTTTATGAGATAAATTTTGTTGTGCTGATTTGAGTAGGCCTAAATGTATGGAACATTTTACTTTGCCCACTGCTTTGTGAGTTTGGGTAAGGTATTATAATTTTATCTTCAAAGCTGACAATAATACTGGTAGGCTTCTTACAGCTCCACACCAATCTCTCTCTCTCTTGATCCTTTCTCTCTTTGACAGGCAGGGAAGTTAATTGAGCAGGGGTACAAAAGTCCTTGTGTTCCTGCATGTTTTATGTTCTTGTTTTTTGGATTTGTTTTTGTTTTGGTCAGTATTTGCCTCTTGCTCTGTATGTATAGGCCTGTTTGTCCCTACAAATGGGATTTTCACATTACGCTACAGGATAGAACAGATAGATGTACTAATACTTTCCCTCTACACTATTTTTCTCACAGATGATCTCTTCATGAGGATGAAGGAGCGATTTCTTAAGACTGGCAGAGGGCGGAGACCTAGTCTTTTGGACAACTTTGACAGCAATGATGATGAACTGCATCTTAACATGTTTTAATTTCCTGTCACTTGTGAAGGGGAATCACTGATCATAGACACTGACAAGTATTTTTTTACATTTCATTACAATTTTTTTTTTAAAAAGAGATGATTTCTATCTTTTGTGCTTCCAGTTTAAGTTGAAGGCCAGGACAGTTATCTACTGTGATTAAGCAACAGTGAAAGGTCAAGACAATGATGTGGAAGCTTTTGATAATGTTCTAGTACTTCTACACACAGTTAAGGAACAGTTAAAGGTCAAGACATGTTTTAATTGTTGTTTAATGATAAAAAACAAAACAAATTGGCATGTAAAAACTATGAAGATGACTTCTTTGAATGAATGTTGTTGATGTACATGTCTTGTTTGATTCGATATGTAAACAAAACGCATTATTTGTTACTATTATCAGCTGACATTTGTTATAATTTTGTCATCTGATTTTTGTTTACAGAAAGATTGAAACCTAATGTCTTGTTTGTTATACTGACAGATCATAAAAAACTGATCATTTTGGTATATGGTACTTTGCAGTAGGATGAATGTGACAGAAGTTACGGAGTCTTGCAAAAAGCTAAAATACACATTTTTTTCAAAATAGGTATTTTATCCTTACTCAAATATGGTTTGACTAAACATACAGATGTCTGGGGTTGTTTTACATTGAAAGAGTTTGTCATGCTGAGCAATTTGATATCAAAACCATTTTTGTAACTTTAAAGTGAAAAAAGTTATGGTGCACCAAATATGTGTAAAATTCGCCATTTTTTTCACTGTGACAAATCGGCATATTTCGCATTTTTGACATCTGATATCTTTTCAACCAGCTTTCAGATGAAGCTGGAAAAAATTAGGGTTAAATTCCTTAATATGTTTATCATATATGATTCATTTCAGTGTCACTGTATTGTATTTCTTAAAGATAATGGAGTTTGAAATTAATGAAAATGGGTCCCTTGCCCAGCTGTTTGGAACGGCGGCGTCCAATTTTGCTATTTTTTGTCATTTTCATAGGTCTGTATTTTTATTGATATGCATTTCTGTCCATGTTTTTTGCACATCAACTTAACAAGTAAAAACCTCCTCAGAAATGATTTTCTGGACTTGTGTGATTTTATATGTGTGTTCAAGGCATGTCTGAATGTGGCCTAAAAAAATGTGCGAAATTTTTCTAAGTCCAAAAAGAAAGGAAACCCACATTAAAAAATAAAGTATGTATGTGTTCAGAATGAAAATCTCTATTTTCCCAGCTGATTTTTATACAGATAAGTTCAAATTTGAAAATCACTTTGGAATACCTAGTATTACTATTAGTGTGTGTGTGTGTTGTCAGAGAGAGAGAGAGAGAGAAAGAGAGAGAGGATCATGCCTGTTAACAATGACTTGGATATGAATGTACTGGGGCCTATTTACTTATTCATTTTTTGTTCTCTGAGAGAGAGAGAGAAGAGAGAGAGAGAGAGAGAGAGAGAGAAAGAGAGAGAGAGAGAGAGAGAGAGAGAGAGAGAGAGAGAGTTCATGTCAAGGAAAGTACAATGACTTGCACAGAATTATTTGTTGATTTGAAAAAAAAAATATTTAGATCTGTTTATTCATTCATTTAAAATTTGAGTGAGAGAGAGAGAGAGCGAGTTGGAGGAGGCGGGTTACCCCTCTGTTTGGGCAAACCCTTTTTCCATGGCCCCGCAAAGCCCGTCGATCACATAGTATTTTTAGTAGTAAGCTCGCCCGTCATGGGGTGAGCAGGTCTACACAGCGACATGCGAATTAGCATGACCTCGGGAAGGAAATGGTTGACAAACCAAGCTTCGGCTAACAATTCCGAATCGAGTTCAAACGCAGTAGTCCTTTTCTTGAAAAATACAATGTTACAGATAAAACAGAACTTGATCTGTTGATTGCTAGATCTAGTCTTTGACAGCGCAAAACTGTTTCGCGTTGTAGGCCTACTCAGGCTATTGGCGTCGGCACATTCCGACGTTGATCTGGTACAGATCCTCATGTAAAAAGTTGGCGTACCACCGTATTTTACATCAAATTGATTTCATATTACACTAATATATAGAAAAAAGCATGTAAAATCAAATCCCGCCGACGACAAGTTCCAAAAATGGCGACTTGCCTGCAAACTTTTCCGATGAAAAAAAGCAAAACTTTGGAAGCGTCGATCTCGGTTCGAAACTGGCACACATAGCTGTCGTCGGGATATATCATTCTGTTACATTAATTCTCATTGGCTGCAAAATTACAATGTGATTGGTTCACAAATATAGCCGTACCGACCGAAATAGTGAAGCATCCCGAACAAACTTCGATTCTAAACGCATACCGTCGCCGCGATTGCGCCCGAAACGCGGATTTTCGACTTTCTCATCAAATAACTAATTCCATTTTCGCTCTAAGTATATAAAAAGGCAATCATTCAAATCTTTATTCATTTCTTATTCACATAAGACAAAAAATAAGAATGAAACACCGATTAAAGAGGCAGTAATACTTGATTGAACTGAAGACCCCCCCAGTTTTGCGGCCGGCCCCGGTTTTCCCCAGTTTTTGGTACCACAAATTTGAAGTCGCGTTTCAGTTCGCACAGCATTGCTAATGGTAGTAGATTATGACCCATTAAAGCAGATTTTGAACCAAACGAGCTAAATCTGATGTTGATGGTTAGAATGTCTTGTTCTAACTTGTGTTAAATTGCTGTCAATGCACAGCACCTCCTGTTCTGACAAAATCCATACTCTTTATGACACATCCACACTTCCGTTCTTATGGTGATCTTGTTCCTCTCAGAACTGTGGGAGATAAATACTTTAAGCCATATTTACCTTGTTGAAAGGGATAGAATATTTCTTCAAAATAAACGGAGAGATGAGCGTCATCTTATGTCTCAGAAAAGCTGGACACGCTTGAAAACTCCCAGGGAAGAATCCTGCGAAACATATCAAAACCCACTTAATCCATATCTGCAGCGATTTCAAATCAAACAAATTCCTCTGAATAATACCTATTACAAAGTACTAAAAGAAATACATACAGAAAAAAAATAAAACATACATATAAAATCTTTTTTTCCTAGCTTGAAATTAAGACTAAGATTCATGATTACTTCCAGTCAGACTGGTGTAGTATAAAGGAGTCAACACTGAACTTAAAACCACTTTGATTTAATATATTTCTGACCATACAATATCTGCCAAGTCTGCTGCTCCTAGACCAAGTAATCTGACTGTGAATGCAATATGTTGAATCACATAAAATCCTCTTACAATCTTATTTCTGAACAGATTTGCTTATAATTTTGCGAAAGTGTGTAAAGATGATTGCTTGATATATTGTACAATTGTTTACTGGGGAGAAAAACACATATGAACATTTTGTTCAACCATGCAAGCATGGTCAAATCAACTGTTCAAATATCTTAACAAGACCTTCACATGCAGGCATAACAATCACTTTGTTTCTTGTGGTGTTCACAAAATGTAAACACATCACCATCATCGCCAGTCAACACATCCCTGTCCTTACTTTCAACAATATTTCTGTTGTGAATTCTGGCCAAATTCAACTGTCAGAATCATCACACCAACATTCACTGTCCACAACATCTGCCGAGTTCGTCCAGAAGATTTCCTCAGCATTTGTTGAACAGCATAAACATTTTGTTTTGCCATTATTTCAAATGAACAAAAAAAATTTATTTTACTGGAAGTTCACAAAGTACTTTCCCCTGAGACTCCATATGACAAATTTCTACTCCTACCTCCTCCTGCCGTTCCCAGTAACAGCCAAAAGCGAAAGTGGTAGCCATGACCAGCAATTCACAAGTTCCAATCCATACACAAGAATTTCATGGAACTAACAAACTGTCATGTTGTGGTCAGAAATGTGTTAATTACATTGTCTGATATGTGAACATTTTTACTTACTACAGCCCATCTTCTAGTCACTAATGATGTTGTTACTGCCCATCTTTATGTTGGTATTGCCTTATACACTACTGTCATACATTACAATTGTCTAATACACTAATGATGAACAAGACATTCAATATTTCTTATTTCTTCTTTTTCGGGGGGTGTACACTCAAGCATAGTTATCAATCTACATGATCAATCAGACATCATATTTTCTGATAAACATCAAGCAACAGTGTCTCATAAATTTCCAGTGGCAGCTTCAAGAGGAAAACAAATGATAGAATCCAGACAGTATGTACCTTTACATCCACCAGCTCCTAGGCTTTTAACTCCATACATACAACCATGGTAACAAGAACATTAAAATCACCTACCCTGTGCCAGTCTTTCCAAACGCTGACCATGTTCTGGTGGAATAGTATACCAAGTCTTGGGGGCACCAAAGTGAAGGTAGTTGATACTATACAGATCCATATCCTCTGTATGCCAGGCAAATGTTGTCTTCCACATACCAAAATACAAGTATGCAGTGTTCACACCTTCTATCTTGATACCATAGTCACCAGCCACATAATCCAGAATGCTTCCCAGTCGATTGATGTTCCAAATATCTTGATTATCATCAGTGAGAGAACCCGAGATATCAGCACCATAAATGGCATTTCCATAGGTGGCATTTCTCCAGTACTTGCGCTCAAGGTCCTCATAGTCAAAATGTTTTGGAGTCTGGTACCTATTAAAGAGGACAATGACAAATTCACAAAACATATTTGCAGTGAACAATAACATTTACTATAAACATTAAAGTGCTTTAATTCAATTCATATAACTGAATTTGTAAAAAAGCAAGGCTGGCAAAGCCCGTTCATATGAGGCGAGTAAAAAGGCAGACGGGCACGTCAATTTTTTTCTTTAAAATCAGTCTATCAAGCAATCAACAATACTGCCTCCTGCAGCTCTCTGTAATTCATTTATATTTCTCAGAATTTCCAATTTGTCATGTCATTTCTTCTCCTGTGATCAAGACGGTGCCAGCTAACTTTTGACCACTGAACATAAAGATAAGGCTATCTCTAGAGGCAAAAGCAATTCTTGCTTCCCATAGGCCAATCAGTGATAGTAGCTACTGCGATGTAAGGTTGCCTATCAATCAGTGATATTTTCTGTCAAACATATTGGAAGCTTGAATGGAAACCAGAGAAGAGAAAAAGCAATATGTTTATCTAAATACACGTTTCAACGCAACATAACATTAAGGATTTTGCAGATGCAAAATTAGCACCGTTTTCAACACAGTATTTAGTTTCCTATACATGTATAAGGAAAAGGAATTCTCTGCACCAAAATCCAACAAACAGAGAAGGGAAATCGTTGCAAAAATCTGGCAAAATCTCACGAACAAGACAAAAATCTTCACTGAAATAACAGGTAAACATCTTCCCAAAAACAGTTCTCATTCTGAAACTTCCAAAATGGAAGGGAAGAAACACAACAACAAAAATTACAGCTGTCACACTTGTCAAAGAAAAGAAAAATTACTCAAATCAGATGGATTCTTCAGATTTTTTTTTTTTATTTGGAGGAGGATAGTTGAAAAATTACAACGGGGAGGGGTGCCTTTTTAACTTCCATTCCTCAGTGAAGAAAATGGTGGGTGCTGGCAGAGTAGGGGGATTAACTCCCATTCCAAAATAAAGGAAATGTTGGGTGTGACTGTGAGATGATTTACACTGTAAAAGAGGGAAAAAATGGCTGGATGCTAGACTACACACCACACACACACACACACACACACACACACACACACACACACACACCACACACACACACACACACACACACAGATACTAACTTTTCATTGTTCGCCAGCTTTTTGAAATCGCTGACATGCATTGCCTTGCGCTGTATGTTGTACTGCGTGTACAGACCCTGACATCCCTGCACCACTTGCTCTATGGGCGCTGGGATCATGAGATCCAAGTTGTCATACCCCGATTTCCTGGCCACCCATTCCGGTGGAGGAATAATCTGCAAACAACCAAGTGTAACTAAATATATCAATTTAAACAAAAACTACAAATCTTAACATGATTTAACAAAACACCTGTAAAAGTTCCAATTCCCAAGAATATAATCACAGTACAGTAATAATATGATTGATAGATTAGGGTTTTCCTCCATTTATTCTGAAATGTCTTCTTGATCAGCCTGACAAGTCCTTCTGACTGAAAATGTCATAGTTCCAACTGTCTGTAAAAAACAAGGAAAGACACTGTTTATAATAATATTAGCAAAGCACAGCTATAAAACATCAAACTGTCCACAAAAACAAGGACAGACACTGCATAATATTAACAAAATACAAGTCATAAAATACCAATGATGTGATATATTTCTTACACAGCAAAAGGACAAAGTGAACTTAATGATATTGTATACTGGATGATTAAGAACAAAGGCAGCAACAATAAGGCAGACATGGATACTGGACACAATTATCTAATCAAAGAACACTTACCTTAGCCAGACCGGCTTTGTGAGCTCCCTGAGATTCAATGTAAGCAATGAATTTGTTGAAATCTTTGAAGTCCTCCATCTTGGGACGAAAAACCATTATTTTGGGGATCTGAGTCCCACCACTTGAACTCTCCATTTTAAAGCAAACCTACACAGACAAAAAAGCTATGAGTGCTAATCAGTTTGACTAGGCCTACAAGTACAAGTATCAGTGATTAATGAAACTCAGTCTACACTAAAAAGTTAAATAATGAAAGCTGACAAAAGACTGTAATTCAGTCACTAAGCAGTAAGCATCTCTTTACCACAATTCTTCATAAAGTATTAGTAATGAAACATTACTAAATATTATTGGTATTAGTAATGAAACCAACTGTAAAACAAAAGTAAAGTAATGGAGCTGATCAAAGTATGTAATTAAAAGTGTGTAAAACAGCATGTGTGTGTGCATGTGTATGTGTATATACTTGCACTTGTGTTTTCTGCAGTTCCAATGAACACTTGAAAATTCCAAAACATTGTTATTCACTTAGAAAAACCTGAGGCTTTTGGTGTCTTTTTCTTTAGGGGGGTGGGTGGGGGGGGGGGGGGCTTTTTCTCCTTACTGTTATTGTTGCTAAAAGCCCATCTGACTGCGTAGAGCCATATCAGGGCTTTTCACTTGGGAGAGGGAGGGTTAGGATAGATAATAACTTTCCATGTACAATGATGAACAGTGAGGCCAATACATTATGATTATCTGGACCGATCTGTCTTTTGTAATATAACTTGCAATTTGGCAGGATGCAGGCAATGGAAAATGCATACTTAGTGAAGTCTTATCACATATCTGTTTTCAACATAGTAATGTTCCCTGCAAGCATGACTTGACGCATGCATTCGACAGGTTTTAATCATATGTCGTGTGTACTGATAGCAACCAAAGGGAATTAACCATATTCCTGGGAACCTCAGGCAGTTTTGTAGCAATTCTTTCCTTCTATCATTTCAGCTTTGTAGCAGTTCATCCCGCCCTCACTGTTAGTTTATCATTAAATAGCAACTTGTGGTCTGTTTTCATGAAAGGGGGTCAAAGTTGGATTTAGGGAAGTATAAACCTACTGACATCAATGATAAGTAGAACAAATGCTCTTTCCAAAATTGTTTTAAGATCAAATCTCGAACTTTTATATAGCCCATTTACAACATTTACACAGTGGACATGAAGAAATAACCATTTTGAGAAAATTGCAGTTAAACTAAGGTAGGCACTAAATTCTCCATTTCCCCCCTTAGCAATCGTCTTTAACACTTTCTCAAACTTTCAGAACTTGCAATTGCAGTTGTTATACACGAGGTATGATATGCCAACACTGTGCATAGTTTGATTTGTGCAACACTTCGATTTCGCTTAATAGAAGTTAATACACTGTTTTGTTTTCAAGGGGTTATCATTTCAATAATTCAAAAGGTTGTTTTCAAGAGGATATCATTTCAAAAGACCATTTTAACACATTTCCAGGTCATATCTTACTTTAATCTCACTATACAGCAAAGCAAAATATCTCAGAATCACCCAGATTGACCCTAACAGCCCAAAATCTCAGAATCACCCAGACTGACCCAGAGCATAATTTCTGAGCTTTCATTTGGCTTCATTCCAGCAATTTTGGCCCTCTTGTGTGAGAACAGGTCACACTAACTGACCCACAGCAACTGAGCTCCAAATAAGAAGTTTCAATGTAGTAAATCAAAGGCAAAAGTTTCATATGAAATAAGATTTCTCAATTTTTACCTGTCTCTATACCAGTTAGTTTGCATGCAGTGGCAGTGAAAAAAATCAGGACTTGTTCAAAAGCCCAAAATAAGGGGGGAAATGTTCATTCTGAGCAGATTTCATTTTGAAATAACTTTGGATCTAACAGATACAGAGACACGATTTTTGTTATGGTTTGCTTCCTTTAACTTGTATAATTTTCCTTCTGGCCTAGTTTTGCTGTTGCTTTGGTAGAACTTTTCTCCCACCCCCACCCCCTTAATGGGCTGCCATTACCTTGTATATAAATATACCAGATGATGAGTGACTTGTATATTTGCGTGTGTTTGAGACAGAATGAAACTGGAATTTTGCTTCAATTTCATTTGACAGTTTGTGTGACTATCTTGTTAATCATATATATGTAAATTATATATCTCACTGTTACATCCATTCAATTTCAAAGTTTGTGTGACAATCTGGTTCAATACCTGTAAATTATATCTTCTTTTTGTTCAATACCTGTAAATTATATCTTCTTGTTACAAAGCGCAGACTACAACAGTGAATACATCCTGTAATTGGAACACTCTGGCTGAAACTAACCTCTAGTTTGATGTTATTTTGGTTTGTTTTTGTCTCTTCAGTTGTTATTTTGGTTGGTTTTGTATCTTTAGTTACTAAAGAGACAAAAACAAACCAAAATAACATCAAACTATATCTTGGACACTTAAGTTAAAGACAAATCAATCGACTCGTGCAAACTTTGATGTATGTTCAAAACAAATTCAGTGCTCTGGATGACATTGGTGAACAATGGAACAATGCACAAGGTTGAGAAACTCAATAAATGAAGTTTGCAAAGAAATCCCTAGAGTTGAAAAAAAAAAAAGCAAAGAAGAACCAAATGACAATTTTCGGCTCAATGGAAGAATGGAGGAGGGCAAAAGGAAAAGAGAAAAAATACATAAAGATACAAAAGGAAATCAGGAAAAGGTGAAATGCAGCTAAGGAAGCTTGACTAAAAAAAAAAAAACAGTGCAAATAAATAGACACAAAACAGATCCCAAGTTATGTGTACAGAAACACTGAAGACACTGACCACAGAAAAAAGACGTGCACATCAACTGGTTCCTTAAAATCTAAAGATGGTGCAATTAGGACAAAACATTAGATAGATAGATAGATAGATCACATTAACCCTTTGACTCCCGCATCCTATCCAACAACTGCAACTGGTTAAGTTTTTGCTGTGTTACCACGGTTGGCAATGCAGTATGCTGGTGGACAGGGTGCGGGAGTCAAAGTGTTTTTAAGACCTTTTCGACAATGTCAAAAACGAAGAACACAGCACACGAAAGAACGCTGAAGGACCACCCATAATGAAAGATGAAGTTAGAGCAACGATGAGAAAGACAAAACCAGGAAAAGCCCTCAGATCAGACAATTATTACTACAGAAATGATTGACGCTCTACATGAATTTGGTATTGGAAAAATAAGTCCTTTATTTGTTTCTGATCTATTTCATATATTTCATGCAGTTACCTTCAAGGGTTTTGGAGATATGGGTGAACAAATATTGTATGATTTTGCCATTTTTGCAGGTATTTTTCTCAGCATGCATTGATACCCTAAGGCTAAGACTGTAAGAGTCTATAGCTCTAGCCAAACATGTTAGCAGTAAGGAGGTTAACATTGGGGGCATGGGGAAAGTTCTCAACAGAGTAAAAGTTGAGTAAAAACTGTACCTTGTTAAAAGGACTGTATCACTAGGCCTTAAAAAACTAAGATACCTATGCCCGATCACGAGTCATTCGCCGAGTTGGCTCCCTTTACCAATCATTACCAATGCGTTCGGCCGTTACGGAACATCTTTCAACGACCGGACGCAACATTCATCAATGGCAATTTGGCAAGTATATTCTTCCGTCAATACGGAAATCCACAGCACTCACGAGCCATATGCACTATTCTGTACAGGCAAAACAAAGTGGACGAGGTCGGTTCTGCAATCACCCCTTTGTTCTGACGGAGAGAAGGGGAGGGGGGGGGGTTAGCAAGTAGAAGCACTGAAGTGGCTGGCCGACACCCATTCAACTTGTGCTACAAGCTAGCTCCAAACAACAAAATTAAACAAGGCTACAAATGCAAGATGTGATGCTAATTAGACATCTTTGGACACACACTTACTGAGCTATTCAAATCTACTGCGATCACAGAGAATAAATAAATGATTTCTGTCTTTCATCGATTCTTTCAAAGTCAAGATGGCTGGAAACCAAAATGGCGTCGAAAACAAGTACCGAGGAATAAGCCACTGGCAAAAATACACCGATTTCCCGTAACAAACTACATTAACACCAAAACAACAAAAGAAATCAGAACTTAATAATCAAATGTATAATGTACGTTAATGCATTTCCACCAATATGCTCTATGAATGCTAACTTAAAAAAAAAAAAAAAAAGAATCCAGCTATGCCTCGAGTCACGTAGGCAATGATAAACAGCACATCACAGAGACAGCAAGAACATAGCTTATTTAAACCGCACAGCATATCATGCAGCCATTTTCACAAAACTTATATATCTGATTTTGTTCACATTAAACTAAACTTGTAAAGGATACTAATAATTAGTCACTTACTGCCTTTGACTCCCGGATGAGACAAAATCAATATAACTGAATAATCCCGATGTGGACGTGAGAAACCTAATGGCGGAGACCTAATGATATTCTATTCCTGTATCTATCCGATATATGAAATAGTCCTCAATTTTTGTCCAAAGCATATCGCCTAGTTTTGATATAAGGAAATCTCCTTGCCTGTCTATATGCTTTCTGGAGGAGGATTTCCATACTTATTCTAAGACATTTGAATCTAGTGTAAACTTTAGAAAAAGTGCCCGCGTATGAATATCTCTACCGTCTGTTTGTGAGAGGGATGAGCTATTTTAAGCTCGGCATCCCTTTCCAAGTCGATAACACGTGGTAACAAAAACACTTCACTGTTGTTTTTTCCATGGGACATTTGCCACTCCTGCGTCCCGAATTTTGGCCAATCTTTTGCAATATTCTGTCGACAGTAGGAGGGGTTATTTATTTGTACATACATCATCATTATCATCATCATGTGCCGTGCCGCATATCTTTGGCGATCATGGCCCTCCAGAGTCCATATGAATCAGTCTTTTGTTACTGCAATTGTGTAGTCTATCCTAGTTTTCCAGTCCCCATCCAATCTGCAATGCAAACTATTCAAAACAAGTGTGACTGCCCGCGTTCAAGCAAACAGGGACCAGAAAAAAACACGTAAAAAGAAAAAGAACGCGTATTTAATACAATAAAACAAGACAGGCGCAAATTTTCGGCCAACTGGCCTTTGTCAAGCGTAAGATTGCAAACAAACAAACACCAGATACAAAACTTAGGTGAAAAAGACTGAAACTTCCCTGCTGCTCGGTCCAGTGTGAGAAAAAGGACTAAGCAGCAGGGAAGTTTCAGGGTTTTTTTCCTAATTTTTGTATCTGGTGTTTGTTTGTAATCTTACGCATGACAAAGGCCAATTGGCCGAAAATTTGCACCTGTCTTGTCTTGTTGTATTAAATACGCGTTCTTATTCTTCTTTCGTGTTTTTCATGGTTCAATGCAAACTATTATTCTTTTCCTGTGTCTGTCTGGTGATCTTCTCCTTTAAACTTTCATGTTGTGACAAGGTGCTCAAATTTCTCTTCTCTCATAAAATGTCCTGTAAATGTTGCTCGTTTTTTCCTACACCATTGCGACCGGGAACCATGCAAGAGGCACGTCATGCACACATGTATTTACTGTCCTGTGCCATGTTACTTTTTTTCAAATAGAAACAACAAAAACAACAAAACATTAAAAGACGCTTAGATATCTCATCTTCCCATCCCCTTCCCGACGCCCCACTCCTCAAAGAGACCTTTGGTTGTGGT
Organism: Monoplex corrugatus; assembly: GCA_030674185.1. Classification (NCBI taxonomy): domain Eukaryota; kingdom Metazoa; phylum Mollusca; class Gastropoda; order Littorinimorpha; family Ranellidae; genus Monoplex; species Monoplex corrugatus. Next base: position 48,749,469 of record CM060315.1, read on the forward strand.
GTAGGTGCAATCTTACAATAGGTGAAAGGTGAGTTCAGTGTTTTAATATGGACGATTCTATGTAAATACAAAAAATTAAAGAAATTGAACAACGTATTCAGAAAATGACAATTGATACAAATGCATTCACTAGTGCGTTTATATTTTATGGTTCCCATCTTTAGATGCTGTCACCAGACAAAAGAAAAAGCGGTAAGTCATCGTTCGCTTCATTTAGGAAATATTTGCTTTAATGTGCATGTGTTCTTGGTGGGAAATGTTTCTAAGAATGCTTTAGGACTCTACGGTGAGATAAGGCTGTCAGATCAATCCAGCCCAAGCTGAAGATTGGCAGAAAATAAAAAGTCGGGGAGTCAGTGACATAGTGAAAGAAAGCCTCAATGTCGGAGAGTTAAAAGAACATAAGACACACACAAAGCAATAGACAAACTTGAGGCACACAAAAGCAATAGACATGCAGGGACTGGGATCAATGAAAATGGAATGGTGTCAACGGCAAAGGGATAACGAAATAGACGCATGGCAATACAAGAGATTAAGAAAGAAAAGAATCCAGAAAGCAGTCCAACAAGGCTGCACAGGGGCAATGGACGTGACGTGGCAAAGTGCGCTCCAAAGAAGTCTCAGCTGACATGGCCCTTCCTAGGATCAGTTTCAACTTACGTGTATGACCCTCTGCCCTCGAATGTAATTCTGGCGAAATGAGGGAAATCAGAAGACCCTGCGTCACTTCAAGTTACCAGGGCAAATACACAGTGTAACATATCCTGAGCTCATGCAAAGTTACTCTATGAACCCAAGGAGGTTCACAGGGAAGCACAATCACGTGCTTGAAAAGATCGCAAAAGTGATTAGTACTGCCGGGGGGAGGGGGGAGTACCAGAAGCTCTGGCACGTGGCAGGAGGCAACAAACTGTGGCCTGGAAAAGTTGTGACATCTGGAGCATTGCTGTGAAGTCTTCAGCACTGGATAGAACAAATGACTTGGAGCGCTCAACAGATTTCCCAGAAAGAAAAAAAAAAAGATCACCCAGAAATCATTAAGCAGATGGCATGAGATCGGCTGTAATATTCCATTCCCATTTGTCATAAACAAATCGTTCTGATCAAACTCACTGTGCCGTATGAAAGTCAAAATAATGGAGAACTCTCACGACTACAAGACTGAATAGTATGCAGGTCTAGCCGGCTACTCAAAGAAGTCCGGCTTCCGAGCCAAAGTCCTCGCAAGAGAGGTTGGAACAACGTGGGTGGTAGGCACATCTGCCCATGACCTCACAAACAGCTGTCTATTGTTAGTGGAAAAGAGGAGACCAGAGCTCTAAAGACAATTGCAGATGCAACTGAAAAGAGTTCCCGCTGGATATGGTGGAGGAGGAACAAAAGTAACTTTATTAGGCGTCAAATTTTCGTAGTAATATGTACAGCAGGTGTTTGATGTGGGCTTCTCTTCTGAGGACCGTCTGCTATCCAGGTCTTCCCAGGTTTCTTGCTATTGTTTATGTTGACGTTGCACAGTATGTCTGATGTTGATTTCAGTGGATAATCAGCTAATACAAAAAAAATTACTGACTTTTTGCTATGTATGAACTTTACATTTGTAAGTACATTGCGAGAAAGGCATGAATAGATGAAATTTGACAGAAAGCATTGATGGGTAATCTGAACCACCGACGGGAGTTCAATATGTTCCATACGGTGATTGGAACACCTGTGGATCTTACTAGTCCACGTAATCATCCAAATTTCCTCAACTGGAATTTACGTTTCGATTTCACATCAGTGCTTTTTTTCTCCCTCTTCCTATCTTCCTTCTTTCCTTTTCGTATTTAGGAAATTTATATATGTGTATGCCTCTGTGTGTGTGTTGTGTGTGTGTGTGTGTGTGTGTGTGTGTGTGTGTGTGTGTGTGTGTGTGTGTGTGTGTGGTGTGTATGTGTGTGTGTGTGTGTGTGTGTGTGTGTGTGGTGTGTGTGTGTGTGTGTGTGTGTGTGCGCGCGCGCGTGAACGTGCCTGAAGTGTGTGTGTGTGTGTGGTGTGTGTGTGTGTGTGTGTGTGTGTGTGTGTGTGTGTGTGTGTGTGTGTAGTATGCTTGCTTTAAATATATTTGTGAAATATTTTGTTTTAGTACTCAGTGGTCACCACGTCACACAGGCGTGGCTATGACAGAATATCGAAATGCAGTGGTGAGTGGGCATAAATGAATGTGCAAGACTTTTCCAATTACCCACGGCCATGCTGAAACGCCATTTGGACAATTTTAACGTACATACCAATGAGATAGAGATGGTTGGAAGTCCATGGTCGCCAACGCCATGCGGCAGGGCACCTGATGATGATGATGATGACCAATGAAGACACAAAATATCTTGGCAGAAACCAAGTACTGCCACCAACGCTAGAGGAAAAACTTCTTCAGCATGTTATGACCATGGAGAACATGTTCTTTGGTGTCACAAAGAAGAATTCATAACGTCGGCGTTCCAAATAGCAAAGATCAAGTCCATTCCACCGCACACATTCAACAGGGAGCACAGGCAAGCAGAAACAGACTGGTACAAGTGTTTCATGAGGAGGAATCCCCTGATAAGCTTGATGAAAACCAGAGTCAACGGTAATGGCACACGCAAGAGGTTTCAACAGAGAAGCAACCGATCGCTAGATCACGTTACTTGACAAACTGACGAGAACAATTTGAACGCAAGAAAGATTTTCAAGATAAACAAATCGGGTGTTGCAACAATTCAGAGAACAAATTGCAGAAAATACTTCATTAGTTAGTGGGGGGGGGGGGGGGGGGGGTTGCGGCGGAAGGAAAGTATCAGATTGGCTCTTGTTAGTGCAGAGAGAGAGAGGAATTAACATCGCTGTTGCTTGCTGTGTTAGCGCAGCTGGGAATAAAGTTTCACCAGTCACAATGGTCAAGCGCAAAAGAATGCCTTCGCAACAGTCAGACGGGACACACCAGTTTGGTAGTCGCCCTTTTCTCTCCATGGCTTAACAAGTGATCCGATGATGCTCCTCTTTTCGCTGTACATGATGCTATTGTCTGGTTGGTCTACCTGGACTCGTCTTTTTGCTATCTCATCTATTGTCTTATTTCCTGGTATTCCACAGTGAGTGGAGATCCACTGGAGGACTATTCTTCTGACTTGCTGGAAGGCCTTGGTCAGGTGAGGAAGCTTGGAGAACAGAGAGGATATCTGAGAAGAAGACAACTTGATAACATGTGCCATATGTATTTTAAATCATAGAAGTTGTTTGCATGAGTGCCTCTCTGCTCGGTATCTGGTGAAGTGTTTGCCATAGGAATATTGTCAGGTTGTGGTAGGAACTAGCCAGCAGAATCGGCCAAGCCAAAACAGCATTCAAGAAGATGAAAAGCATTCTTACCAACAAATGCCTATCAATAACATCAGGAAGAGAATTCTTGAATGTATACAAAACCGATAATGTTACACAGTTGTAAGACGTGGACAGTCAACACGCAAAGCAAGATTGAGGCAGCCGAGATGTGGTTTCTAAGAAGAATGTTGAGAGTTCCATGGAAAGCAAAGAAAACAAACGAGACAGTCTTGATGGAGGAAGACACAAGAAGATCACTGATGAGAAAGATTAGGAAAAGACAGGCAACATTTATAGGCCATTTTATGAGGAAAGGGGAATTAGAGTGCCTGGTCACAACAGGAGAGCTGGGGAGAAAGAGAGAACCAGGTAGACCCAGGAAGAAAATATTGGACGGACTTGCAGGGTGGCTGAGGACAGAGAGGGTGGAAGATGTGCTTGCAGCAGCAAGTGATAGATACATATGGAGGGCCGTGATCGCCAACGCCATGCGGCAGGGCATATGATGATGATGATAATGTGGTAGGAGACCCCAGGAAAGTTAATGAAGATTCCAGTTGTTAGATACGTATGGAGGGCCGTGATCGCCAATGCCATGCGGCAGGGCATATGATGATGATGATGATGTGGTAGGAGACCCCAGGAAAGTTAATGAAGATTCGAGCTGCCCCACAACATTGGTGGCTGACCCATTGGTGTATACAAACATGTACCCATGTTTTCTATGAGTAATGCTCTTCTGTCGTGGCCAATATGAGAGCGCGGTCCGCTATGTCATCTTGTAATTCCACTGAGATAACACGAGGGACATCAGATTTCAAAGTCTAGCGGTTCTGGAAGTAGGAAAGGTGACAGTGAAAGCAGTACCTTCTTATTCTCGAGCACAAAGCTTCTCCGTTTCATGATATTTTTGGCGAGACTATCCAACTTCTTATTCATGGAGTGATCTGTCGAATGCCTGAGCCACTCTGGCTCTGAACTTCTATAGCTGAATTCTTGTTGGTGTCTCTGTTTTTTTTAAAGCACAGCATTCATTGCATGAATGATATATAACTTTGAGGGCCCGGTTCTGTACTATGTCGAGAGCTTGCAGGTTGATCTTGATTGAGACTGACACCGTAAAGGAACTATATTCAAGGTAGGGACTGATTGTTCCTTAGCATACTATTTTCTCTATCTCCTCTTTTGCTATCCATCTAGTACCCACCAACTTCCTGAGGTTCGTTAGTTTGTGCCCGGTTTTAGCTTCTGCTTTTGCAGTGTGTAACTTCCAGGTCTGCATATCGTCAAAAGTGACTCCGTGGTAGATTACATCTTCATCTTTCAAGGGAGGGGTTTCTCCAAGCTTGATAATGCCAGTCTTCTGTGTGGTCGGCAAGATGAATGATGTAGAGGAATTTTTGTTTATGGAGACACACCATTTTTCTGCCCACATGTTTAAACTGATCTGCTGCTTGTTGCATTCTGTAAATGGTAGTTGTCGCACTCCTTCATTACACCAGATATATGTATGTATGTATGTATGTATGCATGCATGTATGTATGTATGTATGTATGTATGTATGTATGTATGTATGTATGTATGTATGTATATATGTATGTATGTATGTATGCCTATGTATGTATGTATGTATGTATGTATGTGTGTATGTATATATGTATGTATGTATGTATGCATGCATGCATGCATGTATGTATGTATGTATGTATGTATAACAAGATAACAAGAGATAACAAGATAACAAGATTTTATTTCAGCCCAGTGCATAGACACAAGGAAAATATTTTGGCTATACATACAATCACACTCACGCCTCACAACAATTACAATATTCAACATCATAAAAGACAAATACGTGGGTCATCCACGGAATCGAAGAAACACACGCACACAACACACACACACTCTCACGCCAAGGCGCCCATATCCACTAATCGTTGGTTCTGCCCTGCCAGCTAATTAACAGCGCGCATCTGTCCTTCTCCTTCCACTCTCCACGCCACCCTCGCCCATCCTGTGGAGTATAGGCCTACAGATTGACGTAGATTCGATAGGCCTACTCTGTGCCAGTATCAGTCACTTCCTACACTCAGACCCTCCCGAAAGATCGCAGCAGTTACAAAGCACTGCTGTAGAGTGAAGGACTCTGGTCAAACCTGCCTGGCTAAAAATAGTACTCGCAGGCGATGCCGGCTGGCAGAAAGGTAGTAACTGGAGGCTGTCAGAATGGCTGGGAAAATGCAGCCGTACACCCACACCCACACACGCACTCAAGCACACACACATACGCCCTCCCCCCCCCCCCACACACACACGCACTCATGCACACACACATATACAGCCCCCCCCCCCCCACACACACACACACGCACACACGCACACGGGACTTAAACAACATAAGGTAAAAATTATTCTCTTACATTCACTCCCCCTCCTCACATGCGCAAGACTAAAAAACCAAAGACAGGCGAAGAAGCTCTGATACATAACAAAATATTTAGTAAGAGTACATTCTGACGCAAGTTAAAAAAAACACACAAAAAACAGTATAATCCAAGCCCGGGGAGTTAAAACAGTTTATCAATTAACAGTGATCACGAACAGATAAAAGACATGTAAAAATCCTTCTAGAAACTAATGATCACGAACAGATAAAAGACATATAAAAATCCTTCTAGAAACTAATGATCACGAACAGATAAAAGACATATAAAAATCCTTCTAGAAACTATCACCGAATTTCCATAAGCCCTCTTCGAGTACACAGACTGAGGATTAGAGTACAAAAGTAAAATAAATAGCTCTAATAAAAATTGGTAAGAATAGGATCATCACAGATAAGAGAGAAAAAAAAAATTGTGACTACCGATAAGACACGAATGTATGATTCAAATCATTAACACATCAGAAAAAAAAAAAAGAAAAAAAAAAGTGTAATGATGTAACGGCTGTAAGTCTAGCAGATACACACAACAAAAAGAGGTCTACAAGGAAACAGGTGACGGCAGCTCTTACATAAAAACTGTCTTTAAAGCGAGACGTTCTGGCTTTGATGGAACGAAAGCGTTTTCCTGACGGAAGTGGAGTGAACAGACTGTTCGCTGGATGATCTTTATCAGCTATGAGAATTGTATGTATGTATTATGTGGGTATGTATGTATGTATGTTGTATGTTTTGCATGCATGTAGGCCTATGTATGTATGTATGTATGTATGTATGTATGTATGCATGAGTGTGGTGTGAGCCTTCCCCCCCCCCAGCAGAGGATAAGTTTATCCCAGGTTCGTTAGTTTGTGCCTGGTTTTAGCTTCTGCTTTTGCAGGGTGTAACTTCCAGGTGTGTATATCATCAAAATGACTCCATGGTACATTACATCTTCATCTTTCAAGGGAGGGGTTTCTCCAAGCTTGATAATGCCAGTCTTCTGTTTGGTTGGCAAGGTAAATGATGTAGAGGAATTTCTGTCTATGGGGACACATCATTTTTCTGCCCACATGTTTAAGCTGATCCGCTGCTTGTTGCATTCTGTAAATGGTAGTTGTCGCATGTTCCTCCTTACACCAGATGTATGTATGTATGTGTGTATGTATGTATGTATGTATGTATGAGCCTTCCACCCCTCCCCCACCAAAGGAATAAGTTTATTTCTTATCAAACATTTGTTTCAACTTTTGCAACAAAAAAAGTTATTTTCTTTGAAATTACATGTTCCACAATATCAAATGATTGTATCAAAACAAATTGACAACATAGATGAGCGTATACAAAAAGTACAGTAAAGTATTAAATATGATTCCATAAGTCAAAGCATTTGACCATAATGCAACATCACATCATAGCGTGTTTCAATCTTCTTCTTCTTCTTCAATCAGTTGGTCTTCAAATCTTTGTTCTTCTTCTTGTGTTCTGTATTTTGTTCTTTTCTGTGGAGCCTCTCTGTCGTGTTGCTTGAACGGAGTTATGTGTAATATTATGTGTTCTCTGTCTGTTTGTCTGTGAGCGCGCGCACTCGTGTGGATATGTGCATGATAATGAACACGTGCGTGTGTGTTCACGTGTGCGTAACTGTTGGTGTATGTTAGAATAGGAATCTAAGGTCTATAGTATACCGAATATTCTTCAATGTGTTGGGTATCCGAAACAAGTGTGACTGCCCGCGTTCAAGCAAACAGAAACCAGAAGAAAAAAAAAAAAAAAAAAAAGAATAAGAATACGTATTTAATGCAACCAGACAAGACAGGCACACATTTTCGGGCAACTGGCCTTTGTAAAGCGTAAGATCACAATCAAACAAACACCAGATACAAAAATAAGGAGACAAAGACTGAAACGTCCCTGCTGCTCCGTCCAGTGTGAGAAAAGAAATAATGAAGTTTCAGTCTTTTTCTCCTAATTTTTGTATCTGGTGTTTGTTTGATTGTGATCTTACGCTTGACAAAGGCCAGTTGACCGAAAATTTGCTCCTGTCTTGTCTGGTTGTATTAAATACGCGTTCTTATTATGTTTTTGTGTTGTTGTTGTTTTTCTGGTTAATGTGTTCGGTACTTCGGTAGTTGGGCCATTATACAAAAATCGGATAGATCTCATTTTGCAATATGAAGTCCTATAGCTTATCAAAGTTAGAAATCACGTCTTAAGGTAAATATCATCTTGTAAAATGAAGATCCACAAATAAATGATGCCAAGCTCCGCACAGAAAGTATAAATCAATTTAACAGTAAAAATTGAGAAGTCTCTTGTCTTGACTTGCGCATATAATTATGCATTCATTTTCGATTTATCTTTTACTACCCGCCCCTCGCCCCTTCCCCCAACTCCTCATTTTGTTGTTGTTGTTTTGTTTGTTTTGTTTTGAATCAAATCAGCTGTTAATCTAAATCAAACAGATGCTGAGAATTCTGCCAGGCCTAACGTGTTGTCATCAGTTCTAGTATTCTACGTCATCTCACGTCGATGACGTCAATAATCTTCGAAAAAAATATGTGATTTTATCTCCGCCAGTCTCAGAGCTGATCTGGGCAAAAGGCATTTGTAAACGTTCACAGATCACAGAATGATAGTAACTGTCTCATTTTGTTTTGAAAACGGAGTGAAACCGACGTGTGGCCTTGTGAAATGGAGCCAGGTGGTAGCGTTGGTGTGATACCTAGCTATGTTCCATGAAAATCATTGACAAGGTAATTCCAGCTTTTGTCGTTTTACATGAAAGTTTTTGATTGAAGGGAAAAAAAAGGTTCCTGGTACTCGTGAAACATGGAACTGAAAAATGCAAGGCAGCCAGGAAAATCAATATGAAGGAATGGTCATAGCTGATCCAAACATGATTTTGAATGTCACGGTCCCCGAAACTGTGCAGAAACAGGCAGAAAACTGGGAGAGAGGCACGCGGACTGTACTTCAGAAACAACTGACAAGACCAAGTCAGGCCAAGAGTTTGGACATTGAAGAAGTGAGCTCATCCAGTGGACACGAGACTGATGACCACATCAAGTCTGCAGACGTTGTTGCAGAAAGTGACCCACACTTTTGGAAGAAACTACAGTCTCAGAAAGAGAATGTAGGCCTGTTGAAGATACTAGAACAGGATGTTCCAGCGAAACAATTACAGGTGTATCCAAAGGAAAACTTGGAGTGTGGTCTTCAAAAGTCAGAGAGTGCAAGTTGTGTGCAAGACAGTAGTTATGGTGGTGAAAGTTCTTGTGTGCTTCCTAGCCGGTACCATCAGACCAGACCATTCGGGGTTCGATGTCAGCAAGAAATGTATAATGCAGAGGAAGCTCAAGCCTTTTTCGTCCCCGCACACTATACAAACATCACGACCCATTTTCAGCACGTTTTTCCGTCAACTTCTGCACAACCCATATTTTGCCAGGATACAAGAGCTCAGGACTACTACAGCAAAGCACACACAGATATTGCTGCTTCTGACTGTCTGTCCATGAATTTCGCTTCTGCTCACAACTGGCGTCCACCGGAATATATACAACAGCAGTATCAGCACGGACCGCAAACCAGTATTCAACAAATGAGAATGAACTCAGAATCCACGGCCTATAGCGGCCATGACAGAAACAATTTTTACTGGACGAGTGCTCGTTTCCAGGCTGCTGAAAGTTACCACAGCTGTTCTTCAGTGATGGAAACCATGACCCAACAGACCACGACGACGACGACGATGATGTCAAGAAGCACACAGCGTACGGTTCCAACACGTACGGGGCTGCGACCTCGCTGCAGGAGGTGGACCGACGCCAGGACGGCAACATCACCAGACTTTACTGTTCCGCAAGGCAGCCATCCCTTGCAGACTTGCTGCAGC